>CM057452.1:1353756666-1354448333 GCA_016271365.2 Neoceratodus forsteri | reverse complement strand
GAAGAACAGGATAAAAGGAAAGATATAATTGGAGAAGTCACATGGGGAAAGGAGTTTCTGCTGTTGTAACCTTAACTAACTTTCCTTCTAAAATGATAAAATATCCTGGGTTTATGATTTTTAATAAAGAGAGGAGGAGCTAAGTGACCTCACACAAAGGTGTTGGCCAAGGCAATTTTTTTTAAACAATATTCTGTTTTACTTCAGATACACTTTTATCTAGACTCTGACAAAAAAACATCTGTGTGTACTTTAAGCAGGTATTTAGAGAGAGAGAGAAATCTAAGTACTGTAGTAGGAATTGTACTGTTAAAACCTTGTTATTTTAATAGATTTGTATGTCTTGTGATATAATAGTTCTGTATTTTATGTTTTACATATTTTTTTATCTATTTTAGTAAAACTCTATTTTTAGAGCATACTTGGTCTGTCTTTGATTTCTTTTCCTTTACAAGTGGAGTATATATGGTTAAGCAGACACTGTACATAAGCTTGAATGGTGATACCAAACTGGAAAAGATAAGCGTTTTAAATCTGAGGTCTTTATTAAAGTTTTTAAGGGTTCATTTTTGTACATCTGGTTAGGTGCCTGTCGGCAAATATATCTGGCCCCTTGAAGACATAATTATCTGATTCTGTGCATTGGGAACACTAGCAAGAGGTTCACAGTTTGAATCCCTCCAGAACTGAGACAAAAGGTTGATCTGAACCCACAAAACAGACAGGAGGGTTGCCCTGGTTCTGCTTCCTGTTCACAAGACTGCACTCGGAGGTTGGCACTTTGGGAGTAGAGGGCTGACCTGCTGAGCGAGGTCTGTGACAGTAATGAAATACCCAAATCAGTTGTGTTGACTCAATTTTTGAACCACATAGGGAGAAACTGTAGGGCAGAATAGTGCAGCCTAGAGATGAACTACAAACTGCACAGGAGACAGACCCTGTGGGAACCAGGGCACCAATTGGGTGACCCTGGAAAGGCCTATAACAAGAAAAAGAATAAGAAAATTCATATAGCATAAAACATTGTCAGGAACCTAACAGTAATAACCGGAAAACAGTACTTGAGAAGTGGAGAAACTGAATCATGGAAACTTATCTATTGATCCAGGGACAGCAGGAGCAGAAAAGGAGCCCAACCTATGGGGTTCATTTCATAAAAAGGGCATCAGACTCCCTATATGCTCATCAGATGGAAACATTGGGAGTCATTTCTCTCTGGAGCCAGAGGTAAAGCTGGTTTGAGAGAGCATCTGGGCCTCCAAGGGGCCAACAGAAGCCCCAACCCATAAGAAAACACAGAGGACCAACAGGCAAAAATAAAACATGTGGTGGAAGAGTACACTATAACAGTAATTTACCATATGCTGTGGCCACTAGTCCTTGTTAACAACTAAGCATGCTAGTAAACACAATGAGAGTAGCTGATATTAAAGAGATGGTGACACGTTCAGGAGAACATTAACAAAATCTAATATTTAGACACAGTTCAGCTTGTATTTCCCATTAGTGCTGTATTCTTCTTCTTCCTATTATTTATTACTGAGGTCACCTGTATGAAAACAGGATTGTTGCTCCAAAAGAGTTTGTCTATTCCTACTTCCTTGTCCCTTCCTGAATTCGCAGAGCACTGCTTGTGATATGACAGTTACTACAATAGAAACAGATTGTAATGTCACAACAGAGGATTATAACTTGAAGTATGGAGTAAGCTATAGAGGCAGATGGACTCTAAAGGAACTCTTATTGATAAAGATCATATATTCATGCAAATTTCCTTATATTAAATAATGGCTAGAAGACATATATAGAATATTAATGGAATGCAGACAGAATTGTACCGAATTTTTATGCTTTTTAAAGTTGTCTTTGGGGGCATCAGTAGCTCTTTTATATGCCATAACAGGTACTGGTGGTTATGCTGTTCAGGTACAGAGAGGGAAATAAGGGAGTGGGCCTAACCTATTTTGATGTACAAGCAAGTGGTGCCTAAAGGAATTGGATAACCATCTGCTGCAAGGAGGCCAACTCAGTCAGATGATAGGTCCAAAACTAGCAATCAAGTGTATGAATCACACTAAATTGTCTTGTCTGCCCTATGATCCCAGTGAGGTCTATTAGACATCTTAGACAGCAGAAAAAAGCCCCTCCCCCCATTAAATCGCCCAGTACATAAGTCAGTCTGAGTATTCCTGTGAATGACAATGTTTTTGGATGTGCTGAGGATTGGGTCCATCAAAATTATGCCTGAGGGCTGGATTCTAGCCTGCTCTGTGGAAGCAGGTGGAAAGTATCCCAAGAGAGTGATAAGTTGCTAGAATCCCATCAGGTCAAAACTGTCTCCTTTGTGTAAAATAAACAGGCAATTAAGGAGTTACTGGAACATGGTCTGTTCGAAATGGTATAATACATGCTGGGGGAGAACAGTTTTGTTGGTTGTGGAGAAATTGTCCAGAGTTAAGAGACAAAGGCAAACAAGATGCTGAGACGCATCGCTAGAGGGATCAGTAGTAGGCGACAGGAGGTTATACTGCCCTTGTACAGGTCACTGGTAAAACCACATCTAGAGTATGGAGTTTGGTACTGGTGCCTACATCTCAAAAAGGGCATTAACCTGCTAGAGAAGGTCCAGAGGAGGGCTACAAAGATGATAGCCGGTCAGCAGTGCAAGACATATGAGGAGAGGTTGAGGGCACTGAGCATGTACTCCCTGGAAAACAAGAGAGATAAAGGGGACATGACTGGGACTTTCAAGTACTTGAAAGGGATAAATAAGGTTGATAAGGAGAGTTTCTTTAAGCTGAGTGGCAACCATAACAAGAGGGGGCACAGTCTTAAGATGGAGGGTGGGAGGTTTAGGAGGGAGGTCAGGGAGCACTTCTTCACAGAGAGGGTGGTTGACACTTGGAATTTGCTGCTGGAAGAGGTCATCTCATTGAAGAAAGTAGACAGCGTTAAGAAATGCTGGGATAGGCATAGGGGGAAGGTAAGGATCATGGGTAGGGAGAATGGGAGGAGTGGGAAGGAGTGCAGGGACATTAGCTCTAGCTGTGGACCCTGCAATTCGTGCAGATGCGATAGACCAAATGGCCTTCTTCTTCTGGTTTCTTCATATGTTTGATTGTAAGTTAATATAATCAAATGATGCCTCTCTCAGGTAAGTCGACATACCAGCAAGCTACACTTTGAAGTCAATCTGTCACTGCTGCCAACCTTTGAATGCTTCTGATGGTTTCAGCAGCCAGCCACAAGTGCTTGCTGCCATGACTAAGCAGGAAAAGGCTCAATGTTTCCATGGCCACTGAATATGTGGTTGGGAGAGAGTGGGATAAGGAACAGATTGGAACAACAAAAGAGAGCCATCAGCAATCAAAAATTCAAGGTATCGATCCAAGCAACAAGGGTTGGAGCAGCGTCATCAGAACTGGACAGGGCACCATCATCCAGAGGAACAAACTGAAAACTATGACACAAGCTTAACTGGGGATAACACTATCTATACAGAGCCAGCTGGGAAAGGCCAGAGAGAGAGAGAGAGAGTCCCGGCCTGCTCAGATGTTCCCTAATCGGGTCTCACACCCAGACTGAAGTCTATGTTCTGTAGCAGTGAACATAATCAAGTTATCTGTAAATTATATGAGTGTTCATTACACCATTGGTGACCCTGAGCTGCTCCACTCATCAATTCCACCACCACACCAGTCAGTGTGCCCGGACCTGAACCCCCCACCCCACATACTTCAAAGTGAGCAAAATGAGAGTTCAGCATTGCTAGTCTTTTACTTCATGGCAGAATCTCTGTGGAGAGCTATAAGGTGGGCAAGGATGTTAGCTTTTGTGCACTCTGTCTGCCTTCATCACTGAGCTGGGGAGAATGCAGATTGCTAGTGAGGGTGGGGGGGTTGTGAAGATGGTAGTTGAATGCTTTGGGCCATTATCTCAATCCCCTGGATTCAAAAACAAGAGGGAGCATCAGCTGCCAAGCCATAGTCTTTGACGCCCTCCAGGAAATGTACCACCAAATGAGCTGGAAGGAATGCAGAACTCCCTTTGGTGCTGCACTGTATAGGGTGCATAGTCATTGTTAATAAACATCCTCACCTGTCTATAAAAAAAGCTGTTTTTCTCTTCCAAGGTATTTGAAGAACATTCTTTTCAATAGCATAACCAAAGAAACATATGATCATGGACTGGGTGTGGGCATCAGGAGAGGTTGGTTTCGGGCCAAGAGCCATGTGCATCCATTTGAAGTCAAGCTGAAGTTGTGGGTCAAATTTGAGACATGTGCAGATGATGTGTTCAGAAAATTGGCTAGGTGAGTGCCCTTGAAGTTTTGTGGTAGGCCATATGGTCTAATGTTTTTTCATCCAGTCTGGTTATCCGCATCTTCCTGGTAGGCTAGAATGAGGGCTTAAGTGTTCTGAAGTTCTTCAGTGGTGGCTTTGACATCATCAACCAGGTTCTCTGCAGCCGTGACTTGGTGCTCCAGGTCATCCATGCAATGGTCAATAGTAATGATGTCCTTTCTAATCTTTTGCATTAACTTTTTACATCAGCTTGGACGGTCACTATCTCTTGGTATAGTTTTCAGTTTTAATTTTTTTTATTCTTAGGTGTCTGGTTTCCCTTAGTGTTTTTTAAGTGGACTGGACCATTTGAAAATCAGTGAGAGCCCTGAATCAAACATCAATATTGGGAACTGTCGTAATCCTCTGCAACCACTGATGTTTTGGGTTTGTTGGCTCTCACCTTTCCCAGGTATCCCCTCTTTCTTTTACTGAAGTTTGTTTAGCTAGCTGGCAAGAGTTTAACAGGGATATTTGTTAGAGGGAATTGGGATCTGATGTATCAAGTGGCCTTAAAATATTTGATGTCACCAAAAGTCCAGCAGCTGGGTTTCTATGTGAAATTGTGTAAAGTAATGCACTTAGGGCACAGAAATGCAGAGATTGAGTACAAAATCAGTGGAGTGTTATTGGTGAGTACCAAGAAGGAAAGACACCCATGGGGCAATCATATCTGATGACATAAAGGTGGGCAGGCAATGTGACAAGGCAGTCAGGAGGTTTTGTGGGATGCTGGGGTGCATACAGAGGGGTATCACCAGAAGAAAGGGTGAGGTGGTATTGCCTCTGTGCAGGTCACCGGTAGTACCCCATCTATAGTACTGTGTTCACTTCTGGACACCACATCTCTCGATGGACATAGAGAGAATGGAGGTGATGCAGAGGAGGGCAATTAAAATGGTGCAGGGTCTGCATCAAAAGCCCTATGAGAAGAGACTAAAGGACCTCAATATGTGTGCCCCAAAAGAGAGGAGGAAGGGGAGGAATATAAGAAAGACCTTTAAATGCCTCCCAGGGGTACATAAGGTAGAGTAGGGAAGTATTTTTCAGAACAAAAAGGTGCTCAAGGGCAAGGGAACATGCTATGAAACTGTGGGAAAGGTAGTTTCAAGAGAGATGTGAGGAAGTACTTTTTCACAGACATTGTGGTTGATTCCTGGAACAGCCTTCCAGCAGAGGTGGTAGGGGCAAAAACAGTACTGGGTTTCAAGAATGGTTGGGATAAGCATAAGAGTATCATAGTGGAAAAGAAGATGGGAGGGAGAAGAGCTGTAGATCAAGTAGGGTCTATGGTGATAATGTAGGTAATGGAAAATAGTCACACTGGGTGGACTGAGCAGTCCTTATCTGCCATCAAATGCTATGTTTCTATGGTTAGTGTCAAGAAAATAAAAAAAGCCATGGTGTGCAGCATGGAAGGTACTTAGAGCAGTAGATTTGTCAGGTATGCTATTAGTTTTATTAGTTGCCACTAAAGTACTGTAGTTTTTGGGAAAATCCCTTTTTGTTGCAGTGCTGCTTTAAAATAAGTATAGTATAAAATGTAATAGATTTTATCATTGGCAAAAAAGCATATATATATCCAACCAGAATTTCCCTTCACACTAAATTTATGGTTTCAAAACCAGAATAAAATAATCTCCAAGTCTTGTAGCCTTAATAAGAAAGCAAGAGTTGGAAATATGAACAAATAGTACATTCCCACCTCCATGTCAATTTCTTTATGATCTTAAAGTGCTATAATTAGGTAAATTACCTCAATATCAGAAATTAATTAGTCAAAACAAGCTTTTGTTACAGCAAAAACATACAGTTGAGTTATAGAGGACCAAGCCAAACAACTGCCACATTTTAGGAGGACAATTTGATAATGCCCAGTGGAAAAGATCCAGGATTTACTTCTACAGTACATCACCTAATGCTAATAAACAAAAAAATATGAAAACCATGAAGCTTAGAAAACAATGGAAGTTTAATGCTATTTGAAGACCAAAATAAACACTTAGAGCATTTTATGAAGACTGGTGTAAACCTGAGGCAAACCTTTAAAAGCAGAACCTTTTAATTAAATTGATGAAGAAATATCAGAAGGGGGGAGGAAAATTAAAATCATTGACTACTGAATAAGCATGGTGTAATTGCTCTAATTCAGATTTAGCACAGCTCAATAAGCAGAAAAGAAAACAAAATAAACCGCATGATATATAAGTGACAACAATTTTAAGGATGTACTCTACCTATCCAATCAGTGCTAGAACGTTACAAAATTATGAGAGATAAAATACTTACAGAACATTCAGCAAGATAAGATTTTAAATAAAACAGCCTCCCAACACAGCCTCTCACGCATGACTCCCACTTGTCCTGTGGGCACCACTTATAAACAGAGCCACCCCTTGCAGATTTCCTTCTGCGGCTCCAACTTTAATGGTAGGGAGGAAGCCTGACAGCACCTACTGATTGCCTGGTTTCCAGCTGCTGCCATTCAGCTGGACCAGGAAGGACGATTCCAGCAGACAGAACACAAAAGAGATATTCTTGAAGTCAGAGAGCAGCAAGAGGGTAAGTGCTCAAAGGAAGCAATTATCCCAAAGTCACTGTGCTTCTAATACAGGCCTGAAAACACTGTTATGTGGCTCTGTCTTTGATGTGGGGGGCATACCCTACCACTGATGCCACCCACTGGTCCACTGGTCTGTGGCTGCTGCCTCTCAGCTGCATTGGGAAAGAAGATTCAGACATGCAGTGCTCAAGAGAGATATGCTGTGGGCTGGAGAGCAACAAGGGTGTGAGTGTCCAGAGGGAGTGAATGGCCTAAATTAACATTGCTTTTAGCACAGTTCTGGAAATGCTCTTGTGTGTCTACATCTTTGAAATGAAAGACCCATCACTACCCCTGACATCAACTACTGGTTGCCTGGTCTTCCACTGCTGCCACTTTGCTAGACAAGGGAGGCAAGACTTGAAAGAGATGTGCTAGAGGTCAGAGACCAGCAAATGTGTGAGTGTCCAGAAGGAATGAATGTTGAAAGTTACAATGCTTGTAACACAGTCCTGGAAATGCCACTGTGCCACTCTGCCATTGAAACAGAGGAAACCCTTCTCCTGCTGCATATATCATCCTTTGGTCACCCAATTTCTGACTGCAGTCACTCAGCTGGATTGGGAAATTCAGAGAGGTAGGACTCAAGAGAGCTGTGCTAGAAAATGGAGAGCAATGGGGGTTGGTGTTTAGAGGGAGTGAATAATTCTAAGTCATAGTGCTTGTAGCACAGTCCACACCATTATTCATGGAGTCCCATGGTGGGATACGGAATCTATTGTATGTAACTCTTGGTTGACTTCACTATTTTTTTTGGGGGGTGGGAAGTTGTTTTGTAACAGAAAATGCTGAAACCAACACTAAGCACAACATGCTCCATCCATTAGAAATAGCTGATCATGCTGGGATCAATAATATTGTACATTACTTATTGTAGTTTGCAGTTTGATTTCATCAGCTGCAGAACTCTTTACCTCCCCAGTACCTCAGTTGGACTTCTGACTAAGGTAGCTACAGAAGGTGTGTGTTTGCAATCGCAACTCCACACCTAGCAACCAAGGGTCAAGCTCTGGATATTTAATTGTTTCCTGTAATTTATCTTACAGAGGACATGGCATGCAAGCAACATCAGCTGCTCCCACACACCCTTGGGTGATGGGAATTCGGTTGGGTTCACATTACAGTAGCTATAGCTTATACAGATTATAATTAGTTAAAATGATTAGATTTATTTACCAGCTGGCAACACATGGAAGTGATGACTGAGAAGCAGAAACTCCATTCACCCTGTCTGTACAGGCAGTAACAAAAGCATGAGTTTGTGTCATGCTGTTTTGGAGATTGGCACAGAAGCTTTACTGGATTACTTTCTTTGAACTCCTACTAATAGAGGGCACCTCCCAGAAGCTTTTACTATTCAGGATATTTCCTAGCAGTTCTTTGTTTCAAATTAATTGCATTACAGAGTAGTTTGGGAATTACTGTAGATCATCAAGTAGCAGTGTTTTGCTTTGCAGCAATCTTATGACACAGGCAGTAAAAAGCAGAGAACACTGCTTTAGCATGCAAAATTTTACATGGCATGTTGTCTCATATCTTTCTACCTCTGCACTGTTTCACAAAGATCCAAAATACTCAGAAGGAGTTTGAGGCACTTTGGGTCAGACTCGAGGTGGGGACCAGTGCAGTAACAAAGAGCTCAAAAAATCCATACAGAAGATGGCAGGCAAGTGTGAAGTACTGTAATACTGATGGGAGACTTCAACTTACCAGACATAAATTGGAGTTCCCACTCAGCAAACTCATCAAACAGCAAGAGCTTTCTCAATGCTATATGGGGATCATGATTAATGCAGCTAGTCAAGTAACCAACTACAGGGAAAGCAGTCCTTGACCTGCTGCTCATGAACAGCGAAAGGATCTCAGAAGTAACAGTCGGTAGTCATCTCGGAATTGGTGACCACTGCACAATATGGTTCCAGGTGAATAAATAGAGGAAACTAAACACTCCAAAACTAATGTCCTGGACTTTAAGAGGGCAGACTTTATTAAAATAAAAGAACATTTTAAATGGAACCTTCTAGGCACAGAAAGCTGGGGGGTAGCGAGACACTGAATAAAGATCAAGATGGCTATAACTGAAGCCTCAAATCAATACCTAAAAAGAGTGATTAAAATGAAAAGAAGGAGAAAACCACTTTGGTTTTCCTGGGAAGTGGCTGCCAAAATCTAAGAACAAAAGACAGCTTTTATAAGGTACAAAGACACTAAAACTGATTAAACAGGGATATATACAAGGAGAAGTCGAGGGAAGCAGGGAGGACAATCAGACTCGCAAAGGCATCAACAGAGGAAAGGATAGCTAAAGAAGTAAAGAAGAGGGACAGACTTCTTTAGATATATCAGTGAAAGAAGAAGGAAGGGACAGGTTATAGTCAGAAAAGCAAAGGAAACGGGGACTCACAGATGGTGACAGAGAAAATGCTGAGTTACTGAAGGGCTACTTTTGCTTGGTTTTTACTAAGGAAAGAGATGGTAGCGGACACAAGCTAGGTTGAACAGCACCTCTGTTAAGGAGGTAGACTTAGGACCATTCACAAGGGAAAGAGTCCTAGAAAAACTAGGGAAACTCAAGGTAAACAAAGCAATGGGGCTTGAGGAAATACAGCCCAGGATACTCAAGGAACTGAGGGAAGAGCTGGCAGAACCCCTTGCATAACTCTTCAACCTAACTTTGGAACAGAGAATTGTCCCCCAGGATTGGAGAAGAATCACGGTGGTCCCCATTCATAACAGTGGGAGTAGGGAAGTCACAGATAACCACTGTATAGACCAGCAATCCTCACATCAATTATGGACAAGATTATGGAAGCAGTCCTCAAAGAAAGAATCATCTCCTATCTGGAGAAGAGCACAACATTAGATCCTAGACAACATGGGCTTATGACAGGGAGATTGTGCCAACCAAATTTAATAGACTTCTTCTGCTATGTTGTTAAAAATGGAACAGCTGCTCAATATATCTTGACATCTTCAACGTTTCAGACCATGCAATACTGCAGCAGTGTCAGGATCAGAAAGCCCTGACTAATTGTGTTGTAGTTGGTGATGTCACTGGATGGAGTACTTTTAATATAACAGTGGGAGGGCTAATTTCAGAGCTGTTATTAATAGGAGTTCAGAAAATAGAAGCATGACATATATTCAGAAACAGAACATGGGTAAATAAATATGAACTGAGAAACCTATAATGCTTCCATTCCCATATAATCTTAATGGTCTTGGATAGGATTATTGATATGGTGGGTCTTTAAATGTTCAGGATTTTTTTTCGTCATCAAGAATGGCATACTTTACCTTGCTCAAGGCGTTTACTTTAATGTGGTCACTGGGATTGCACCCCATTCAACTGCTGCGTTTTCGGGTCATGGTTGTTATAAATAAAATGACTGCTGTACTATTAGTTTACAAGGATACACAGTCTAATTTCCAGCTATAACCTGGGGGCAGGGGAAGAGAAGTATACATACGAGGCATAGAAAAGTGAAAAATATAATCACATAACAAATACAGTAGAACATTTAGGATTAGTCAACAAGGTACAAGGTCCAGATGCACAGACTGGGTGAACAATAATGAAAAAGTCTGAAACAAATGTTCATAAAGCTGGCACACATACAGAAGCATCAATTTGCAGATTAACAAGTAACACATACAACATCCACTGCAAAATGAGTGTAAACTCAATTCCCAGTTAAAAAGTGCATACACTATGGAGGAGTACAAAAGTACATAGCACTGAGTTGTATACCCGACACGAAAGTGTAAAAAGTGTTGCTTCAGTATTCTACTCTTATGTTCCCAATGCCCAATTACTGTCAGTGCTAATGAAACCTATTTAAATTGGAGGCAACCGGTAAGAGAGAGCTTCTTGGATTGGCTTCCTTTTGCAATAGAGTCTGAAACTAGCAATCCTGCTGATATAGCACCTTAGCTGGCAGACAGTATTAGGCAATAATTTGCCTGCTTAAGTACTGACACAGTTTACTGAGCCTTTCTTTAAACCTAGTGTAGGAAAGCTGTGTCTTTGTGATGTATGCACTAGAGAGACAGCAAACAAAGCTATGTAAATAGCTCAGGACATTTCCTTCTCATCATACCTCCTGGGCTTGCTCCATAGATTCTGTTTAAACCCCCGTGAAACAAAATCTCAGAAAATGTGAGAAATCAGCATAATTATGATTTGTATGAAGTCATTAAAGTCTGAATGAGAACTAACTCTGTTGATACTTCAAGTATTGGCCAATTATAACAGCCCTCTAATTTTAATTTAAGATTCTAAGATTTTAATTATTTTATTTAAAGATTTGTGCAAGCTTGGAAGGTTCATTGCAGCAAAATTGTCTCATTTAGAAGACTGTTAAATAGCAAGCCAAACTAACCAAACACATTCAAACATAATGATACTGCAAAATCATTAAAAAACAAATACAGTATAGTGAGTGCTGTATTACTTTATTTTCTATTGCCTTGGGTTAGTACCAGAGCATATTTTAGTTTACATAGTAATCAGACTGGTTACTCGGTGCAGGAAAAACTCAGACAATAGGTACAGAGGAGGGATACTTATCTGTAGAGACTCTAAGGAGCTCATCTCCTGGACTCTGCTCTTAGGGTGAGGACACTATCCCATATGCAGAGCATTTGAGGAGCTCCATGATCAGCTGGCAGCAGCAAGGGAGGAGGCTTCCTAGCTGCATCACCAGGTTATCTGGTCCTCACAAACACAATCTCTACCCCCACACCCCCAGAGACCATCTTGCATGGCGGGGTGGAGGCTAGAGTTGAAAAGAAGAGATGGCAGGGACAGTTACACAGCAGTCATCCAGGCTGACCACATCCTGACAGCAAATACCTTGCACCACTGGAAGAGGTGAAGGTGCCAGACTCCATGCTCAGTTCCAGTAAGGAAGGGTGAACATAATGGTTTGGTGGCAACCAATAAGATCAAGCAAAGGCAATGATGATTACCCTAGTAGTAGGAGACTCAATGATTACATGGGTGGAGAAGTTTGGTAGAGGTGGGAAAAGGGGAAGGGTGGTCAGTTGCCTTTCAGGTGCATCCACCATGTAGACATTGGTAAGGCTAGGGGGGATGACAGAGGATGGGGAAGTGGAGCATGGGGTGCTGGTAAACTTGGGCACCAATGATCTGGTGAACTATCCTACTGAGACAGTGAAGCATGACTTTTGAAAGCTAAGGTACTGACTGGGAGGTACACTGAACTTCCCTGGCCTTTTTTGAGGTCTTCAAGGTGTGACTAGGTAAGAGAAGAAAAAGGTAAGAGTGAGGAAGTAGAAGATTGAGGAGTTTAACAAGTTGATTAAGGGATGTGTCAGGTGAAGGCGTGCAGTTTTGTGGGAGACTGGGGGCCTCTTGGACTGGGACACTAGGCTCTTGGAGGGTGATGGCCATCACCTATCAAGAGAGATGCACTGGGGCAGAAGTTTGATGTCCACATTGGTAGACAGTTAAATTGACTATGGAGGAGGCTGGAGTAACCACAAAAGAAGGAGAACATAAGTGGGAGCCAGCTACCCCTCTCCCCAGAAATGGGATTTAGAAGAAGGGGATATGGATGCATCATGACATGTCTATACTAAAGTAAGTAAAGGAGTCAGAAAGTGGGGGGCAGACAGAACAGGCAAGGGCAGGAAATAAAGCAGGAAAAGGTTGGACAAAGGGGAGATGCTGAAAAGAAGGGAAGGGGTACTGGCACATGCTGGGAAGCAGTTTGCCTAAATGCCAGAAGCCTTGGAAACAAAATCAGTGAGCTCCAGGTAATGGTGGCAGATATGGGATTAGACCTAATTGCCTTCACAGAAATGTGGGCCACTGGAAAAATGACTGAGGTTTAGTAGTACTGGGGTATACCATATATAGGTCTGAAAAGGGGTAAGGGAAAAGGGGGTGGGTAGCCCTTAACATCAAGGTAGGCATAAAATCAGTAGGAGAAGGTCAATTAGGGGAGGTAAGATGGAGACTGAATCTCCTTGGGTAAAGCTAATGAGCACATCAGGTAAGAAGCTGCACAAAAAACAGTTGAACATAGAAACATAGAATTTGCCAGCAGATAAGGATCACTTGGCACAACTAGTCTGCCCATTTTTCCCTGCCCATTGGGTCACCACAGATCCTACTTGACCTCAGGCCAATTCACCCACTCTTCCCTTTCCCTAAGATTTCTTTATGCCTATCACATACATTCCTGAACCCCAACACTGTTCTTGCCCCCACTACCTCTGAGGGAAGACTTTTCCAGGAATCCAAAACTCTTTCTATGAAGAAGTACTTCCTCACATCTCTTCTGAATCTACCCCCTTCAGCATCTTATCATGCTCCTTGCCTTTGAGCACCTTTGCTTTCTGAAAAGTGCTTCCCTTTTGTACCTTGTTTTCCCCCTGTTAGGTATTTAGAGGTCTTGTCATATCTTCTCTGTCTTCTCTCTTTCAGGGTGTACATATTTAGGTCATTTAATCTCTCATTGTAGGGCCTCTGTTGCAGATCCTGCACCATTTTAGTTGTCCTCCTCTGGACCGCTTCCACTCTGTCTATGTCCTTTCTTAGATGTGGTCTCCAGAACTGGTCACAGTACTCTAGGTGGGGTCTTACCAGTGATCTATACAGAAGCAACACCACCTCTCTCTTTCATAGAATCATAGAAATGTGTTGGCAGAAAAGGACCTCTATGGGCCATCAAATCTGCCCTTCACCCCCCAATTCATCTTCTTTGCCTTGGGACCTTTCTGTTGCTTATAACCCTCCCTATGCACCCCAGCATCTCACTTGCCTTCTCAGCTGTCTTGCTGCACACTTTGGCCACCTTTAGGTCATCTGATATGATCACTCCCAGGTAGGAATGGGCAAAGTTGGTTAAATTCACTCTGTGAATTAATCCACAAATTTGGCATAATTCATGTACTATGAATCAGCACATGATGTGTGGAATCATGCCATGAATGGTGGAATTTAACACACAAATGGCAAAATTTCACCATTCACGGGTTAAATTTTGCCATTGGCAGGTTAAATTCTGCTGTTAATGGGCAAAATTCTGCCGTTTGCGTTGAAAACATTGTGAATTTGGGTGTAGTCAAAGGCTTGAGTGCAGAGAAAACTTTGCAAAAGTCTGTGGATGTGAATTTCAGCCACCTCAAAGAAACCATGCCGGTGAATTACACTTTTGGCATATCTCTACAACCACGTCTCTTTTCTGCTTGGTGGTTGTCAGTAACCCCCCGGCCCCCATGTTGTACTCTGCTCCTGGATTTCTGTGCCTCTAGTGCATTATTTTGCATTGAAACCCAGCTCCCAAACCCTTGAATACTCCTCAAGTTTCTCACGTCACTGCTCAACCTTTCCACCATCCTTGAAGTGTCCATCCAGTTATAAAATTTGGTGTCACCTGCAAAGAGGCAGACCTTCCCTTCCAGCTTCTCTGCAATGTCACTTATAAAGACATTAAAGAGGACTTGTCTATGGACCACCTGGACAGGGGAACAAGGGCTATTGGGAACTAGGTGCAGCAATTCAAAAGAGGCCAGAAAGGGGGATGGTAGTGGTAGTGGGGGATATCCATCTACCAGATGTAGATTGTAACATTCCAGCAGCTAGAAACACACTATTAGTTAGGCCTGGCTAGATATGTTGCAGGACTGCCAACTGATGCTGCTGGTCAGGAAACGCACAAGGCAGGCTGCCACTCTTGACATGTTGCTGGCTAATTTAGACAATGTAGGTGCAATACTGGTTGGAAAATCAGTGGTGTCCAATGACTGCAATACTCTGTGGTTTGAAGTGGCCCAGGGTTCAAGTATACCCTTGTCAAAGGGCATAGTTCTGGATTTCAGAAGAATAGACTTTGACTAACTGAGGGAATTAGTCAAGGATAAGGTGAGGGGATGGAGAAAATCAGTTGTGTGGAGAAGAGGTGGGGAGTATTTCAAGGAGCTATTCTCTGGGCAACTATGTCATGCTTTAGAAAGGTTGCCATGAGTAACAGGCATAAGAAACCAATCTGTTTCTCAAAAACATCATCGAGTCAGTGAGACAAACGCAAGGACCTTCATTAGACACAAGTAGAAACAAGAAGAAGGAGAAGGAGAATGGAGCGAATATCAGCTAAAGATGAGGCATCCAAGATGACAGTCAGGAAGTCAAAAGCAGAGACAGAACTGTGCATTGAGGAGGGGTCCAAGGTGGGGAGAACTGTTCTTTAGATTCATTAGAGAAAACAGGAAGGCAAGAGGGTGAATTGATTGACTGACATTGCAGGCAGGGTAATAAAGGAGGAGAAGTGAAAGGCAGCCACTCTTAATGACTATGTCTGCTCAGTGTCCATAGTGGAGAACATCAGACCTTTGCCTGAAAACTGAAAAAAAGGTAGCTTCAAGGAGGATCCCAGATATGAGTCTGGTGGTAATTGTAGGAGAAGGGAGCAGGAAATTGCTTTCAGCACTGCAAAGAGTTAAGGCTCCAGGGCTGGATGGGATCACCTGAGGGTACTCAGGGAACTGACATTGGAAGAACTAAGCCCCTGGAAATGCTATTCAATAGCTCCCTCTTGTCATGTGTGGTTCCAAAAGATTATAGGGTAGCAAACAAAGGTCTGCTCAGCAAAAGTGGCTACAATTAGCAACCAGGAAACTACAGGTCCATCGGTCTTACCTTCATGATGGGTAAATAACTGAAGAAACTAGTCAAAAAGCTGTTAGTGGACTACCTGAAGAGAACAGGTTTCTATTATAGTAAACAGGATGAGTTTGTGGCAAGGAGGTCTTGTCAGGCAACCTCATTGTGTTCTTTTATGAACTATGGCAGTAAATAAGGGTCAATCAGTGACCTTACTGTACTTTGACTTCTGCAAGGCATTCAACATGGTGGCACAGAATGCTGCAGAAGAAGTCAGAGAACCTGGGATCAGCAAAGGATATAGGTATATTAGTGGGTAGCAAGCTGGTGGCCACAGTAGAGGGTGGTGCTAAACATGGGCAAGTAAATAAAGGGCAATCAGTGACCTTACTGTACTTTGACTTCTGCAAGGCATTCAACATGGTAGCAAACAGAACGCTGGTGAAGAAATCAAAGGACCTGGGATCAGCAAAGGATATAGGTAGATTAGTGGGCAGCAAGCTGGTGGAGACAGTAGAGGGTGGTGCTAAACATGGACAAGTCAGGGAAGAGGGAGAGCACAAGTGGGGTGCCACAGGGTTCACTCCTGATTCTGGTCATTTTCAATATGTTCATCTGTGACACAGGAGATAGAATACTGGGAAAAATGGCTCACTTCATAGATCACACTAACTCTGTGGAAGGGTAGACAGTGTGCAAGGGGTAGGGGAGTTGCAGAGGGACCTGTAAAGATTAGAGATGTGGTTCAAGATTTAGCAACTGAAATTCAGCTCCAAGAAGTGCAAGGTAATACATATAGAGAACATGAGCCTCAGGAAAGAATACTGGATAGGATGGTTGAAGTTGGACACTATGTCTGAGGAAAGGAACCTAGGAGTCATCATAAATGACTCTCTGAAACAATCTAGCCAAAGGAACAAAGTGTAAAGAAAGGCAACCAGAATGCAGGGCTGCATTTGGAAGAGGATTGACAGCAGGAAGAAAGAGGTAATATGACTCTATAGATCACTGGTAAGGCCACATCTGAATAGTGTGCCAAGTTCTGGACTAGTCACTAAAAGAATGACAGACAGGGTGGAGAAGGGGCAGAATAGGTTAATCATTTTGGTTACTGTATGCTGGAGATGGTGCAGCATAGGGGGTATGCTGATCGAACAGCAACATTTTTATATCGAACAACCTTATATCAGAAATTCGCTATTGCTGCTGTAATGTACCTGCAGGACCCTGGCACTGCTGTCTTGGGCTCTTGAACCCTTCCAGTAATCAACTCTGACTCAGAGTTGACAATCTTTAAGTATGGGGTGTGTGGGGGCAGAGCCCACCACATGGGATGTTCTGGGGGTGAACCCCCCTGTGACAGAAATGTGAAGGAAGGCGTTAAATGTTTTGGATTCTCCTGCAGACACTTTTTAGCAGTCTGAAAAAAACACACACAGGCTGGGATTTCACTGTCCTGCAGCATCTGGCTCAGAGGTAAGCCATACATCTCAGACACACAGACTCACAGTTTAAAGGGATTGAATCACTCAAATATAAACGTAAGGTTAAAAAGGAATATAATTGGTCACTGGTAGGTGTTCAGTCTGATTGGGACAATTAAATACATACACGGTAGATAGTTGGTGCATTCAAAGGGGGAATGGGAATTTCCTATTCTAAAGGCAGGATATAAGATGCTGAAGGACAGTGAGTGGGGAGTTACTCTTGGTGTTGAAGGAAGAAACTGTCCAAGATACTAAGCTTGGGCCTACTCTTCTAGCTATGTCCGTGGGAGCTGGCAGATAGCGTAGGGTCCAGTGTCTTATGAATATTAGAGAAGGGTAAGATTGATACTAGCATATCTCAGTAATAGCCTTTTTCTGTTTTGTCATCTGTTATATAAAAACATTTGTTTACTTTTCCTTTAACACTGTTATTCTCTTGTGTTGAATATAGATATCCTGTAATGCTTCTTTTCACTTTCTGTTAAGTAAAACGCTATTTATTTACTCAACAGTTGTGGCTGTGATGTAATTTTGCTAAGGTAATACATGGTTTCAACTGGCTGAGGTAAATTCTGTTTTGCATCCGCCATACAAGAGAGACACACTACCAGACTATGATCTGTGCAATTGCATGTTTGACTACCCAGTTTTGTAAACCTGGGAGCTTGTTGCTGGGTGAACCCAGCTGGTGGCAGTGAATATCCAAGGACAGACACCTCTCTAAAAGCTGTTCCAGCCCAGAGAAAAAGGAGTGTTGTCACAGTTGGTTGGCAGTGGTGGTGTGATGATAGCGGCCTGTTTAGCACACTGAGATACAGAGTTTGCTATTGGAACATTTACCTTAGCAGCTGCAAAACAGGATATATAAGAGAATACACTTGTACAACAGTTTCATTTTGTTTCTAGTTAGCACAGTGCAGTGTAGGGTTAGAGAATGAGCTCTGCGGAGTATGACTTGCTTACTGTGAAACAGCTTTGTGGAAAGTGCCAGGAAAAGGGTGTTCAGCTTGAAGGTCTGAAACAGAAAAAAAAGGCAGATCTCATAGCTGCACTGGGGGTACATGACCAGAAGCAGGCAGTAACTGGGGGTGAATCAGCAGCTGATGTAGCAGACCCCCCCAAAACTAACTTGATGCACTGTGACTGCAGCTGTTGCTGCAAGACAAGGTGCTGGGGGTGAAAAGACTAGAAGCAGAAGCAGAAACTAGAATGTTGGAAGCAGAGAAAGAACTGGAAGAAAAGAGACTGGCAGACAGAGAGAAAGAATGTCAGGAAAAAAGAATGTTGGGAAAAAGAAAAAAAGAATGCCAGGAAAAAGAAAAGGAACAACAGCATGAACTCCAGAGACAACAGCACGAGAAGGAGATGATGACCCAGCGCAACCAGAAAACCATGAGTGATGGTGGAGGGAGTTCTCCTCATGAAGCCAAAATTAACTCTAAATTGTTCCCTCAGTTTAGAGAGGGAGATGATCTTGATCTATTTTTAAGGTCATTTGAGAGAGCATGTGAGCAATTCCAATTGACTAAGGCTTTGTGGTCATCATATCCCACACCTTTACTTACAGGAAGGGCTTTGCATGCATTTTCTAAAATGAGTGATGAAGGCTATGCTGATTATGATAAGGTTAAAACAGTGTTGTTTAAACATTTTGAATTACCTCCTGAAGCATACAGAAGGAAATTTAGGGAGTTAAAGAAAAGCCCAGAAGACAGTTATGTGGAACTGCGGGTTCAACTGTGTACTTACCTTGATAGGTGGGTGTAGGGAGCTAAAGCAGACACTGTGGAACTAATCAAAGATTGTTTGTGAGGGAACAATTTCTTAAAATTGTACCTGAGGATATGCGTGTATGGCTCCTAGATGGAGCATGCACCTCCTCAAAGGTGGTGGCAGCAAGCGCTGACATGTACATGTTTAGCAGGCTATATGCACAGTGTAAGTCTTATGGTGGGGGGGCAGCACATGGTTATAAGGGGTCCCATGGGGGCAGCCCAAAGGAAACCAGCCTACTCCTGAGCCCAAAGCAGAACCCTCTGTTTCTAAGGGGACCCAAGAGACAGGACCCAAGAAATGTCATATTTGCAATCAAGTGGGGCACTTGAGAAATAACTGCCCTCAGAAAATGGTTAAGGGGCAAAGGCACGGGGGAAGGGGTGACCAAAATAGCACTGGTGTGTTTGTGGGGTGTGTCCAGCCTGAAGAACCACTCTCTTCTTATGTGAATATGTATCCCATTATAGTTAATGGAATAGTAACACAGGGACTGAGGGACACAGGCTCTTACATCTCCCTGGTGAGGCAGGATCTCATCCGGGCAGAGCAGATGTTGCCTGGGAAATACTCCAGGATCCAGAGAGTCACAGGGCCAGCAGTCCAAATACCAGTGGCTTGAGTCTTCCTGAGCTGGGAGGGGGGCCATGGAGAAAAGGAGGTGGGGGTCATAGAGGACCTCCCTGTAAATGTGATCATGGGGAATGATTTTGACCAAGGAAATCACTGGTGTGTGTTGTAGTCAGGCAAGAGGGCAAGCCTCTGAGGGTGAAGAGGGGGTGACTCAAGGTGGTCCAGCCCCTCCCTCAGCAGCTGAGGAAGTGGCTAGCACAGGGAGGGCTGGCTAGAAGCAGCAGTCCTGAACTCCAGTCACAGATAGAGGAAGGAGCCCACAGGACTTCCTTTTGAAGGGGCACTGGGAATGGTCAGATGAGGGTAGCTGAGTGCTGCTCAGAGAACTGACCCTACCTTGGGGGAAACAGCTAATAGGGCTGAGGTCCTTAGGGGGGTAAAGAGTAAATTTACTGGGACAATGGGCTGCTGTACAGAGAATGTACAACAAAGGAAGCGCTAGATGGTGAGGTGCTCCAGCAGCTGGTAGTCCCTAAGGTTCACGGCCAGCAGCATTTGGCCCTTGCACATGATATCCCATTTTCAGGCCACTTTGGGATGAGGTGCACCAAAAAGCGGCTGACCAACAATTTCTTCTGGCCTGGTATTGGCAAGAATGTGGCAGATTATTGCAAGACTTATCCACACTGCCAGCGGATGGGGAAAAGGGCGGACAAGGCCAAGGCAGCTTTGGTGCCCCTGCCCATTATTGATGAATCCTTCAAGAGGGTAGCTATGGACATAGTGGGGCCACTAAGTGCCCCAAGTCACACTGGCAAGTTATATAACCTGGTGGTAGTCAACTATGCCACAAGATACCCAGAGGCAGTGGTCCTGTTATCCTCTGGGGTGGAACTAGTGGCAGACGCACTGTTGGGAATATTTAACCAGGTGAGCTTTCCCCAAAAGATACTGTCAGGTTGGGGTGCAAATTTCATGTCAGGGTTAATGAGTAGTTTGTGGGAGAAGTGTGGGGTAAAACAGCTTAAAACCTCCCCATACCACCCCCAAGCTAATGGTCTGGTGGAGCGATTTAATTAAACCCTTAAGACCATGCTAAGTACTTTTGCAGACCAGCATAAGAGGGACTGGGACACATATTTGCCTCATCTCCTATACACATACAGGGAAGTCCCACAGAAGTCTACTGGGTTCTCACCTTTTGAGCTCCTGTTTGATCATAGAGTGCGGGGGCCCCTAGATTTGATTCATGATGAATGGGAGGGTGACCATGCCTCCCAAGGGGAGTCTGTTGTGGAGTATGTCCTGAACTGCAGGAACCACTTTAAGGAGCTCATGGAGCTTGCTCAGGAACACTTGGCCACTGCACAGCAGTGGCAGAAAGTCTGGTACAACCATGGTGCTCAAGCCAGAGAATATGAGGTGGAACAGCGAGTGATGGCACTCATCCCTGTCTGACAGAATAAACTACAGGCAGCATGGGAGGGGACATTCTCCATTGTCCAAAAGGTTAGTGATGTCAATTACACGATAGAGATACCGGACAGGAAATGCAGGCGAAAGGTGTATCATGTTGACATGCTGAAGCCCTACTATGACAGGGAGGAATTGATCCATGGTATATGCAGTGCCCCAGAGAAGGAAACTGAGATGGATCCACCGGTGGACCTGCTCGGGGAAGCCCAGGTTGCATCCTCTGTAGATAACTGTACTCTCTCCAAACAGCTGACACCAGCCCAGGGGCAAGAAATTCGGGGTGTGTTGAGAGAATTTGAGAACATGTTCACAGGGAAACCATGGTACACCATGATGACAGAGCACCATGTGGATACAGGGACTCAGGTTCCCCTGAAGCAGTCTCTCTACAGGATACCTGAGCATGTTAAGCAGACCATGAAAGAGGAGCTCAAGGAGATACTGGAACTTGGAGTAATCCAGGAATCTAGTAGCCCCTGGGCATTGCCCGTGGTATTGATTACCAAAAAGGATGGCACCACATGATTCTGCATTAACTACCAGAAGCTTAATAGTTGCATGGAGCCTGACACCTATTCCATGCCCAGAACAGATGAGACCCAGGAGCAACTGGGAGAGCCAAGTATCTGACCACAATAGACCTAACAAAGGGCTACGGGCAGGTACCTCTGACTCCTGCAGCCAGGGAGAGATCAGCTTTTGTCACTCCATTTTTCTTATATGAATTCAGGGTAATGCCATTTGTAATGAAGAATGCACCTGCAACCTTTCAAAAGTTTGTGGATCGCATTCTGTCTGGGGCAGGTGAGTTTGCATTGGCGTATATGGATGATATAGCCATATACAGCCAGACCTGGGATGAGCACAATAACAATGTACCAGGCTGAAGAATGCAGGTCTGTCAGTCAAGGTGGAAAAGTGGCAGATAGGTATGACTGAAGAGTCCTACCTTGGGCACCGGGTGAGTAGCAAACACATCCACCTGGAGCTTGCCAAGGTCGATGCCATCCTGGCCTGGCCTACTCCTACCAACAAGAAACAGGAAAGGGCGATTCTGGGGACAGCAGGGTACTACCAAAGGTTTGCTCCTCACTATAGTGATCTGGCTAAGCCCCTGACAGACCGAGCCAAGAAGGGAAAGCCAGATAAGGTGCAATGGTCAGAAGGCTGTGAGGTCACTTTTCCGGAGCTAAAGAAAGCCTTAAGTGGCCCAGCTGTATTGGCCTGCCCCAATTACAGTCTTAAGTTTATGGTCCATGTGGATGCCTCAGATCATGGACTGGGGGCCGTGCTGAGCCAGGTTATCCATCAGGCGGAGGAGCACCCAGTTGTGTACCTTAGCCGGAGGCTTTTGCCCAGAAAGGAGGCATACGCCACAATCGAGAAGGAATGCTTGGGAATAGTGTGGGCCCTTCTGGAGCTGCAGCCTTATCTATATGGGAGAGAATTTACTATGGTCAAATCATAATCCCCTGATCTGGCTTCACAGGTTAAGCAGACAAATTGGAAAACTACTACATTGGAGTTTGGTATTGCAGGCATACAACATGACCATCCAGCATTGCAGTGGTAAACCAATGCAGATGAACTATCTAGACAGGTCTAATGGCATGGCTGGATACTTTGGGCACTTCCCAGTAGTTGCATGAATGGCTGTGTCACTTGGGGTGGCTCAAGGGGCACACCTTCATCACCTGGTGGGTTGGATGTGACAGAAATGGGAAGGAAGGAGTTAAATGTTTTGGATTCTCCTGTAGACACTTATTTTTTTTTACACTTTATTTCTGCACCCTGAACCCCGGGCTTTCTTTGGGAGTATCCACGCAGCAGTGCCTCTCACTCCCAGTCTGAAGCCTTGCTTCCCCCAGGCTCTTCCCCTGACTGGCCTGGTAGGTCCAGCCCCCCCTGGATCACCCTCTGGGAGAGGTTGCACCCCCCCCTTTGGTGACACTATCTGAAATTAGAGGAACCCAACCCACCATGCCACCCCATGGAGATTCCTGGATGCGCTGGGCCGACTTTGGGATGTGGGCAAGCCCCTGGTATCTTCATCATCCCACCAGTGCTTCAGGGGGATTTTCTCATTAAGGTCCACCCTGAGAAGCTTAGCTATGCAAGAGTGAACATGGCACTGCATGACATCACCCGCCAAGCTCTTCCCCCCTTGTACATGGTGTCACAAGTCTGTGCTTCACCTGACCAGCTGCCAGGTGCTGCTACAGAGTTGCGCATCCCGAGTCATCCCCCCAGGGAAGGGAGAGTTGTCCTCCAGATGCTCAATCCCTTCCCTCCCCTGCTGACCCCTGGTGGCCTGGGCTCGCTCCTGAACCCGGGTCACTGGTGTGATGTGAGGTGTAGCAGCCAGCGCCTCAACCTCCAATGCCACTGGGCCAGTAATCAGACACTTTTTTAGCAGTCTGAAAAAAACACACACAGGTTGGGATTTCACTGTCCAGCAGCATCTGGCTCAGAGGTAAGCCATACATCTCAGACACACAGACTCACAGTTTAAAGGGATTGAATCACTCAAATATAAACGTAAGGTTAAAAAGGAATATAATTGGTCACTGGTAGGTGTTCAGTCTCATTGGGACAATTAAATACATACACGGTAGATAGTTGGTGCATTCAAAGGGGGAATGGAAATTGCCTATTCTCAAGAGAGAATATAAGGCAATTATAGTGGGAGGTTGCAGGAAGTAGGCTGTTGATTAACTAGAATCTGCAGCTTATCCAGTAGGTAGGGAAATGGGCAGACTGGGTGGGCCAAGTGGTCCTTATCTGCCGTCAAAGTCTATGTTTCTATGTTTCTAAGATGTTGAAAGACAGTGAGTGGGGAGTTACTCTTGGAGTTGAAGGAAGAAACTGACCAAGAGACTAAGCTTGAGCCTACCCTTCTAGCTATGTCCATAGGAGCTGGCAGATAGCATAGGGTCCAGTGTCTTATGAAGAATAGGGAAGGGTAAGATAGATACTAGCATATCTCAGTAAAAGCCTTTTTCTGTTTTGTCATCTGTTATTTAAAAACATTTGTTTACTTTTCCTATAACAGTTTTTATTCACTTGTGTTGAATACAGATATCCTGTAATGCTTTTTTTCACTTTCTGTTAAGTAAAAAGCTATTTATTTACTCAACAGTTGTGACTGTGATGTAATTTTTCTAAGGCAATACATAGTTTCCACTGGCTGAGGTAAACTCTGTTTAACATCTTCCATCTGGGAGAGACACATTACCAGACTTTGATCTGTGCAATTGCATCTTTGACTACCCGGTTTTGTAAACTTGGGTGGTTGGCACTGGGCAAACCCCAACTGGTGGTAGTGAACACCCGAGGACAGACACCTCTCTAAAAGTTGTTCCAGCCCAAAGAGAGAGAAGGGTTTTCACACCCCCCTGAAGAAAAATAAACTTGCACTGGATGGCTTTATGCCAATCGCAATTGCGGTTGACATAAAGACGTTGTAAAGTCGGTCGACAAAATTTTTGTCGAACCAGTGTCATATACCCCAGCCTGGTAACCAAAGTGATTCAGGGTCAACAGGGCAGATCCTATGAGAATCGATTAAAAACTCTGGACATACAATTTCTGGACACCAGAAAGGAAAGGGGTGATGTAGTAGTGACTTTTAAGTTCCTGAAAGGAATGACCATGGTAGACTGTAAGGAAATATTCAGCAGGAAAGGTGAATCAAAAACATATGGACATGAGTGGAAGCTGGCAGGAGTGGGAGATTCAAGAGGGACGCAAGAAAGTTTTATCTTACAGACAGAGTGGTTGAGTCACGGAACAGCCTACAGGCAAAGGTGGAGGGTGCAAGAACCATTAATGGTTTCAAACATATCTGAGATGAAGTAAAACTCTTAATGGTTAGTCAGAGGAATAGCAGTAAATCAGTGTGGCAAAGGGGAGAGGTAAGGGTGAAAATGCTGACTAGGTAATAGGTAGAATAGGGTATAACAGGGTTGACTAGATGAATAAATGGCTTTTTTTCTGCTGATATTTTCTATTTTTCTATATTTAGAAAGTACGTACACATAGGCTAATACCATTTCAAAACTGTTTTCTCCCTGCCACTTGCTTCTGCACTATCTAGTGTGATTCAAAAATGATTGTCATTGTTTTGCCATGTATTATACATATCCTTAATTATGTGCATTGTTTGAGGTGAACTGTTTTATTGGAATGTTCTTTGCTGTTCCCAATGCCTTGGCTGTTGCACTGCCTGTTGTTATTTAACACTGTATCCCAGGCCGGCCCAGTGGCACTGAGGCACTGGATGCCTTACCTCTTGCTATGCCGGTGACCCATGTTCGGGAATGAGCATGGGCCACTGGGGGTTTGCAGGAGGGAGGAGGGAGGAGGAGGAGGATTGAGCATCCAATGGACTGCTGTCCTCCTCCAAGGAGGGGGGTCACCAGTAATAGGTGCTCAGCTGGCCCCTAGCAGAGGCTGGGGTCAGAGTGCTGACACGGTATGAAAGGGGAGGAGATGGAGCAGATGCTTGGATGGAGCATGTGCTTATGCGTACGTGCTCTCTCTGTGTGCGTCATTGCATGCCTCACCTCCGTAGTGGAGTAAATGGAGGAAAATTAGTGTGATGACAGATGACAGAGAGCACCTCACAGGCCCTGCTCTCAGCTAGCCACTCTGGATCTGGTCTCTGGATGGGGTTGGAGAAACCCGCTGGCCCCACCAGGGGGGGTATGGTAGACTTGGGTGGTAGATGCCAGAGGATGGGACTGGAGGCTCCCTCCAGAGAGACAAGGTCAAGGCACAGGAGCATAAATAAATAGGTTTAAAAAAACTGTATCCTATTGCTCATTTCCAGATTTGCCATTTGTTTTTTAAATGTTTTCATCATACTCTGTTTATTGTGGTTTGTGAAATATGGCCAAAATTGTTATTTTAGTTATTTCCATCTTCTGGACTTTTAAAAGTATTTGTCCAAATTGCACCAAATTTGGTATACTGATGTTATCAAATTATATACATACTTGTACCAAGGTGCACACTGTTCTGCCTTTAAGGTTAATTGAGTTGTAAGCCTCCAAACTTTCAGAAATTTTAAAATTTAATTTCACAATTATGTTAGCCGCAGAATTTTAATCCCCTAAAAATTTAAAACTAGATAACTAAATATCATCAATTTTGTTAGTTTCATTGCCCCTAAATTTTATGCTTTGAGGCCACCCCATGAACCAGCAGCAGAGCATTGACTCACCATGCTGACAGCCTGGGATCAGAAGTGAGCCAGGAAGATTACATCAGGAGGGAGGCCATGGCAAAGACAGCCACCACTCAGCAGTGCACCTCACTTGATGATGTTCTGGCAGGGTCTGCCAACACTGCAACTCCTGTGGCTATGCTAGGGTGCCTGCTCTTGTTGCAGGGGTAGCTGTGACTGTGTGATGCTGATAAGAACAGAATATTTAAATATTTATTTTACATCTGTATTCCAGAAATCCAGCCTAGATATAGTTAAAGTTCAGGTTAGTGATGCCACAAGGAACAGTTCACTATAAATTTCTATGAGGAATGTGTATGATGCCATGAAATGTCTGAATATAATGAAATCTAAGGGGCCAGAACCTTCAGCCCATGTTTTTTACAAAAATTGGCCACGGAGTTAGATGAACCGATATCCAAAATTATTAGAAAATCCTTAGATCTGTGGGAGGTGTCAGATGACTGAAGGAAAATCATTGTAGTATCAAGTTTTTAGAAATGTAGTCGGTCATGAAGGGAGAACTATAAGCCAGTTAGTCTCACATCTGTGGTGTGTAAATTTATGGAGGCATTACTAAGAAAATATGTTGAAAATCACCTGACCCTCATGGATCTGTGGGACAAAACCCAGCATGTCTTCAGAAGTGGCAGACAGTGCCAGACAAATCTGATACGATTTTTTTGGAAAAGTGGGCAGGGCCTTGGATAAAGGGAGGCCAGTTATCATGATTTACTTGGATTTTGCCAAGGCTTTTGATACGGTTCTGCATGCCGAGTTAATTACAGTAAATGCTCACAAGACAACAATCTATACATCAGAATAATAAGATGAATTAAGGAATGGTTGAAAGACAGGTCACAAGCTGTTAGGATAAATGGAATAGACTCTGAGCAGAGGGGTATGACTAGTGGGGTTCTTCTTGATTCAGTGCGGGTGCCCAATTTTTTTCAACATATATGTGAGCAGTACAAATACCATGAAAGGAGGGTGGTTAAGAAAGTTCATGGATGACACTAAAGTAGGTAATCTGGTAGAGACCAGTGAACAAATCAAGGATTTCCAAGAGGAATTAAACAATTTTTATGTGTGGGTAAAGGGAAAAAGATGAGGGTCAATTTGGAAAAGTGTTCAGGGATGCTCCTTGGTTGGCAGCATAGCCTAGAGGTTAAAGTAACTTGCTGTGAATGAGCTTGGTTCAGCAGACCTGGGTTTGATTCCCACAACCTCTACTTGCATACTATGTGACTCCAAGCGAGTCACTGAACCAGCCTAAAGCTCCCGGGTCGCCCCAGAAAACAGGCAGTTGTGCCTAGTGGGCCTAACTCAATTAACAAAGAATAAATAAATAAATAAAAACTTTGGGAAAAAATATGAAGGCAAATTAGGCTCTAAAAAAATCATACTCTGAGATCCACAGATAGTGAAAAGGTCTTGGTGGTGCTGGTGTCAAAGGATCTCAAGCATTACAAGCACTGTAACAAGGTCCTTGTGAAATACAATGAAATCTTGAGATGTGTCTGCAGGAATATTATGAGTAGGGACAGTAATATTGTTCACCCTATTTATAGGTCCTTCACGAAACCTCACTTGGAGTATTGTGCACAGTTCTGGGATCCCCAAGATGTTGGAAATACTCAGAAACTGGAGAGGATACAAAGCAGAACTACAAAAATATTACTGGTCTGAAACAAGAGGACTATAATATTAGGCTGAGAATTTTGGGTCTTTTCTGCTTAGAGATGAGGCGAATGAGAGGTGACCTAATAGCAATTTTGAATCTCTAAAAAACATAATTTAAGACAATACCTAGGTATTTATCTGAGGGGCAGTAGTAGATAAACTAGGGACATAATCTTTAAATCAAGAGGGAACATTTTAGAACATATAATAGGAAGAATTCTTTCACTCAGAGGGAGGTGGCTCACTAGAAATTTTTACCAGAGAAAGTTGTATACAGTTCAAGTTTAGCAACACTTAAAGACAAACTAGATAAAGTATTTACAAATGGGTGGTTTTGTCAGAAGCATCCAGTATCCATGTGCAGACAAGCTAGAAGGGCTTTCTTGCTCCCTTCTGTGATTTTTTTTCTTAATGTTCTTATGTTCTTATGAGGTACTGCCCCCACCATTGGAGGTAGGAGGGAAAAATGTGGGACAATAACCCAGTAGCCAATTGAATTATGGCTGGGTTCACCCTGATCAGGGTATATACCTGTGAATATGGTATATCTGTGAGAGACAAGCTGCTGGTTGGCAGAAAAATAAAGCAATATGTAAAAGAAACATAGAAACGTTGAATCTATCGGCACATAAGGACTGCTTGGCCCACCCAGTCTGCTCATTTCCCTACCTGATGGATCAGCTGCAGATTCTAGTTAATCAACAGCTTACTTCCTCCTACCCCCACTAGAATTGCCTTATGTGTGTCCCATGCATTCTTGGATTCTACCACTGTTCCGGACTCCACAACCTCCTCAGGAAGGCTGTTCCATGCATCCACTACCCTCTCTGTGAAAAAATACTTTCTAGCATTACCTCTGAGCCATCCCCCCCTCTATCTTCAAATTGTGCCCCCTTGTTCTTGCACATCTCTTTTTCTGAAAAATACTACCCTCTTGTACTTTGTTAATTCCCTTGAGATACTTGAAAGTTTCTATCATATTCCCCCTCTCCCTTCTTTGCTCAAGGGTATACATATTAAGCTGCTTTAGTCTCTCCTCGTATGTCTTCTGGTGCAGACCCTGCACCATTTTGGTTGCCCTCCTCTGAACAGCCTCCACTCTGTCTATGTCTTTGCGGAGATGGGGTCTCCAGAATTGCACACAGTACTCTAGATGGGTTCTCACCAACTGTCTGTACAGAGGGATAACAACTTCTTGTTTTCTACTGTTGATGCCTCTCCCTATGCATCTCAGTATCCCCCCAGCCCTCCTTACTGCCTTCTCACATTGCTTACCCACCTTTAGGTCATCTCTGATATAATTACTCCTAGGTCTTTTTCAATTTTTGTTGTTGTTATTATCTCACCCACCATTGCGTACTCTTCCCCTGGGTTTTTGTTTCCCAGATGCATTACCTTCCACTTCTTTGCATTGAATCTGAGCTGCCATATATTTGACCATTCCTCCAACCTTGCCAAGTCCCTTATCATCCTTTCCACCCCACCTTGTGTATCAACCCTGTTGCAGATCGTTGTGGCATCTGCAAAGAGACATACTTTTCCTTCCAGGTGCTCTCCAATGTCACTTATAAAGACATTAAAGAGGACCAGTCCCAGTACCAAACCCTGCGGTACCCCACTAGTTACCCTCCTTTCTTCACTGTGGACTCTGTTTACTATTACCATTTGCGTCCTGTTGTCCAGCCAGTTTTTATCCAGGCTACCACCTTGGGACCCACTCCAAGGCTGGCTAGAAAAAAAAAAAAAAGAATCTGTGTGTGTCAATGCTGTAATCTCTTCCTCAATTGCTGGCCAAGTTATAAGCAGCCCAAAATCCAAATAAACTGTAGTAATTAAAGTTGAATTTCATGAGCTTTTGTGAAATTGTGGAATGTAGTGATACTTTTATCAAAGCCATATCCATACATTTTGCCCAATTGCACACTTGAGTTATTATTGTCAAGAAAGGTAAAAGCTGGGTAAAGAGGCAATAAGATAGTATTCATAAAAAGGGTCTACGGTAAAATGTATAGTGGTACCAAGTGCCAGGTCACTATCTTGAGTGGCAAACCATGAAGAGCAGTCATGGACATCACTGTGTGCTAGCCTGTCTCCCTGCAATATACAATACCAGCTAACCACTAGAGCTCACTGCTGCATTGCTTCTGTACAGTGCCACTTGCTGACTATTTAACAACCCAGTTGATAACAATGTATGTTTTTACTATTTGAAAACAGAGGCACCAAGTGACACCAAGCATTGCAACTAGTTGCAGCTTAGGACATTGTGAAAGCAGTATCTGTATGTCTTTAGTCATGATGGAGGATGATGGTGGGCATCACTGTTGCAGGAGTAATGGGGAGCATTGCAAGGGCATGATGCTAGTACAGGTAAGGTGATTCAATGCTGATAAATGCTTTGTGAAAGTTAAATTCCTTAAGTAGAATTCTACTGGCATTACATATTATGTGTCAATGAATGTTTAAGTAAATTATGCTAATTATGAATTTCTAAAGTATCCTAAGTTGGTCATTGTACACAAAGATGAACAAAATGGGTGATTCTATACATTTTATTGAACCAAAAAAACAATTCACAAAATGTTTAAGCTTTCAAACTTACACAGTCATTCATAAGAAAAATGGCAGATATACAAATAAATCACTTTAAGTACATGGGACAGAGATGGTATAAAACAGAAACAGAGATAAGAAATCAGTCTTTAAAAACCTAGTAGGGTGTAAATCTACTCCTCTTAGGAAGGAACAGAAAACCTAAAAATTGTCAGTTCCTAATTAATGTTGCGTTTTGATCGATCTTGAAGTTTTTATGCAGTGAAGCACCCAAAAACAATTTTTTCACTTTTTTTGCACTTTTTTTACTGTTTTGTGTCCATCATGCTGTGGCCTCACCATTTGGTATTTTGGTTTAAATGTTTTAGGGTGGAAAGAAGAATGGTCAAGGAACAATCCAGCATTGGTTTGGTTAAAAATATGAATTAATTCCAAAGTTATTTCATTTTGAATTTCCAGATTCTGAGCTGGCTCAGTTCAGTCAAAGATTTATATGTATGTTTTGCTAAAGAGGATTGAGATCACGATCAAGTATTTTGTCACCTAGCTAAAAGGGATTTATAAAACCCCATTTGTGAGGAAAAATTCCACTTTTACAAGCCACCATCATGTTTTAATTTTTTCCTCCAAACAAAATGTTGTAGCTTGCCCCATGGCTGACTTCTTTTGCAAATGAAGCAGGGGTTTTGTTCAGGGTGACACCCTCTACACCCTCTACAAACCCATGCTTTTGGTTTTCTTCATTTGGCCAGAAAAGATCTATTTTAAACTTTGACATTTTTCATACATGACTCGCTTCTGATCCTCTTTTGCGTGCTGAAAAAGTCCCCTTTTGTGAGCCAATCCCCTTTTGTGAGGTAACAAAATCCTTGATTGTGAATTAGGGATCAGATAGTCCTATCTTGTGAACAAGGATCAGCTTATGAAAGTTTTTTTTTTACTCCTCTTTCACGAGTTGACAAAATCCCCTTTCGCAAGCTGACAAAATCCCCTTTTGCAAGCCAATCCCCTTTTCGCAATGTAACAAAATCCTTCATCATGACTTAGGGACCAGATGGCCCTATCTTGAGAACATGGATCTGTTCCCAAAAGAAGAATTTGTCAGATCGCAAAAGGGGATTGGTTTTTTGAATCTCCTTTCGCAAGCTGACAAAATACTTGATCATCATTTCCTGACCAGATGGCCCTTCTCATGAACAAGGATTGGCTCAGCAAAGGGGATTTTGACACCCCAGGAAAGGGGATTGACTTGCAAAAGGGGATTTTGACAGCTCACGAAAGGGGATCATTTTTTTAATTCCTCGTTCACGAGCTGTCAAAATCCCCATTCGTAAACTTTCAAAATCCCCATTCGTAAGTCAATCCCCTTTCGTGAGCTGACATAATCCCCTTTCACAACTTCCAGACAAGATGGCCAAAATCTGACAATGAATGATTTATTGCAGACAGTGATTCTGACAGCTCACGAATAAGGACTGACCTCGCAAATGGGAATTTTGCCACCTCATGAAGTAGGAATTTAAAAATTTTGCCAGTGCACTGTAAATAAACAGTTTGGTCTTTTGGCTTGAAATTTACAGGGTATAAAGGGCGTGTCCAAGAGATGTGAATTTTGCTGTGTAGGTGTTAAAAAGATAATCGTTTTGATAGATATGCCATCACAAAGTTGAGATTTTTACTAAAGGATAACATTGCGGTGCCCACAGTGACTTTCGGTGACCACATCTCAGAATCAATGAGTGATACAGATTTTTCACTTCCTGCAGCTTAGGCAGACTAAGTACATGTGGAGGTTTCGAAGTCATGATTACAACTGCAGTGGAATTTTTTTTATAGCATGTATGGTTACTGAGATATTGGCAAATTAATGTTACAGGGGTTCCTTTTCAGACCTATAGGGCTACTGTATGACTCTGTTATGTGTAATTGGGAGCACAGGGCCCGAAGCACCCGCACTCCCACAGATGCATATCGTTATGCACAAATGACCAGCTTGGTGGAAGTATGGGGCCCAGAGGTCCCACACTTTCCCCAACACATACCACTTACCAGTTACATTACACTTTCTCAAAAAGTAAGGAAATTCATTGCAAAAATCTTTGTCAATGCATCAGTTACGGTTGAAGCAACAAAAGTAGGGAAATGAGATGTTAGGATTGAGCCCCTAACCCCCCACCCTACCACTCCACCCCGCATCCTCCACATACCAACAGGCATTGAGGTGTGCTATAGAGTCGTTAGGCCTAATTCTCACCCCATCTTTCACGCTTCTCCACTCCCTCCCCAACAGGCTTCTCCCTTAAGTTTAATCACCTACATTGTCCCTTGAAAAATATTTGTTGTACCCATAGCTAAGTGTATGTAATCTTATCTAAGTGTATCTGTGATTTTTAAATTTGTATCCTGTCTTATATGGTTTGACGTGGAACCTTTGTAAAAGAGCTTCTGCTCAAAGGGTGTTTCCGAATTAATAAATGCAAATACAAATACAAATTCTCCTATGCTGTACTATGTCAGCCTCGATACACATGGAATGGGGTGAGAGTTGGGCCAAATGACCCCATGGCACACTCTGTTGCCTGTTGGTTTGTGGTTCAGTGCTGCAGACTTATTTAACAAGTTGCTCATCTCCCGGTGTGACCTGGGGGGTAGGGGAACATGAGGATAGTATACAGAGATTTGGTACACAATATAGATATACAATTTGATTACATTAAATAAAGTGAGCAGACTATACAGAAGTAATGAAAAGGAGGAATGCTAACAAGTATGAACTAGATGGATATAATGCTAAAAGTCTTGAGCTAGATATATATGATTTAGGCTTCCAGATCATTGTTGTAAATGTTAATAAGCATTTGTCAATGCCGAGTGTATGCAGTGTGCACTGGAGTCATAGGGGGTGTGTGATGCTGATACCACTGAAAGTGACGTTAAAAATTGCTTCAGTGAAGAAATATTTTAATTAACAACACAGCAAGCCTGAAATGCACTGCTTACAATCACTTAAAAAGTTTGACACCACTTCCTGATCTGCAGTTATGAAAGTCACCCCAACATGATCTGTTGGTATAGTCAATAAAACAAAATACTGATATATTCTTATTATGGACTGATGTTTATGAGACACCCCCAGCAGCTGGCAGGCAGGGTATATCCCACATAGCAAAACATTTTTTTTTAACACAGCAAGTTTGAAATGCCATTTTGTAATCCCTTCAAAACTCTACCACTGCTTCCTGATCTGCTCCACATATTATGAACAGATGTTTATAACCCCCCACCAGAAATCAGTAAATGGCTGACAAGACATATCCCATTCACAAGCAAACTTTCATTTTTTGCACAGCAAGTCTGAAATGTACTGCTTACAATCCCTTAACAATTTTGACATCACTTTTTGATCTGCAGTTATGAAAGTCACCCCCCAAATGATCTGCTGGCACAGTTATTAAAACAAAATACTAATATATTCATAATATGGACAGATGTTTATGAGCTCCCTCCCCCAGAACCTGGCAGGCAGAACATATCCCACATAGCAAAACTTTTTTTTTAACACAGCAAGCCTGAAATGCCATTTTGAAATCCCATCAATAGTTTGCCACCGCCTTCTGATCTGCTCTCTAAACCAGACTATATCAGAGAGCTCTTTCCCAAGAGCTGAGCTCAGGCTGAGAGTAACTCTGTTCTGCATGCCCTCCAGATATCTCCTCAGCACGCACTATGTCAGAGAGCTCCTTCCCAAGAGCTGAGCTCAGGCTGAGAGTCACTCTGTTCTGCATGCCCTCCAGATATCTCCTCAGCACGCACTATGTCAGAGAGCTCCTTCCCAAGAGCTGAGCTGAGGCTGAGAGTAGCTTTGTTCTGCATGCACCTTGGATATCTCCCCAGCACTCACTGAGTGAGCCCGAGACTCACAGGGACCAACCTTCTTTGGCAGCACACTGACAGCCCTGAGGCAGCAGCAGCAGCAGCAATGGCCAAATCAGCAACAAGCTCAGGCTCAAAACCTCTCACCACCATGACCACTAAAGCCATTGTCTCAGGCTCAGTGGCCCACTCCGATGGTCTCCTGCTCGGCGCTCCTCCTCCTCGGTTACTTCTTGGCACTTTTCCTGGGATCCTCATTCTCAGAGCAAGACTTTCTTACCCATGCCTTGCAATTCCTCAAACTTTGTACCTCTCTTCATCTCATTGCAACTCTTTGGCTCTGGGGCTGCAGCGGCATGCCATGGAAAACTGAAAAACAGGATGCAGTCCCAGAAAAAGAGATATTGGCTCACACCACCATATAATGAAAATTCATTAAAATGGTGCTGTTCATACTTGCACAGCGGCACCAATCTGACCATTCTACACCACCAGTGATGGCTAAGAATTGCCCATGTGAACTGGCCTTTAGACACTGGGGGATTGAGCACCCCCAGTGTCACTACTCTGTGTGTGTGTGTGTGTGTGTGTGTGTGGGAAAGGGTGCTGACAGGGAGCGTCACGTTGGGAGACAATTAGGGGCACCAGTATCAGACATCGATGGATGTTTTTCTTTGCAGGCACACATCCCTGGCAGACCATGACAGATCATCCTGACTTGTTGGGCAGTGCGGATCAAAGGGACAGCAACTTCTCTTGAAGCTGGTGCCCTTTCACACCCAGCAAGCCAGAAACACCATCATTGTCAGCCTGGATGCTAGTTGGTGTGGCACTGTTATGCCCCTGCAGTGCTGCTCTGCAATGGGCAGACAGTGTCACACCCCGCAAAAGACACTCTCATACCAATGTGTTTGCTTGCGCTTGCACGCATGGCAAACACAAAAAGCGGTGGGTCCAATACTGCTCACTAGAGGGGCACTGCTAAGTACCTCTCTCCATTAAGAGTAGTGCCTGCTTAGCATAATACTCTGCTTCTTGCCAATCCTCCACTAACTGCCCTGAAGTTGGTTTAGAATTATGTCTGAATAGTTCATGGGTTTATTATTTGTTTCATATTTGTAATAGGGATGTGAGAACAAGCTCTGATTAACATCTACTCTTCTGGGCCACATGTGGCCTTGTCTTTGATTCAGATCTGATGCTGTCCTCTCCACCCCTTAAAAAAAAAATAATAATTTTAGGTCAACTTAACTCAACTCAGCAATGTCATTTCAGTGTACATCGGGGTCAGAATTTGAACTTTGTCATAGCTGATTCATACATCCCTAATCTCTGTCCTTCCAGTATCCTGTTCATTGGCATATAATGGACTGTGAGACTGAGTGTGTATAGTAATTTATAAACCAAAACTTCAAGAATGCAGTCCAGAATGGGTTCCTCATTCAGGAGGTGACTAAACCTACATGAGAAGGTGCCATCCTGGACCTGGTATTAACTAACAGAGAACATGACTAGGACATTAAGATGGTGGAGCCTTTGGGGGGCAGTGACTACCCAATGGTGTGGTTTTGAGTTGCTATGGGTAAAGAAATCACAGGTACTTAGATGACAATGTCAGATTTCAGAACAGGCAATAACAGTGGGATGGAAGAGATACAGAAAAGACACGTAGATAATCTTAATGATGGTATGGAGGTGGAAGAAAAGTGAACAGTGATCAAGGAGTGGATAATGGCTGCCACTAACACCTATACTAGAAAGGAAAGAACTCCAGTTCAGGAGTCCAAGTTGGATTAATAGGGACTTGGACCAGGCAGTATGAAAAAGAGGGCCATTTACAGGAAGTTTAGGAAGTACCAAAGGCATAGAGATTGAGATAACTACTTGGAAAAAATCTAAGGAGCAAGTAGGATGGACAGGCAAGCCACTGCTAGAAAGAAGTTAAGCACAGAGATTAAGGAGGGAGAGAAAGCCTTCTTCCTGGATATCAATGAGAAGAGGAACAGGAAGGAAGGACTAGTGAAGTAAAAAGAGGGAGGGATGGGTTAAAAGAGGGCTGAGGTATTGAACAATCACTTCTGCTCTGATTTTACTTCAGAAATAAATGAACAAGTGCCATGTTGGGGGGAGGGTATGTCTGAGGACAGGATTTCAGAGGACAGGGTGAGAAAAGGGTTCATGAATCTGAAGGTAAATAATAATAATAGTAATAATTTTTATTTATAAGGTGCCTTTCAAATGTCAAGACACCATACATAATAACAATTAAAACAGGCATAATAAAAAATACACGCAAACCAATTAAAACATTCAGTATTCAGGAAATGCTGTTTCCCATAAAAAGGTCTTTAGACCCCTCTAAACCCTCCACTGAAATGCACTCATGCAACCGATGGGGTAGAGAGTTCCAAAGGGTGAGGGTAACATACAAGAATGCCCGAGCACCAGAAGATTTCAAATTCACCCTTGGAACCTTATCAGCCGAGCGGAGAGCTCGATCAGGGCAATAGGGAACCAGAGGTTCTTTCAGATAGGCTGGGCCTAGATCATGTAGGGCTTTGAAAGTCAGCAAGCCAACTTTAAAGGTGATCCACCACTGGTTTGGCAGCCAGTGCAGTTCACGCAGCACTGGAGTAATATGACAGGATCTTCTAGAGCCCATCAAAAGCCAGGCTGCAGCATTCTGCACTAGCTGCAGGTGATGGATTTCAACCACAGAAAGCCCTAGATAAAGGGAGTTGCAATAATCCAGGCACGAGGTCACGAAGGCATGGACTAAAGTAGGCAGGTCGGCAGATGGAACAAGATGCCGAATCCTGGAGATATTCCTCAGATGATAAAAGGAAGTCCCCAGGTCATCACATAATGCCCCAAAGGTGTTGAGGGAGCTGGAAGTATAACTGGCAGATCAGCTGGCAGATCTGTTCAACAGCTCACTAAATACAGGGGTGGTACCAATAGAGTATAAACTGCATACAGTATGTGGTACGGCTGCACAAGAGTGGGCTGTTTAATAACCCTGGAAACTACAGGCTACTCATTCTGACTTTCATTGCTGACAAACTAATGGAGACCATTAGGACCATAAAGAAGACCTAGTAAAGCTGTATGTGGGGTCTGTATATGGCAGCATGGGTTCAATCCAAAAGTCCATTCATGCACATAAGAGGAAAGAACCCAAGGACCGAGTACAGCATGGGGGGCAGGGTCACCGAACTGGAGGATGAAAAGAACATGGGGTAGCCATCACCAGAGATCTAAACCAGAATATGTGGTGTTGAAAGTCAGCATCCCAGCCAAACAGAATGCTTTTCTGTATTGTGAGGCAATTTACAAGCAGATAGAAGGAGGTTATATTGCCACTGTGCAGATCATTGGTGTGACCATACTTGGAGTACAGCATTGAATACTAGAGCCCCTACCTGAAAAAGGATATCAACCAGCTCATGGCAATCCAGAGGAGGGTGAAAATAATGGGCGAGGTGCAGTAGGGTAAGTCATATGAGGGCAGGCTGGAATAACTCAACACGTACTCACTCGAACCGAGAAGGGAGAGAGGGAACATGATTCTAACCTTCAAGTATCTAAATGCTATTAGTAAGACTGATATATTGGGATGTCTTTTGTCCTAGTCACATCCAATACACTTTCTGGCAATTTCCCTACCCAGGCCCAGGGTCTCACCTCTGTCCATCTCAATATAAGAAGTCTGGCACACAATTTCTCCAAACTGGGAAGCCTGGGTGCAGGTCAGTAACCCTGATATACTTGTTCTCTCTGAAACTTGGCTGAAACCCTCTATCTCTGGGTCTGCCTATTCATTGCCAGGCTACAATATGCACCAGGTTGACAGGCCTTCCTCCAAAAGAGGGGGCGGTTTAGCACTCTGTTATAAGTCTCATCTGTGCATCTCACTGCTGTGTACACCTACTCTAAATAATAGTGAGGTTTTACACTCCCTTTTTTTACTTGGAGGTGCTAAAAAACTGCACATCTTCAGGGTATATATTCCTCCTCGTAACAGTAAAATAGGCCTTGATGAACTTATGGACTTTATTCCCTCTGTATCCAAGAAAAAATGAATTGATATGTCTAGGTGATTTTAACCTTGACTACCATTAGTAAGGCTAATGTTAGATAACTCATCTTGGCTCCCACAAGGGTGTCTCATAACGGCTCCTGTCGCACCATGATTGATTGGATCCTCACCAATAGGAAGGACTGCTACTTACCTGATGGGGTTCTGCCCGACTCAGTTAGTGATCATTGTTCTGTCTACTGTGTAAGGGGGTCCTCCACCCCCTCCAATACTACCAAAGTGATATCCTTTGCCGATTTTTCGAATCTTGACCAGTCAGCATTTATAAATGACCTAAAACTTACTCACTGGTCTCCCCTTTATACTACCACCAATATAGACCAAGCCACTGATTACTTCAATAAAACTCTTCTGGCTTTGCAAAACAAGCATATTCCTTTCTTCACACAGAGGGTCTGTGGGAAAGCGACCAAGTGGCTTAAGAGGCCTTTCCTGCAACTGATCAAGTGTCGTGACAAACTCTGGTCAAAATGGAAGTCTTCCTCTCTCTCCAGGCCGATTTTCAGGAATAGCGGGCTTTGTGTAACTCCTGCAAAAAAGAGGTACGTGCAGCCAAAAGTGCCTATTTCCAAAATCTCCTTAACTCACTGGCCTCCAACCCGAAGAAATACTGGTACCAGATTAAAGAGATCCTGGGGAACAACAAGCCTCAGCTTCCGAAGGATATGCTTATCAATGATACCCTTTGCAATAACCCTGGCACAACTGCTAATGCCTTTAACGCCCTTTTTACCAAGACCCCATGCCCCTCCCCACCATCACCTAGGGGTTGTCTTCCTGACACTATGTCTTCTCCTGGTGGATCTCCAATCTTAGGGCTCTCCCCTGTCACATGTCAGGAGGTACTTAAGTGCCTCAGCACCACTCCTTCTCGGGGGAGTGCCGGGGCCAGATGGACTAGAACCCAGAATCCTCAGACTTGCTGCCTCTTTTCTGGCCACTCCAGTAATGAAACTTTTTAACCTATCCATCACTACATCTACTGTGCCCACTGCCTGAAAAGCTGCCAGGACAATCCCGGTGTTCAAGAAAGGAGACCCCAGAGTTCTGTCCAACTATCGCCCCATTGCATTGATTCCTACTCTCAGCAAGTTGCTAAAAAAACTGATCCACAGTCAGATCTCTGCTCACCTGCTTAAATTCAACCTTCAGTCACAGGTTCATCATGGGTTCAGGGCTGGTCATAGCACCACAACTGCACTCGCCCTATCCACCAGTGAGGTTAAGTCAAATATGGACAAAGGTCTGCTTACCGGTTCAGTGTTCATTGACCTAACCAAGGCTTTCAACTTAGTTAGTCATACTCTTCTCTTAGATAAGCTGCATACTCTCGGGGCCTCTGAACCCACTATAGCCTGGTTCTCAAGTTACCTAAATGACTGGTCCAAATTTGTTTCCTATTGCAAAACTCATTCGTCTCCTGTCCCTTTCTCTGTGGGTGTCCCTCAAGGATCTATCCTCGGGCCACTGTTATTCTCAATCTTCATAAATGATACCCCTACTTCCATACCCTACTGTAGCTCCATTATGTATGCAGATGACCTCGTACTTTTCTCTGCTTCTCACTCAATTCCTGACCTCAATGATCATCTCACCTCTGGGTTTCGACACCTCCAGTCCTGGTTCTCCCTCAACTCTCTTATCCTTAACCTCACTAAAATCCAAGCCATGCTCTTCGGGTCTTCTAAAAAAGTACTGGCCTTGTCCCCTGTGTTTTGTGTTCTATGCCAGGACGGTGCTGCCGTCATGACCACGTGCTCTTTTAAGTACCTTGGGGTGACATTAGACCCACCACTTGATTTCTCTACTCACATCAACGAAGTATGTCAATCCACAAAAAAAAATCAAGGCAGCATACCGTGTGCACCACTCATTAACCCCTGCAGCTAGGGTATCGGTGGCTCGAGGTGTCCTCCTTCCAGGGCTTCTTTATGCCCTTCCCATCCTTTCTCATGCTGTCTCTGCTATTCTCCATAAGTGGGACACCACCTACAATAATATTTGCAGATTTGCTCTGTCTGTCCCTTGCCTCACCCACCACTGTCTCATGTACTCTGCCCTGCACTGGCTATCACCTGAATCATGGTGCCTTTTCTCACTGAGCTGCTTCATAGATTCTATGACTAGAACTCCCTGCCTTCAGGTCTAGCATCCATGTTTAACCCAGTGCAACACTCCCATCCTCTAAGGTCCTCCCATCTGCCTTTGCTCGCAGTCCCATGTTGCACTACAAAAATGGGTGAACAAGAATTCACTCACTTTGCTCCCAAAACCTGGAATACTCTCCCCCACTGCCTGAAGAACAACTTGTCCCACTCCTCCTTTAAACCAGCACTACTCTCGCACCTCCTAGCACTTGATACTTGCGTCTGTCCCCTTCCTGCCTCATGCAAGCTGACTTGATTTGAGTTTTTCCTTACACTTGTATGTCTTCCAATTGTGCCTGACATTATAAAACATCCCTGCATGGATGGACCTGTTGTCATAAAATGCTATGTCTATCCCTGTGAGAATATCTGTTGCAACTGTTTGAAATGCCTGTATGTTCCGGTGTATGTTTCCTATAACTGTATCTTGTACTCTCCTGGGTCATGCTTGAAAATAAGCAGGTATATTGCCTAATGCACTTACCCGGTCACCAAAAGCTAATAAATAAATAAATAAATAGTGGGAACAAGTCAACAAGGAGGCACTACTATAAGCTGGTGGCAGAAAGGTTCAAGAAGGAGGCCAAGAGACACTTCTTCAGAGAATGAGTGATGATGGGGTGGAATGAACTCCCATCAGAGGCCATCACTCAAAATATAGTGGGAGAGGATTTAAGAGGCGGTGGAACAGGGTGAAAAAGAGGGTTAGGGTTGGATGGGAGGGAGTGTAGGGCCCACAGTATAGTAGTTGATTGATGAGTGGCTTCACAATTCAGCACACTCAATACACAGCAAGGTCTTCTGCTGGCTATTTTGTATGTTCATAATTGGATAGGTATTTTGTTTTAAATTCTTTGGTAACCAGGTAAGGCCCACTGTGCACAAGTGCCTATTTTTATGGGTGACCAAGGATCACTGGAGTGGTTAAGTGACATTCTCAGAGTAGAGTTTGTGGGAAGCAAACCCAGGTCTCCTGGATGACCCCTCCTATTCAATGTCTACAGTACATACAAGACATTGCAGACAGACTGAAAGGAAGGGTGGTCCTCTTTGCGGATGACACAAAAATCTGTAACAGAGTTTACTCCCTGTGGGGGAATGAGAAGTGACCTGAGATTACTAGAAGAGCAGTTGGAGACCTGGCAACAAAAATTTAACATCAATAAGTGTGCTATTATGCACCTGGGAAACAGGAACCAAGGGCTGAGTACACAGTCTCCAGCAACCTCAAGATAGGGAAGCAATGTTCAAGGGCACTGTAGAAGGCATAAGGGATGCTGCCAAGTATCAGCAGGGGGATCACCAGCAGGTGTAGGAAGATCCTGGTGCCCCTGTATCAAGCCGTGGTGAGGCCACACCTTGAGTACGGTGTCCAGTCTTGGAGACTTACCTGTGCAAGGCTATAGACTCGACTGAAAGAGTTCAGTGAAAGGCAACCAAGATGGTTCAGGGGATGAAGGGCAAACCATACGAACAGAGATGCAAGGAATTAGGGCTATATACAATGGAGACCAGGAGGGAGAGGGTGGACATAATAGACACCTTTAAATATATCAAAGGGATGAACAAAGGAGGCTCAGGGAAGTTATTCCACAAGAAGGAAAGAAACGTAACAAGCGGGCATGGACTGAGACTCCGTGGGGGGGCATTTCAAGAGCAATGTAAGAGGTCAATTTATCATGGAGAGGGCAGTGAAGAACTTGAATGGACTTATGGAGGAGGCTGTGAATTTGGAGACTGTAGAGGAATTCAAGACCATGTGAAACAGACACATGGGGCTAAGAGGAAGGGGGTCTCAAGATATGGCAGGTTGGACTAGGGGGGGTAAGAGGTAGACTGGATGGACTGGAGGTCCTTTTTGCCATCACCTTCTATGATTCTATGTGCCAAGCTCATTCACAGCTTGTTACTCTATCCTTTAGGTTATACTGCTAGCCCAGGCATTTGTAATCTATTATTTTTCTCTGTGTCTTTGTTGTATCACCTTCTAACACCTTGCTAGGAAATTGACCTACATGTAACCATGTTAATATTTCCTTTATTTCAGGGTTAATACTAGAGATATATTTCCTTTTAAGGTTCTTTAATCAAGTTAGTCAGTATTGTGCGAAATGTATTTTGAGATTGTTTCTCCATCATACCTTCCCTATTTGTATCCATAAGTATGATTTACTTAATGGACTAGAGGCTCTTGAAATTAATATTTTCTGAAGAGACCAGTGCCATAAATGACCTATACCTATCTTAAGAAGGGCCTCTTTCACAAAGACAATACAAGATCTAGCCAGAGCCTATAGGGCTATGAAGAGGTACCAAATGACCAAAGTTACACATGTGCACAGAAATTATTCAACACCCAGGTGTAACTTGGCCAATTTTTGGAGGTGTTGCATCAAATTTTCAACATGGCCTTTTTTGGACCCCTCTGCATGAACAGTGCCAGTGTCATTTTGTTTACTTGGCCCAAAAGGTGATTTTTGTAGAGCAAATGCACTCTTTTGTGCCACAGGAGTGAAAACATTTTTGGGCAGGTTGTCAAAAATGACAGCTGTACTGTCTTGAAGGATGGGTACAAAAATGACAGTGCTTAAAATGTGGAGTGAAAATATTACAAATTTGGTGAAGTTACGAGCATGCATATAAACTGCATAACGCACACTCATAACACATTCATTTTTTGGAATTTTTTCACCAAATTTGCAACATGGGCTTTTTGGGACTCCACTTAATGAACAGTGGCAGTGTCATTTTGTGAATTGGTCCCAAAAGCATATTGGAGTGGAATCCCAGTATGCCACATGACGGGGGGGTGTAAACACCGGGATTGGGCTCACTGATGTTGGCAGCACTGGGTGGGGAGAAGGAAAAACAATTAGATACACTGAAGTGGGCTCCTAGTGTGCCACATGAGTTTCAGGGGGCACAGAATGCTGCGGAGCTGGCAGCGGCAATGCAACTGAGCATGTGTGACACTCGCGCATGCACAGTTGTGATGAATGTCATCTTGCCATACATGACACTGCCAGAAGAATTGTGCATGCACACAAGTCATGCATGCACAGTTCATGCCACAAAATGTGGAAGTAACAGTCAAAATAGTGTGGCTGTTATTCCATGGCAGCCGATCGCAGTGGAGGGTTCCAAGCTCCATCGGGCATTTGGAAGGATATTTCCAATTGTCAAATGGAAGGTTCCACGATCAGCTGTTTTCAGAGCTACAATCGCAGTAGGGCTGTAGGCTCTGCTCACAGCCTTAACAAGGAGTTATACATTTGTTATTTTCACTAAGATACTTTTTTTTTTAACAAGTAGGCTTTAGCAAGCACAGCAGTATGTTGAATATGTCTACAAACATTACGCATTCTCCTCATAGGTAAGATACTTACAGAAGATTGCCCTAGATTTCTGTATTGTGTAAGTACTGTGCCATAGATTTAACATTAAATATTCTTTTGGGTGCTTTAAAAATATTCCCCCAAAATTCATGATTAAATCTAAGAATCAGCCTATTTGATTGTGTAACTTTCTTTTGGATGCTTTGTATCTGTTGGTTCTATTTTAATGTATTATTATACTGGCAATGATCCCTCTTAGCCAGTCAGAATGCAGAGATACTGTCTGGTTATTCTGTGATTACTGAACAGTATACTGAATAATGGGACAGTGACTTTGCATTCTGATTGACTAAGAACAATGAGGGGACAGCGGCTCAGCATTCTGATTGGCTGTGGCATGTGTATTTTGCCAGTCTGCAATGAAACCCAGTTTGCCTTCCCACTTCAAGGTGAAGCAGCCAATCAGAGACTATAATAATGCAACAGCACTTCTGTGAAAAACAGTTTCTGCTTTTTCATGGATGTACTGTGGCACCATACACAGATTTGGCTTTTTTTTTATTTTCTCATTATAAGTGATAAAGCCAACAGTTACGAACATATGAACATACGGAAAGAGCCAGCAGAAGAAGACCATCATCTATCATGTATGTTCAGTAAGTGATGCAGGTCTGGCCTTACAATTTACACCAATGACCCTGCCCCCTCAACTGTCCCTCCCCCTCCCCTCTTCTCCCCTTCCTTGGTTCCAATGGTTCCCTTTGTGCTTATCCCAGGCTCTCCTGAATGCTCTCACTGTCCTTGCTGATACCATGTCCTCTAGCAGCTCATTCCAGATGGACACCACACTTTCAGTATAGAAATGCTTCTTTACATCCCTTCTGAATCTTCCTTCCCCCCATCAGTTTTAGGCTGTGCCATCTAGTGGTGCTGTTGTCACTCATTTTAAAGAGACCCTCCCTTTTCACTCTGTTAATTCTCTTCATGTACTTGATGGTCTCTATCATATCACCCCTCTGCCTCCTCTCTTCCAGGGAGTAGATCCCCACTGCTCCCAGCCTCTCCCTATAGGACATATTCTGTAACTCATCAATCATCTTGATTGCTCTCCTCTTGACCCACTCCAGCATGCTGATGTCCTTCTTAAGGCAAGGATGCCTGACCTCACCCCATATTCTAAATGTGGTCCCACCAATTACCTACACAATGGAAAAATAACTTCACTCCGTCTTCTGTACTACTGAATCCTCTTGCAATAAATCCCAGCATCCTGGTGGCCTTCACCACAGTCTTTTTATATGAAGAGGGTTTCTTCAATAATACCCATACAAGGGGGGATAATAAACATTTATTACCCCTGGTATAGTTATTATCTTGAAGAAGTACATCTTGAAAAACTTGGTAGGGCAAGGGAGTCATCTGTTTTGGCATATATTAGCCTCTGGTACTGATCTTGATTGAAGTCAGAATACATTTTTTTTGTTTGCCTTGTTGTATCTCAAGCTGATATATAGTATACGGTTAGGGCTTATTGTTTATGGAAAACAAAGGTTTTCCAAATCTTGTTGTAGGACAGTTCAAAGAACAAAAAAGTTGTTGTACTATCGCTCTGACGTCACATCGATAGTACAACAACTTTTCCCCCTTGAGCTCCTACCTGATTGGTGGAAACAGACAGAGATTCAAAAAATACATACAAAAAGGGCGGACTCATTTAGCGAGCTGTCTGGGGAGCAGACAGTGTGGACACAGACTTCCATAATCGGGTGGGTCTGTCAAAAATATCAATTTGCTGTTTTTTGTTTTTTTTAACAAAATGGCACAGTTTCAGTAAAAGCAGAGTGGGACTATGGCGAGGAGCGTGGACATGACCGGAACATGCGCGCATAACTGCAGCAAGGAGGAGGACCATTATCTTAGGCAAAAGGACTCAAGCGAGGAGGATTGCAGAAGCGTGAACAAGGTATGAACCTTGTACCTATTTTGGGGAACCATATACTATACAAAACAGTGGATGGTCGCCCATCCACAACGAAGTCTGTGTTTCCATCTCAGGAGTTGATGATGCCAGAGACCTCTCCAGCTTCACTCTCGAGGTCTCTATGACATCATCAACTCCCTCGATTGGAAACACACCATTGTTGTGGATGGTTGCCCATCCACTATTCTATATACTGTATTCAATGCCATTTTCACCAGTCTGTATTTTGAATGAGTTTAGTTAAAGGTCTCTGCCCCTCTCTCCCTCTGTGAGCCATATTGAGCTGGATGTCACCTCATACCTTTTGTATGACCACAGACGCTGTCTTTAGTGACAGTATCGAAGATGTCTTCCTCCTGTGCAGGTCAGCATCTGTTAGTGGAAGGTGTTGAGTGGGCATATCCTTTTTTGATGCATCTGTACTGTTTTGCTACAGGAAGAAACATATTGTTTTCTGTTGTAAACCAGTCATGTATCAGTGTGTTAATACAACGCCAATGTCAGAGCTGTTAAGCAGTCTATTCAGTCCTGCGTAGAGCCTGGGGTAGTTAGAAATTGGGTAGTGCTCCCCAGTACCACTACAACCTTCAGCATAAAATTTATGAAGCACACTGTTTAATTGATCAAGTGGTGTAGTTTTTAAAATTTGAAAAGCCAAATTTTTTTTTCACTGTGTTACGTTCATCCTTCAGTTTTTCTGTACCAGTAAGTTTAGCATCTGTTAGACTGAGTTGTTTACCTACAGTGACTATATATTTTTTTCTAGGTTCAGCACTTGTACTTGTGGCAGTTGAGGTGCTGGGTGCCTCTTCAGATTAATTTTGCATTTCAAGCACAGTTGTGACAGTTGACATGGTTGGTGTCTCTTCACATTAATTTACAATGTATTGTATCTTGGGATCATTGAATAATGACATATTTACTTTTTGCAGGTGAAACATGGCTCTTAATTTTCACAGATGAACAGAAACATATTTTGTCTGTGAGTTTGTGAATTTTTTTATGGGGACAACTGACTTTATTTTGAATGATAAATGTGAAATGCTATAATGATGTTCTGAGGCAGTGTCCTGAGTCAGCACAAGACAATGCCTTCACCTTGTCAAACAGTGTTATTTTTAATGCTTTAAACACTATTGAATATCTGTTTTTATTAGTAGTTTATTCAGCATTTAAAAAAATGAGTATAAATGCCTTTCTTTTTTAATTTATTGTGCCTAATGTTTTCACATTTATTGTGCCTGATGTTTACTCTCCACACACACACAAAACACACATACAAACACATATTATAGGGGCACAATAGTGCCCCTATATTTGGGATTGAGTAGGCACTTTAATGTTAAACCTCACATTTTGCACGTTAATAACTTTGCAACTGCTTAATGGATTTGTACAAAATTTGGAATACATGGTCTGGTCTGGCAGATCTCTTAGTTTACCAATTTGTGTTATGGTCAGACATTTGCTTTTTGAGCAGTGAAGCGCAAAAAAATGCACTTTTCACCAGTTTTGCATGTTTTTTGCCCATGGCTCTGTGTGGTTGATTGGTCCACAACCTAGGAAATAAAACATGATTGGGTCAAGGAACATGCCACTTTTTGTTTGGTGAAAAAATATCAATCCATTCAAAAGTTATTCAAGTTTGAAGTTCCCATTATAACCTTATGGGAAAATTTATATGTATAATTTGTGAAAGAAGAATGGCATTCTGACCATCTGGTCTTCCCTCACGATCAAAGAATTTGCAGGCTCATGGCCAAAAAAATTTTGAACGATACACATTTTTTGGCCATGAGAGCTACCATTTTGTTTTTACTTTGCAGTCAGAAAAAAGTGGTTGTTTTCTCCACGGGAGACTTTAGGGGAAATGAGGCATGGGTTTTGCTCAGGGGGACCTCCTCTATTGAACCATGCCTTTGGTTTGCTTCAGTTTAGCCAAAAAATAGAGTTTTAAACATTTATATTCTTATTTCATGGCTCACTAACGATCTTCTTTTGTGAGCCTGCAAATTTATCATCTGCCAGAATTTTTTGTTTGTGAGCTTCTTTCATGAGTGGATGACCAGATTGCCAGATTTTCTCGACCAGATGTCCATTGAGAAGACAAGATGGCTCAAATTGGGCCGACCAGATAGCCGCTCGCTGTTGAAGATTTTGTTAGGTCACGGCTGAAGCTCGCAGCTGAAAATTTTCTCACAAAAGAAGAATTTTTAAAGGTTTAAAACTTTAAAATTGCATATCTCAGGAACGGTTTGGTCTTTTTACTTGAAATTTTTAGGGTATTGAGGGGATGTCCTAGAGATGTGTATATGTGGTTTAAGTATTGGGAAATTAATTGATTGCACAGATATTCAATGACACAATTGACTTTTTCCGAAAGGATTATGAATGGTGATATTGGCCTGAAATCTTTAGGGTACAGTAGATAGCCCTAGTGCCACGGATGTGCCTGTCAGTGGTTTGGCGTGTACAGATTAAACAGGCCCGTAGTTATGCCACTGCAAAATTTGAAAATTTCATTTTTTGCACATTAATAACTTTTGAACAGTTTGTGTGAGTTACTTTAAATTTGGAATGTAGAATGAGTCATCATAGGTCTTTGGCTGTGAAACATTTTGTGTCAGTGGGATATACGGTTATGGAATCATAGCGCACTGAAAAAAAAGTGGAAAACCCTCTAAGTTGTGAATTCTTTCTCCATTCATAGTGCACTGAAGAATGGATTTTAGTGGGTTCATATTGGGTTGTATGCACAGGTCCTGGGCTGCGCTGGTGCCCTGTGAAGATTTTGTGAACAGATCTTGTTCCATTCAAAAGTTATGCAATTTTTTGTCTCCCATTATAGTCAATGGGAAAATATATATGTGCACTGTGAAAACAATTGTGATCACATTTTCTGGTGCACAACAACATCCAATTATAAGGTATAGGAAAACTTGAACACATTTCTTTGCCGCTGCAACATTTTTGTTCCCACGACAACATTTCTGCACCACATTATCCCTGGTGTTTCTTTCTCTGTCACTCCATTGTGCCAGTGTGTTGTGCTTCTGTGCCCATATTTGCAGGGTACCAAGTCCTGGTGGTACAGATGTGTGTTTTGGTGGTGTTTCAAATGCTTTTATTGTGACAACTTTTTTGCTGCAAAAACATTTAATATGATCATGATCACATATTTTGGTGCGTGACAACATTCCATTATAAGGCATAGGAAAGCTCAAAGAAATTTTTTTGTCGCAGCAGCATTTTTGTTACTGTGGCAACATTTCTGGACAACATTATCCCTGGTGCTTCTTTCTCTGTCACTCCATTTTGCGAGTGTGTTCTACTCCTGGGCCCATATTTGTAGGGTATCAAGACCTGATGCCAGAGATGTGTGTTTTAGTGGTGTTTCCAATGATTTTATCGTGATCACATTTTTTGATCACGATCACATTTCCATTATAGAAATAGGAGATTTTTCCTATCTGTTGCTTTTTTGTCACTTAATTGTGGCAAGGTGGATTGTGTTAATGCCCTGAAATTTTCAGGGTATGGAGCCCTAGTGCCAAGGATGTGCCTTTCAGTGGTTCAGTGTGTAAAAATTAAACAGGCCCATAGTAACACCACTCCAAAGTTTGGAAATTTCATTTTTTGCACTTTTATAACTTATGAACCGTTTGTGTGATTTGCCTGAAATTTGGAATGTGGAAAGGTTTATCACAGATCTCTGGATCTGGAAATTGACTTGTCAGTGGGATGTACAGTTGCAGATTTGTGGTGCACTCAAAAAGTGAAAAACTCCCAACATTTATTTTCCTTTGTTCAACCAAAATGCACTGAAGAATTAATTTCAGTGGGTTTGAATTCAGTTGTCTGCATGGGTCCTGGGCTGCACTGGTTTCTTTTCAAGATTTTGTAGAACAATCTTGTTCTATCCATTTTTGGTCTCCCATTATAGTCAATGGGAAAATTAATTGGTGCACTGTGAAAACAATCTTGGCTATGTTTTTTGTTGCACGAGGTCATCCCATTATAAGGTATAGGAAAGCTCAAAATTAATGCCAGATGTCAGCTTGCCATCAATACTCTCTGGGCTCCCTGATTGACTCTATACTCAGAAACCCGACCCCTTTACTGATTGCAGCATTACTGGTACCTCAAACGTTCTCCTATAGACTGCGATTGGTAGATAAGTCCCTGCTGAATGTACTGAGATGTAAAACATCAAAAGGCTCTGTTGCCTTCAATCACTCTGCTCCTAAGCTTTGGAACTCTCTCCCCCAAGCACTTCGAATATCTGGATCCCATGACAGCTTCAAAAAGGAGCTGCACTTCTGTCTATCCCTTGCTGATCCCTGCACTTGTTTTAATCCCCCCAATCAACTCACCCATCAGATGCTGCCAGGCCTAACTTTAACCTTCCTTTCTCATAGCACTTCTTACCCTTACTATCTCCTTGACAGCTAATCTACCCCAACTCCCCCCCACACACACACCTGAGCCTTGTTTCAGAGGCCATGATAATGTATTCTGCCCAGTCAGGAATTTGCCCTTGCCTTGTTTCGCTGCCTATTTGTATCTTCACTGTTGTGACTAATTTTAACAATATTTCTTGCCGATATGGTATCTCTTCCTAGACTGCGTGGATTTTCTCTGCCTAAAAATTCTATGTGAATTGTATTGATTATTATTGTTCTGGCTACATGTATTCATTACTACTAACTGTTTTGACCTATGCTATTGTAATTTCATTGTACTCATGCTATGTACCTGCCTTTGATTGTTGTGCTCTCCCGGATCATGCCCTGAAAATAGTCATTTCATGGCTAGTGCACCTACCCGGTTAACAAAAACTAAATAAAAAAAATGTATATTGTTATGCAGTAATGGGCAATGTTGTTGGGCCCTGCGCTCCCACCAATACATGTTTTTTTTTGTAGTTATTTTACACATTTTCAAGAAGTAAAGAAATTCATAGGAAAAAAACTGCATTTAATGCATCATTTAGAGTTAAAGCAAAAAAAGTCAGGAAATGAAACATTAGGGTTGAGGCTGTAAACCCCCCACACACACCCTGCATTGCCATCCTCCACAGACTGACAGACACCAGGGGGTGTCTTTGGGGTCATGAGGCCTAAATCTCACCCCATTCTCCTTTACTGTGGCATGTCAACCTGCTTACACATGGAATGGGGTGAGATTTGTTCCTCACAACCCCAATGACACATCCTGGTGTCTGTCAGTCTGTGGTGGGTGATGGTGAGGGGTGTGTGTGGGAGGGGTTACAGCCTCAACCCTAGTGTTTCATTTCCTGACTTTTTTGCTTTAACCCTAAACAATGCATTAAACATAATTTTTTGCTATAAATATATATCTATCTATCTATCTATCTATATATATATATATACATACATATGCACAAACAAAAATACACATATACACATATACACACACATATATGCACATACACACACACACACATACATATCTAAGTATATACACATATACACACATATATATACACACACATATACATATATGCCCACACACGTACACCTACATATACACATACACATATTCATATACATACACACATACACATATATACACACACATATATACATTTACACACACCTATATACATACACACACATATACACACACGCATATGTTTACACACACATACACACACACACACACACACACACACACCGCATCTACCAATCACATTTTTCTTGGACGCTTAACTTATAGTGGAGACAAGCTGTCAAGCTACTGCTGAACACATCCTGCTTGCATGTGCAGCCTGAATCAATCAAACCTTTGTCAGATCAATGTACAGTGAGCAGTATAAACTGCTTAAGATTGATACTTGTTTAACCCTTAGGCTAACAACAGAATTAGACTGTATAAGAATTATGAACTGATATATCAGTCTGAAACACATTAAGGGTTAATACTTGGTTTTCTTAGACAGAAGAAGGCTTTGCTCATTATGTACTGTCTCCCACTCCTACCGTTCATAGTTAACTTCTTTCTTCCCAATTATGCCTTCATCGAGTTTTAATTTGAAAATTTCAAATGATTCTGTGTCTGCCACCTCTCTTGGTAAGATGTTCTACACCCTCACCACTCTCTCTGAGTAAAGAATTCTTTCTTAATATTCATATGTACATGTTCTTGCTTGAGTTGTTTCTTATGAGATCTTAAATCTACTCCAATGTTTTTATACTGTATATCAGTTTCAGACATCAGTTGATTGTCCTTTAATTTGAATGCACTAAGCAGACAATATTCCATACGAACCAGAGAGTTGGTGCACTGACTCCTATAACTAGCAAGACTCCTTTCATCTGAACTGCTGCTCTGTGCTCTCTATAAACATCTGATCAGAGCAGGCAGTAATAGTGGTAGCAAACAGGAAGTTTTTGCACTAATCCCAACTGCAAACAAAGACTCCTTTCATCCTAATATCTGATTAGAGCAAGTGGTAGCAGTAAGAGCAGATTGTCTCACACTCGTGGTACTGCATTTGCTACTGATTTGGCTCTGTAATACAGACTTGATTTATAGCTAAGTGTAACAAAGAGGATAATGTTTGGTCCTCTATAATGACTGTGTGCTGCCATCGAGAGGTTGACAATGGCGACTGTTTAAACCTCGAGAGTGAATGAATACTTCTGCTCAGTATTCACAATGGAAAAGCAGGGGGGAAATACTAATCCAGTCAATAGAAGCACTCTGGATAGGGGTGTTGATATTAGTCCTTTCACAGAAGAAAGGGTTCTGAAAGAACTCTTAAAACTGAAGGTGGATAAAGCAATGGGGCCTGATGGGATTCACCCCAGAATTTTAAAAGAACCAAGGGAAGAACTACTAACACCACTGACTACCCTTTTTTAATAAATCATGGGAGGATGGGGTGGTATCTGAGGACTGGAGGAGGGTGGATGTGATTCCCTTTCACAAAAGTGGGAGCAAGACAGAGGCAGGAAACTACAGACCTGTCAGTTTGACCTCAGTGGTAGGGAAAATGATGGAATCACTTCTGAAGGAAAGAATTGTTGAATACCTAGAGGCCAGTGGGGCACAGGACCCAAGGCAGCATGGATTCACAGCGGGAAGGTCATGTCAGATAAATCTAATTGATTTCTTTGACTGGGTGACCAAAGCAGTAGACCAGGGAGGGGCTGTGGACATGGCCTACCTAGACTTTAGCAAGGCATTTGACAGAGTCCCACACAAAAGATTAATAAATAAATTAGCCAGCCTGGGAGTGGGTCCTAGGGTGGTAGCCTGGGTAAAACACTGGTTGGACAACAGGACACAGCAGGTAATAGTAAATGGAGTCCACAGTGAAGAAAGGAGGTTACTAGTGGGGTACCACAGGGTTCAGTACTGGGGCGGTCCTTTTTAATGTCTTTATAAGTGACATTGCAGAGGGACTAGAAGGGAAAGTATGTCTCTTTGCAGATGACACAAAGATCTGCAACAGGGTTGATACACAAGGTGGGGTGGAAAGGATGAAAAGGGACTTGGCAAGGTTGGAGGAATGGTCATATGTACGGCAGCTTAGATTCAATGCAAAAAAGTGCAAAGTAATGCACCTGGGAAACAAAAACCCAGGGGAAGAGTAAACAATGGGGGATGAGATACTGACAACAACAAAAATGGAAAGGGACCTGTGTGTAGTCATATCAGAAGACCTAAAGGTTGGTCAGCAATGTGAGAAGGCAGTAAGGTGGGATGGGGGGATACTGGGATGCATAGGGAGAGGCATCACCTATGGAAAACAGGAAGTTGTTGGCCATCTGTACAGAGTTGGTAAGACCACATCTGGCGTACTGGGTATAGTTCTGGAGACCTCATCTCCGCAAAGACATAGACAGGTTGGAGGCTGTCCAGAAGAGGGCAACCAAAATGATGCAGGGTCTGCATCAGAAGACATATGAAGAAAGATTAAGGGAACTAAAGCTGTATAGCCTCGAGGAAAGGAGGGAGAGGGGGGACATGATAGAAACTTTCAAATACCTCAAGGGAATCAATGAAGTCTAAGAGGGTAGCATCTTTCAGAAAAAGAGATGTGCAAGAACAAGGGGGCACAATTTGAAGATAGAGGGGGGACAGCTCGGAGGTAATGTGAGGAAGTATTTCTTCACAGAGAGGGTTGTGGATACATGGAACAACCTTCCTGAGGAGGTCGTAGAGTCAAAAACAGTGGGGGGAATTCCAGAATGCATGGGACAGACATAAGGCAATTCTAGTGGGGGGTTAGAGGAAGTAGGCTGTTGGTTAACTAGGATCTACAGCTTATCCATTAGGTAGGTAAATGGGCAGACTAGGTGGCCAAGCGGCCCTTATCTGCCATCAAATTCTATGTTTCTATGTTTCTAATCTCAAGAGGTTTTGGTCATCATGGCAACCTCGAGATGGTAACTCACATTGTTATAGATAGAGGACCATACATTGTCTTTTATAGTGTGTAGTATGCTATCTATAATAAATGGAGCAGGGGGGTGCACAGCTCTGTCCTTACTTTGTGTTTTTTTGCCTCTTTCTGTTCTCCTCATCTGTTGCCCTCACTGCTGCCACAGCTTCCTGACTGGTGGAGGTTCTGACATGCATGAGCGAAGGTGTTCGTTGTTGTTATGCTGCAGTAGCTACATAGTTAGTGCAGCATAACAGCTATGATGACGTAGCTACTGCAGCATAACAGTGCTATTCTAGGGATGGATTTCCATCTCTAATAGCATTCCACCATACACTATAAGAGTATTATCACTGTTTATTTACTTGGCTAATGGTTTTTCATCCACCAGGGCTATATAGACCACACAGCCTTACTTGTTTATTACCCACTCATCTGTCTCTCTCCCACCCACCCAGGTGTTGTCCAATATATACTGTAAGAGACAGCTGGTAACAGTCAGTAGGAACCTCCTCTTGGGACAGGAGGATTGGTTAACCTCCAGGGATACTCAGAGGGGCTCCAACTACAGGAAGTGAAAAAAGCTGCAGCTAAGAGAAGGGCAAAGTCCTCTTGTGCATGACTAAGTAACAAAGAAGGCAGCAGGACTAAAGAGGGATGAGCACCAACTTCTTAATGCACTAGAGTACAAACAAATCTTTATCCTGGTTTCTTTTTCTTTTTTTTTTCTTTTGCAATTAACGTTGTTTAATAAAATTACCAAGGACAAGAAAGGCAACTGCATCAATTGCAAGCATACATATTCTGGTTGCACAAGAAGAAAATAATAGAAGGTTAAACATTCAATGTTGTACAGCCTTGCTGTCCTTAAAGAAAAAAAAAAACACATGAATACTGAAAAAAAAACATGGACAAACAACAACCACCCACATGCCTGCCCCTCACCTACAGCCCTTGTGTTATTAGAAGGAAATATATAGATAAAATGTAAGTAATAGATTGAAAAATTCACCACAGAATCCAGGAGCTAACAAAATATCAATTTTAGTTTTACTAGAGGTTAAAGCCCCATAACAATTGGTCCTTTAACCAAAGGGGCAAAGGGGGTTGGGGGATTTAATAGTGAGTTGGGTGCATCATGAAGGAATATAAGGTCAACCAACAGTTCTGGAACATGTGACATCTATGGTTAGAAAGGGTGACTGCATGCTCAGCATTATATGTACTTAGACATTCTTGTAGTCATTCTGAGTAGGTGGGCGTCCAGTCACCTCTCCAGTGTCTTAGTCATATAAGTTTTGTATCATGGGAAATCAAGGCCATATATATTTTTTATTTATTTAGTTTTTGTTGACTGGGCAAGTGCACTAGGCAAATTCTGCCTAATTTCAGGCATGACCTGGGGGAAGGGGTACAGATGAATGTCAACTGACCTTGAAATTAGATTAGGCTGTTGGTGGTATTTTTAGTGAATGGGGGAAATTTGGCCAGGGCACTGGGAAAATTCCCCTACTCACCTGTAGGGGAACCTCTGGCGGACAAGATGGAGGATGACAGCTCTGGAGGAAGGATGGAAGCTGTGAAGCTGAAAGAACAGGTCTCCTCTCCCATCTTGTCTAAATCAGAGACCAAACTGCTTGGCAAGTCAGAAAGGGAAAGGCAAGAACCTATATTGTTTGACCAAATACCTAATGGAGAACCTTTAAGAGCACTAGAAAAACCTGTACAGGAACAAGATGAATTAATGGACACTGCTAATGAATCAGATTCATCTGACAACAATGAGTCAGTACAGCCAGACTATGACAAAGATTCTGCAGAAATTCTGAAACTCCATCATTTGTTAGAGTCTGAGGAGTGGAAATTCTTATTTAAAAAGATGTCATTGCAGCAGAAGATTAGTCAGCTACAAACTGACAGTGCAGCTGATGCTGTCATCAAGGTCCAGCTGTGTGCTCAAAACAGACCATCAAAGGAGCCACCATCTGCCACCGTAGATACCAGCGACACTACCACTCATACCTTGGACTTCACTGCAATGCATACTGTGAGTACAAATGAAACTGCATTCTGTGTAAAGTCTAAGCAAAACACTGTTTCTCCTCCAGAAAATAATATGGACAGTGGAAGTAGTGAGCATGTTTGATCTGTAGAGATGGCATTTAAAGGAGCGGGCTGGGAAAAGCAACCCGGCTCTAATAAATGGATTTCTGGAGGTTCTCCAATTCGGATGCCTGCACCCGCAGACTTTCCTGAAATAAATAAAATAAATACTTCAGATTCTCATGCACAAAATGATGGAAATGTGCATGATCCTCTGTCTACCCCTGAGGAACTGACCTTTACTCAAAACCTGACACAAAACTTACGACCTATGAATATCCCACAGCAACCAAATGCTACAGTACCTCCTACTCCTATATCACAAACTGCAGCCCCTTTAAATAAAAAACCTGAGGGACAGAAAAAGAACTTTTCCTCCCTTTTCCGTCTTCCTGTTTTGCTGGCAAAACGCCACAGTGCTATTCATCTAACATACTTGGGAGGCATGCCTGAACCCCCAGAGCACATTTTTGTGGCCAGAAACCTGATAAAAGACTCAATAAAATTTTTCTCCCATGAGATTTAGGCATTGATCCATATTTTGAGAGCGACATTTTTCGATAATAAGTTTTAAATACTACATGTGGACAAGAGAGGTTTTGGTCTAAATACCATTCCCTAAAATGTATTGCTTTCTGGATACCCTTTTTAGTAACACCTCTTGCCAAACCAGCTTATAAGACTATCACTATCTTGTTTTGCAACAAAGGTGTGGACATAGCTGATGTGATATCCAGGCTAAAACTATGCTGTACAGAGCTCGGAGACTCTGAAAATATATGGACTGGGGGTGGAAAATCAAAGTATTGCTAAAGTCTGCAGACTTGGGGATCATGCACTTACCTAATTCATTTTTTCTTGGTCATGACAGGGAGGTTTTGTTCTATCCAGGCCAACCTAAGGCCTGTTATAGGTGTGGTGACTCTAATCATTTAAGTAATGCGTGCGATACAGTAAAGTGTCATTTATGTGGAGAGCTGGGGCATTTAAGTTCTGCTTGCCTAAATGAATGTAAGTGCAACCTATGTGATGAGGTAGGCCACATGTTTCAAAATTGCACTTGGGCAGCCCATAACCAGGAACACCATGATGAGGGGGCAGATCAGCATTTTTTTATTTCTCAAGCCCAGAAAGCGAAATTAAGAAACAGACCTAGTCCAACACAAACTACTCCGCCTCAGGTTATTCCCACAGTTTCAATGGACCAATCTCCACCTTCTATGACAGAACCTCCTCCTGTGGAGCCAAGTCCAGTGGACCCCCCCCAGCACATAGCCACCACCTACTCTGGAGTGAATGCAAATGTCTCTATAGTCAGCTCTGACATGCCCCCCCCCAAAGAGCCAGCACAGACAAGTTGCAGACATTCTGCCAGATCAAAGTGGAGGGTTGACCCCCTCCCAGAAAGCTACTGGAATATCCCCTAACAAGCATGCCAACCAATATGAAATACTACAGGAGACCTCAGCTGACTCTGGTGAGGACTCTGATTCCTCCACTAATTCCTCCTCACACCCAGAAGGAATAACTGACACTGAGGTTTGTACCAAAGGAAGAGGTTCACAAAAACGGAAAGCAAAATCAAAAATGAAACGAACACCCATAGGTAGAAAGAGGTAATTTTGGTAGGCCCCAAGTACTCTGAGGTTCCCATGCTCATATACACATCATTAACATGATATGTGACACTATACCATGCCATACAGTACTATTAATGTTAATAGTATCAAAAGAATAGGAAAATGGCAGATAGTATTTTCTTTTCTTGCTTCCTAACACCTAGGTCAATTTTTTTTGCAGGACACCAGGATTCACACTTCACGAGATAAAACAGGCTCAGAGAGATTGGCTCCTTGGGTCCTCTTTCTGGTCCATTGGAAAAGAGACCTGCTGTGGTGTAGGTATTCTTGTTTGTATGCCGGGTTTCAAGATTTTAAAATTATATGATCTTGTTCCTGGAAGAGCTTTAATACTAGATGTACTACCTTATCGAATAATTAACCTTTATGTACCTCAAACTAAAATAGCCTGAATAGATATCTTCACCTGCACCTTTTGCTGAACTCTGCCTGAGTGATTCTGTCTGCTAATTTGGGAGAGAGACTGTTTTCCAAAGTGACTAACAACACCCAACAGAAGTTTGCACAGGGTGAGAGACTGTTGCTGATTTTACTAGTGGCAAGCATTGGAAACAGCTGTTACAAGGAGGAAGGCTGGGGAGTGTGCTGTGTGCTCAGAGGAGGAGGAGGGGTCAAAGCACTTTAAAAAAGCCGAGCTGCTCCAAGAGGTAAAACTGCACCTTTTGCTATACTCTGCCTGAGTGATTCTGTCTGCTAATTTGGGAGAGAGACTGTTTTCCAAAGTGACTAACAACACCCAACAGAAGTTTGCACAGGGTGAGAGACTGTTGCTGATTTTACTAGTGGCAAGCATTGGAAACAGCTGTTACAAGGAGGAAGGCTGGGGAGTGTGCTGTGTGCTCAGAGGAGGAGGAGGGGTCAAAGCACTTTAAAAAAGCCGAGCTGCTCCAAGAGGTAAATCTGCACCTTTTGCTGTACTCTGCCTGAGTGATTCTGTCTGCTAATTTGGGAGAGAGACTGTTTTCCAAAGTGACTAACAACACCCAACAGAAGTTTGCACAGGGTGAGAGACTGTTGCTGATTTTACTAGTGGCAAGCATTGGAAACAGCTGTTACAAGGAGGAAGGCTGGGGAGTGTGCTGTGTGCTCAGAGGAGGAGGAGGGTCAAAGCACTTTAAAAAGCCGAGCTGCTCCAAGAGGTAAATCTGCACCTTTACTGTACTCTGCCTGAGTGATTCTGTCTGCTAATTTGGGAGAGAGACTGTTTTCCAAAGTGACTAACAACACCCAACAGAAGTTTGCACAGGGTGAGAGACTGTTGCTGATTTTACTAGTGGCAAGCATTGGAAACAGCTGTTACAAGGAGGAAGGAGGCATTGAGGTGTGCCTTGGACTCTTCAACCCCAAAGTTTACTCCATTCTCCTATACAGCACCCATTTTATTTTTTAGTAGTTTCAGGTGGGGTGCTCCTCTTCCTGCAGTGGTGAGAGTACTGTGGGGGGTGGAACTAGAATCATAATAAATAATTTTATAGTATCAGAATTTGAATAGATGATTTTACAGCACTAGAAATTGTTAGAACTTATTTTATTGTGAGTGTTTTATTTTAGTGAAGAGATGTGCTGGAGTGACTGCCAGATTTGTCGGTATTCTGAGGCTAGGGACCTCCGCCCTTTCTCCTGTCCCCTGCTGCCAGCTGACATTTATAGGAGGTGTAGGGCTTTGGGGATTGTGAGAAGGAGACAGAGGTCCCATGCTGGAGGGGGAATGGAAAGGAGTGGGCGGATTGGGATTGTAGGGTCAAGGAGACGCCCTGGGGCGAAATGGACACGGAAGAGAGGGCCTTCCTGTCTTGTGCCCATACCCAAGGGTCCTGGATTGGACCAGCAGGTAGGCCGGTCACTATCAGAGGTTTGTCCTACTCGGGCGGTGTTATGCAATGCCAGGTCTATTAAAAAACAAGACAGCTATTATAGCTGATCTTGTCGAGTCATCTGACCTGGCATGCATCACCGAGACCTGGCTGGATGAAAATGCTGGGCCTGTATTAGCCGCAGCAATTCCGGCTGGGTACTCGGTGATACACTGCCCGAGGCAGGATCGTAGGGGCGGGGGTGTTGCCATGTGTTTTAGGTCAGAACTGGGTCTGGTGGAGGTGCCAGCGGGAGTCACCAGATCCTTTGAGTACATTGTGGGCGAGGGTGTGGGGTGCAGGATACTTCTCGTATACCGTCCACCAGGTGACGAGAATGTTTTTCTGCAGGAAATCGCAGACTTCATTGTCGACCTAACATTGGGGTCCCCCAGATGGTTGGTACTGGGGGACTTCAATGCTTGGGTCCGACGATGAATTCTCTCGGTTTGGTCAAGATTTCCTCCAGTTGATGATATCACTGGGCTTCACACAGGTAGTTTCCTCCTCGACCCATGTGGGTGGACACTCATTGGACCTGGTGTTCCTTCTGGGGATGGGGATATCGGACTTGGTGGTGGAACCGGTTGGATGGTCAGACCTTCACCATTAGATATTCAGTTTTGAGGCCACCCCTGTTAGGTCTGCCCTCACGGAGATGGTTCGATACCGCCTTTGAGGGGTATATCCTCAGAGGACCTGATGGCAGTATTGGACCCATCGAGCCTACCGATAGATTGCATGTGGATCCAGGTGTTCTGCTGCTGCTATAATGAGGCAGTAGCAGGGGCCCTGGATTCTATTGCACCATTTCTTCGTTCGTCTCTTCTTTCCCTCGTCCCAGGTCTCCTTGGTTTGATGAGACCATGAGGGAATTGAGGAGAGTTGGGCGAAGGCTGGAGAGGCGCTATGAAAGTCCGGTCGTGATGATGACAAGCTTAGTTTGATGGACCATTATTTGGTCTATCAATCCGCAATCTCTTGTAAGAAGGCAGAATTCCTGTCCAGAGAGATAGTGGCTGCACAGAATAGATCGGCTCAGCTCTTTTCGACTGTGGACAGACTGTGCAATCCAGTCTGTCTTCAGCCCAGAAGAGCCTTATCTCAAGAATGGTGTGAGGAGCTCGCTCTTCTTTGCAGATAAGGTTGCCAAAATCAGATCGGACATTCGCTCTTCCCTCCTAATGGGAGCAGCGGTGGTCGTCGGAGATGTCAAGCACCCAGTTGGAATGGTCTGACTTCAGCCTTCCCATAATCGAGGATGTTGTGATGATCATTCGAGCACTGCGACCGACCTGCTGTAATTTGGACCCTGGTCCCACGCGCCTCTTAGTGGGTTAGTGGATAAAGATTGGCCTAGTCCTAGCTCTGATTGTATGGAAGTCTTTGGAGAGGGGTTTTCCAGATCCTCAAAGAGGCTATAATTAAGCCCCTTTTAAAGAAACCCTCCTTAGACCCATACTGTCTAGCAAATTACAGGCCAGTCTCTAACTTACCCTTTGTGGGTAAAGTTATTGAGAAAGTGGTCACAGTGCAGTTGGAGGATCATCTGGCCAACAACAATATCTACGATTCACTCCAGTCTGGATTTAGGAAAAGGCATAGTACTGAGACAGCACTCGTACGGGTACTAAATGACATCCTAATGGCTAGAGATCGTAGGACCCGATCCATCTTGGTACTACTTGATCTCTCGGCAGCATTTGACACCGTTGACCATGGTGTGTTATTGGAGCGCTTGCGGTTAGTCTGTGGACTGTCTGGTACGGTCCTCAGATGGTTTCAATCTTACCTTGAGGGTAGGACTCAGAGAGTGGTGTCCGGAATTTTTTCCTCAACATCATTCTCCTGCCCTGTGGGTACCGCGAGGCTCCATTTTAGCACCCCTGTTGTTTTCGTGTATATGCTACCATTAGGGGCGATTATTGATTTGCACGGTCTGCTTTCACTGCTATGCTGATGATACCCAGCTGTATATGTCTTTTGTGCCCGGTCAGGACGCTGCCTTGTCGGTATTTAATAACTGCCTTGAAGAAATCCAAGAATGGATGAATGGGAGTTGGCTGAGGTTAAACGGAGAAAACTGAGGTGTTGGTTGTGGATTTAGGGTCGCTGTGAGGCGGGTCTGCCAGAAGGATCACCCTCAGGCCTATGGCTTGGAGGTGTCCAGCTGACGACCTCAGACCAGGTGCAAAACCTTGGCATAATACTTGATGACCATTTCACACTCAAATCCCAGGTGTCAGCGGTTGTGAAGACTTCCTTTTTTCATATGAGGAATATTGCCAGGGTGAAGCACTTGGTTCCTCCAGAGGACCTTCCAACATTAATCCACGCCTTTGTTACCTCCCGACTTGACTACTGTAACTCCCTATACCTAGGGCTATCAGGGGTTGAACTTCGCCGTCTGCAGCTGGTGCAGAATGCGGCAGCCAGGCTGTTGACTGGAGTCTCTAGATCCAGTCACATAATGCCTGTGCTCCACGGACTGCACTGGCTGCCGGTGTTCTGATGAATCACCTTCAAGGTCGGTTTGCTGACCTATAAAGCCCTACATGATCTGAGACCTGCCTACCTGAAAGAGCTCCTGTGCCCCTATAGTCCCTCTCGCCCCCCTCCGATCCACTGACGAGGGATTGCTAGAGATTCCCAGGGTACGTTTGAAAACATCTGGTGCTAGATCATTTAGTTTTATGGCACCTACCCTGTGGAACTCTCTACCTCGTCAGGTGCGAGACTGCCCGACCGTCCTTAGTTTTAAAAGGGAGTTGAAGACCCACCTTTTTAATATAGCTTTTAAGGATTTCTGTTGATTGGATTTATTATATTTATTGTCATGTTTATCTGTACAGGCGCTTTGATTTAAGAAAAGCGCCTTTTAAAAATAAAGTTGAAATTGAAATTGAAATTGAAATTATTCAATTGTACTTACACACCTCTAAAGAAGTTATATTTTCTTGTGATATTACAGTAATTGTGGCCTCAGTCTCAAAGATAAAAGTGTGCACGCCAAAACTAAGAAGTTGTTCTATCACTCACGGGTGTTAAAAAGAATACTGCACACAGCCAGATTACGAGATACATATTTAGAATTTATTAAGCAACACACTCCCAACTTAAAAAGGTACTCTGACTACAAGAATTGACTATATTTTCCCAGAATATATCCATCTCTTCTGCTAAGGTCTCCCCCCTCTAGAATTCTCAGACCATAAAATGGTATCCATTACTCTTGGCAACAGTTCCCCAGGGGTAAAGGGCCCAGGTATTTGCAAATGTAATACATACTTATTGCAAGAGGACAGTTCTCTAGTGCAGTTCTTAGAGGCTAGGAAATCTGTCCGGTTTGTTATGACAATCCCATTGAATGGTGGTAGGACACAAAATCTGACTTAATCTGTTTTTAAAGCAATACAGTAAGAATAAAAGTAATACTGAGTACCTTACATATTTACAGAAGTGTCATCATTTACAAACCTTATTTACAATAGCTAATATGACAGGACAAAACTTAGGACAGCAAATACAATTAGTGCAGAAAGATATGCTATCATTCCACAAACAGAAAGCAGCACAACTTTTTCAGCAGCATACATTTGGTACACAAGAAACAGCTCAAGTAGTATGCCCTTTTGATCCAAATGTCCATAGTGTAGGACAGAAACCAATGCCATATTTGATTGACCAGGCAGGGATCAGGTACTCAACTCAAAAAGAAATCTTGAAAATGGTCACTTATTTTCCTATTACTTTGTTCTCCCCTATAACAACAGATACACAGAGGTTTTTAGAATTCTTTTCTGACATTCAGATACCACACATTTCTTTTCAAATAGCTACCAAAGTAAGTCAAACAATATATCTGACTGAGATAATGGAAACCATTCAGCAATTAAAAAGCAACATTAGCCTGGGGCATGATGGCCTCCCGAATGAATTATATAACATTTTGGGAGAACTCTTAGGTGTAGAGATTACATTTGTCTTTAATACAATGTTACAAACAGGTAATATACCATTAAACTTTAACAAAGGCACTTTAATATACCTGCATAAAAAAATATGAGAAAACAAACTTGAATAATTGGAGGCCGATCTGTATGCTGAATACAGATTTCAAGCCTTTATCTAAAATTCTAACCACCCAGTTGCTTCTAATTGCAGAAACAGTCATTTCACCAGAGCAATCTTGTTCCATTCCACACAGGAACATTCAAGACCATCTCATATTATTACAAGAAATAATAACTACAGGCTATACTGACACTCTCCCAGGATATGTTATTTCACTGGATCCATTGAAAGCCTTTGATTCTGTCAGTCATGAATGTCTCTGGACTACCTTACTGCACTATAATGTACCACAGGTCATGATAGGTTGGTTTAAATCATTATACAAAACAGCCACACTTGTTCCAGTGGTAAATTGGTGGACAGGCCCTTTGATACCAGTTAAACAAGGGGTAAGACAGGGGGTGTCCATTGAGTCCTCTTCTGTATGTGTTTTTTATTGACCCATTACTATGAAAGATAAATAGGTTTCAGACTGTTAAGCAAATCTCTAGCCCAGCTACATAGACCATTTATAAGGCCCTTGCTTTTGCAGATGATCTTTGCCTTTTGGTGGCAGACAGGGCTTCTGTCCATAACTCATTGTCCCTATGCACAGCATTTGGTTCCCTTTCAGGAGCCGCACTAAATTTAAATAAATGTAAGGGTTCTCTTTAGGAACCCCTCCTGTAACAGAAACCAATATTGGTCCTATCTTACAAAGGACCCTGGATCAATCTTAAGAGTTAAATTTGGGCCCCCAGGTATGGAAAAGTTAAACTGGGAAGAAAGACTAGAAATAAGCAAGCAAAACAGTGGAACGGGAGCAAGACAGGTAAAAAAGAAACGGGTATTTTTAATTAAAACCTTTCTAGCACCTATCTTTTTATATTTAAGTTATGCATTCCCAATTATACAATGGCAAGAAAAAATGCTTGCCTCTGATTGGTCAGTCTGGGACTGCACCAGTGATGTTATCCCAGTACAACATCATGGATCTAGACCCAGCACACAGATGACCACATCAAATGGTAATGAGATCACTCCTTGCTCAGCAGCCCAAGTCACTGATTCCCCCTTGCAAACTGCTTTCAGTCTCCCCTTTAACAGTTTTCTCATCGCAGCCTTCCTGATACCTGCCCCCCCCCACTGTAATACAGTCCTCTTTGTCAAAATGTCAGCTTATACGAGACTCACACAACAGGACAATTCCACAAAACGAAACCACAAACCTTGCATAAAAGCTCCCCCAGAATGCGCACCACTTACTGATCTCCCGTATCAGTCATTACATGTTTGGCTTCGCCACATTCCCAGTAGCCAGGATACAGGATAATAAAGAAAAACAGCCATACAGCTTCCTGAACCTGGAAGGGCTTCTTATCAAGAATGCATGGTTTCACTTTCTCATTGAAAACTGCTGATCCTCAAAGCGCGAGTACAGTTCAATACGGTGCTCCTTCTTGCCAGCTGTACTACAGGCACTGTTTAAATTAATGCACTTTCTGTTAAAAAAAAAAAAACTAAATAAAACCTGAGAAGTCAGTGAGAGGATGTCACAAACAAAAAATGAAAGTTGTGAGGAGCCGTGCAATACAATGAGAAAAGTGTGTGTGTGAGTATCCATTTGAACAGACAAAGCCACTCATTTACCAGCAGCACCACCTACTGGCCAAAACTGAACTATTTTTTTCCTTTATACTCCTCCACAGTCATAAATAAACTGAAAAACTGTGAAAAACATAAACTTTCTATGTTTTTTTTCCCAGATACAAACGAGCCATTGTATAATAGCAATAATGCACTCCAGGGTGCGTGTTGTGCTGGGATAACGTCACTTCTGGGGTGATTAGTCACACTCGGCCTGCGGCTTCATGACTAATCACCCCAGGCATGAGGTTATCCCAGCACAACACACACCCTGTAGTACATTATTGCTTAATTCCCAAACAGTTAGAAACATCAGTCCTGAACTTGTTTTTTCAAGCCTTAATGGGAAGTCGCCACAATCCTATTAAAGTAAACATTACTTATTTATCAATCAGAGAAGGAGGTCTCGCTATGGTTAACCCTATTTTCTTTTTCAACAGTATCTTCTTTATGTCTAATCTAACCCCCCTTTTAATCAATACACAAAGGGGCTGGGAGCAGTGGTCACACAACAATTGCAGACATTGGTTCCCCCAATGGGAAACAAATACACTTATGACACTTAGAGCATTGGCAACTACCCCACCATATTTTAAAGAAATCTTTCTAAGGTTAAAACAATGTAAACTCAGTTCTCAGCAAATTATTTCAGCTCCCTCACATAAGGTGTTATATAAACAGCTCTTAGCAGTCCTGTGTGAGATACCAGTGACCTTTGCAAACTGTCCAGCCATACATTTACAATCCTTTCAAAAACTCCTTCAGACATCAAGAATACCGACCCACTTGTGGGACTTTCACTGGCTATCCTGCAATGAGAATATTAACATAAAAGGTAACCATAAGCACATACAGCTTCAAGATAGGATATGTGGTCACCACCGGTGTACTAATACAATTGAAACAATAGAACACTTCTTTTTAACTGTTCCTTTATTACAGATTTTTGGATATATTTAGCACAACAATGGAAAGAACCAATTTTTACAAAAGTCACTTATTCTAATCTAATGTATGGTCACTTTTCTCAGTATTGGAAAAAATGGAATCTTAGTATTTTAAATATACTCTTTACAGTGATAAAATGGAACATTTGGATGGCTAGATGTTTGTTTACCCTACAACAAAAGGACAGTACTTATATTGAGCTAATCAGGAAGATTGTCAAAGATTTATATAAAATGTATGCCCTAGAATATACTCAATTGTCAAATCAGTACATGTTAGAATTATGGAAAGGACTTCCTTGGGTAACTGACACAGATGCTGCAATTACGTAAATGTGATATTCCCTTTTATTTATTTTTTTCCTTTTTTTCCCCTTTTTCTTTCTTTGTATTAACTGATTAATGATATGCAACCTGTTTGGATGTATACTGATTTTATGTTCAATAAACTTTCCCCTACTCTTTTTGAGAAGTGCCATGGGATCTTTAACATATACCTGAACTACCACCAGAACAGGCAGATGGGGCCTCAGTTTAATGTCTCATCCAAAAGACGACACGTCAGGAGTGCAACACCACCCTCATGCTGCACTACAGTGTCAGTAACAGGATTTTAACCCAAGTGCCAGGTGTGAGGATAGAACCCACATCCTTCAGATCTCGTGGCAACAGAGGCGAGTGCTCTACCTGCTGAGCCACTGACACTTACAAACTATAGGAATGGGTGAAAAATCACCCAAGAGACGTATAACTTCTGTAAAATAGGAGGAGTTCACAAAAAGGGTAGTAGAGCTTTACATGTGATGGCCTAAAGGGAACTTTCCCTTGTGCAGAACCAAAGCTTCTGTAACAAAGTACTCTCCTGACTGACACAATTCACACTTTGGGGATGTCAAACTACCCATTTTATATAATTTAAAAGGAGAGTAGTAGAGATTGTGCAGTATATGAAATTGTAACAATTATAACTGATCCTGGGTCACTCAACTATGTGTATATATATATATATATATATATATATGTACAGTATATATATAGGGGATATGACATGGCTTGAGTGAAGATATCATATTTATCTTCCACGAGGCCAATAATATCATGATATCTCACAGTGAAGCCACGAGTGGAATATCTTGATCATTAGCCTCAGTGAAAATAAATATGATATCTTCACTCAGGCCATGTCATATTCTGTTTATACAAACATATGTTTGGGCTGAATTGTAATGGAACCCTCCTGAACAACAAATCAAAACACACCCACAACCCAGAACACAAGGGATAATGTTCTCAAAAATAAAAACATATGTATGGTAGATTCTACCAGTTTCAAAATATAAATAATGTTATTTGGTTGATCCTGCCAATTATTTTTTTCTAAAAATGTAATTTAAGCACTTATCTGGTTGATTCTGCCACTGTGATAGTCAGCGGAGCATATTACTTTCACTTTCCCCCTTCCAAGTAGCGTGACCGGGCGGTGTGAAGATCGACCCCTTAGGACATTACAGTAGTTAATAATAAAGAGCTCTGCACCCATTTAGTTAAAAAAGCTGTGCAATTCTATTTTACTTTGTGAGAAATTGCTGACTATGTTCAGAAGACAGAGTGTGAGTCGGCAGCGTCATAGAAGCAGGAGGAAGAGCGAGCGTGTGTTGCTATAGCTGTTATGTGGTGTGCCACTCTGCGAGATGGCTCGTTTGAAAGAGCTTTGCTGGCTGAACATGCCGCTTTTTGTTCGGTAAACAATATTAAGGCATTCAAAAGTTATGCCTGTATTAATATCCCATTATAAGTCAAACGGAAAATTTATATGTATGTTTTGCGAACAAAGAATGGGGTTCGGGCCATCTGGTCCTGTCTGGCAATCAAAGAATTTTCAGCCTCGTGGTGCAAGAATCTTTGTCTCCAAGAATTTTCAAAATTCTTTGATCGTGAGGTCTGCCATTTTGTTTTTAGTTTTCTGATAGGAAAAACGGAAATATCTTGGCTCAGGGATCACTCCTGAAGTAAAACTTGAATAGGTTTTACTCAGGGGGCTCTGAGCTATCGAGCCATGCCTTTAGTTACATCGAAATTGGTCAAATAATAGAATCATTAGCTTTTAAAATCTTTGTTCATGGCTTGCTAATGATCTTTGATCGCGAGCCTGCAAATTCTTTGTTCGAGAGATTCTTTGATCGCGATATTGCATTGTGACTTATTTTCACAAATATCTTGGCTCAGGGGTGGGCTAGGGGCACAGATGAGGGTGGGTATTTATAAGGGTTCTTCATTCCATCGAGGCATGCTGCTGGTTCAGTTCAAATTAGTGAAAAAAACGCATTTCAGCATTTTGTATTCTTTGGTCATGTGCGTGCAATTTCTTTGATCACGAGCATGCAAATTATTTGATTGTAAGATTCTTTGATCGCAATCTTTTTTATCAGCACATGGGTGTCATACAAACTTCAATGAGGGTGGGTTTTGCTCAGGGGGCTTCGTTCTGCCCCATCTGAATAACAAGAATATTGTATTAAATATCCCTGGTAGTCTAGTGCCCCCCATGTGTATTTTTTACATCCCTGGTAGTCTAGTGACCCCCCCGAGCTGTATAAAATAATTCTAACTGTTCATATCCCTGGTAGTCTAGTGGCCCCCCGATCTATATGAAATAATATTCATTGTGCATATCCTGGTAGTCCATCTTAATAAAATAAATAATGATTTCCTATTTCCTGGTGGTCTAGTGGCTCCCCACCCCCCACCCAGCTGTGCCAGCCCACCCAGCATGCCCCACCCTTCCCCAGCTGGAGACTGGCTCAGCCCACCTCTCACCTTCATGGCCAGCCGCCGACTGTGTGCATTATGATTGCGAATGCAAAGAGGCACTCAGAAATATTTTCAGAGCGGCTCTTTGCATTAGTGCTCATAATGCACACAGTCGGCAGCTGGCCTTGGAGGTGAGAGGTGGGCTGTGCCATTCGCCAGCTGGGGAAGGGTGGGAGGGGTGCTGGGTAGGCAGGCACAACTGGCTGGGGAGCCACTAGACTACCAGGAATTAGGAAATCATTATTTATTTTATTATGATGGGAGAGGGCAGCTAGACTACTAGGGATATGTACAATTAAGCAATAAGGCATGACAAGGTGTGTGTTATCATGTAATAACATCACTCCTGGGGTGGGTTGAAGCACGAGGCAAAGCCGAGTGCTTCCACCACCCCAGGAGTGACATTATTACATGATAACACACATCTTGGAGTGCCTTATTGCAATTATACAATGGCTCGATGTTATAGAAAACCAAAAATAAAAATAAAAATGTTTTTAGTAGATTTTTAGTGAGGCAGTGTATCTTTGTTTCTGAAAAAAAAGTAGCTCCAAATGCTCATCCATAAAATCACCACAGTGTTGTTATTGTGTAATAACATCACTGTCTGAGGCACACACTGACCAATCAGAGTCCAGGAAATTTTCTTGCCATTGTATAATGAATAATATTTCATACAGATCAGTGGGCCACTAGACTACCAGGGATATGAACAGTAATAAGTATTTTATATAGCTCGGGGGGGCCCCTTGACTACCAGGGATGTAAAAAAATACACATTGGGGGGCACTAGACTACCAGGACATTACACATGATTATACATTTTATTATGATGGGGGGGGCACTAGACTACCAGGGATATTTAATACATCATTTTTGTTATTCAGATGAGGCAGAACGAAGCCCCCCTAAGCAAAACCCAGCCTCATTTACTTTATAGGGCACCCCTGGGCTGAGAAAAAACATTTTAAAATCTGGCCCTCTCAGCCCTTGCTCTTTGTTCACAAATGAGCAATTTCTTTGATCACGACCCTGCAAATTCTTTGATCGTAAGATTCTTTGATCACGACCACACACTGTGAAGGTAGGATGATATGGCTGGATTAAAAATCAATTTTATCAGTCCAGGGGTGCCCTAGGAAGTCAAATGATGGTGGGTTTTGCTCAGGGGACTTCATTCTGTCGAACCATCATGGTGGTTTGCCAGAATTCCTTTCATTTTTTGATTTATAGCATTTTTTTTCTTTGTTTATGAGCCTGCAAATTCTTTGATCATGAGATTCTTTGTTCGCTATCTTTGATCGTGAAGGCAGGACAAGATGGCCAAATTTTTTATAATGGAATAGATAGCAAAATGTTACCAATGTTTAACATTGAATATCTCAGAAATGGTTTGGTCTTTTTACTTGAAATGTGGAGGGTGTTTACGGCATGTCCTGTGGATGTAAATTACAGTGATCACATGTCTTAAAAAATATTTTTGATGTAGATATGGCGTGGCGCAGTTTACATTCTGTGGACAGCATTTTGCTTGTGGTGGTGCCTTGAAATTGATAGGATACCTAGCCTTAGTGTCATGGATATAGTTTTCAGTCATTGTGTGTGTTAGATGTCATCAGGTGTGGAACTGTGCCAGTGTGACGAACGAAAATTCAAACTGTGACATGTTATATTTCAGACACAGTTTGGTCTTTTCACTTGAAATTTGGAGAGTGTTGACAGCATGTCCTGTGGATGTGAATTGCAGTGTTTCCATGTCAGATTTTTTTTTTTTTGTGAAGAGAATGCGTGGCGCAGTTAATGTTTTGTGGATAGTGTTTTGTATTGTTCTTCTACATTAACATTTGTTAACTGGCTGGTTGTGCTGTTGTCAATGTACTTTTTAGTCATTAGCTGTATAATGTGGCTCAACACTTACAAGTTCATGGGAGCATGGGCCCCAAAGGGCCCCATGCTCCCACCAACTTGTGCAACTTTCTACTTTTCTATTTTTTCTTAAAAAGTAAGGAAATTAAATGCAAAAAAATATCATTAATGCATCAGTTAGGGTTATTCTACAGTGACAGAACTGAGGAAATTCAACATTAGGGTTCCCACCCCTTGCACCCCACCCCCCTGCCCCACCAACAGGCATTGAGGTGTGCGTTGGGGTCATCGGCCCTAATTCTCACCGCATTCTCCTGCTTTGCACTACCTCAGCTTGTTTGCATATGGGATGGGGTGAGAGTTACGGCTGATGACTCCAATGCACATCCTGATGCCTGTTGGTGGGGTAGATTGGAGGTGGGGTAAGGGGTGACAATCCTAATATTGAATTTCCTCACTTTTGTCACTATAGAATAACCCTAACTGATGCACTAATATATATATATATATATATATATATATATATATATATATATATATATATATATATATATCCAGCTCTTGTTCCACTGGGCTGGCGTGTAGCTTAAATTCAAGGCCTATTTCAGTAAAAGGATTGTACATGTTCCAGACCTGTTTCCACAACTCTTGATATAATTGTGAAACAGCTCTGCTCTTGGTTGATAATGACACCCATTGTTGAAACTGAGAGCTTGCCACATTTGACCAAGGGGGTGGCCCTAAGTAAGCTTTCACATAATGACTTAGTTGTAAAAATTTGAAATAAAATGAAGCCAGACAGGAAAACCTCAATTGGAATTCAGAAAAGGTAATAATCTGGTCATTCCAAATAATGTCTGCAAGGGAACTGCGCTGCAACCTTTCCCGAGGGTTTTACTATAGGGGAGCCAGAGATACAGAGGCTGGGATTATAGAAAAGTGGTTGGCCTAAATCTTTTAAGAGGGAATACTTAAATAATTTGCACAATTACCAATGGGCTTGTACAGACTACCCAATAGGGGTATTTTTTTAATTCTGTTGGCATGCGGGAAAGAGGGGCAAATAGTAAGGATGGCAAGGCTAAGCTAAACATATTGGCCAGAATCTTTTCTGTACAAAGCCAGATATGAGGGGAAGAGTAATTAAATTCAGAATCACATCACTGAAAATATTTGGCCCCTTACATAGGAAGGTAATAGAGGTAAAAGTCTGGTAATTGAAGGCCTACCATCTGTCGTGGCCTACATAATTTGTGATAAGCTCTCCTAGGCAGTTTGTTCAGCCATAAAAAGGTAAAACAGAGAGTGTGCAGCATGGCAAACCATTTTTTGTGGATAAAAATTTTAAGCATGTTACGGGGGTATATAAACCGAGGCATAATATTCATTTTTGATTATGAACGCACTTCCCCATAAAGACAATAGAAGATGCTCCAAATGTTTCAAGTCCAAATCAGTTTGCTTCAGATTAAGAGATTTTAACTGGTATAGATCACAAGAAATATGAATGCCTTGATTTATTAGTACTTTGGGTTTCAATTTTAAGCCCATACTCTCAATGTCCACCTTAAAAGAATGAGGAGATAGTGAGTGAATCACCATTTTATTCAGATTCAGCTTGTACCCAGAAAAGGTGCTTAACTGTGAGATGAGTTACATAATGACAGGTAGGGAATGCTGCCAATTAGATATATGGAGAAGCACATCATCTGCAAAAGAGGATATTTTTACAGTAGCTCATGATGTCCACTCTTAATAGCCTATATTTCCTTTGTGAGAGTCCATATGTCAGGCTATCTCTCTTTTTAATTTTAAAATCAAGTTAAAGCAATATATATTACTGAATTCTGCTTGTAATTGTTTTATGTAACTTGCTGTTTGTTATTGTATTGTATTGTTCTTGTTTTTTTTCCAGGTTAGCCTGAAAAGGGACATTTAGTCCTGTGTCCTCACCCAATTAGAAAGAATAAATGAAAATTAATTCTATGGGTTAAGGGTTTTATATAAAGATTAAGTAAATAGAGAGATAAGGGACAGCCTGGGCGGGTTCCCCTAGCTACTATAAATGTATCTGACAACTCGTTTTGCATTCTTAACCTGGTTTTCAGAATGGAGTTGGTAAGTTTCCAGGGAGGATGGACCTGTGTCCTACATGTAGGAATCTGAATGTCCTTATTGCTCTGCTGGATACAGAATGGAAATAGCTAGCCAGCCTGCATCATCAGCTGTACTGGAGTTCAAGCTATCCACAGCCTCTCCTCCAGAGGCCCACTGGCCCGGGGAGGGTGAAAGGTGGTGGGCTGGGAAAGAAAGTTACAAGGATTGACCAGGCAAGAGCTGTTCAGACCAATGTCATTCCAACAGCAAACCACTTTGCACACTTGGAGAAGATGCAGGACCCTAACTCATCAAGGAGAGACCTTGAACTGCTTGAGGTGACTAGACAGAACAGAAAGGCAGCATAAGAAGGCAGCAAGGAAAAACAACATGACAAGTCCAACCTAAGTAAAGGTACACCACCAAAGGTGATGGCTAAATGCCTCCCTGGAGCCTCAGCACAGTGAGAAACTGAATGCATCGGTAGGCTAGTGGATGAAGTGGAGAAATAACTCAATGTTCTCATCCATCTTTAGACTAATGACCCATCAGTCTGAATGGTGGATGAAACCAAGCTACATTTCATTAAGCTGGGAGAGCTGTCAGAGGCTTGAATGACCTCCCTGGCTCTCTCAGAGATTCCCCTAGTATGGGGCAAAGGTGACTGCACAGACATCATCAGAAATAAGGAGATCAAGGAAGTCAATGCTTAGTTACAAGGATGGTGTTGTGAAAAAGGTTATCACATAATAGACTCATGAGTGAGCTTCTGGGAGAGAATACTCTTCAGGTTTGATGGACTTTACCTTACCAAGGAATGGATGAGTGCACTTGGGCAGAAAATTTACATCTATCTTGACCATTTAAACTAGGAGGGGGAAGTCTAATGCTATGAAACCTATCAGAAATTGTTCCATTGATAGCAACTTAGTCATCACTCCCTCAAAATTAGGAATTTTTCTCCCATGACCCAAGAAAATACGTAGGGAGTGAAAAGAGACTATAAGGAACTGGACAGAGTACCATGCAGCCATGGGCTACAAGGCAGAATCAAAAGAAAGTCACAAAACAGCAAGGATTCTACTTCATTATATGTAAAAGAAGGGATAAATGCCATCTCAATTGATATTAAGAAAAAGGAGGGTGTGGAATCCCAGTGGATGCAACTCTGCTCAGCAGTGGAGGAGAGGGTCTACATAGGTGTGGTATACCAGCTTCTGGGGCAGGCTGAGGGTAGGGACAAAGAACTCATGAGGGAAATCAGAGGTGTAATGCAAAAATGGGATACAATGATAGTAGAGGACCTGAACATGCCCGATGTTGACTGGGACATCCTGGTGACTGGTTCTTCTAGAGTCAAAAGGTGGTTGATACCCTACAAGACTGCCACATTACACAGCTAGTTAATGCCCTGACTAGACTGGACACCATCCTTGATGTGGTCCTACCAACTGTGGAGATAGCAAGTGTTACTGGTGTAGGGGAGCCATTAGCCAACAATGACCATACTTTATGGGTACAAAAGTCTCAGTCCAGCACAGAGGTTTTAAATTTCAAGTGAGATAATTTGGACAAAATTATGGAAGTAGTCAGGAATAATCTGTCAAGGATCCATGAGCATTTAGAGGTATAATACACATATGTCTGGTTATGCAAGCCATGTTGGAGGTTACCAAGATGTGCATAAGGACAGTGACAAAAAAGAACAAAACATAAAACCCATATGGTTCACTAACAAAGTCAAGATAACAATTGGGACCAAAAGGGAGGCCTTCAGTAACTATAAAAGAACCTAGAGAATAGGAATCATATATTCAGAAGGATAAAGAAGTGAAGAGTATGGTGAGATTATCTTAACCTCAGCTGGCATAGGGTGTTAAAGCAGGGAGCAAACACCTTTTTGAAATATACAAGAAAAAAGAAAGAAAAGGGGAGAAATACTTATACTCAAGAATGGTGATAGAACTGCAGAGAAAGATAGTCAGAATGCTACTGTTGTGAATAACCTTTTCTATTCCGTGTTCACTAAGGAACACATTGTCACTATACCAGACAGTGGCATCAAGGCTGCTGACAACGGGGTCCCACAAATGGAAACACTGTCAATAACCATCATTAGGGTTAGAGAGGCCCTGGAACACCTTAGGGAAGACAAATCACCAGGGCCAGATGGAATACACCAGAATGTGCTAAAGAAAATGACTGGAGAGTTGGCAGATCCCTTGGATCATTTGTTCAAAAGTTCACTTCAGATGGTGGTAGTGCTGAGGGACTGGAGAAGAGCAGATGTGGAACATCTCCACAAGGGAGGGAGCTGGGAGGAGGCAGACAACTACCAACTGGTTAGCCTTACATTAGTAGTGGGGAAACAAATGGATACCTCATAAAACCAGACTTAGTAGAGTACCTAGATATGAACAGTCTTCTGAATGACAGGCAACATTGGTTCAAAGTGGATAGGTCTTGCCAGATGAACCTAATCCTATTTTTTGACTGGGTGACTGTGATATTAGACAGAGGCCTCCCAGTGGACTTTCTGTACTTTGACTTCAGTAAGGCTTTTGACTAAGTACCACACAACAACCTGCTGAAAAAGTTATAGGGCCTGGGTGCAGCCAAGAGCAGTCAAGTCGGTAGATAATGTGTTAATGGACAGAAAACAAAGAGTAGTAGTCAACAGCGAGAGGTCAGATGAAGGCGAAGTCACTAGTGATGTGCCACAATGCTCAGTGTTGGGAACTGTCTTCTTTTTTCTTAATAATATTTTTATTAATTTCATGTGTAATTGATAAGACTTGTTACATTCTTAATTTATTTTCCATAATCTTCAACACAAAAAACCTTTACAATTCTGTTACTTCATTCAATCCCCCCCAACCCCACAAGACTGAGACCATCATACTGCCGTATAGCTGATATATTGTTATTAGTGGAGGAGGTAAGGACATAATTTCATTCCACATTCAATATATGTTTCCTCATCATATGCATTCATCCATAACTTTTCAAAAGATACTGCTTCCCTAAAGAGAAAACATCATTTTTTTTTCAAACTTTGTACTTTGAGTTGCATTCCATTGCTCCAGGATCACTCTTTCTGTAGTCATAGATGCAAATGTAATAATCTGCTTGGTGTTTTTATTTAAATTCATCCCCATTTCATCCCCTAATATTAATAGACCAAAATGTACAGGTATATCCTCTTGTAATACTTGTCTTAGTATGAGAATGGTTTGATTCCACATTTCCTTAATTTCTTTACAAGCCCAAAAGCAATTATATAGATTTGCTTTCTCTCCACATTGGTGCCAACATGTTTGATTCCTATGTCCTCCTATTTTACCTATTATTTGAGGTGTGAAATAAAATCTTTTTTTTCTGTATTGTTTATTTTTTTGCATATTTATAGTTTTCATTTCCTGTTATTCTTAATTGTTTCCATTTTTGATTATTTAATTTATAGCTTGCTTCATCATTTCATTTCTTATTGGTTTTCATACATGGGTCTTTCTCATTAATTAGCATCTTTGTGTATAGTTTCTCTTTAAAATCTTGTATAATTTCACCTTGTTATTTGATTAATCTTCCTAGGTTATTGCCTGTATCTTTTCTCAATATCTGAATCATTCTCTTACATTTAACTCTCAGTGTAATGTAATTAAGATAGTTAATTTTAACATATGGTTCAAAAATGTCAAGTATTTTATTGTAAGATCCAAATTCTCCATGTATAATTAATTGTTCAAACATTTGAATTTTTGAACAAATCATTGTTAACTATCTCCCTTTTAATGGTTCAGGTCATAACATTTTACTTGACCATATATTAAAATAAAGCCATGGTATTTTCTTATTTTTTAACAATAGCTTAATTTGAGTTTTTACTTGAGGGTATATATTTTTATCTTGTTCCGGAGTATTTTTTGAATTGACTAGTATATCCATTATGAAATTGCTTTTAGTGTCTAATCTATTAAAATGTCTTAACTTATCTAAGTTTGATTCAGGGTCATGGAATGCATCTTCCCACAAAATCCTGTTTCTATTTGATATCCCATACTGTATGGGATCTGGACAGCTTTAGCCTCCCATATTCCTAAGTGTAGTAAGATGGGTCCATGCTGTTCGGGCTTTCCCCCCTCTCCACAAAAAGTTCTTAAAAATTCTCCTAAAATGAATAAACCATTTGATCTCTGGTGGACCACATATGACATGAAGCATAAACATTAAATGTGGAAAAGCCATCATCTTCAATGTTTCTATTCTACCCCATAGTAATAATGATAAATGTATCCAGTTGTTTAATGACCCTGTTATTTTATTTAATGCCTTCTCATATTTTTTTTTCCCCATTGTATCTTTTTGGTTGATATATATATTCACCCCCAATATCTAAAAGATGACTTAACAGAGTACGCCTGTAAGATCTCCTGGTTTAGTAAATAATCAGCATTCAATACTTTACATAGCACAGTCTTTTGTCTATTAAGTTCATAGCCAGACACTTCTCCAAATTTATCTCTTTCAGACATAAAGTGTGATAGTGTTGTGCTAATTTCTTTTAGGATTAATAACACATCATCAGCAAAGGTGTTCACTTTTATATGTTCTTTACCCAGTCGTACACCCTCAATTGCTTTGTTTTCTCTTATATGATCTAAAAATGGTTCCAAGCTAAGTATGCAAAGGATAAGTGATATCAGACAACCTTGTCTAACACCATTATACATCTGTAATGCTTCTGTGATATATGTATTTACTGTAAATCTCATCCTAGTGTTCTTATAACATTTTCTAATTAGTTCCAATATCTTCGTTGATACGCGCCAATGTTCAAGAGTTTTATACAAATATTCTCTAACAGGTCAAATACATTTGTGGCATCTATTGCTACTGTATGATAATTTTCTTGCCTAGTTTATATGTCCTGCATTATATATTGAATTCTCCTTGTGGCCTGATACATAGTCCTATTCTTAATAATACCAAATTGATCTATTTTTATATCTTCTTGAAGACCATCTTTAAGTCTATTAGCATTCATCTTTCCTACTAATTTGCAGTCTGTGTTTAATAGGGCTATAGGCATATAACCTTCTAGTAGTTTAGGCTCTTTTCCTTCCATGGAAATTAGCATAACCCTAGCCTATTGTGATTAACATGGAAAATCCACTTCCTCTTGAAGCACTTCATCTAGCATTCCTTCTAACCAGGGTAGTAGTTATTCATGAAAGGCTATATAAAACTCTTCCACCAGCTCATCTGAGCCCTGTACATTACCTTTAGAAAAACAGTTAATATTGATCTTTATTTCTTCTCTGTTAAAAATTCCTTTGTTACAGCTTAATGGCCTTGTCCTGATCTCCTGTAAATATCTATTAAGATTTGAATAGTCTTTACTCTTCTGTCTTTGATAATTTTTTTTATAATACCCTAGAATTATTTCAGCCATATAATATCTTCTGATTCCATTTGAACTTGTTTATTTATTAATGTATCTATTATTGTTTGTTCCTTCTGTCTTTTAAATAAGTTTGCCAATATTTTCCCAGACTTATCACCCTGAAATTATCTAATTCTCTTAATTTTTTTATATTTGATAGAACTTCTTTATTGTTAGACTCAATTTTGTGTGATTTAATTGATACCTGTATTTACAGTATATGGAGTAATTGGTCTCTTTGGCTCTTTCATTCTTTTCTTTGTTATATTGAGCTTGCTGGGAAATACACACTCCTCTTACTATGGCTTTGAAAGCTTCCCAGAGTAAGACTATGGGGGTGCTACCATCATAATTTAAAATACAAGTATTACTGTATTGTTTCTACTATCTTCTCCTTAAAAAAACATTTTCTTGTAGTAGTTGATTATTACATTGTTTTCTATCTTTATTTTGAATATCATTGTCTAACGTCATGAGGACATGGTCTGAATAAATTATCGTCTTTATTTCAGCATCTGGTACTCTATTGTAAATTGATTTAGAGACCAAAATATAGTAGGGTCTTGAGAAACCTTTTGTTTTTCCTATCATGGTATGCATATTGTCTATATATCCTAAAATTATTAGTCTCCAGGGATCCATTAAATCATGAAGTTCTAAGAAAGTGTTTAAACATTCAGCTTGTCTTTTGCTACAGGAAGTTATTTTTAATATTTTATCCAACTCTGGAATAAGTAGGCTATTGAAATCTTCCTGCAAAATAATATTTTGTGTTTGTATTAAGACTAGTGCTTTTGTGATTTCAGAGAGGAATTCTTTATATTTATCAAAAGGGTCATATACTGAGCCTATTGCATATATAGTTTTATGATATTCTTTATGCACTGTGCTATTGTTTTCCTTATGCCTATAAACTTACATTCCTTGTCTTTGTGATTTATGCTCTCATTGTTACCTCCTCTGACATATTGTGCTCACTGTTCTCCTTGTATCTACCATGCCAATTATCCATAATTACTTGTGCACTGTTGTATATAATGTATGTTCTGCCTTGCCCATTCATGTGCCCCAGGGCTGCCTTGTAAATGAGCTTGCTCAAAGGTGCTTTACACTGGTTAAATAAAGATTGATTGATTGATTTATGTTTTATCTTGACTAATAATAGTCTTCCTTCTTGATCTTTAAAACTGTCTATAATTTCACAGTTAGGATTTTTTTTAATAGGAATAGCTACCCCCACTTTTGTTGTGCCTGTAGAATAGAAAGCATGAAAACTCCATATTCTTTTCAGATTTTCTGCTTCCTTATCCACTGAGTGTGTCTCTTGAAGTGAAATGCAGTCTAATCAACACATTGTAATGTAGTTCAGTATTCATGTTCTTTTAATTGGTGATTTCAGTCCATTAATACTCCATGAGGCACATCTAAATACCTTATTCATACTCTCCATACAACAGAGCTTCTTACATATATCTTTGATCCCACATGTGGTCCCTTTTAAGTTGACCCTTCCATTTTTGTTGTAAGTGGCATAATTTATTACTTTTTTCTATTTCAGTGTTTCTGTTTTCCTTCTGTCTTTCTCTTGGCTTGAAAATAGTTTATGCATATTAGCAAAAAAGAAGATATTATTTCCATCGCCTTCATTCTTGTATCTAGATCCATGATCTAACAGTTTCATTGTTCATTACTGTGGATCCAAGATGGCAGAGAGGAATGTCAAGGAGTCATGGTTTATAAAAGTCCTCCCTCCTGCATGGGTTCAAGCCCTGGTCAAGAATACCTTCATCAATATTTAAATAACTATACAGTCTACTCACACTAATGCAAGTATTGCCTGACCCAAAGCAAAAGGAAGAAGGTGGATACAAAGATTGCAATGCTCTTTTGGTGGTTGGCTTGATCATGATACTAATGAAACCTGAGATACATCAGACTGCAAGGAAGCACTTGGTGAAAACAAATAAACTGAATGAGATGGCAACAAGGAGGAGATTCAGTGGAAAAAGCACTAAACGGTCAACCTTGGAGACTGTTTCCCCACCTGCCTTATGTTTGCAAGTTAACAGTAAGTTAGAAATGGCAAATGCCACTGCAAATGAAAATGTAGCCCTGAATCAGTATAAAATACAGCCGGCCCCCATATTTACAAAAACAGGCAGTGCTTAAAAGAACAAGCATTTGTCAATGCCAAATGGTGGCTTGCTGGCATTGGCATTGGTAGTGCAGGAGTTAGACAGATGCATCATAGGAATGGCAGTGAAGTATTGAACTGATGCCAACCCACCCCCACCCTGCAGAGAGTGACAAGCATTAGGGTGTCCCTTTGGATGTTTGGTAGTGCAGTGCGGGAAAACATGTCGGGCAGGATGTGAGAAATGACAGCTGCACAGTTCATAAGGAGGTGTAAAAAAATGCCAGTGTTGAAAATGTGGCATGTAAATATACCAAATTTGTGAAGCTACTAGGTGTGAGGAAATATGCAATGCACGCCTGCAACACTGCCATTTATGGTGATTAAGCACCAAATTTTCAACATAGGCATTTTAGCACCTCTGCTCATGTACACTGTCACTGTTATTTCCTCAAAGTGTCCCAAAAGTAATTTGCTGTGACCCTATTCTACTTAAAATGCAAAAACTGCATTTGAAAATTATATGTCAAATGATGGCTGTACTGTTCATCAAGAGGTGTGGAAAAATGGCAATGGTGAAAATCCAGACTGAAAATATCACAATGCACGACGTACAAGCGCAGTGCATTCTGCCAATGCATGCTTGTAAACACAGTTATTTTATGGAGTATCATCACCAAATTTTCAACATAGGCATTTTAGGTCCTCTGCTCATGAACTGTGTCACTGTTATTTTCATAATCTGGCCCAAACACTGATTTCCCACAGCGACTGCGCTATTGTGCGCCGGAAGTGCAGAAACACATTTCGGGCAGGATGTGGAAAATGACAGCCATACTGTTCACAAGGAGGTGTACAAAAATGACAGTGCTGAAAATCCTGCAGTAAAATATTGTGAATGTGCAAAGTTACGAGCCTGCATAGCAACTGCGTAATGCACGCTCGTAAAACAGGCATTTGTTGGATTTTTTCCACCAAATTTGGAACGTAGGCTTTTTAAGAGGGCACCTCATGAACACTGCCACAGTCATTTTGTTAATGGGCCCAAAAGGTGATTTCATGCAGTGACTGCGAAATCTCCTTTCAAGGCCGATAAACACCATGACAGTGACAGAATTCATGAGTAGGGGTCCCAAAAACCCCATGTTGAAAATTTGGTGCAAAAATTCCAAAAAATGTCTGAGATATGCAACAAAGTTGAAAAAACCCTATCTAGCCCATTATACAGCTTACCGGCATTTCTCAGTTCGCGTGGGCTTTTGAAGAGGCAGACATGCTCCCCGGTCCACCAAGATCATCGCCAGACCCAGAGGTAAGTGGGGTGAGGGGGTGTGGGAGCAGGGTGCGAGTGGGTGGGTGCGGGTTGTGGGGGCAGAGAGAAGAGCCGTGGGACCATTTTTAATTTGCAGGTTTAAAAAAAAAGATGACGTGGGATGTTTGCCACACTGGGGTGGGCTCCCAGCATGGCAGAAGGACAGCTGGGGTGGCATGGAGCCAATGGGATTGGGCACCCCATCAGCCCATGGCATCAGTTGCCAGCAGCTGGGTGGGCTCCCAGCGGCACCTATACTAAGTGGGGGAAATGGCGATAGTAGTAGCAGATAACTTCTAAACAAAGTGATGCTGCATGATGAGCTTGTCTCTGATTGCAGCAGCACTTTGTTTAGAAGTTTTGTCCACTTTACATAATGTTGGTGTCAGCGCTAGCATGCTGGCTTATTGGGAAATGAGGGACACACCTACTGATGCGTGCCCTGCATTCACCCAACAGCAGCTGTGCCCCCAAAGCTGCACTCTCCCAATATGTTGACTGCCACGCAAGGGTGGCAAGCCAACATAAAAATAGCATGACAAGTTTACTAGACAAGGACAAGAAGGATTTCTCTTCAGGTGGCAATGTGACTGACAGGAGCTTCTGGTGTGAGAGAGCAGATGCTGGAATTGGCAGGTGATTCAGCTGAATCTGGAAAAGAAGGGACTCAGATGAGAGCAACTTGGAAGCTGCCAGCAGAGGAGGAGGAGGATATGCTGTTTGTGGCAAACATAGAGCCAACAGGTATGTGACATTTGTATTCACAGCCCTTGTTGAATGGCCAGAGAGACTTGCTGAACTGTATTAAAGATTTAGAAGAAAGCAGGCTGGGGAGGCAGTGAGCATTTGTTGCAGATAAATAATCAGGGCCTGCTTCAAACAATGCATCAAGAGAAGGGGAAAATGGAAGATTAAATTAATAAACTAAAAACAAATGAAGAGCAGCAAATTGTTCAGAATGTTGAAATAAAGAATGCTGAAGTTAATGGTTCAAATAAAGGTTTAATGATGCAGTTCCCCAGGCCTACATTTCCTATGGAAAGGGGCTAGCTCTAGCTCCATCCGTAAAAGAAGCTCAGAATGGCCAATGGAGGAAATGATTACAAGTTGTGCTGGTGAAGAAAACACCTTAGAGACAAGAGGAATAGATGAACCTAGAAATGGTAAATTTCAAAAGAATAATCCAACAAACTCCAGCAACCAAACTATGCTGAAGGGAAGCAAGGAGACAGCAAAGAAAAAATCATTGTAACCTTAACTGCCTTGGATAATGAAGAAATGGAATGCTCTTCAGATGACCAAGAGGAAGGACTGGAGGAATCCATAGAAGAGCAAGAAGCTAATTGTTATGAGCATGACATGCCAAAACAAGCCAAACATATCTTAAAACAGATGGCATATATCAATAACAGATTGGGTATTGTGGAAAAAATGGAGAAAAAAATAGACACCTTCAATACAACAGTGAACTGCCTACTTATGGAAAATTAAGAAATAAAAAAAGAGCTGTGAGGGTTACAGAAAAGGCTATTGGATATGGAAGATGCAGAAATACCCATGAAACATCTAACTAATAATATGGAGAAAGTATCTACAGATCTGAATGAGAAAAGTGTTGATTTACAATCAAGATCAAGAAGAAAGAATATTAAAATCATTTGGGTACCAGAGTCTTGTGATGCAGATAGGACACTCAGAGACACTTTTCAGCAGATTACAGCACCATATCATCACACCATTTCAGCTGAAACAAACCTAGGAGTGGATAGAATTCACAGAATATTCAGAACAAATTTTCTAACCAATATCTTCCAAGACAATCATGGTTAAACTTGTGAAATCCTAAGGCAAGGATAGACTAATGGCTGCTGATTACAAGAAAAGAAGACTAAACATAGTTGGGGCACAAGCTGCATTATATAACAATCTTCCACAAGAACTTTTAACAGGAAATACAAAGTTTGAAAATATGAGAAATAAAGTTTGGGCAAATAATCTGAAGGCTACAATGATTTTTCCAGCCAAACTTAAAGTAGTGTGGAAGGGACAAGATTGGTCTTTAATATACTCAAGGAGGCCAAAAGAGCATTGAAAGAGAAATGCCCAAGAGTTTTTCAGTGACTGACCTTCTAAATCATCATGGGCACTGAAGATGGTCTTAAGGATGTGTGAGAAGACACACTGTGAGGAGCTCCAGTATTTTATCTTTTTACTGCTCTGTATAGTGCTTTAAGACTGTTAATGCTAATGATGACCAAAAGGAAGAACAGAGCTACATCTTCTTCTAGCAAGGAGTTTGCCTCACTAAATGTGTGACCATTAGAGAAGTGTTTTCTACAGCCAGATATCAACCTGAGAAGTGGAAAGCATTTCAGTGTGGCTGCCTCAAAGTTAACCACAACTCAGTTTGAACAGCGAGAGAGTTTACCACCCTTGGCAACAAATAAAAAACTATTTACTTCTGACTCTCAGGTGGTGACAGAGAAGGATTTAATGACACATTTCGATTCGAAAGATGCTGGACAACATACTAAGTTAAAGTTAAAGTCAGATTTGGATAATCCAGGAATGGTGGTGGTACAGGCTGTTTATCAAGAAGAAGGCACTGCAAAATACACTTTGGAGATACTCAGAAAATCAATAGACAGGGTCTTGCTGTGATGGAACATCAGGAAAGAAAGCAAGATGCCTTTAATGTGAAATTGGACTTTTTGCAGAAGGAGCTTAAAAATAATAAAGAAAGAACGGAAGAAAATGCAAAGCAAACCACACTGAACACTAAAAGATTAACGAAGCAAAAAACCAACTGTTTGCCATGGAGGCTACTAATGTAGCCCAGCTTAAAGAAATTTATAATTTACATAGGACAGTTGAACTTTTGGAGAATCAGGTATGATATACGAATTTGAGATTGGTGGGCCTTCCGAACAGCATGGACTCAGATTTTCAAAACCTCCAGGATCTTATTAAGGACATTTTTGTTGAAGTTTTTGATTTGCCCGCAGAGAATCTTCCATTTATTACTAAAGCTTATAGGATACATAACAAAAAGTCACTAGAAGAAATGAAAAGTACTATGCTGATTATTTTTGCATTTGACTCTGATAGGGATCTGCAGATCAAATTGTCTTGACTAAAGGGGACACTTACTTACAAAGCACGTCTATTTTTTTTTATTTACCCAGATTTTTCATGTTAAACACAACAGAGGAGCAGAAAGTTTTTGAACTACAGACAGGAAGTCCTTGAACTCAGTGCAACATTTTAAATGCTTGCTCCTGCAAAAGTTTGCATTAATTATAAGCAACATATTTATATTTTTTTCGAGGTGGATCATTTAGCTGTGTTTATTCATTCTTAGTATGAAGCAGAGTTAGAAAAGGAAGGGGACTCTCCTACATCACCTGATAAGGAATATTCTGCTGTCAACCAAGAGATAATGGAAGAAAATGGTTGAGAGATTTTATTTTATTTCAATGTGTGTAATTGATGTAGAATGTTTTGATTTTTTGATTTAAAAGTAGTATCTCTCCTGTATGTTAAATTTCTTTGAATTTTTGAGAATGAATGGGAGGAATTAGATAATAATCAACCATAGGCCTAAATTAATTAATTAAAATAGTGCATGCTGCTCAGAAGGAATTATATTTTCATTTTGGTAAAACATTTATCAATATTGCTTTTCCTATATGTATTGGACTAGGGACCATCACACATGCAGATTTTCTTTTTCTTGTATGTAATTTAAAAAATGTATAAATAAATATAATATAAAAAAAGAATGACAATTTATTGCTGGAAGTGATTGTATATTAGTGTTGTTATATTATGATACTTAGTTCACTGGATTGGGGGCAATAGATGAGCTATTAATTAGGTAGGAGAGAGAAATGTTGAGGACTCTCCTCTATAATGTATTTGTCAGTAACATCAGCATAGCTACTCATGGCAACATTGCCCTACTCATGGATGATACGAAGCTAGAAGAAAGGGTGGACTGTGAGAAGGCAGTTAGGGACCTACAAAAATACCTTCATAGGCTGGAAAGATGGTCCAGTGTCTCACAGTTTGTTTTGGAATCTACTTGGGAGGGAGCAATCTTAGACCTGGTACTCTCAAATGGGGATGTAGAGAGGATCTTTGATCTTGAAGTGGGTAGCCATCTGGGAACAAATGACCACCAAACAGTGTGGTTCATGATAAACTTGGCTGTAGAGTCAAGCCATACAAAAGTGAAGGTACTGGACTTCAGGATGGCTGATTGTGTCAAAATGGGAGAGTGTCTTAGAAAAGCACTAGCAGACAGGCAAGAAGGTGGGGTTTAGCAACGATGGGGAAACATCAAAACTGCCATCACAGAGGCAAAAAGCATTTGTGTGAAGCAAATAAACAAATCAAAACGAAAGAAAAAAACACTATGGTTCTGAAAGGAAGTGGCGGGGAAGGTTAGGAAGAAAAAGATAGCATTCAAGAAGTATAAGAAAACACAGAAGGAGCAGGACAGAGAACTGTACCAGTTAAAGCAGAAGAAAGTGGGGAAGGCAGTCAGAATAGCAAAGGTCCAAACTGAGGAAAAGATAGCCAACTCGGTTAAGAAGGGGGATAAAACCATTTATAGGTATATTAGAAAGCAAAGAAAAAATAAGGCAGGGATACTAAGGATGAATAAAGTGGAAGGTGGTTGGGCAGAGAGCGACAGTGAAAAAGCAGGGATGCTGAATGAATACTTCTGCTCAGTATTCACAATGGAAGAGCAGGGGGAGATACCTAATCCAATCAATAGAAGCACTCTGGATAGGGGGTTGATATTAGTCCATTCACTGAAGAAAGGGCTCTGAAAGAACTCTTAAAACTGAAGGTGGATAAAGCAATGTGGCCTGATGGGATTCATCCCAGAATTCTAAAAGAACTAAGGGAAGAACTAGTAACATCACTGACTACCCTTTTTAATAAATCATGGGAGTATGGTGTGGTACCTGAGGACTGGAGGAGGGCAGATGTGATTCCCCTTCACAAAAGTCGGAGCAAGACAGAGGCAGAAAACTACAGACCTGTCAGTTTGACCTCAGTGGTATTGAGAATGATGGAATCACATCTGAAGGATAGAATTGTTGAGTACCTTGAGGTCAGTGGGGCACAGGACCCAAGGCAGCAATGATTCACAGCAGAAAGTTCATGTCAGACAAATCTAATTGATTTATTTGACTGGGCAACCAAGGTAGTAGACCAGGGAGGGGCTGTGGACATGGCCTACCTAGACTTTAGCAAGGCATTTGACACAGCCCCACACAAAAGATTAATAAATAAATTAGCCAGCCTAGGAGTGGGTCCCAGGGTGGTAGCCTGGATAAAACACTGGCTGGACAACAGGACACAGAGGGTAACAGCAAATGGAGTCCACAGTGAAGAAAGGGGGGTTACTAGTGGGGCACCACAGGGTTCAATACCGGGGCCAGTCCTTTTTAATGTCTTTATAAGTGACATTGCAGAGGAACAGGAAGGAAAAGTATGTCTCTTTGCAGATGATACAAAGATCTGCAACAGGGTTGATATGCAAGGTGGGGTGGAAAGGATGAAAAGGGACTTGGCAAGGTTGGAGGAATGGTCAAATGTATGGCAGCCTTAGATTCAATGCAAAGAAGTGCAAAGTAATGCACCTGGGAAACAAAAACACAGGGGAAGAGTACACAATGGGTGGTGAAATACTGAGAACAACAAAAATGGAAAGGGACCTGGGGGTAGTCATATCAGATGACCTAAAGGTGGGCCAGCAATGTGAGAAGGCAGTAAGGAAGGCTGGGGGATACTGGGATGCATAGGAAGAGGCATCACCATATCACAGGAAGTTGTTGACCCTCTGTACAGACAGTTGGTAAGACCACATCTGGAGTACTATGTACAGTTCTGGAGACCCCATCTCCGCAAAGACATAGACAGGGTGGAAGCAGTCAGAGGAGGGCAACAAAAATGGTCTGCACCAGAAGACATATGAAGAAAGACTAAAGGAGCTTAAGATGTATAGCCTTGAGGAAAGGGGGGGGGCAGGACAGAAACTTTAAAATACCTCAAGGGAATCAACAAAGTCCAAGAGGGTGGCATCTTTCAGAAAAAAGAAATGTGCAAGAACAAGGGGGCACAATTGAAGATAGAGGGGGAATGGTTCAGAGGAAATATGATGAAGTATTTCTTCACAGACAGGGTTGTAGATGCATGGAACAGCCTTCCTGAGGAAGTCATAGAGTCAAAAACAGTGTGGGAATTCAAGAATGCATGGGATAGACATAAGGCAATTCTAGTGGGGCTTAGGAGCAAGTAGGCTGTTGGTTAACTAGGATCTGCAGATTATCCATTTGGTAGACAAATGGTCAGACTAAGTGGGCCAAGCAGTCCTTATCTGCCATCAGATTCTATGTTTCTATGTTTCTATGCCAGCTAAGGTTCAATAAACAAAATGCATGGTGATGCATCTGGGTAAAGGAAATCCCAGGAGAGTATGCTGGCTCAATGGAACCGGCTCAGTGCCTCACAGAAAGAAAATGACTTAGGTGACATCATTTTCAATGCCTTTACACAGACCTCCAATGTAACACAGCTTACAACAAGGTCAGCAGAAAGCTAAGGTACATATCAAAGGGATTTGACAGCAGGAGCAGGGAGGTAATACTCCCAATTTACAGGTTCCATCTAAGTCCCCATCTGGAGTATTGTGTCCAGTTTTGGAGCCTACATCTCAGGAAAGATAGGAACAGGTTGTAGACTATCCAGAGAATGGTAAACATGATGATTCAGGGCCTCCAAAGGCATTCATATGAGCGGTGACTAGAAGCATTGAATATGTTCTCATTGGAGGCTAGGAGGGAGAGAGGGACATGATTGAAACATGCAAGTTCCTGTGAGGAATAAATAATGTGCTCTCCTCTGACCTGTTTAACAGTGTATCGACCACAACAGTAGAGGTCACAAGTAGAAAGGGGGGTGGAGCATGAAGAGGGAGCTTAGGAAACATTATTTTACATAAAAGTCATAGAACCATGAATAGGCTACCATTTGAGATGGTGGAAACAAAAGCCATGCCATCATTCAAAATTGGGTGGGACATAGCTAAGTCAAGAACAAAAGCTTTGGGAACAGTTGGGGGCATAAAGCAGAAGGGTAGGTCCTGGGATCTGAGCAGGTCTCTGGAACAAATGAGCCAACTAGATGGATCCTTGATCTCCTTCTGCCATCATTTTTATCTATATTTCAGTTACCCAGAATTTTATATAGATATAACGTTTTTGCTCAATTATCTTTTCTGCAATTTTTTTTATGCTCCATAGCCTTGGATCCAACCTGCCCGCTGCCCCAGTGACCAGGCTTACCCCTAGGGTAAGGCCACTGGGGGGCTCATTGTCCCAACAGACATTGCTGGCAACCCCCACTTACCCCCTTGGTCCAGGCCATGGGATAGGGACCCCGCAGAGGATGTAAGAGGTAATGGATGGTGTGGTAGAGTGGGTTATCATGTTGGGGGGCTGTTTTTTTCTATGTTTGTTCCCTGGGGGTGGGGACATGCAGTGACATCCAGTGTCCATCCCATCCCACAAATGTGATGGTGCCAGTCAAAGTGGTAACCACAGCCACCACCAGGGGTCCATAAAGTGCTGGGCACTCTTCCCCTCCATTATTCCGGAGAAGAAAAGTAGTCCCCAGGATGCTCAATCCTTCTCCCCTTGTTGGCTCTCCAACTTCCAGGTTCATTACTGAAGTCTGGTCATCAGCGTCACAAGCAGAAATCCATCACTGTGCCAGCAGGCTGGATCTCTCTTCTGCAATGTTAAAAGACCTAATTTTACCACCGTTTGTTGACATGAAGTCCTTCTCAAATTTGGAATCTGTCGTATTGCCCCACATTGCACCATCTCCAGTATATCTCTGATTCTTTTTAAATAAGTGCTCCAAAAGGGAGTTCCATTATCTATATGTAGCCTTATAAATGTCCTACACAACATTATCATGTAATACAAAATCACATATGCCCACACAATGCAAAGCATCATGGGCTGCATATGCAAATCACCACACAATGTTATGCTGGTCCAACTAGTATCATATAATGTTCATTTCTATTAATGAAGGGCTTCCTTATGCAACCAAGTATTTAATTTGCTGTTAGAGTTATCGACTTACATTTCCTTTCATTTGACAGATTGCTGTTTATTAATACACCAAAGTCCCTCTCACATAGTTCAATTCCTTTGGCATCTCCCCTCTATAATGTATTCCTTATGATTAGTTCATCCCAGATGCAGAACAACACATTTATCAGCATTAATACCATTTTATGTTCATTTGCATATGGTTCAACTGTCGTTAAATCCCCCTTTCTTGATTCAGACTTACTATCCATATTTACTTCACCCCCAAGCTTGGTGTCATTGGTGCACTTCCTTAACCAGTTATCAGTGTTTTTGTGCATGTCACTAATGTATAAAGAAAAGAGGGCTGCCACAAGACCAACCCTTGAGGCACACCACGAGTGACCTCTCCCTTCACTTTTAGTATATTTGCCAAATATCCTTATTATCTCTGCACTGCCCAACCCTCCCCCAAGAAAAAGCATACAAATGCCCATAAAAGCTTCATAGTGTCCATTATAAGCAAAGTTTTTGTCTCTTATAACCAGTGAAAATGCACTAGATTTGATATATTTGGTTAGGGAAATCAGTTTTTGTCCAGTATAACTGATTGTCCATTATAAAAGTATCTGCTATAACTGGAGTGCACTGTACTATAACTGCATTAAAGAAACGTGACTTTCTTTCAACATCATGACACATCACGTTCGACAGGAAGTGCACAGTAAGCATATCCAAGTTGTTGGCAAAGTACATGACAAGCAGCAGCCAGTGGAGAACTTCTCACATTGTTCACATCTGATTGTCATTTACAGCTCTATTTATCACGGGAAATGACCTGACTACTGAAATATTCTCTTTTAATTTAAGAAGGAGCAGTTTTTGATTAAAAAAAAAATTTGAAACTGGCAGAGAATTCATCAGTATCAATCTAGTTAGCTAGTATTTGCTACATTTAACAATATGCCCATATATAGGGAAGCACTACTTAAATGTGAGCTGTAAGTGCTGGATATCAGAAGGGAAAAAATAGCAAGGGAGACTTTTAGGAGAGTTTGTGATCCTGTCAATAAATAGCATTGTTTACTTGTACCAAAGGATACTACAGGTTTAATCCGAGATCTCACAATAAATATAAATATAATTCGCGTAAACAGGATGCGGGAAAACCATTGATAAGGACTCAAACCTAAAGTAAATATTTGTGCGATTCCTGGATATGGTTTAGTGAACCTCTTTTTGAAATGTAATTTTTATGAAATGTTGTGCCTGTATACATGTGTATGTGTAAAATGTGTTTTATTTTTATGAGGCATAAGCATTATGTATAGTACTGATTTATATTTTACTATGTAAAAGTGATTTTTTTCTCAAATTGCATGTGAACTTCAACCTTTGCTATTGTGTTTGGTTACAATTTTACTACTAATAATAAATCAAATGCAGGATGTCTACTAAAATTATGCTGCAAAGAGAGTCAGAGTGCGCAGTATGAGCTGCACTGGCACCTGAAGGCCATGCAGCAGGAGGTGGCAGAGTAACTTTAGAAGACTAGAAAGGCTCAGGATGGATTTGTGAATGATTTATTTGAAAAATCTTTTTCACTGAGTGCCATAATGTGGAGGGCAGATAAATCTTCTTGTCTGGTTGGTTATCTAGTTATTTCCTTGGTGTAGGTGTGTATTTATTGATGTACCTTTGCAGGAGATGTGAGTCAGAATGAATTTAGCAGACAAAAAATGGTGCCTGGGGATCTTGAAAGATTTTTTTAACAAATGGTTTTACTGCTTGTGGTACTTGTTACATAAATCCATTCATTATTATTATTATTATTATTTTTTGCCTGTGAGTGAAAACTAAGTGAAGGAGGCCACTGCAGGTCATTCAGTGTGGGAGAGTAATGGGTGAAGCAATATGTGGTGTGTGGCATGTGTATGTTTTGGGGAGGAAAGGAGCAGAGAAAGATTGAACCATACCAGTGTTATCAAGTACCCAGTCAGTGAGCCTGTGGTCATGGAAAAGGAGCCAGGACAGAGAATAATTATTATAGTATGACTGGCAGTATAGCCATTTAGCCTGCTTGCAAATATTTTGATACATCTTGGTGTAATTTTGGTTGTACTTTAACTAATCTGTATTTTAATCTGTTTATATTGTATGTAGTACTATAAGGAATGGGTTATACCTGAGAAGTAACCTTTGGATACATACACTTACCCAGATAAAAGAAGATACTAAAATAAAAGTTAGAACAACAGTCGGTGAATTTGATTAATACATTCAGTTTCCCAGTACAGTTTGATTCCCAGAATCTCCATTTATATACTATCTGACCCTGGGCAAGTCACTTAACATTTCAGTGCACTTGAGACACCCCTGTAAATGAGATAAGTGGGCCTTATATGGCTACCAAAGAATAAAAAATAAATAAATAAATAAAAAAGTGGTGGTGGGGCAGGGGTGTGGTTGAGATGACTAGGTCTGTGAATGACATAGCCCTTCCAAAGAAACCATGGGTTATTTGTCCCCTGAGGTCAACTGATTTCATAATAGCTGTGTGTGCAGCAGCTTTTCCATCCAGTCCCAGTCACTTAGCACAACTGGTGATAAAAATACCTTGAGAAACCAAGCAATCAAAAGCAAGACAACAACATTACTGCCATAACAGCTTTTAGTGGAGAAGAGTGCCAGTGAGGAGTTTATGGACATGGAGGAGTTTCTAGCAGGGGGAGCCATGAAAGAGAGGTAGTAGAGGAAGCAGAAACAGATTAGGAGGAGAGGAGGCAAAATGCAGGACATAGCATAAAAATCAAGCAAGAATGAGATAGAGATGCATGTTGATGTTGAAGAAATTGAGAAAAAAGAGAACCAGGGAAAGAAGCAGGAGAGGAGAAAACACACACAGGAGAGAAGAAGGATGAAGCAGAGCAGGTTGAAAGTGTGCTGTCAGCTACATCAACAAGTATGGATGATGATGACTGTGATACAGAGAAGTGGACATCATCACAGGAGGAGATGGACAAATAAAAAAGGTATTATAAAAAGAGAGAGCAAGAAAGCAAGTTGGTTGGGCTGGGAAACCTAATAACCCGGCCCTCCCAGCTCTTGTTGACTAGCCTGTTTGTAACCCTAGTGCTGCATTTTCCAGTGTGACATGCTGGGCAGGAAATGTGAGAAGGCAGTAAGGAGGGCTGGGGGGGGGGATACTTGGATGCATAGGGAGAGGCATCACCAGTAGAAAACTTGAAATTGTTATGCCTCTGTACAGACAGTTAGTGAGACCCCATCTTGAACACTGTGTGCAGTTCTGGAGACCCCATCTCCACAGGATGGAGGCAGTCCAGAGGAGGCCAACTAAAATTGTGCATGGTCTGCACCAGAAGCCATATGAAGAGAGACTAAAGGAACCTAATATGTACACCCTGGAGGAAAGGAGGGAGAGGGGGGACACGATAGAAACATTTAAGTACTGCAAGGGAATCAACAAATTCCAAAAGGGTAGCATCTTTCAGAAAAAGAGATGTGCAAGAACAAGGGGGCACAATATGAAGATAGAGGGAGGATGGCTCAGGGGCAATGTGAGGAAGTATTTTTCCATGGAGATGGTGATGGATGAATTGGGCAGCCTTCCTGAGGAGGTCATAGGGTCCAAACAGTGGGGGAATTCAAGAATGCATGAGACAGACATAAAACAATTCTAGTGGGGGTTAGAAGGAAGTAGGCTGTTGGTTAACTAGGATCTGCAGCTTATCCATTAGGTAGGGATATGTGCAGGCTGGGTGGGCCAAGCAGTCCTTGTCTGCTGTCAAAGTCTATGTTTCTATGCTATGTTTCTATGTAACACAACCATGTCATTCCACCATGGCAGAAAGCAAAGTCATCTCACAGTCACTGCCCTATTCTTCCCAAATAACCCCAGCAGTAAAGCCATGAAGATAAAATACAAAAGGTAGCTTCTGCAGTGCAGAAGTATGTTACCAATGACCATACAAATTTAATAGAGGCATGTAGTCTGAGTGACAGAAAATCAGCCATGGTCAGCCTACTCAGTCATCAGGAACAAGTGTTCTGACTGGTCGTCAAAAGCATGATGATGGCATATCCTGTACAGTCATATAAATTCCCAATTCCCACTCATGTCACATGAGCCAGCAGCTGGAGCAGTCAGGCATGGATGGCCAGACAAGCTGGTTTGTTAAACTTATGCAGCCACCCTAGTAGCAAGAGCTACAGCAGGCAACTGATCAAGGTACTGATGCTACTTCTAAAGCAACACTCCAAGCACCATATGCCAGGCCAAGTAGTACCTGCATCACCAGGACTAGTCCAGAATTGTTGGCAAAAAACCAGCCACACTGGCGAGTCAGTGCATGCCCAGACAAACTGCTACAAACTCACACAGTTTTTTTTCTGAATGGCACAGCTGGGGAGATGATGGTCCTTGATTTTCAACAATTCTCTGTTTTAGAGGACACCACCTCTCAAAGATTGTTGCTGAAGTGAATCTCAGGTACAGGATTCCATCTACATTACATCATGCTTCAAATTTTTCCAGCATGTTTTCTCAGTATGCACACAGATGGTGACACTTCTGAAGGATGCAGGAGGTTGTGTGCATTTGCTAGTGATAGCTGATGCAATAGTGCAAAACAAAGCTTTCTAAAAGGTTTTTCACACTACCATACGTGCTTCATAGCAACCCATTCACTCAGATTGCAGTGGTGCAAATGTGACAGTGTGGACATTTACCAGATCACAGTAAGTTAATGCCCGATCTGCTCCTGGACTTTCAACCCAAATTATTGATGCATTGTAAAATGAACAGTGTAAGCTGCCATGTGGACAGCCAGCATTGCTTGCATCACTGCCAGTACAAAGCAAACAGCTTTAAGTCACAAAACACCCACTTGCCCCCTGAATTCATAGCCCCCCTTCTCCAATGGGGGCTTGCATTGGTGCTGAGAGAGGGCCATGTAGATGTAGCTAGCTGGTTCAGCACAGAAGAGTGATGGACATTCAGAGCAGACTACCACAGCCTTACTTAAGCCATGCAATACAACTTAAGTCTCACTGTCCATTGAGGTTTGTCTGCATCAAGCATCATCACCACCATCCCCACAACATCTCAGCCACCACCACTCCCTGCAGGAGTTACATAAGAACTAAGGTAGTTCAGAAGTACTATAGAAGTCCTACCAAGGGGTTTATCACCTAGAACATTCCAAGCATTCTGGAGAGTAGAAAATCATGTCCATCCTAAAGGTACACTCTTATAATAATAATAATACATTTTATTTGTGAAGTGCCTTTCCAAGGGATCAAGGTGCTGAGCATAAAACATAGAAACATACAAGGGCTGGCCCCGTGGCACTGAGGGTTGAGGTGCTGAACACCACACCATGCGCTATGCAGATGACCTGGGTTTGGGAACAGACTCAGGGTTGTCGGGGACTGGCAAGGGGGCAGAGGATCGATCCTCCACCAGGGGTGGGTAACCAGGGGTGCCTTGTGCACCCAACATTCCTGGGGGTCAGTGGAAGCACCGGTTCACAAGGGCAACGGCAGCTGTCTCCAAGAGCCAGGGAAGGGAGGATGCTATGGGCGCTTGGTAATGGCATGCATCAGCATGTCATCTGCCTGGACTTCTGTCTTTTACACCAGTGTCCTCGGGGGTCCAAGTGGAGAAAAAAATGGGGAAAAAAAATCATACAACCCCGGCCCTCTGAGCATAATGAAGCCAGGTGATGGTTTGAATAGTCCAGGCGGACGGAGTAGGCGGGGGTACGAGGCCCCCTCCGAAGGCCATGGGAGCTGGACAAGTGCAAAAAAAAAAAACACATACAAAAATAACACCTTTTAAACATTCCATAAAATCCAAATAAAATAAATTATTGTCATAATGAAATTTCTAACAGCAGCATAACATTAATAACTAAAAACTACCTGCTGAAACTGCCAGGGAAAGCTAGCATAAATAAATAGGTCTTGAGGGCTGACTTAAAGCTTTGGGTGGTCAGGCACTCTCTCAACTGACAAGGTACAGCATTCCACAGGGTAGGGGCTACGTAAGCAGTGGAAATAGCTCCAGATGTCTTCAAATGCACCCTGGTAATCTCTAACAAGCCCACGTTGGTGGATCAAAGCACTTGAGAGGGGCAGTAGAGGCAAAGGAGGTCTTTTAGGCAGCAGGGTTCTTATTTGTGTAGGGCTTTATAAGGTCAGAAAACCATCCTTGAATGTTATCTGCCACTGCACAGGCAACCAGTGTAGTTCACGGAACACAGGTACAATGAAACTGGTCCTGGAAGTACCTGTCACAAGCATGGTCACTGCATTCTGCACCAGCTGCAAGCGGCAGATATTATTCCCTGGTAGCTCCAAGTACTGGGCATTACAGTAATCAAGATGGGTGATCACAAAGGTGTGGACCAAGGTAGATAGATCATCAGGAGGAATGAGGTGCTTCACCTGGGTGATAGTCCTCATATGAAAAAATAAGGTCTTGACAACAGCTGACACCTGAAACTTTATGGTCATTTTATTGTCAAAAAAAATACCCAGGTTACGCACATGTCCTACCATGAAGGAAAGATTCAAACTATCTGAGGACCATACCAGATGGCCCACAGATGAACCGCAGGCACTCCAATAGCACACAATGGTCCACAGCGTCAAATGCCGCAGAGAGATCAAGGAGGACCAAGATGGAATGAGACCTTTGAACATTCACTATTAGATCATTTAGCACACGGACAAGAGCCATCTTGGTACTATGTCTCTTCCTAAATCCAGACTGGAGAGAATCACAGACATCGTGAGTGGTAAGATGGTCATCCAGTTGCAGCGCAACTACCTTCTCAATAACCTTACCAACAATGGGCAGGTTAAAAACAGGTATGTAGTTGGCAGGACAATCCGGGTCAAGGGAGGGTTTTTTTCAGGAGCAGTTACATGACTGCATCCTGTAGGGGATCAGGAAAGATCCTCCTCTCTAATGAACTCCAGACTATCTCTGCAAGAATCGGGCTGATCTCAACCACGCAACCCACTAAGAGTCACGTGTGCCTCAGATCCAAACTACAGCTGGTTGGCCGCAAAGTCCGGATCACCCTCATGATGTCAGTGAGTTCTGGTTGGTTGAAGTACGGCCTAGCAAACCAGTTGGAAGTGGTCTGGCTTAACTCGGACCTGATGATGGCAACCATATATGCAAAAAAATTGAGCAAACTCGTCACACTTCTCTTGAGAAAAAGCTCCAACAGACTGGAGATGGACTGGATTGCACAATCTGTCCACAGTCTGGAAGAGCTGAGCTGGTTGATTTTGTGCAGCAGCAGTCTCCATGGACAGGAATTCTGCCTTCTTATAGATGATTGTCAATTGATGTACTGTATAATGTTCCATCAATCTAAGCCTGTCACCTTCAAGGCTTGATTTGTGCCAGACCCTCTCCAGCCTTTGCCCCACTCTCCTTAACTCCTTCAAGGTCCCATCAAACTATGGAGACCTTGGATGGAGGGTGAGGTGGTGAATGCTAACAGGAGCAATAGAATCCATGGCCTCCATTACCGCCATATTATAGGCAAGCTCCAGGTCCTCTAGATCTATGCACTCTCTCAGAATCTACTAAAAGAGGTCTTGAAGAGGTCTCAATAAGTGAAAAAAAGATACTGTGGAAAAACATTAAGAGGTTTAACATATCAAACCACCTTCCTTAAGGCACTTCGACATGAAAGCCCTCTTAATGGGATTCAGTTGACTCTCCCATAGTAAATTAATAAAATACTAAACAGCCTTTAATGTGGGAAAAGGTGCCATCACAGGTTCTTGTCTTACAATTTAAAAGGGAGTTAGTTTAGAATATGTTACCCTTGGTGTTACAATTTTGTTCTAACACCTAGGACTTTATGCATTGGTACTGCAAGGATGTAGTGCTGTGTGGAATTTTCAAATTCTGGCAGAACTAAATTTCATGGAATTTTAAAAATTCCACTGACATTTCACCAAATTTTGCCAGAAACAGAATGGCAAAATTATGTGGCAAACAAATTCAGAATGAGTGTTTTCCACTGCATTCCTATTTTCTGCAGAAATGTTTGTGGAATAATTTTCCACTGAAACAAATGCTATTCCATAGAACAGTATTCCATGAATCTCAATATTTTCCATAGAAAAGTTTATGGAGTGATTTTCCACTGAAAAATGCTGTAATGTGGAATATTATTCCATGGATTGCAGCAGGCAGAATTTCACAGAAGAATCTGCGAAATTCTGGCTGAAATTCTGCCAGAGGAATGGTCATTCCACACAAACTTCCATTGGCAAATTCTGCAATCCACACAGCACTACCAGGACGTAATTTATACCTTAACTAATGATAAAGGAACAGATAAGTCCTGATACATTGTGTCTGTGGTAGACAATAACCTGTGAAACTGCTGATTACGTTGCAAATAATGGTTATATTTTTGTTATGGGTCATTTTTATGTTTGCTTGTATGCATGCACAAGAAACATTATAAGGCAGCTTAGGAGAAGCAGGTTTTGGAGGTGCGGCTTTGTGGTGGCCAGTGCCACCACTGCATTCTTGGGCTTGGCCCTCATTTTCCAATGTGGTGGCATGCTGCTGCTGACACTAGGTCAGCCAACGTGCCATCAACATGAAACAAATTAGCCACTGCAATGAGGGAGCAACCCATCATTGCAGGGTGGTGCTTTGCCTGGTGTAGCATTTCACAAAAACATGGTGATGGCTGTAGCTGTACACTCACAGTCCCCATAAAAGCCAGTGGGAGTGCCCAATCCCCCTGTCAGCATGCCCCTACCCCTCTTCATTTGCTGACAGGGGAGCCCAATCCCCATCTGCATAATGCTCCCATTTGTTGTGTGCCGAGGAGGGTACCAAATCCCTCCTCGGCATCATGTCCCCTCAAACCAGTTTTCTTTGCCAACAGGGGCCCAGTCTCTGTCAGCTTAAGTCCTCCCTCCCCAAAAAGCAGGTGACACACTGGGATCCCACCCCAGTGTGCCCAAAGCAAATCTGCAAAAAAAAAAAAACCTTTCCTGCAACGTCTTTTGTTTTTTTCTCTGAAACAAAGAAAATGGTCCCTCATCATCGGGTCCCCTTCCCCAACCTGCACCTACCCTCTGTGCACCTCACCTCTCCACACCTCTCTCACCCCATACTTACCTCTGGGGCCAGGCACAATGATATTTGGTGGGCCGGGAACACATCTGCACTCTTCAAAGCCGACTGCGAACTGAAGAAATGCCGGTAAGCTGTGTAACGACATAAATGTTTTTTTTAAAAACTTACGTGGATATTGCAGCCATTTTTTCAACTTTTGGCACAAAATTTTCAACATGGGGTTCTTGGGATCCTTCCTCATGAATTCAGTCACAGTCATGGGGTTATTCAGTCATGAAAGGTGATTTTGCAGTCACTGCACAGAATCACCTTTAAGGACTGATTAATAAAATGACAGTGCCACTGTTCATGAGGTGGGCTCCCAAAAAGAGTATGTTGCAAATCTGGTGAAAAATTCCAAAACTATGACTGCTTTATGAACATGAGTTGTGCAGTTTACACACAGACTCATAACTGTGAGAATTTTTGAGATTTTTACTCCAGATTTTCCACATTGCTATTTTTACATGCCTCCTTATGAACAGTACAGCTGTCATTGTTCACATCCTGCCCGAAATGTGTTTTCACACATCCAGTGCACAATGGCACAGTCATTGTGAGAAATCAATGTTCAGGACAGATTAAGAAAATCACAGTGACACTGTTCATGAGCAGATGTCCCAAAATGCCTATGTTGAAAATCTGGTGACAAAATTCCACAAAATAACTCTTTTATGAGCGTGCATTGCTCAACTTCCATGCACACTCATAACTTTGAGAATTTTAAATTTTTTCACTCCAGATTTTCAGCATTGCTATTTTGTACACCTCTTTATGATCAGTATAACTGTTATTTTTCACATCCTGCCCAAAATGTGGTTTCACACATCCAATGCACAATGGTGTGGTCACTGTGGGAAATCAATGTTGAGGACAGATTAAGAAAATCATAGTGACACTATTCATGACCAGAGGTCCCAAAATGCCTATGTTGAAAATTGGGTGAAAGAATTCAGAAAGATTACTGTATTACGAGTGTGCATGGCACAGTTTTCACACACGCACGTAACTCTGAGAATTTCTAATATTTTCACTCCAGATTTCCAACATTGCCATCTCTTCTCACCTCCTTATGAATGGTGCAGCTGTTATTTTCCATATCCTGCCCAAACTGTGGTTTCACACATCTGGCAAAGAATGGCGTGGTCGCTGAGGGAAATCAACGTTCGGGACAGATTAACAAAATCACAGTGCCACTGTTCATGAGCAGAGGCCCCAAATGGTCTCATCAGGTGGGGGTCACAAAAAGGCCATGTTGAAAATTTGTAGTGCAAATATCAACAAATGCCTGGGGTGTTAGGGGTTTCTAACCATAACATCCCACCCTGTACAGACTGACAGGCATCAGGGGTGTGCCTTTGGATTGCTGGCTATAATGTTCATGCCATTTCACCTCCCCAACCTGCAGCCAGTGACAAGCATTGAGGTGTGCCTTGGACTCTTCGGCCCCAGCGTTCACCCCATTCTCCTATACTGCACCGATTTCAGTGTATGTCCTAATGGAACGGGGTGACTGTAAAGCCGAACACCAAGGCACGCCTCAACACTTGTCAGTGTCTGCAGAATAGGGTGAGGTTAGGTGAAATGGCATGAGCATTATGGGCAATGACCTAAAGGCATACCGCAATGCCCATCCATCTCTGCAGGGTGGAGGTGGGGTTGGCGTGAAGTTCAATACTTCACTGACATTCCTATTCTGCATCTGTCTAACTCCTGCATTTCCAATGCTAATACCAGCAAGCAAACATTCGGCATTGACAAATGCTTGTTCTCTTTGGGACTGAAAAAGGCCTTCAATTCTAGGTTTATGTCCTCCCACTACTCAGTGGTGGGACTCATAGAGTACCCATGTATATTTTTTTGCTCGCACTTAATAGTCCAAGTTCTGTTTAAGAATGTTATCCACCATAAAAAAGGTGCTTAATTTCCTGTGTGCTGGACCAAAAATTTATTGAGAGTTAGGCTCAAAGGGGTCTGCAGCTGTCTGTGGTTCAAAGTCTCTGCTGGCACAGTATGGTGCTGAAAACAAGCTAGCAATGGGGAAAAAACCAAAAGTCTATGTAGGTAGATAAAGTGCCCTTAAAAAACGTATGTGCTGCTTACCTTCAATTGTCTCAGCAGAGTCCAGTAATCCTGCCTTAAAAACAATCTTTCAGGCAATTATAGTCACAAAATGATTTAGCAGTTTTTAACCCCTATTTGAGACACAAGTCCACAATTAAAAGTTCTTTAAAGGATGACCCCTTTGAGGTATATCAATAAAGCTAAGGTAATTTAAACAAATCAACCTTCCCTTACTTTGACTGAAGGGCATATACACTGATTAAGCATGGGGGAACAGTTCTAAAAAAAATGTCCAACAAAAGTGCCTGGCCAGGGGCTATGTCTACTGAACAAGACAGAAGAACATGAGTGGTGGAAAACAATATATTCACTCTGAAGCACCTCTCCTCATCTAGTAAACAAAAGGAGGGACCCAAAGGGCAAAGTTTTGGGGCCATACAGATATCCTTATGCGAGTGCAAGTGAGTGTCTTGCAAGAAAAAAATGTCATACCTGGACTACTGTAAGAAATCTTAGGTGGCGCACATGCACTTCTTGGTTTTATACTATTGGCATTTAAGGTGACAATCAAAGAATTGTGGACTAGCCCACCATTACAAAACAATGAAAGAAACTGCTTTGTAGGACATTCATTATTCACACTTCTACCCCTTCTAACTCTCAGCTTCCTCTTCTTTGTTGACTGTAGTCCTAATATGCCACTCATTATCTGAAGAACGGGTATGCAGAGAGGATGTCATGGAAGACCTGCTGTAATGGAGCCTCCTTTGAGTCCTCCCAAACATTCCTTTTACATAACATGTCAAATTTGTTCTGTAATGGCATGTCTTCCCATTTGGTGAGCTTAGCCTTGAGTTGGTCTCTTGTTCTTCTATGACGAGAAACTACTTGAAGATTTTCAGTATCAGCAGTTGAAGGAGGGGGCACTGAAGTAAACACTTCTTCTATTAACAGGGCCTGATTGATGTCCTGCACACTAGGGTTCAGGTATGAGGATTCAATAAAGCAGTTTCACCAGACATAATATCTGCATAAATAGGAATAGAAGCCTATAGGGTGTCCTCAGTACTTGGAGGATCAGGATCCTTGGGGAGGTCTGGAGGATCTGGCACAGTAGGCAAGAGAGGGGGTTAAACCAATATCCTCTGATGGAACCTGGGGCACTTCTGTGTTGACTGCTGTGGGTTGCTATGGCTTAGGAGGTCTAGCAGGTCCAGGCTCTTCTGTATTTGGGCCTTCCCTTTGGGCATGATTAGTATGATAATGTTTTTTTGCCTGGCCCTTTCAGCCTTCCTTATTAAGAGCCACTGAAGGGTAAGCCCTATAAGAATGATATGGTTCATCACATAAATTGCATTTCAAGTTCTGAGTACATTTTGAACTAAGATGACCCAGTTTAGAATGGATAACACTAGTGCTGTGTGGAATTTTCAAATTCTGGAGGAATGAAATTACGCTGAATATTCAAAATTCCTCTGAAATGTCACCGAGTTCCGCCAGAAATGGAATGGCAAAATTCCACAGCATTAAATAGTTGCGTAATGATTTTCCTCTGAAAAATCACTGTTCTGCACAATATAATTCATAGATCTCAATATATTTAGAGGAAATTGTCGCAGAATAATTTTCCGTGGAAAAAATACTGTTCTGCGGAATTTTATTCCGCGGATCACGGAAGGCAGAATTCCACAGGTGAACAAGTAAAATTATGGTGGAAATTCCACCCACAGATAGGGCATTCCATACTAATTCCACTGGTGGAAATCCACATTCCACACAGTAGTAGATAACACATTTCAGTTAATCACAAACACTACCAAGATGTGAGATTGAATCACATCTATAGCAAACCTTAGGCTACCTTTGGAAGAACAAAATTCTACAGTCCCAATGCTTAAAAAAGTGCTATTTGGGAGATAGTGTAAACCCAATTCTAAATACGCTATATGGACTTTGATCTTCCAGCCTCTGGTACATATGTATTTGGAATTTGGGTTGCAAAGGACTGAGTGATTTTGTTTAAGGAATTATAACATATTAATAATACCACCCCTTCTTGAACAGCACAGTAACAATATTCATTGCAGGATTAGTCAAAAGAACTGCAAGAAAGGGGGTCCATACTGCTGTATTCTTTAGGCATACATACCTTTTACAAAACTGATCAAGCCCTGTAGGTGACTTGAAACAATATCAAATGCAGTTAGTGTTGCCGACAGAGTGAATAAGGGCGAACATTTCAGAGGTTAAAAATAATAATTTCCTCCTTCATTAAAACCTATGCCACAGAAATGCAGTCCAGCATTTTCTCCATTCCCCCTTTGTAGTGAAGCCAGACCTCATTACTTCTATTTGCTAGTTCAGGAGCCGGTCTTAAAAAAAATAGAATAACTTTTTGTAATCTCGGGGTACTGAGCCAGGCTGATACTTTGATTTTCCTGGCTAAGGTGAGACTGCTTCTTCCTGCTAAACATCAGTATGAGTGGGGGTAGACTGTGACACAGAATACAGATCCTGCTCAGTATGAGCTGTTATGAGAGGAGAGCATGGAATCTAGGCTTGAAGGATTGCATTTAATTAAAACCGGTGTCCCATCTTCCAACAGTTGCACATAGTATGGCAGAGAGTCAGATATAACAGGACTATTGTGAGGGTGAGGAGGCTGTCCAGATGAGATCACTGGAGAATGAACCTCGCCTTGGCTATCCCAAACAGCCAGGGGAATTTCAAACACAGTAATGCTGCAATTTGTCCCCTATTTAAACAATGCAAGCTCCTCCTGAGTGAAGTCTAGGTATAGATTTAGGTACCTCCTGTGATAGAGGCGTGAGAATGGCTGACCCCTCATCTCTTAGAAGGCCTGGTAGTGCAACTGATTCAGTGGGGTCCGGACAGTGGAGGAAAGGGGGGGGGGGAGAGAACAAGCTCCATGGAAATTGTGGCCCAGTATCACAAGATCCATGTCATGGATGCCTCACTGGGGATTCTCCCAGAAGGACTTTCTCAGGGGGAGAAACTGACATGGACATGGGGAGGTGTACAGGGCCACACTGCAAAGGAAATGAGCCAGAGATCTGAACAGGGCTGTCTTGATTTCTTTCTTAGGCTGTTGCAGTCAGTTTAGCTTCAGTGCAATCTGCAGTATGCAAATGTTTTGTTTTCTTAATGGCTTTACTGCATTTTGACTGTTCAGTGCCTGATGTTGCAATTGTAAAAAGCACTGGAAATTCACTCAGAACAATCTATGTATTTATTTATTTAAAAGTGGTGACCAGGAAAGGTACACTGAGCTGAGGCTCTTTTCCAGGTGTGTGCGTCCCGGGTACAAGGTAAACGCAGGGGTTGACATTTTTTTTTTTAAAGTAAAAACATTATTTGACAAAAATTTACAAGACAATATAAATGGTACAGGAACAATATTTACAAAGGTAAGACACAGTATAATTAAAATGGGAGTACATAGATGCCACAAAAGTTATGTTTTTGAACTAGGTGGGGGGAAGACAAAGCAGGGGGACGAGGTAGTGAAGGTGGAAATCACAGCAGAGAGAGTGAGGGAAGCCCTCAGGTCCCTTAAGACAGAGAAAGCACCAGAGCCGGATAAATTACATCCCAGAGTGCTGAAGGAACTGGCACATGTCCTGGCGAAACCCCTGGCGGAGCTCTTCAGCATCTCTTTGAGGACAGGGTGGGTGCCCCAGGACTGGAAGGTGGCGCATATAGTGCTTATCCACAAGGGGGAGATCAAGGGAGGTGGCAGGGAACTATAGGCCCGTCAGCTTGACATCGGGGGTGGGCAAGGTGATGGAGGGCATTGTCAAGGAGAGACTGGGGAGGTCCTGGAAAAGTCGGGGTGCCTGGATGATAGACAGCATGGATTTGTCCCGGGGAAATCATGTCAGACAAATCTTTTGGAGTTCAATGACTGGGTGACGAGTGCCTTGGACCTGGGTAGACCAGTGGACATCCTCTTTCTTGACTTCAGCAAGGCATTTGGCTCTATTCCTCACAGGGGTCTGTTGGATAAGCTGGGAGAAATGGGGGTGGGGAACCAGATGATCAGATAGATAGGCAATTGTCTCCAGGATTGGACCCAGAGGGTCATGGTTGGTGGAATAGTCTCATCCCCAAGGATGGTCATCAGTGGGGTCCCTCAGGGATCAATTCTTGGGCCCCTCCTGTTTAACACCTATGTCTCTGATATAAGGAAGGGTATCAGGAGTGAGATGAGTCTCTTTGTGGATGACTCAAAAATGTGGGCGGTGGTGGATGGGGTGGAGGGGAGGGTGGCCCTACAGGGGAACCTGGAGGCTCTGGAAAGGTGGTCTAGAAAGCAGAAACTGAGGTTTAATGCAGGGAAATGTAAGGTACTGCACCTGGGAGCCAGAAACCTGGGCCAAGTGTACACCCGGGGTAGGGATGCTACAAGTCTCGGTGGCTGAGAGGGACCTGGGGTTGGTGGTGGATGTCAAGATGAACATCTCAAAGACTTGTAGGAGCAAAGCAGCAAAGGCCAACAGGATGCTTGAATGTATCGCTAGGGGGCTCACCTCCAGAAGGAGGGAAGTGATACTCCTGCTAAATAACTGCTTGGTGAGGCTGCACCTCGAGTACTGCGTGCAGTTTTGGAGGCCACATTTAAAGAGGGACATTGAACTCCTGGAGAGGGTCCAGAGGAGGGCAACCAAAATGATTTGGGGCTTGGGGGATAGGACCTATGGGGAGAGGCTCAAAGAGCTAAATATGTACACATTGGAAAAGAGAAAGGACCGGGGAGACATGATAGAGGTCTTCAGGTACATGAAAAGGGTAAATAGAGGATGAGCAGTCAGGGTGCTCCGAAGGGAGGAGAGGGGGCTACTAGAGGGCATGGGTGGAAGCTGGAGGGGGGAGATTCAGTGGAGAAAAAAGGAGGTGCTACTTCACTGAGAGGGTGGTGGAGCCATGGAATGCACTGCCCAGGGGGCTGGTGGAGGTAGCAACAGTGGAGGGGTTCAAGAGGGGGTGGGACAGGTACAGGGGAAGGGTTCTGGAAGCAAAAACCAGTGCAGTGAGAATATCCGGGACTGGTAAGGGAGAAGCCAGAGAGGCAGAGGGGGGCAGCAAGGTCAGCTCCCAGGGTGGGGGCTGACCAAACGAGGAGACACGAAAGACCATTAGGCCTATTCTGCTGGCACTTTAGTATGATAGTAACATTTGGAGGCCCCTTGATTAGGGACATGGTGCAAGTCCTGTAAGTGCTGAGTTTATGATCAGGAGGGTAGCAAGCTCAGGCCAGCTGAGAGCTATAAACTCATTATGGGAAAGTTTTGAGGAAAAACATGGTGGGAATAAGAGTGGGAGATTGCGCTGCAATCCATGGTGGCCTCTTACTATCACTGAATGGGCAGCCATTGCTGGAACGGGTGCCTCTGGTACAGCAGCTCTATCCCTGGACTCCATTCAGAATTCAATATTACTGGGCATCCTGGTAACAGATAAAGCAGGAATCTCTGAGGAATAGCACTGAATTAGTGTGGTGGCAGGAGTAAGACTGTAAGGTTCTGTCCCCAATACAATTTGGTGGAGTTTTGCTGCACTCTGTTGTGTTGGAACTTCATGTTGCAGAGTGCCTATGTTTACAGAAGCTGTCATTACAGTCAAATTACCATGGTAGCAACTCTAGTGGATCATGAGAGCATCCTTTCTGTATTCCATGAAAATGGAGTCAGACATTCACTGCCCACTTCATTGTGCCCAAACATTTCACAATCCTTTTTGGTTGGGAAGTCCTCCTGAATTGTAGAGTCAGCTCTCTGCTTTTCATGTGAGTTGCCACTGGTAGACGGGGAACGTCTTCTGATTTGCGGCAGCCTTGTTCTATATAGCACTCGCTTAGGTGGATGCTGGCAATGGCCTCTGTTCAATGTCTACTCCGATGGCTCATGACAGCTGAGTGTGTCTCTTGCCAGGATAAGATAAAAAGACAGAAAAGTGTCAGGCCACCCAGTAAGTTCACTGGAAGCTGTTACAGAGGGGCTGGTGGGGCTTCACCGCTCTGCTTTGCAACTAACAGTCTTCCTTTTTTATGCTGGAGCTTGGCTCCATCATCTGCCAGTAAACTTAACCGTTGTCTTCTTTTAACCATCATTGCCTTTGGTTTTAGTTCCTCCAGACACCAGACAGCCTGTTCCTCTCTCTCACAGTCTGTGGCAGCTGGTTGAAATTCCTGGGCTGAACATTAATCTCTGATTTGGATACTATTTTAACCACCTCTGGTTTGCACAAGACATCTCAGATACAGTACAAAAAGCTTGTTCTCTGAGTTTAGGGGAACATGGAGGGAGGACTCCTCACCTGTCCCAGATATACCACCTTCTTCCTCACTCTCTTCCATCCAAAAGGAAACAAGCACTCATTTGCAGGGTTTTTTTTTATTAGTGAAAGTATAAAAATCAAAATATTCAGATTATTTCCATTACAGAGGCAGAAAAAATACAAAGGAAAAACTAGTTACTCATACAGACTAACAAACAAAAAACAAACAAAAACAAAACAATTTTATATATACAGGGCCAGATATACAAAAGGGTTGCGCCATGCGCAATAGGGTTGCGCCTGCGCAAGTCCGAACTTGCTCCATTCTGCCATATTCATCAGGAGGCAGTTGCGCCACAGAAAACATGCTGAGCAACAGCGCAATGCAAATGAATGCATGCTGAACTGGAGGGGGAGGAACCATGCATAAACTACACAGCCGATATTCAACAGGGCTGTGCAGAGTTGTGCAGGCGCAACCCCAACCTGCCTCCACAACTTTGAGCCAAAAAAGGCTTAAGGTGAGGGCCACCCACAGGTGAGCTGCTGCATATGAGGCGCTAACGGCAACTGCCACCTGTGGCTGGCCCCCAACCCAGTCCCTGTGCCCCGCAGCCTGATCGTGGGCAGCTGACTGTAAATCCCCCACCCCCCACTGGCTATTAGACATAGTTTAATCCCCACCAGCCCGATCGTGGGCAGCAATGTAGCTCCCGAGCGTATCCCTGGTGGTTCAGTGGACCGAAAAGCCCGATCGCGGGCAGTACTTGTTAAAACCCCCTCCTCCACATTCAGCCCTGGTGGTCCAGTGGACGAAAAGCCCGATCATGGGCAGTACTTGTTAAGAAACCCCCTTTCGCATTCATCCCTGGTGGTCCAGTGGACTGAAAAGCCCGATCGCAGGCAGTAGTTGTTTAACAAACCCCCTCCTGCAAATTCATCCCTAGTGGTCAGTGGCACACCGATCGCGGGATGTATATGTTGAACAAACCCCCTCGAACATAGCCTTGGTGGCTGTGTCCCTCCACCACCCACCCACAAGCCACCCACTCCCCCCACACAGCTGGCGGGCGGCAGCATCCCACGCCTGCAGCCCCTGCCACCAGCTGACTGCCGGGGAGCTGCCGCCAGTGGTGCAGGCAAGAGCCAATGGGCGTGCAGCCCCTACTACATGACAGTCTAGATTTGTGAATGAATACATTCATTCATTCAAAAACTGGACTGTCTTGCACGGTATGGGCTGCATGCCCATTGGCTCTTGCTCTGCACCACTGGCGCAGCAGTCACCGGCAGTCAGTCGGCGGGCGCGGGCGGCAGTCGGGTGGATGCTGCCGCCCGCCAGCGGGGGAGCGGTGGTGGGGCTTCATGGGTGGTGGGGGGACACTAGCCACCAGGGCTATGTTCAGGGGGTTTGTTCAACATATACATCCCGCGATCGGATTTGCCACTGACCACCAGGATGAATTCGCAGAAGGGGGTTTGTTAAACAACCACTGCCCGCGATCGGGCTTTCGTCCACTGGACCACTAGGGATGAATGAGAGGGGGTTTCTAAACAAGTACTGCCTGCAATCGGGCTTTTCGTCCACTGACCACCAGGAATATGTTCTGGGGAGCTACATTGCTGCCCGCGATCGGTCTGGTGGGGAGGATTAAACTATGCCCGCTGACCGGGCCAGTGGGGTGGTGATGGGGATTGTACATTGCTTTCATTTCTGCTGATGGCTGCAGGGGGCGTCGGTCCCCGACGGCTGCTGCCTGGCAGGGTGCCAGGCGCAAGTCCTCCGGGATCGGCGCACCTGCATGCTAATGGCATGCAAATGGGGCCATAATCAGATGCAAATGGCCCCCCCTGTGCCTTGCATGAATTATGGCCCCATTTGCATGTCACCTTTTGAATATGGGGATTTTGAGCATGGCGCAATGGTACTTGAGCCACCACAAGTTGAATGCTCCACTCTGACAACTTGCGGTGGTGCAAGTTCCACTGCGCCATGCACAGTGGCTGTGGCCAGGGGGTGACATTCAAAGGAGTTGCTCAAGGGCGCAACTCCATTGAATATCGCTCTGGACACACCCCTGCACAACTATTTTGTGCAGCGCAAGGGCTTGCGCCACAAAATAGCGCAGTTTGAATATCCAGCCCACAGTATATATATATATATATATATATATATATATATATACATACACACACACACACACACACACACACACACACACACACACACATAGATCCATAAAATTATAGGTAGCATACTGTAAATCAGTTATTACCCTTCTGTTTGCCAAAAAGCTGCCAAAATGTTTTAATATAACCACATGCAAAATAAAAAAAACAAGTTGTTCATATGTTCTTCTTGATTTAGACATCCAAGTCTTGTTCAATACCTCTCTGATGGCTGTGTGTGCTTTGCATTCCCTTTGATATTTAATTTTTTATGTGTGCCCAACCATACCACACCCCACATATCTTTTTGGCACACAGCCATCTGTAAACTGTGAGATATTCACTTTGTCTAGAATACCATGCTGTGTGGTAAAACAATGGGGTTAAATAAAAATGTACATAGTAACTAATGGTACAGTTAATGTCCTGTATTATTTTAAATCAGCAATTATCTATTAAATTTTTTATTTTAAGAAACAATCAAGAACATATGGAGGTTCCATTTTGCTCCGCCCTCTCACATTCTTAAGTTTAAAACAGGAAAGAGGAAGAGCAGGGAAATTTTAGTGAAAAAATAATCATTACAATACAATACTCATAACAATCTTAAATCAATATCCAGTCCATTTCCAGGTACTTGTGTAGATTACAATCTGAATGGATAACAAAAAGCAATCATTCCTTTAGAGGTGCATGTGACTTTACCTAGTGAACCAGTGGACACTTGCTGAGAGAGGGAGGATTGGCATTGCACTCTAAGCATTGAGGAGTAGCACTCTAAAGGAGGACTACTAAGTTATATTAAAATGAAATAAAAGGTAAACCACTGTTGCCTGAATTTTATGTGGTCTTACCAGTACATCATATTACTGTCCTTTCGTTTTGCTCTCCATGTCTCCTTTGTTTCTCCAGGAGGAAGACCCGGGCAGTGGGCCTGGTCAGATTGCTGATGCTGTGGTGGGCCTTCGGAAAGCCTTGAACAAAAAAACTCTCAGCGTGGTAGAAGAGCAGACTGATCTATCCTGTTGTGGTATGTGAAGCCCAGCCTAGGAATAAGACCAGGCAATTTTTTAGCCCTTACGGAGAGCTGAGTGTCTGGATCCAAGCACTGGAGAATGAGAATTTAAAGATTGGGTGTGTCGGAGTGTTCGAGAAATGGTATTGTGTAGGAGAATTTTGTGTTTTCAAATACAGAAGCGTCTGATTGAGACTAATTCTCTAGGTCTTTTCTGATTTTATTTTGTGGCCTTAATGCTTTATGTGTTTCCAATGCTTTTAGCTTTATAGCACTTTACAGTTCAGCCAGTAGAGAGTTTTGTTGCAGATTGCTGCAGTTTTGCTGCAATTTGCTATAGTTTACAGTGGTCTGTAGCGGTTTGTAACAGCTCTCAGTTCTCAGCTGTTCGCTGGTCAGCTTTAAAAATATGGGGCCCGATTCTAGAAGGGTTACACCTGGCGTAACTGCAGTTGTGCCAAGTAGAATGACGCATGTTGCAACTTATGCCAGCAGTTGTGACATGCGCGATTCTATATAGTGGCCTGCGACATGGCGCAGGCAGCTTGCACCAAACAGCAGTTATGCCGCATAAACCCCCTCCGACATGGCACTAGGGGGTTTACAGTAGCAGTTGTGCCCCATTCTAGAAGGGCAGACATAAAGTGCCCACATCAGGATTTTACAAGAACCCCTGGAGGAGATCCAGCAATGTAAGTTATATCAGCATTTAGCTGGTATAACTTACGGACGACCCCATGGGTCCTGTAGACCCATCAGCTGTCCAGAAGACAGTGCACAGTTTCCCTCCCCATGCCTAGCACACCCCAGTGGGGCCCACAAGGGCTACCCATATCCCCAGCCCCCGGAAACAGCCATTGGCAGAAGCCTCCCAGGCGCTGCCATCCCCCACCGTGCCCCAAACCACAAGTCACCTGCTGCATATGTGGCAATAGTCCAGCCCTGGTAGTCTAGTGCCCCTCTGAACTGTACATTAAAAACAGAAAGATATCCCCATTTCCCTGGTAGTCTAGTGGCCCCCCACCTGTACATTCATAACATGACAAAATATCCCCATTTCCCTGGTAGTCTAGTGTCTCCCCCGAACTGTTCTTTAAAAACATAACAAAACATCCCAGTTTCCCTGGTAGTCAAGTGGCCCCCCCACCTAGCAGTGCCAGCCCACCCAGCACCCCCCACCTATCCCCAGCCAGCAACTGGCACAGCCCACCTCTCACCTCCATGGCCAGCCACCAGCTGAGTGCAGAATTAATGCTACTGCACAGATGCGCTCAGAAATTAATTTCTGAGCACATCTGTGCAGTAGCACTAATACTCTACTCAGTCGGCGGCTGACTGTGGAAGTGAGAGGTGGGCTGTGTCATTCACCTGCTAGGCATGGGTGGTGGGTGCTGGGTGGGCTGGCACAGCTGGGTGGGGGGCCCATGGGACTACCAGAGAAATAGGGATATTTCAATATGTTTTTAAAGTACAGTTCGCGGGGGACACTAGACTACCAGGGAAATGGGGATATTTCATTATGTTATGAATGTACAGTGGGGGGATCACTAGACTTCCAGGGAAACTGGGGGTATATTATTATTTTACAGTTGGGAGGCACTGAAATACCAGGGCAGGTGACGTGCCACATTTGCAGTGGGCAACCCGAGGGTCGGGGCATGGGTGGGGGTGCACTTGCGACCTGCAGCAGCAGGTTGTGACAAAAGGCCTGCCAGGTACGCCCTCTGTGTGACATACCTTGCCACATGTTGCAAGTCACAGGATTTTGCTGCAAAGACCCTGTCCCTTCTAGAATAGGATGCAGGGTCAATGTCGCAATTGCAGGTGGCGCAAGTTGCGTTTGGCGGCAACTTGCACCACCCTTCTAGAATCAGGCCCATAGTCCTTAGTTTTGACCATCGACTGCTGTGGTTTGAGTTTTTTCTTAATCTTTTTAATATTTTATATGTAAGGAGAACTTTTATTATTATTATCTGTTTTTATCTTTTACTATTTGGTTTTCACACATTTGAGTCACATGATCCTCTTTGACTTAGACTAAAAGTGCGCATTCGCTGAATTCCTCTCCAACTTGCTTAGAACGACCGGGGCACTTTGAGTCAGTACGAGCAGTGTTGTTTGCTGCTCCTTCTGCTCCCTGGCCCATGCCTAGCTTTTAATACAGCTGCTCCATTTTTCTATTTGGGTTAACTGAAGCTACTATTTGTGCTTAAAAAAATTATCTAAGAAAGGGATAGTTTGTTTGTTTATTTTCAATTGTTTAACCAGGTGAGACACACTAAGCTGAAAGCTCGTTTACAGGTGCAACCTTGGAGCACAGGGAAGTTAAGTGACTTGCACAGGGTCACACAGTATATGCAAGGGGGGCTGTGGGATTCAAACCCAGGTCTCCAGATTTGCAGCTCAGAGCCTTAAACCACTGTGCTATACTGCCTCCCTAAAATAGTGCTAATGAATGCCTGCTTGTGAAAAATAGTGTTTTGGGATAAAACGCTGCAAGCTTTTGGCATGCTGCCAGCTGTTGAGTGCATTCCTGGCCTTCCCCTTGGATCTTCTTTTTGCACAGTGGCTTCATATAGTTATACAAAGTTGAACATAAAGCTAGATAAATAAGTCTTTTTCTGTTAATAAAAAAGCTGCTGGGGAGATTAAATTTCAATATTGTTCTTAAGCTTAGTTTATAATCATAGTTATTTGTCTTGTGTTTCTCCTTTTGAGATTATTTTTGGAGGTTGTTGATGATTTGAAGCTCTTTTGTATTCAATTTGCTGGTATCAGTGATTTTTTAATTTTTACTTTTACTAGTAATTGGACAGTATCCAAGACCAGTGTGCAGATCTATCATTTATTAAGGAACCACTGCTTATTTATTGATATGAACATAAAGAAAATAAGGAGTATAAGGAGAAAATGTGGCTATCACTAAATTTTTTCTTGCCATCTTTCCAATGATGAATTGCTTGTAATTTTTGTCTGGAAAAAAGTGGGATATACAAAGGTTTAAAAGCTGCAAAATCAGGGAAAAATCTTTGAGAAGAAGTGATGATATAAAGAAAACTGGAGAACTTGGTTGGAAAAAGTTATAATTATTAACTGTGAACATTTCAGTATTTTCCTCCGTGGAATGTTGGTGCTTATCTACTTTGAATTGGTTGAATAATTGAGTGAATAATAGCTTGATTAATGAACTGAATTATTTACTTTGGGGATAATTTAATATTATAATAAGCCTCTACTGATATATGGTCTATTGTGTCTGTGCTGTTAATTGCCATTTTATAGCTCTGCTCTTTACCTAGTTATTCCTTATTGTATCTCCTTATGAAGACAACATTAAGAGAATGATTAATACCAGGAGTGGAAAATCTGTTGTCCTACAATTGAATCAGACTAATAAGAGATTAAACAAGAACAAAAGTAAGGAAAAGGGAAAATTTAATAGGGTAACAATGGAGAAGGAGGTTATGTCAGATATCACTAAACATCAAGGAAAACCAGAGGAAAAAAATAAAGCAAGTAAATCAACCTAAAATAATTACCCTTTTTAGGAGTTTAGAGCCTGATACTTCAACACCAAGTTCTGTTAAGGAAGATATTAGAGCTAACAGAGTTAACAGATCTAACCCTTTGATAAATAATGATTATTTTGATGGTATTAGAGTTAAGGAGCTGACAGTTAATACTTCTAACAAAAGTATTATTTTGCCTAATCAGAATGATGCAGAAATCATTCTATTAGACAAATATAGTATGACTAGTTGGTATGAACATTCCAGGTTTGATGGCATTTCATCCCAGGATATTCAAGCTAGCCATAGTCTTGGGTCTTCTTGGGAAACAACACCACCTGTTGCACATGAGAATAGTCCAACAATAAGGTTGGACTCATCCCTGGCTGAAAAAAGTAACTTTGTAACAGATGTAGGCCTGGATATAGGCCTGGACAGGCTAAATAAGGAAAGTACTAAGGATATTGAGGATACTGAACCTGCTGATTGTACTCTCCCATGAATTTTAAGAGAGTTGAACCATATATTACATAAACTAAAAATAATTAGAAACAAGTGGTGATAAATCAAAATTTGGTAGTTTAGAAGATTATAGCTCAGGGTCACCTTCCCTCAGATTTTTCCCTTAATCTGCTACCTCCTTACTGGAGCAAAAACATAATAGTAAAGATTTTCAAGGAGAGGAGATAATATACAATAGTTGTTTGCAAATAAAGGAGACTTTACCTCTAATTCACCCCTTTCTCCCCAGATATTGGAAATGATTAAGAACCAATATTATGCTAATGTAATAATATTGGAAAATATCTGGGCTGTTAAACAGGAATTGGATAATTTGAGAGGTGAGGTGGCTCATAATTGAGCTCTTTTGGATTTAATAGCTAGGCCTAATTCTAATAATATAGTCGATTCTATCGAAGTCTTACATGATCATCAAAATTTGCCCCAGATTAGCACCAGCAATAAAGCTGTGCAAGCAAATTTACCACCTTCTTTCTACAAAGGAAGGGAAGTGATACCTGAATTAGGGAATCCTGAAGATGTAGGGCTTTCATGGGAAGTTGATACTAATAAAGAGAAAAAGATTAGAAACAAGACACAGAAAGAGCAACAAGTCAAAGAATTTGAGGAGGGAAAGAAACAAGGAAAAACAGGAAAAGAATGTAAAGCTTATTCAGTTAAGGAAGTTAACAACTAACAACCAAACTAATCATTGTCACACTAAGATTGATGGTGTGGAGGGAACTCTTGAACCATAGGATCATGTTTTAATAGTAGAATCTCTATCGAAATCAGAATTAGATAACAGGACACATTTTGTACAATGTCTAGGAGAGGAGACCAAGGAGGCTAATGATGAGCCTCAAACAGAGTCTTCTAATATGATACATAGGGGGACTTCTAGTAGAAATTTCTCTCAAGCCGATGCTGAAGAATTTCTGATTGAGATGTATGGGATCAATTGATTAACCAAGGAAACTCCATAGTCATTGACAGACTGGATACTAAAACTCCTTCAAATATTGTTGTTTAAAGAGGAGGTTTTTATTAGAAGACCCCAAAATATAGATTATAATGACTGTGTTCTTGTATATTGTGCTAGGGAAGTGATAGCTACACAAATTTGGAATTTACAAAATGACTTGTCTAAACAAGGCATCTATATAATTCTTCCACAAGTCATCCCAATATTGACCTATGACCAACCACACATAAACAGGCTAGAAGATACTGAAAATCCAGGTTGGTTTGATGAGGTTAATAGAACAATCTCAACATATAATTTTTCAAAAAAAATGATTGGGAGAAAAAAACTTTGTCTCTTTTTGGGTGGGAAATAACTAAGGGCTATTCAATTAGAGCCCTAAAAAGAGAATTGGTAATTTTTCTCTCCTATGCTTTAGGATTAAATATAACTAGGAGTGCTATGAAAGTTATACGGATATATGACTTTGACTCTAAAATGTCACAAATTGATATTACATTTCGATCAAGCAATCTGGTAGCCCTTATATTGCAGGCCTCTAAGGTTTTACAGTAGATGGTCTAGGGTTGTACTTTTTTGATGTTGAGACTTTAGATAACCCAGGATAGTTAAAAAATAGTAATGATTTGCCATCCCTGGAAATATCTAATCTTTTTGCTCCTCTTGGTAATTTAAGTCCAAATTGACAGATAGGAAGGAATGAGCTTGTTACACTTAATGAGGCAATGGAAATAAAAGAGTTAAATACATTGTCTTGGAATGTGGAAGGGCTGCAATGTAGACTAGCAGATAATGATTTCCCAAGTGTCATGCATTGTTTGGATATCATCTGTTTTCAAGAGACATGGCTACAATTGAAGAATCCACCACTGATCCCAGGCTGTTCAGGCTTTATGCTTTCAGCAACAAAAATTAAAAAGACTGGAAGGCCAAAGGGTGGAGTGGCCTGCTATGTTAAAACTAGTCTAGATTTTAAAGCCAAGCATCATAAAGTGGATTTACCAAATTGTCAAGTAATAAAACTAGAAAGTGCAATTTCTGTCTGGTTAATTTGTAATGTTTATGTTTCACCATGTAGGAATAAGGCTCAAGAGGAGTATTGGAAAACCTTTAAAGTAACTTTTGAATCCTTAGTTGAGGAAAATAAATGAAAATTTACTTTAGCAACAATCTTCAAAAGATAAAACTAATAACAAAAATGGCAAATATTTGGGTAATATTTTGTCTGATTTAGATTACATAGTTTTCAATGGCAGAACCACAATGATAAACAAGGGGAATACACTTTTATTGGCCCAAATGGGTCATCTGTTATACAGCTTGTTTGGAGAAATATTGAAGCAGCTGGTAGAATAATAAATTTGGAAGTAATCCCAAGACCAGAATCAGTGCATTTACCTGTTTTGACAAAATGGCAGCTAAGAATGGGTGTTGAAAAGATAAACAATGAACAAAATAAGATTTGTATGGAGGCGATAAATCAAAAAAAGAATAAGGTGGCAGAGCTCAAGTATCCCCCATTTTGCTGAAATTCTGTATGGAGCCTATATGGAGAACAATAAGGACAAAATATTAAAGAATGAGCCTAAGACCCAATTGAATATCATTATGGGAAGATATGATCCTTTATTTGAAACCGTTCTTTCTTGAGCCCCAGATAAAAAGGGAAAAAAGAGCGTGGTTTAACTTAAGATGCAAGAATAGTAAACACAAAATGAATAAAATGATTAGACTATATAAAAAGGGCGAAATAAAAAATACAATTTTAAATAAAGAAAGGAAATATTATAAGGAAAGTTTGACCATAGAAAGATTAAAATATCAAAACATTATGTGGGAAAAATTAAGGCTTTCCATCATTAATAAGGATACAAAACAATTTCGGACTTTGGTTAGTAAGGGATATGATAAGTATCCCACAGAGATTGAAGCAGGAATTACCCTTCAAATCTGGGAGCAATATTATTTAGATCTCTATTTTTCCCATAAAGAAGATGGATGCCCTTACTGTCCTGGGGGAAGAATTGCAAAAGTAAATTTTCCAAGACCCCTATTGATAACCCTTTCTGAGATAGTGGAATCATTAGATCAGATTGCAGCAAAAAAAAAAAAAAAACCTGGACCTGATCAGATTTTGGCTGATATATTTTGCTCATTTAATGAATGGTGGATTTTAATTTTTTTGGTTTTATTTAATGATTATATTCAATTGGACCAATCCCAGAATCATGGAAGGGCAGTATAATCTGACCAATTTATAAAAAAGGAGGTACTAATGACCCTGCAGTATACCATCCTATCAGTTTGATAGACACTTCACAAAAAATATTTACTAGGATTATCTTAAATAAATTGCAACAGTGGGTAGAGGAGAATAAAATGGGTTTAGAGCAAAGAGATCGATGGAGCAACATGGTTTTATTTTACAACACATTATTTGGAAGTATGTAAGTATAAAAAAGGGTAAATTATATTGCTGTTTTGTTGACCTCAAAACCACATTTGACTCTATAAGCCAGAAATTATTATGGTTAACTCATTTGCTCTCGGTAACCATTTTGGGTTGGCTCTAACAATGGATGGTTCCGACGCCATATGATATCTATGGGAACAAATGTGTTATAGTTAGAAAAATATAATATTGATACTACCTTATTGGATATTCTTATTCAGCTCCATGATAATACCTAGCTTAAAGTTAAATATAATCAACAAGGGGATTTAACAAATAAAATACATACTAATGTGGGGGTATGTCAGAGGTGCTTGTTGGCTCCTATGTTATTTAATTTATATATCAATTCTATTTTGCAGGGCCTAAATAATCTGGATTTTCATACCCTGAATGTTATTGCAGAAAAAATACCTCTTTTGGCCCACGCAGATAATGTAGTTCTTATATCTACATCTCTGCCTGGCCTGCAACATAAGGTTAACAGATTTTCAGAGTTATGTAATGAGGATGGATTAAAAATAAATCTCCAAAAAACTAATTTGGTGGTTTTTGGACAAGAAAATAGTAAGACACCATCATTATTTATTGAAAAAATAAAATAGCACTCAAATCATATTATGATTATTTTAGTCTGAGATTTTCATCAAACGTTTTATGAAATTTAAATGTCAAAACTATGATTCAAAAATTGAGAACAGCATTTGGTGCTTTTAAATGCTGTAGTGGAAAGATGGGTCATAGCTCAATATTGGGACTACTAAAAGTTATTAATACAAAAATAAAGACAAGCATTTTGTATGCCATAGAAGTATGGTTTCCAGTTGATTTAAAACCTTTAGAAGTGATAGTAAATAAAATTTATTGCTTCTTACTAAGAGTGCAACAATCTGTGCCAGCAGACATTCTTAGAAAGGTATTAGGACAACATTCTTTTACAACCTTAACAGTTGAAAGCTGAATAATTTTTATATTACAGCTGTTTCTTCTACCAGATCATAGACTGCCAAAACTGTTTTGAAGAACAAATAAAATATCATTCTTCAAATTTTACATTGGGGACAATTAAAACTATAAAAGAAAATATTTTATAATGGGGAATGACAAATGTGTTGTATGAAATCTATAGCACTCATTTCTTTTAAATAGTGGAACAAATTAAAAGTTGAGTCAGAAGTCATTTTATGGCATCAGACCAAGAAAAGATCAATAAACTAAGACATTTTGACTGGTTTAAAATACTGAAAATACCACATGGTCTGGGGCCTTATTTGACTATCCTGACTGATCTACAGGAGAGGAGAATATTTACCAGATTTAGATTAGAGCTATATTCAGCCAAGTACATATTATATGATCAGAAACGTGATGGGGTATTCACTCCAGAATGTAATTGTATGATGAGATTTCAAGATTGCCTTAAGCATATAGTATTGCATTGCCCTAAATATGAGACTCTCAAAAAGTGGTTGGCTCCATCATTGGCTAGCCTTGGTCTCCCCTCTGAACAATTAATTGTATTTTTATTTAACACAAAAAATAGAAACATATTAAAGGTGCTTACAAATTTCTTAAAATGGGTTTATTTATAAGATGAAGAAGGTGAATTTAGGAATTTTATTCTAAAACTGGTGTATGAACTTATGGAATGACTATTTTTGTGCAATAAATAAGCACAGTTTTATGTGTTATATTTTGTGCAATAACAATGTTAATGATTTTTGTCAAATATTTATTTTTTATAGATTTTTGTAAAGACTTTAAGTCGAACAATAAACGATTACCTACTTAAAAAAAATTCATTCTTTTATGTTTTAGTCCCCCTGAGGTCTTCAGTCAATATATATCACTAGATCCTCAGCCATTACTACCAATAAAATCTAAAAGTGTTTCATCAAACTGTGCAATCTTTTCCACATTTCTTGCACCTTTTGTACAGAATTACATTGAGCATCTTTAAAAACGTGTTTAAGTGCTTATTCACATGAGTTTCCTATTGACATATATGACATACATTGCTGCAATAAAATAAATCGACTTCTTGCTGGCTATAAATAGAATTTTAGAAATGAAAAAAAAAACAATTAATGTGCTTCTATCATAGTTCTGTAGTTGTCCTGTAAAAATTCCCTAACACCAATTATTCATAAGTAATCTCTTTTAACCATGTCAGCCTCCATCTTGTGGCAAGAAATTGCCATAGATGAAAACCATATGGACAGTATTGTGCCTGACATTCATAGTACAGACAAGAGCTTTCATGTGATATTAATTCATAAATATATGAATGAAGTCTATTTATTTATTTATTGGATTTTGTTGACCGGGTAAGCCCACTGAGACTAGAAGTCCCTTTTTCAGGGGCGACCCGGGTGTGGGGATAGAGATGGTAACCAACTGAAAGTGAACCAGATTAAGCTGTTGGTGGTTTTTCTAGTAAATGGAGGAAATTTGGCCAGGACACTGGGGAAATTCCCCTACTCTGCTGTAGGGGGAAGTGCTGGCTATCTGCTAAGATGGGCCTAACCTCGGAGTGCATGGATGTGCGGGAGACTGGGAAGCAGGTCTCCTCCCCTACCTCTGAATTTCCAGAGACTGAAGATTCTGCTTCTGTTTCATTCTGTCCATGTGCAGGGGAAGGAAATACAATGTCGACTGCTAACTCTTGTGTTTTGTTACCTGTACAAATGGACATGGACATTGAGGCTTCTCCTTTGGCTTCCTGCCCAGTTCAGGCTGACACAGACGCTTTCCCACTTGAAACTTCTGCTACCCAGTCATTTCAACATGCTATCCCTGATATTGCCGAGTTACAGGAATCTGTTTCTGCCACGGCTGGTGAGACAACCTCTTTTTTTCCTCTGCTGATTGCTCAGACCTGCAACAGCAGCATGTAGCTGCTACACACTGTGAGCCTGTGATTGCTGATGAGGCAGCTCATTCTGCTGCACCGAAGGGGAGTTCTGCTCAAGACCTTGATCCACGATTGCCGGGTCAGTGCTTGTCTAACAATAAGACTTTGGGTGTTCCACCAAGATGACTATGGACTGACTTGAATCAGAGCCTGCTGATGTGCTCCAGGCTGCTGGTTGGATTCCAGAAGAGAATGGTTCTTGGTCTCTGGATCCTTTGGACCCCGCTGTTACCCAGTATAATGGTGTTACTGTTATTTCTACTGGTAGGCTGATTACATCTTCAGAAAGACTTGTCCTTCACCCTGTTACTTTGCCTACTAGTTCTGTGAACATTCCTTGTGCACCATGCCCTAACAAGGAGGTTTTGAAGACTGTTGCACTGGGCCTGGTTTCTGCTCCTACCACATCTCTGAGTAACTCTGCTAGTCATGTTTCACCTGATCATCCTTCCACTTCTAACTTTGAACAATTGAGGAATACTGAGTCCCGATTGATTGGTCTGGGAGTTCATAATCTATAAGATCCTACTAAACATCAGCTTTTTTCACCTTTGCTTCACATGGCTGATTTATTTAAGACCAAAGGGGAACCTGCTCCTCATAGAAATGCCTTGAGACTGCTTTATAAGGGTGGCCTAGAGACCCCGCTGGACAGGGTCTATGTAGATCGTACTCTTTTAAAGAACTCAATGAAATTTTATGCCTCTGAGATCTTCGCTTTGATACATACAGATGAGCATAATTAAGACATTAGCTTCAAAACAGTTGAAGCTTTGGATTGATTTTGGGTTAAATATAATGAACTAAAGGACTCTCCTATTTGGTCTCCTTTTCTAGCCGTTCCCATTACCAAACCTGCTGTTCATACTGGCACCATTATTTTTAAAAATGAAGGTGTGAATATTGCAGATATTCTTTATTGGCTGAGAAAACGATGTGAAGTATTGGAACAACCCACCCCAGTTATGGATTCTGAACAAATCTGGACAGGAGGGTGGAGGGTGAAGTGTAAATTATTTATGCTCAATTCCAGTATTGGTCATCTTCCCGGTTATTTTTTTCTTGGTAAAGATAGAGGCTCTCTTTTCTATGCAGGCCAGCCTTAATCCTGCCATCATTGTGGATCCAGACTACACTTCGACAATGCTTGTGACACTGAAAAATGGGCACACTGCTTGGAACTTGGGCACTTTGCTACTGCCTGTGTTAATAATTTTCATTGTAATTTATGCGATGAAAAGGGTCACTCTTATGTCAGGTGCCCTTGGGTCTCTCATAATGGGGAGGATATTACTACTCAAGATGTCTTGATTACACAAGCACAGAAAAAGGGCTGTGCAGTGGTTACTGAACTCAGGCTGCAGGAATTAGCTAGGCAACAGGAAAAGAATAAGGTGTCTCCATCTGAGCATGTTACCCCTCCTAGCACAGCTCAAAATGTTGAATCCTCTATGGTAGTTCCACCTCTGTCAAGTCAGGTACAGTGTTCTGACCACCCTATTTTCCTTTCTGACTGTCCCCCTCTGATCATTATGGATCCTGATATGGAGGTGGTGGTACAAAAGAAACCTAAGGTTTCAAACCCAATACCTAAGCCTTCCTCTGTCTCTGAATCTATGCCCCCCTCCACCCCTGATAGATAAGGAACCCCCTTTTGAGACCGTTGTTTATAAAAAGAGAACCCAAGCTAAATCAGATAGGACAGCAGGGTTCAAAGTGAAGGGTATAAAAAATCACTCAAGGTAAACCTAAACGGTCCCCAATGAATCAATATAAAGTTTTGTCCCTAGACGATTCTGACAATGCTGATTCTGACTCTTTGTCAGTCTCTCCTTTATCTAAGGATCTTTCCTCTGGTTTGGAAGATTCGGTTGCCTCAGATACTGTTATGAAAAAATGGTACACTAGGTCTCAAACATGAGATTTTTGTGAGATGTGGCTTTTTTCATGACCATACATCCTTTTAATTTCTTGAATGGCCTCTCTTAACATTCTGACTATTAATGTCGATAGTCTCAAAAATGATAAAAGACGGGTGACCATTCTAATGGCTTTATTACAGCATAAGGTGGATATTATTTGCCTTCAAGACACTAGGCTTAAAACCCTGTTGGAGATTGCACAGGCCACTAAACTATGGGATGGGGGGGTTCTTTTTGGTCACAGGGTTCAGATTTATGTGATGGGCTTGGTGTTTTATTTCTAAATTCTGATTTGAAGGTTTCTAGGCTCATAGAAATAGAATTTGGTCAGGCTTTGCTTTTGGATATCCAATATGTACACACTAGGTTAAGATTGATAAATTTGTATGCTCCACAGGGTAAGAGTAATCGGACTGACTTATTTTAAAGGATTCAACCCTATTTACATACTGATAGAACCATTATTTGGGAGGGGACAATAATTGTAGTTTATCTGTAGAGGATCGGGGATTCTCTACTACTAAACTGTATTGTGATACTAATTATTTGAAGGAGATTATTTCTACCTCAAATTTAATTGATTCCTTTAGAGTTATTCATAAACATGGTGGGTTTTCGTATATTAGGGGAGCTCATTCTACACAGATTGATTTTCTTTTTGTTTCACAGTTTATGAAGGTCACTATGTGGAGGATGTGGGACCTGGCCTTTTCTGACCATAGGGTGCTTGAAATTCAGATTGCTTGGAATACTATGCCTCCTTGTGGAAAGAACCCTTGAAGACCTAATGCTATGTTGCTGGCTGATACACTTATCAGTAGTAAATGGGAACAGTTATGAGTAGCAAGGAAGTCTGTTATTTGTCTTTATGACTCTCTTGCTTCTTGGTGGGATGATTCTAAACGTGATTTAAAGCTGCTGTTTCAGAACATGGCCAAGTACCATACTACACTTCTTTATTTGAAATATTTAAATCTTAGAAAGCAACTGCACTCTTTGATTTCTAAGACAGAATCCTTGGGTATTGATTATACTAACCAAATTAGGGTTCTTAAAAAAGAAATGTTTTCTATGCAATATAATAGAGCTAGATCATTGCAACCTGAATTGCATTTTGGAACTATTATTAATAAACAGACCCTTGATCCATATAAAGATAATTTGAAACGGGTTGCAACAAAAAGGATTATAAAATTATGTGATGATAAAGGAAACCTGTATAGCTCTAAGTAATAGTATTCTGGACGTAATATATCAATATGTGGCTGCAACGTTAGGGTCTTTGTTTTGGGAGATTCCATCACAAAATATATAGACCGTATTGTCTGTAACTCTGATAAACAACATCGCACTTGCTCTAGTTATCGGGGAGCTAGGATTTCAGACATTACTTCAATGGTCAAATCAATCTTACAACCAGATGGAGAAAACCCACTAGTGGTCATACATGTGGGAACAAATGACATCCCCAAACTACCTCTGCAACAAATTAAACAGGACTACATCTCTTTGTGTAATTTACTGGTGGAACGGGGTTGTGATATTTGCTTATCTGAAATTCTACCAGTCCCTAGAGTCTCAGAACAAACTACGGCTAAAATAAAAGCTGTAAATGAATAGTTAAGAAAATGGTGCCTAAAACAAAATATTTCCTGTTTGACACACTGGGAGGAATTTCATCACAATCCACCCTTTTTTTGTTGGGATGGTTTACACCTTAGCTGAAGAGGAAGCACATTATTGGGATGTAAAATAGTTACCTTCATTCATTCACATTTAAACTGACAGTAAAGGGGGAGTTTAGGTTAACCACCAATACTCTTAACACTGGGACTACTTTTTTAACTCATCCTCTAAATATCTTATCTCTAAATGCTCGATCTTTAAACACCATAAAAATTGCCGAACTGGAACTTAGGGCCAAACTTCTGGATCTATCCATATTAGCTATAACAGAAACATGGGGGAATGCTGATAAAATTTTGACTACAGAAATTCCGGGATATAAACATTATTTTAAAAATAGACCTGACATTAAGATAGGTGGTGGGGTCAGTCTTTATGTCAAGGATAACATTATTTCTTATAAATCCACAGTATGTGTCCAGTCCGAAAGTGTATGGGTGTACATTCAACCTAAAGGTTTTTCCCAAATTCTGGTTGAGACTTGCTATCGTCCTCCTTCATTAGATCTTAGCCAAAGCTCACAGTTATTTGATGAAATCACCCAGCTAGCCAATAATGGCTCCATTTTAATTTTGGGTGACTTTAACTTACCCAATATAAACTGGGAAACTTTAACGGGTCTAAATCAATATGATCATAAATTTCTAACAACTATTATTGATCTGGGGCTCTATCAACTGGTTAAGGAACCCACCCAAGGTAGAAACATCTTGGACCTCGTCATAACTAACATGGATATCCCTGTGAAAGACCTACAAATATCAAAACCTCTTGGAAATAGTGATCATATGTCCATAATTCTCACTATTTCACTTAATGAACGCCCAGCAATAAAGAAACAAAAAATCAAACAGTACGATCGAGCAAATTTCCAAAAAATAAATCATTATCTAGGATCACTTGATTGGGTTAATATTTTTTATTTCCTTAACACCGATGAAGCTTGGGACTTCTTAAAAACACAGATTCAAGTACTTGAACACCTGTACGTTCCAGAAACACAAAAGTACAATAACAAAGGGAAAATTCCACCATGGTTTAATAAATCTATAAAAAAACAAATCTCATTTAAACAAAAGCTTTTTTCTTTATTAAAAAAAGGTCCCACAAATCAAAACCAAGAATTATTAAGTAAATATAGGGAATCAGTTAGAATATTAAAAAAACTAATTCTCCAAGCTAAAAGAAACCTAGAATTTCGCATTGCTCATACTAATAACTCTCATAAAGCATTATATGCCTATTTAAATAGTAAAAAGAGCTCCAGTAGAACTATTGGCCCACTAAAAATTAATAATACAATAATAACTTCCGACTTAGTAACTGCTTCCTCACTTAATAATTATTTTACATCAGTTTTTGTTCAGGGCTCATCCCAAATCCCCCTTGATAGATCTTCACTAGGCTACACTGAATATATGATTTTGCAGAATGATATCCACAAACGATTAACTACACTAAAGAAATAAACAAGCCCAGGTCCAGATGATATATGTCCCAAATTTCTTTTGGGAGTTAAAGACACCATAGCCCTACCTCTTACTATTATTTTCAATAAATCTCTTCAGGAAGCAAGGGTCCCCCCAGACTGGTCAACTGCAATAGTAACCCCAATATTTAAACAGGGTTCCCATTCTAATGTTGAAAATTACCGTCCCATTAGTCTGACTTCTATTCCATGCAAATTATTGGAAAAAGTAATTAAAACACTCCTTGAAAAAGAAATGGAATCCTTAAATATAATTGACATAACCCAGCATGGATTTAGAACAGGTCTATCTTGTAATACAAACCTACTATCTTTTTACAATCATATTAGTATGAACCTTGATTTAAATATTCCATCCGACGTTATCCTGCTTGACTACAGTAAGGCATTCGACAAAGTGTCATACGCAATTTTAATAAACAAACTTATCCAATTAGGATTCTCACCATCATTAGTCTTATGGATTAAAAACTGGTTAAGTAATCATACTCAGAGGGTACGGGTAAACGGCACATTGTCTGAATTGAGTAGGGTGACAAGCGATGTCCCCCAGGGGTCTGTCTTGGGACCCACCCTGTTTAATATTTTTATAAGCGACATGAAAATCTGTTCCTCTAACATTCTCATGAAGTTTGCTGATGACACTAAGCTTGGGGGAGTAGTAAACAATACAGCCAATAAAAACACATTATTGGCTGACCTTGTGTCAATTGAATATTGGGCTTCTATAAACAAAATGACCTTCAATGTAACTAAATGTGCAGTTTTACACTTGGGAAAAAATAATCCAAAACAGGTATACACTTTAAATAATATGATTATTAGGTATTCCAGCATAGAAAAAGACTTGGGGATCTTGGTAAACAATAAACTTTCTTATACTTCCCATTGTAACAAAATAGCCAATCAAACTAATGCCCTCCTGAGAAGGATAAAAAATACATTTATTTCTAAATCTGAAGAGTGTATCATGACTCTCTATAGATCCCACATTAGACCCTATTTAGACTACAATTCCCCTTTTTGGAGTCCATATTTAGTTTCAGATATTGACAGAATTGAACGCATTCAACATAGAGCTACAACAATGATCCCATACTTTGCTCACCTAGACTACAATACAAGATTACAGAAGAGAGGTTTATATCCACTTAAACTGAGAAAAATAAGAGGTGACCTTTTACAATTATTCAAGATTATTAATTCACCTACTCTGATGAAGCAATGTGGCATATCATTCTCCACTAGAAAAATCGTCCCCAGGTTACATAATAAACAACTAGATATTGGTAAATGCAAAACTAACAAGAGACAAAATGTTTTCTCCATAAGAACTCCCAGGTTATGGAATACTTTACCTCAGGATATTGTCGATTCAACTTCTGTTACGATTTTCAAAAATAAACTTGATAATTGGCTAATAAAATAGTTTTACGATAATGATCCACAAATGTGCAGGACAATCACGATGAGCCATGGCCTTCTTTTGTATTTTAACCAAGTAACCAAGTAACTTCTTTAGAGGTCCATGATGGCTTCCATTATCTATAACAATTACAGCTTCCATGTTTGTCAGACCACCATATGCAGAAGGGGAAGTACGATCTGTGATCTCTTCCCTTTCTTGGGGTATTGCTCCAGGAGCCAATGGTCTGACTTCTAAGTTTTATAAACAATATGTGGATCACTTGCTTCCTGAATTGACTCAGGTGTTTAATGAATTGTTACAGTCACCTCAGATTTTGGATGCCCTATCTCTTGAATAACTGGTCCTTTTATATAAGAAGGGAGATAGAACCAAATTATGTAATTGGAGACCTATTTGTATACTGAATACAGATTTTAAATTACTCAGAAAAATTTTGGCTAATACATTGGGTGACATTTCTGGCACTTTGTTCAGTGATGTGCAGACATGTTCTATTAAACACCGTGGGATCCATGACAATTTGATTATCTTAAGAGAAATCTTTTATAAGACTCAAACTGATGTTTTTGAAGGCTTTTTGTTAAGCCTGGATCAGCGAAAGGCTTTTGATTCCATCTCCCATGATTATTTATTTTTAGTCTTGCGTTGTTATGGTATACCTGACATATTCATCCGATGGATTAGGTCTCTCTATAAAGCAGCCAAGGTGATTCCTAGAGTGAACGGCTGGCTGGGTACTCCCATCAGTTTTAGAAGGGAGGTAAGACAGGGTTGTCCCCTCAGTCCCATACTGTACGTATTTTGTATTGACCCCTTCTTGAGAACTGTTCCTCATAGTGACCGGATTATAGGTCTTTCACTATCAGTAACTTTCTCAACAATTTCTGTCTTAGCCTATGCAGATGATGGTGTCTTGGTTTTAGATAAACAGACAAAGGAAGGTGATGTGACGAGTTTGTTGTTAGACTACTCTAAGGTCTCTGGCTCCCATATAAACCAGGATAAAAGTGTAGGTCTACAATTGGGTGGCAAAGACGTAGTGGTAGCCTCTTATGCCAGGATTATTTTGTCACAGGAACCCATCCCCATTTTGGGTGTACTGTTTGGTCCAGGGGATTTAGCTTCTTTGAATTGGGAGAAAAAAATGGACCTGGAGGAAGGTTTATCCAAGTCTTGGGCCTCCAGACAAATTTCTAAACATAAACGTATTTTGTTAATAAAAAAGTTTATTAGTGCCTATATTCTTGTATATTAGCAATGTTTTCCCTCCCCCTGTACAATTTGAAATGAGACTGTTTAGCATTTTCTTCCGGGCATTTTGGGGTAGTCGCTTAAACCCTATTAAAAGGGATATCACTTATAGGCCTATTAAAGAAGATGGCATTGGGATGGTTAATCCAATTATTTTTTATTATAGTTTATTTTTATATGTTAATATTATAAGTTGGCAAGGTCAGAAAACTAAAATTTGGCATCACAGTATTTCTGAATGGGTTATTATTTGTCTCCATGCTTGGATCCAAGGGAAATATCGGTTGTTATCTAAGGTGACCATTGTACCTCCATTTGTGAAACCCATTTTTCAGAAACTAATTAAATGGATGGTTCCATGCACCCAGATTTTGGCGACCCCCAAAAAACAGATCTATGACTTTATCTTACAAACTTCCTATCAGGAACATGTCTCTTTGCCCAATTGCCTGGGTGACGGTTTGAGTTCAGCTGTCTCCCAACTGACAAATGCCAGATTTCCTGAATTTACCTGGGATCTCATTTGGTTTACTATTCATGGCAAGCTCAATGTCAAAAATAACAATAAACATAAATCTAGAGATGAACGGTTATGTCCAAGGGACACCTGCCACTGCCTTTTGGAAACTCAAGCACATCTTTTTTTAGAATGCACTTATGTACTACAATTATGGGATGAAGTTATTTGAATTTGGAAAATCCCATGGCTTTCTTCACTTTCATATGAAGAATTGATTTTCTCTACCTAGTATTCAAATTAGAATTCTTTTTCTGCATGGACGCTTAAAGTGATTTTTGGACTTATTAAGTATTATATTTGGCAGTCTTGCTGTAAATGGGTTTTACAACACTATGCTATGAGTAAGGAACTTTTTGTGCACAACTTACAGGTTTCTTTACAACAGGTCTATGAGACTGATGTGAAACAGTTTTCTAAAAAGAAGTTGGATCTAAAGTGGTTCAGTTATTCTTCTTGGTTATGAAGACAGAAAGTAAAAGCTCCATTTTTTTTTAGTATATTGAAGGACAGCCTGCTATGGTTTTTTGTTTCAAGGACTATTTAAAAAAAAAAGTAATGTTCTCAAACCAAACTGATATGTATATATTCTGTTTGTGTTTCTCCCTGTTGTGTATTTAGATTGATTAGCTTCTTCTACCTTCCATTGGACATGGATCGCTTATGGATTGATATTGAATTTTATTTTCCTATTTTCCCCCAAAAATTCCCCCACTCTGTTGGTAGGGGGAGTTGCTGTCCTAGTGAGGATGGCTACTTTGTCTCAGATGTCGATGAGAGAGGATGCAAGTGAGGTAGAGGAGTGGGTCTCATCCCCATCCTCGATTACTTTAGAGACCCAAGCTGAATTTATGACTTTTTCCCTTATTATGTCTGGACTTGACAGCTCAGCCTGTGCTTTACCGGAATCTGATGTTCTGGTTGGTTTGAATATTGTCCATGAAGCTCTTTGTGAATGAGTTAGTGAGGAGGTTGTATCGCTTGGTCCAGATTCAGAAGTTGTGGACACCCAGAAGGAGGCGGGCGCTGCTCATTGCACTGGTACTGCTTATTACTGAAGTTAGCTCCAGAGAGATCACTGACATCCGATTACTCAGATGCTTGCCTACCGATGTTGCTGGTACCTTGGTGAATTTACCTACGGGAATGGACACGAATCCAGGATTTACTGAACTTTTACCTAAACCCCAGACAGGACAGGTGGGAAAAATGTTGGGAATGGCTAGACAATCCTGTGCAACATTTGAATTGGTACCAGACTTGACGCAGCATGACTGGCTACTGGAGATGGCTTTACAGGCCGCAGGCTGGGTGCACACGCAGAATGGTTGGTCACCAGATCCTACCGACATGAAGGTCTGTGAGTATAATGCAATGCTTATTACTGAGACTGGGGAGTGATTCAGTCACATTCTGCCCATGCATCTGGCACTTGTGCTACAGATGTTGTTGTGGATTCTGTGGGGGGTGCAAAGCTCTTCTACATAACTGCCTTCGGGTGAAGGGGTGTTGGATACTGTTCTGGGGAGTACTGCCATTCCTGGCTCAAGTAAACAGCAGCAAGTAGCTGCAGAAAACAATGGTGGGGCTTCAGTGCCTGATGTGCCTGCAAGGCAGTCCGATGATACACCACTATCTGTAGGTCTGGGGACAGATGTTTTACAAGATCCTAGCAAACAGAAACTTTTTTAAGTCCCTACTACAGATGGCAGATCTGTTTAAGTCTTCTACTAGGGAACCTGCACCAAGATGTAATGCCATTAGATTACTGCACAAAGGGGGTTTGGAGGATCCCCCAGACAGTTTGTACATTGGCAGATGATTACTTAAGGATTCCTTGAGGACTTCCGGTGATGTCACCGTACCGAATGGAAGCTTAAGTTGGAGCTCCACAGTAGTGCTTTTTACAGTGGATTGAGTTTCAAATTAACAGCCATCAAAAAGGAAATGAACCAGTCAGCAAAATCATGGAGCAGAAGTAAAACTAAGCCTCCCACTAGACGCAGATCTAACCAAGAAAGTAGCCCAAGTAATACTCTGTCTAGGGCATCGGAATCAGCAGCAGGCTCGAGCAGGGAAGAGGAAGAAACTACATCTTGAGGTAGCTCTCTTGATGGCTGAGTGACAGCCCATATTGTTAAAATGCTGCATCGCATTGACACTAATGTGATGGATATCAAACAGGAGTTGAAGCGCCATTAGCAGAGGACCGATGAACAGGAAATGGGCTTTGTGGGCTCAGGAATGACTCCATGTGATTCAGTAGAGCGGTACTCTTTTTGGCCAGGAGAGAATGGGAGCTCACTGAGAGGGCCGAAGATGCAGAATCAAGAGGATGGAGAAAAACTGTTTGAATTTTCAGGTTTCCAGAGGGAGCACAGCAGGATGATCCAGTGGAATTTGTCAAAACTTGACTTCTCCAGGAGCTAGACATCCCCAGCACAAAGCCCTTAGAGTTGGAGCTGGTACATCAGGCGCTTGGCCCAAAGCCTAAGAAAGAGGCCCCCCCCTGTGCTCGATTCTTGTCAAATTCCACAGATACCCAGTTAAAAACATGATACTCTGTAAGGCCTGGGCAAAGAGGGACTTAAATTTGGATGGAAAAAGGGTGTATGTTGACCACAATTTCCCCCTTGCTACTATGCAGAAAAGGAAACGGATTCTGGCGGTGATTAAGCAGCTTAAAGAGCAGCAAATAAAAGCCCAGCTCAGATATCCTGCTAAGCTACTTGTCCACTGGTCTTCAGGTAGTAAGCTATATGACTCTCTATTACAAGCTAGCAAGCCCTTGCAGAAAGCAGGTATTAACCTCCCAGATCTTCAATCGGAACTGTCGGAGCAGACCTTGCTATAGCTAAGCTGGGAAATGGCGGGAAAAGGGTGTGCAAGAGGTGCTACAGCTAGAGGAACTGGCCCCGATGAGTCCCTTTACAAGGATCTAATTCTTTTGGGAAAAGGGTTACAAAATAATCAATCCACTTGAGATGACAGAAGGGTTGAAGACTTTTCCTAAAAGTGCCCCCTGGTCTGTGCCCTTGGTAGGGGCATTGGTAGTTGAACACTCTACCACAGCTCTACAGTCTAGACTAATAGCAGGAGAATAAACTGTGCACAAACTGTACACATTATTTCTTTTCTGAGTTTGGGAGCTTGTGATCCTCCTGGAAGGAAGTGGGGGAACCCTTTGCTTCTTAAGGTAAATTTTCTAGCGCTGGAGGTTGATGTTGTGTTCAGGGGGAATGGGATGTCTCCTGATTAAATACTTTCTCTGCTTTACCCCAACGGCTGTCGGCCATGTTTATTAATGTTTGAGGCTGCTCAGGGGCCAGGTTCACTGAAAAGGGAAGGTGCTTGAATATTCTACCATCCCTCCCCCATCCCTCTTGAGTACTAGGGTGAGAGCTACTTATGGGACTGGTAAGGCTTGCTTGACAATGAAATAAGTGCACAATGAATACTCAGCCAAGTTTTAATGAGGGCCCGGGCCCCTTGGTTCTTTCATACTAATTGGTTAGCACCGGGTACATTTCAAACAAGAATGAAAAGGGTTTAGAGGAGGGCTAATCCATCACTCACCTCTAACCCTGATTAATCACACTCACTGGAAGAAATTTCAGGGGGATAGGTCACCCATCGGAGGTCAGCCAGTAGTTCTACAGTGCTGTTCCCTGTTAGGGAATTACTTTCCTTCCTTCTAAAGGTTCACCCCGGGAAACCGCCGATTTTGTCACTCCTTTTGGAGAGCGGAAGGCGTGGGGCCAAGTAGTAGGCCTATGTTCCTGGGAGGAAGGAGCTTCTTTCTGTGGCAGGCCCTCAATGGTTTGTCTGTACATAGTTCAGTTTGAAAAATGTGTTATATGTTTCTTTTTTTTCTTCTTTTTCCTCTTGAAAGTTTGCTGGTAGTAGATAACAACTTAGGGACGGGGGGGATTTTTGCTTTGGGACTTATGGGGATAGGGGGGAACGCAGCAAGGTAATCCAGACCATGCAAGGTGTGTCAGGTGTGCCTCTTCGGTGCTTAAAAGGGATCAATGTGGATGTAAGATGTTTAAATGGACCCCGCCATGAGAAGTGGAAATGGGTCTGAATGCAAGAAGTCAGAAGCTGGTTTTCCAATAGGGACCCTAAAATTGGTTTCTTTCAATGTTAAGGGGTTGGGCTCCCCGACTAAGCAGCATAAGATATTAAGGATGTGATATCACCCTTTTGCAAGAAACCCACCTTTCTGAAGTGGAACATAAGAAATTAGGCCGGTTGTGGGTCAGAGAGGTGCTCGCCTCATCGCACCAGAATCCAAAAAAGGCAGGGGTGGCCATCTTGGTACAGAACAGACTAGGTTTCACAAAGATGGATTCCTTCACAAATGAGACAGGTAGACTGGCAATTCTCTTGGGCAAAATTTCAGATAGGGTGCTGCATGTGGTGAATGTCTATGCCCCGACACCTAGTGACCCTGATTTTTTCAGGTATGTCTTTGGAGTTATAACTTCATTGCCCGAAGGTCAGGTGGTGATGGGGGGGGCTGGAACTGTGTGGTGGACCCTCTGGTAGATAAATCTGGGAGGCAGGGGAAGGGGCAACTGGTCTGGGGCAAAAATCCTTTCTCACCTATGCACGGAAGTGGGTATGGTAGACACATGGAGAGACAAATATCCATCTAGCAAAGCCTATACCTTTTATTCCCATCTGCAGTACTCCTGTTCTCACCTGGGTAGGTTTTATGTACACAGGGCATGGGTGGGGTCCATAGCGGACCAACAGATCTACCCTATATGCCTGTTGGACCATGCAAAGATTAGTCTGACTCTCAGCCTGGGACTGTGGCACAGGCAGTCCTTGTGGCACTTGAATGCTGGGTTCCGTAAAGATGAGGGGTTCATAGCTAAAATTAAAGAGGTAATTGATAATTACATTAAAGAAAATGCAGGGTCAGTGTCAAAGATTAAGTTTTTATGGGACGGACTAAAGGCAGTGGTAAGAATGGAGGCAATTGCATATGCATCTCAGCAAAAGAAAGCAAGGCAGCAGCAACAAGATAAACTCAAACAAAAAATTAAAGAATTAGAGGACTTACATAAAAATGGGGGCCCTCATTCCTTGTTAGGAGACCTCAAGACAGCGAGAGAACAGCTAATATTTTTCAAGTCAAACTACCTCTGGCTGGAAGCTGCAATACTGAGCATAGGATTTGCAAGAAAGCGAGTTGTGCTCACAACAGAGGGAGGTGAACCTTACAATTGTCTTTGGTTTGTAGTAGATATTCTGCAGATGGAGGCTACTTCTAACTGAAAGGTGAAATAAGGAACTTAGAATTATCAGGAAAAGACAGTCTTTGTTACAATTCTTAAGATTTTCAGTGCAGGAAGAGTTTAAACCTTGGGCTAAGAATTTGTCATAAATCCTGAAATAAGTGCAGGTACAGGTTGTGTATTTGACCCAGAAAAGTGCCCTAAGGGGTGGAAACAGTTTTTTGTGTTTATCTGTGTGTGCCTTAAAAGGAAATTCCAGACTTTAGCAGGAAGTGCTTACATCATAGCTACTTATCAGCCACTAGCTTTGGTAACAGACCTGAGAACAATAGTATTATAAGCAAGTGTTTTATAGCAAACTCATCAGAACAGCTAATATTTTTCAAGTCAAACTACCTCTGGCTGGAAGCTGCAATACTGAACATAGGATTTGCAAGTTAGTGAGTTGTACTCACAACAGAGGGAGGTGAACCTTACAATTGTCTTTGGTTTGTAGCAGATATTCTGCAGGTGGAGGCTACTTCTAACTGAAAGGTGAAATCAGGAGAAGACAGTCTTTGTTACAATTCTTAAGATTTTCAGTGCAGGAAGAGTTTAAAGCACAGCTGACTTATTTTGGGGCTGACTGCTTTCAGAGCACAAATCACCAGGCTGTTTTGGGGCTGGGGAGGTTTTACCTGTGTCTGACTTGGATGTCTGCATTTTTCTCTGTTTGATTAACAGGGTATTTTCTCTGTCAAATTGTTGTGTAGGGTATCTTGCTGACAGGAAGGCACCTTGCAGCGGAGAGTCAGAGCTCTTAGCTAATTGTTTTGTGAGGGCACAGTTTAGGCCCAATCCCTTCCCACCCCTCACCCCACCCACCCCTGGAAATAGTTCCTTTATACCTGGGGTTCTGACATCATTTCTCAAGAGCGCAAGGTGCATATCACTGTCATATCCTCTCTAGCACACTGCACTGACAATATAAGCATACACATTGTATAATATATATATATATATATATATATATATATATATATATTTCTATATAACAAACCAATCACACACAACCGCACACAAAAAAAAGTAGATAAACATGTGGGAGTAGTAAATGTAATGGCTGTGGGGCAGCAGTCTTCCGGGAGTCTTTCTGAGGCTGAGATGCTGCCCTATTTGCAGACAACTCTCTGCTCTGAGGGAGGAAGTTGCCCGTCTTCAGGCCACGCTGGACAGTAGTAAGGGAACCTTCCCCCAGGCCACACTAGATGGTAGGAAGGGAACCTCCCCCATCCAGGGAGCACCAGAGCCACCACCACTACCTCAGAGGTTGCGAAGAAAGCACAGCTATTGGACCACAGTGGGCTCACGGAGGGTGAGGATGGTGGAACAGAGGCACACCCAGTCAGTTTTTCCACTCCACAATCCATACACCATTCTGGGGGAGCATAGCTCCCCTATGGATGCACCTGCAGAGAAGACTAAGGAGGCTGAGGACAACTATCACAAGGGAGGCCCACAGGAAGGAGGCAGAGGACACTACAAGGAAAGGAAGCATCTCCTGGTGGGGGACTCAATTATTAGAGGGATAGAACTGGGGAGAGCAGGGAAAACTGAAGTAAGGTGCCTGCCTGGTGCCATGGCTTGGAGGGAGAGGAAGCATATCCTCAGGATCACGAGAACAGCTGTACAGGAGTCTGAGCTGGATGTCATTGTCCACCTAGGGACAAATTACTTGGCTCAACATGAGATTAGATCAGTGCAGAAGGACTTTGTAGAACTGGGGAGGGGCCTAAGACAAGTAGCACACACAGTATCCTTCTCAGAGGTGCTGCCTGTCAATGGCATGAGTGAGGTGAGGGTACTTTGCACCATGCAGTTTAATGAATGGTTGAAAAACTGGTGTGAAGAACAGGGGTTTGGCTTCACTGGGGACTGGAGTTCCACCTGAGGGACACCAGCCTATACTGGCAGGATGGTCTGCATCTGTCCAGGAAGGGAACAAGTCTTTTGAGCAATTGGTTTAAATGCTTCATTGGTAAGCTTTTAAACTAGTCAAGGGGGGAGGCACTGATAAGCAGCAGGAAAATCCCAGCCTCTCCCTACAAAACAGGGTACTAAATGAGAAAAAGACTGAGGTAGAAAGGTCAATGGGGATGCTGCAACAGAAGGTAAAGCCATCAAAAATGGAGAGCAATGAGTACCAATGCCCATAGTCTGAGTAACAAACTTCCTGAATTAGTGGCCTTGATGGAGGAGGAGCATCTGGATATCGTGGCAGTCACAGAAACATGGTACACAAAACCATGACTGGGACGAAACATACCAGGATACACTATCTACAGGAGGGACAAGGGAGGGTAAAAGAGGAGGAGGAGTAGCTCTTTACATAAGGGAAAGAATCAAAGCAACAGAACAAAAGGGAAAACAGGGAGGAGAAGAAGCACTGTGGGTAATTTTGGAGACCAGCAATGGAACCACAATCCGCACAGGGGTTGTATACTGACTCCCTTCTCAGGTGGAGGAAATGGACAAGGAAATGATAGAAAGTATACTTAGAATGGCAGAAAAAGGGGAGATATTGCTGATGGGTGATCTGAATATGCCAGATGTTAACTGGAGTGCAGTTGCAGCAGCCACTTCGAAGAGTGGGGTAATTCTAGATGCCCTACAGGGGGCATGCCTTAGACAACTAGTATTGGAGCCCACTCAAGAGGGAGCAATCTTAGACCTGGTTCTCTCAAATGGAGATGAAGAGAGGATCTCAGATGTAGAAGTGGGTAGCCATCTGGGAACTAGCTACCATCGAACAGTATGGTTCACAATAAACACAGCAACAGAGTCAAGTCATACAAAGGCAAAAGTACTGGACTTTAGGAGGGCTGACTTTGCCAAAATGGGTGAATGCCTAAGGAATGCACTAGCAAATGGGCAGGAAGGAGGGGTGGAAGAACAATGGGGAATAATAAAAACTGCCATCACAGAGGTAACAAGCCTTTGTGTGAAGCAAATAAACAAAACAAAATGATGTAAGAAACCACTATGGTTCTCAAAGGAAGTGGCAGTGAAGGTTCAAGAGAAAAAGAAAGCATTCAGGAAGTACAAGGAATCACAGAAGGAGCAGGACAGAGAACTGTATCAGTTAAAGCAAAAGGAAGCTGGGAGGGCAGTCAGAACAGCAAAGGCCCAAACCAAGGAAAAGATAGCCAACTCAGTTAAGAAGGGGGATAAAACCTTTTATAGGTACATCAGGGAGAAAAGGAAGACCAAGGGAGGGATAGTGAGGCTTAATAAATGGGAGGAAGGGCGGGCAGAGGGTGACTGTGAAAAGGCAGAGATACTAAACAAATATTTTTGCTCAGTATTTACAAAGGAAGAGGGGGAGGTACCTAAAACAAACAGTAGAAACACTCTGGATACAGAAGTGATACCAGCCCATTTACAGAAGAAAGGGTTCTGAAAAACTCTTAAAACTGAAGGTGGACAAAGCAATGGGGCCTGATGGGATTCATCCCAGAATTCTAAAAGAACTAAGGGTAGAACTAGTGACACCACTGACTACCCTCTTTAGCAAATCTTGGGAGGATGGGGTGGTACCCGAGGACTGGAGGAGGGCAGATGTGATTCCCCTTCACAAAAGTGGGAGCAAGGCAGAAGCAGGAAACTACAGACCTGTTAGTTTAACCTCAGTGGTAGGGAAAATGATGGAATCACTTCTGAAGGAAAGAATTGTCGAGTATCTAGAGGCCAGAGGGGCACAGGACCCAAGGCAGCATGGATTCACAGTGGGAAGGTCATGCCAGACAAATCTGATAGATTTCTTTGACTGGGTGACCAAAGTAGTAGATCAGGAGGGGCTGTGGACATGGCCTACCTAGACTTTAGCAAGGCATTTGACACAGTCCCACACAAAAGATTAATATACAAGTTAGCCAGCCTGGGAGTGGGTCCCAAGATGACAGCCTGGGTAAAGAATTGGCTGGAGAATAGGACACAGAGAGTAATAGTAAATGGAGTCCACTCTGGAAGAAAGGGGTTACTAGTGGGTACCGCAGGGTTCAGTATTAGGACTGTCCTCTTCAATGTCTTTATAAGCGACATTGCAGAGGGACTGGAAGGAAAGTATGTCTCTTTGCAGATGACACAAAGATCTGCAACAGAGTTGATGCACAAGTTGGGGTGGAAAGGATGAGAAGGGACTTGGCAAGGTTAGAGGAATGGTCAAAATGCAGCTTAGATTCAATGCTAAGAAGTGCAAGGTAATGCACCTGGGAAACAAAACCCAGGGAAGAGCAGCACAAATGGGGGTGAGATACTAACAACAACAAAAATGGAAAGGGACCTGGGGGTAGTTATATCAGATGACCTAAAGGTGGGCAAGCAATGTGAGTGGGCAGCAAGGAGGGTTGGGAGATACTGGGATGCATAGGGAGGCATCACCAGTAGAAAACAAGAAGTTATTATCCCTCTGTACAGACAGCTGGTGAGACCCCATCTGGAGTACTGCGTGGTGGTTCTGGAGACCCAATTCCCAAAGACATAGACAGGATGGAAGCTGTCCAGAGGAGGGAACTAAAATAGTGCAGGGTCTGCACTCGAAGACATATGAAGAGAGACTTAAGGAGCTTAATACGATAGCCTCGAGGAAAGGAGGGAGAGGGGGACATGATAGAAACTTTCAAGTACCTCAATGGAATCAACAAAGTCCAAGAGGGTAGCATCTTTCAAAAAGAGGTGTGCAAGAACAAGGGGCACAATTTGAAGATAGAGGGGTGGCTCAGAGGTAATTTAAGAAGTATTTTTTCACAGAGAGGTTGTGGATGCATGGAACAGCCTCCGGAGGAGGTTGTGGAGTCAAAAACAGTGGTGGAATCTAAGCATGCATGGGACAGTCATAAGGCAATTCTAGGGGGTGGAGGCAGGAAGAAGTAGGCTGCTGGTTAACTAGGATCTGCAGCTTATCCATTAGGTAGGGAAATGGGCAGACTGGGTGGGCCAAGCGGTCCTTATCTGCCATCAAATTCTATGTTTCTATGTTTCTATGAGAACAACTGCAACAAATTATCTCGGTGAAAACAGAGAATGCCCTCAGGTTCACAGCTCAAAGGTACTATATAGGAGGTAATAGGGCAGGTAGGCTTTTAGTCTTTAGGTTAAGAAAACAATAGGCAGATAGGTTTATTGAGGGGGTGAAGGACCCCAGAAGGCCCGGTAGGCTGGTCACAGACTCAGTCCAAATTGCAGACTGTTTTAAAAAGTTATACGAAGACTTATTCACGTCAGGGTCTGTGACTAATCAATCAGACAAAATCAAAAAATTCTTAGAAGGGCTTAACCTGCCTAGGTTATCTGTGGAGCATGGGAAAGAGCTTGATTGTCCCTTCTCTCAACTCGAACTGGTGGAGGTTATTAAAAACCTCAAACACAATAAGGCCCCCGGTCCAGATGGCTTTATTGCCGAATTTTACCAGAAGTTTCAGGACAAGTTGGCCCCGTTGCTGTTACAAACATGTAACTTGGCTCACTAGCCCTCCGAGGCTCCAGATACTTGGACACAGGCCTTGGTAACTGTTATTCCCAAACCAGAGGACACCACCCTTTGTGGTACCTACTGCCCCATCTCGCTTCTGAATCTTGATGTTAAGATCTTTGTTAGGATGGTGGCAGATTGACTACAGGGGGTGGTGACTCAATTGGTGCATCCAGATTAGGTAGGATTTATGCCAGGAAAGCACTTACGTGACAATGTAAGAAGACTACTTACGGTGATGTCACACTGTAAAAATAATGGGAGGGGAGACCCTGCTGTAATTATCACACTCGATGCTGAAAAGGCCTTCAACTGCCTGGAATGGGATTATCTAGGTGAAGTACTTGTGAAGTTTGGGTTAGGGCCTAGATTTCGTACATGGGTTGCTGCTCTTTACAGTAATCCATCCGCTAGGGTAAGACTGAATGGGGTATTCTCTAGCCCGTTCTCCATTATGATGGGGATTAGACAGGGCTGCCCCCTTTCACCCTTTCTATTTGCTTAAAGTATGGAGCCCCTTGAGGAGGCATTTCAGATGCATGGGGATATAGTGGGGATCAAGGTGGCTGAGGTGGATAACCACATCTCTCTTTATGCGGATGACACCCTAGTCTACCTAAAGGACCCTAAGGTGTCTTTACCCGCTGCTTTGTCTATCCTTGGGGAATTCGGTGGTATCTCTGGTTTTAGAATAAATGAATCCAAGTCCGAGATACTTTCTATTGGAGCCTCCATTCCCCTGGGGGTAAAAGGTTTAACTAAGTTAAAATGGACCACTAATGGTTTTAGATATCTGGAGATCCATGTACCAAAGGACCTTAGTAAGCTATATCAAACCAACCATTTCAGGTTACTGGAGACAGTACAGAGGGACCGTGCCAGGTGGTCTGCCTTGCCTCTTACAATCTCTGGCAGGGTAGAATCGGTGAGAATGAATATCCTCCCGAGAATGCTCTTCCTGTTTGATACAGTCCCCTTATGCCCCCCAGGACGTTCTGGTCGGATATCCAAAAGCTTCTTAGTAAGTTTATCTGGGCAGGGAAGAGACCTTGGCTTAGTTGGGCTCTGTTGAAATTGCAAAAAGGAAAGGGTGGTTTATGTGTCCCTGACTTCAAGGATTATTATAGAGCAGCTCAATTGTAGCATTTGGCAGCCTATGCACTACAGGGAGAAAAACGAAGCTGGGTTAAAATGGATACTCAGACTCTCAAGCCACTTTCCCTAGCGTCAATTCCATTTAACAGAAGCAATCCCAGGGTGTTGCATGGACTGCCAAACATGTGGCTTAAGACAATGGTTAAAGTCTGGTCTCAGGTTATAAAAGAGAGGAACATGCAAAGTAGGGTTCTCCATTATGGTAAGATCCTGGACAGAACTGATTTTCAGCCAGGTAGGGAGAACCAGATGCTTAGACGATGGGCAAACTTAGGCCTTAGATATTTCGCACAGGTGTACACAGGAGATACTATAAAAACATTCTCCCAGATCCAACAAGAGTTCAAAGTTCTGGCTTCTGGCTACTATGGTTATTTGCAAATCAGACATTATCTTCAACCAGTGGAGGGTGGAGGTGACCAGTCATTCAGGGATGCCAACCCACTCCTGGATATTCTTTTGAAGTTGGCTTTCAAACCCTCTCAAAACACCCATCTGATATCTTTGTTATACTCAGTTGGTGGTGTGGAGGTATCAGATGCCAGAACTAAAATTCAGACCCTTTGGGAAAAAGAGTTTGGTATGTGGAGGGAATTATAAAGTGGGACCAGATTTGGAGGTTGGCACACAGAACTACAGCTTCCTCTGTGTGGAGGGAATTCCAGTGGCAAATACTCACAAGATTCTTTAGAACACCTGTGATAACCAAACATTTCATGCAAAATTATTCAGATAAATGCTGGAGGGGAGGTGGGATGGTGGGGTCCCATGAACATATCTTTTGGAGTTGTAATAAACTCATAGATTATTGGAACCTTGTCAGTAACCGAATGGACGAGATTTTACAAGTACAAATCCCTAAGCATCCATGTTATTTTATACTGGGGGAAACCCCTCAAAGGTTAAAAGGTGTTAAAGCCAATTATTTATTTCCTATCCTGATAGCCGCGGCCCAAAAGGCTATTCCACGATTGTGGCTCTCTGAGACACCTCCAGGAGAGGAACATTGGCTACTGTGTTGCCACCAAATTAAAACAACGGAGAGACTTATGGCCAACTTAAATCTGAGACTTGATTCTTATAAAACCCGCTGGTTTCCTTTCTTTGAGTTTCTTGGCATTAAAGAAGTTATCTCTATTTCAGAGATTTTAGCAAGAGAAGACTTGAATGGTTAAATAATGAACTTTCTAAGAAAAGTTTCACCTAGTATCTAATAAACTTGCTGCATGGGAGGGTGGAAAGGGAGGTAAGCTGTTTGGTAGAAGTTAATATTTAGTATGTTTAAATATTGTTTTACATGTATGCTATGTTAGACTCCCTTTTGGGGAACTTGCATATGAAATGTTAATACAAATAGGTCCGGGGTTTTGACCTTTGACTCAGGTTTATGCATCCTTTTAAATAATATACAGTTCATTTAAAGATCTGTCATAAGGTTGAAGTGCAGGTCTATAAGTTCTAAATGTATATGCATATTAACTCCATTTATAATTGCATCATTCTATGTAGCATTTATATGTATGTATGTTATAGTGTTGTGCTTTTCTTTTTAAGATGTGTATGTTGGAAATGAGAAAATAATAAACTACAATTTCAAAAAAAAAAGGATTCCTTGAAATTTTATGCATCTGAGGTGTTTGCCCTGATACATACTGATGACTTTACTATATCAGCTTCAAAACTGCAGAAGCTTTGGACGGATTTTGGACTAACATAATGCTCTGAAGGATTCTCCACCATGGGCCCTTTTTTTAGCCATCCCCATTACTAAGCCAGCAGTATGAGTAGTTACCGTATTGTTCAGAAATGAAGGGGTAGACATTGCTGATATCCTATATTGGCTCAAACAGTGCTGTGAAGTGCTTGAACATCCTATACCTGTTATTGACTCTGAACAATTTTGGACTTGGGGTTGGGAGATCAAATGTAAGCTGTTCACCACTAATAGTGGGATTGCATATTTGCCTGGTAGTTTTTTTCCTGGGGAAGGACAGGGGCTCCTTCTTTCATCCTGGGCAGCCTAAATCTTGCCATAAATGTGGCTCCTGCCTGCATCTTAGTAATGCTTGTGATACCCCTAAGTGTACTCACTGTTTGGAAACTGGCTATTTTTCTAATTGTAAAAATCTATTTCACTGCAACCTTTATGAGGAAAGAGGTTACTCTTATATTAAATGCCCCTGGGCCTCTCACAATTCAGGTGATGGTCCCTCACAGGAAGCCTTGATTACCTAGGCCCAGATGAATAGCTGTGCTCAGGCCTCATCTAAACGGATGGATGTGCTCTTACAACAGAAGGAGACAGTTATTAAAGATCATGACATACTCCTGGTTCTGGACCCATGAAAGGACATTCAGGAGGCAGGAGTAGGCCAGTCACTTCCTATTACTACAATGGCTGAAGCCCACCCATGCTGTGATGTCCCCCTTCATCACTGGATGTGGTACAAAGTATGAAAGGAGTCCTGCAGGTCCAAGAACAGGGTGTTTCTTGCAATATTGTGCATCCTGCATCCCAGGAGCAGGAAGAGATGTCTCTGGAAGTGGATCAAGACTCTACTGCAGCACCTTCTGTAGTGGGCCAGCCATCCATGCCTCCCCCAACCCCCACCAGTATTACATTCTGAGACTGCCTTCACAACCGTTGCTTACAAGAAAAAGAAAAGAGAGAAGGTTGGAGTCCCTCCAGAACCTAAGGGGAAAGAAAGAAAGAATGTGTCAAAAAAAGCGATGCAATTGAGATCTAATAAATTTGCCCCTCAACTCCCAGATAATCAACCAGATGAGTCAGAGGATGGGGATTCTGGGTCTGATAATTCCTCGGTGGCTTCTTCCAAAGGGATTTCTTCAGAACTGGAGGAAGGTTGCTGTAAAAGGAAGAGATGGGCTACCAGATCTCAGTGTTAACTTGCTGCTGTTACTTCTTCCCTACTCATGAGTTACTTCTGCATTCTAACCCTCAATGTCAACAGCATAAAGAATAGTATACAGAGGGATTTAGTTTTTCAGGAATTACTTAACTTTCAATCTGACATTATTTTTTACAGGATACTAGAATCAAATCTTTCAAAGAAAATGCTCAATGTTCTGCTAAATGGCGTAAGGGGGTTACATTCTGGTAATAGGGTCAGGATTGATGTAATGGGTTGGGGATTTTAATTTCCAGTTCTGAATTAAAGGTTTCCAGACTGCTAGACTTGGATCCGGATAAGGCACTGATTCTTGATGTATCCTACAGGAGGCTGAGATTTCGATTGATTTATGTGTATGCCCCCCAGGGGAAGGATTTGAGAATAGATCTCTTTAAAAAAGTACAACCTTTTTTGTGTACAGCTAGACAGATCATCTAGGGGGTGATTTTAATTGTTGTATTTACCAGGAGGATAGAGGTTTACATACCCATAAACTGTTTTGTGATTCCAATGCTCTCTTGGATGTTGCTGGTACTGCTAAATTGAAAGATGCGTATCGCTCTTTTCATTGCTCTGGGGGGTTCACGTTTCAAAAGGGCTTACAAAAAACTAGAATTTACTTTTTTTGAGTTTCTCAATCTGTAGTGGTCAAGAACTCTATTGTTGCAGAATTGGCCTCCTCGGATCACTCAGCAGTGTATATTGATTGTCATTGGAATGCAGAACTTTTTCTTGGGAAACCAATATGAAAATTAAATTTTCTTTATTGCATCAGGAAGCAGTGGTTACTAAGTTTCAGACTTTATGGGATGCCCGTCTCTCTGTAAGCAGTTTGTATGATGATCAGCAGACCTGGTGGTTGGATACTAAGAAGGAAGTGAAATAATTCTTTCAGAAAGTTGCAGAGAGACTCAATCGGGATAAATATTTTCTTTATCTACAACGTAGGCAATTAAAACAAAAACATGCCAGTTGGTTTTCTAAAGAGTTAAGGAAACAAAAGTATGTTAGAAACCAATCTTGGGTTAAAGCAAAGAAAACAGGGAACAAATTAGATTGGGACAACTACAAAAGGTTACGTAATCTTTATGTAAAGGAGGTAAGATCTGCAAAATTTAGGGAGTTGTTCACTTTCCTTATAAGTGTACTGTGTTGTACTGCACATAGTAAAGGGGTACCTGTTTACTGTGGGACTATATATAGGATTAGTGGGTGACCTGATTAGTGGGTAGGGGTGTATCTTGAACTAGTGGGGAACCTGGTGGCTCACCCAAGGAAAGTTACTTGTAGGGGGAAGGGACCACGTGTCATTAGGGCTGGCATCTTTGGGAAGGTGGTGGGGTGCACAGGGTGTGGGGCAGCCATGATTCTGGACTGGGCTTGGAAGTTCGGTGGTAGCCCAGTGTGCTACCAGCTGGCACAGCTTAGGGAGGAGGTTGAGGGGATTAGGAGACATCTGGGGGAAGGGGGGTATGGTTGGGGAATAGGGCAGGGGCTGTCCCGCGGGGTTGCACCAAGCACTAGGGGTGGAGGCATAGGGAAAGGAGTGCAGGAGAGTACTCTGGGGTCACATAGAGACCCTGGCAGAGGTGGCCCAAAAGGAGGATTCTACCAAGGAAGCAGACAGGTAACGGGGGACACTCACAGATAGGGGTCAAAGGGAGGACATTCTCAGGGAAATAGGCAGATGGCTGGGGCTGGACAGAAGGAAGCAATGGGGGGAGGTGGATTGGACCTTAAGCTCCATAACCATTTCAATCCTCTTCTTCTGCTTGAGGATGAGGGTGGTGATGTAACCATGACGGGGCAGTTAGAGATGGAAAGGGAGTAGGGGCAGGAGGTGGGAACCGGATAGCAAGAGGAACAGGGGGGAACTTGGAATGCAGGAAAATGGGGGAGCAGGGGATCACAGTAGGAGGAGGAGGGGTAGATGGAGGAAAGCGCAAGGAGAAGGACCAGTTGGGAGGAAAGGACAAGGGGAAGGACCAGAAGTACAAGGAGGATACAGTAAAGGGAGCTGAGGGCTTAGGCCAGAGGAGCATGACAGGCAAGGAGGGGCTGAACGAAGATGGGAAGGAAGGGAGGATGAGCCAGACTAGTTTAGCAGATGAAGGGGAAGACCAGTTGTGAGCAGTAATGGTGGTGGTAGTGAGGTACAGAAGGATACTCAGGAGGATGAGAGGCATAGGATCGGAGTGGAAGGGTGGCCAGGGTAAATAAGGAGGGGATGGCAGGTCGCACCCAAACAGGGGGAGGAGCAAGGAGCCGGCTGGGGGGAGGGGCCGGTAGAAAGGATGATGGACATGGAAGGGGGGAAATGGAGGAAAATGGGTGGCTAGAGTGCTCCTGTTGGGTGATTCCATGATCAGGGGATCAAATGGGATAGGGAGGGAGAAGCCTGCTCGGTTATAACAAAATGCTTCCCTTGACTAATGGTGCACAGGGCCAAGCATGAGGTATATCTGCTGGCAAAGGGTTGTGGAGGTTCCCCAGACATTCTGGTCCACCTGGGTACCAATGGCATTGAGGAAAATAGTGAGCTAGAGATACAGGCAAGGTTCAGGGAGCTTTCCAGGGTCTGTCATTTTACAGGATGCACAATTTCCTTCTTGGAAATCCTGCTGGTGCCAAGGGCTAGTGGGGAACACAAGAGGAAGATTAGAGAGATAAACCAGTGGCTCAGGGAGTGGTGTTGGGCCAGAGGGTATGGGTTGATGGGGGATTGGGGGGGAGACCTGGGAGGATAAGGGTCTGTATGCTAGAGATAGGCTCCATCTCAATTCAGAGGGGAAGGAAATTCTTAAGTTGAAAATAGAGGGGTTCATTGGTGAAAGGTGGGGTTTAAACTTGTGAAGGGGGAAGGATGGGAGAAAAGGCTGTTGAGGGGGGTTCGATAAAGGAGGGACTCTGTCTCTACACCCCTAGGGAGCTGGAGGAACGCAGGAAAAGGCCGACTGGTAAGGTCAGAAGACAGAATCCCCACGGGAACATGAGTAGGGGAAATAGAAGTATAAGGAAAGGGTGGAAGGTAGTTCTGCTAAATGCCAGGAGCTTGGGCAATAAAATACCTGAGCTCCAGGTGATGCTAACTGAGGGAGAGGTGGATGTGGCAGCAGTCACTGAGACCTGGGCCACCACAGGGCACAACTGGGACCTAAACCTGGAGGGTTACACCATGTTCAGGAAGGACAGGGGTGAGGGAAGGGGAGGAGGGGTAACAATAATAGTAAAAAACTGCATTGCCATAGGAGGAGTGGAGGAGGCAGAGGGAACTATGGAGGCGATTTGGGTCACCTTGATAACCAGGGGGAGCAAGGGAGTAAAAATAGGAGTGATGCATAGACCCCTTGTGCTGACGGAGGAGCTGGAGGAGAGTCTGGAGGCAGATGTTGGGAGACACTGCAGATTGGGAAGTGGAGGGGTGGTGGTGTTGGGGGACTTAAACATGCCGGGAACAGACTGGGAGACTATGACATCCTCAGTGGCCACGGAACAGAGGTTGTTGGATGTCTTTCAGGACAGGTTCCTAACTCAGCAGGTGGGGGAACTGACCAGGAAAGAGCAGATACTGGATGAGGTCCTGGCAGGCAGTGACCAGATTGGGGGCCTGGAGGTAAGGGACCTGTTGGTGGGGAGTGACCATGCCACAGTCTGGTTCTGCCTGAACCTAGGAGGGGTAGAAGGCAGCACAAAGACAAATGTAACTGACTTCAGGGGGGGCGGATTTCAAAGAAATGGGAAGGATCCTTAAGGAGCACTTGGATGGGATTGGGCCAGACATGAACGCTGACAGTAGGTGGAAAATCATCAGTAGGGGGTGCAGGATGCTACCTGCACCCGCGCAAGAGTAAGATGAAAATGCAGTAGGCCTGAAAACCCTGCTGGTGGACCAGGGAAGTTCAGGAGGTGGTGAGGGGAGGAAAGGTGGCCTATAGGCAATTCAAGTGCTCAAGGAGTGAATGGGACTGAGGGGAGTACGAGCTGATGGCCAGAAGGGCCACTAGGGTGGTGAGGGTGGCTAAGGCAAGGAAGGAGCAGAACCTGGCCTGGGAAATTAGGAGAGGGAACAAGGGGTTCTTTAGATACACTGGGGAAAAATGAAGGGTGAAGGGGCAGATTAGCAAGATTAAAACAGGGGAGGGATGGGCCCAAGACACGGGGGAGCAGGCTGAGGTACTAAATGAGTACTTTGCCTCAGTTTTCACCAAGGAAAATGTAGGGGCTGCAGCATACATGGGAGGAGATGGTGAAACTGAGGAGGGAGGAGACCCTTACTGATCGGTGGGTCTGGGGAGGGGGGTGCATCACTTGTAGATGGGGGAAGGCAAAGCAGGGGGATGAGGTAGCAGAGGTGGAAATCATGGCAGAGAGAATGAGGGAAGCCCTCAGGTCCCTTAAGATGGATAAAGCACCAGGGCTGGATAAATTACATCCCAGAGTGCTAAAAGAACTGGCGGATGTCCTGGCAAATCCCCTGCTGCAGCTCTTCAGCATCTCTCTGAGGACAGGGTGGGTGCCCCAGGACTGGAAGGTGGTGCACATAGTGCCTATCCACAAGGGGGGATCAAAGGAGGTGGCAGTGAAATACAGGCCCGTCAACCTGACATCGGTGGTGGGCAAGGTGATGGAGGGCATTGTCAAGGAGAGACTAGGGGGAGACCTGGAAAAGTTGGGGTGCCTGGATGATAAACAGCATGGATTTGTCCTGGGGAAATCATGTCAGACAAACCTTGTGGAGTTTTATGACTGGGTGACGAGTGCCTTGGACCTGGGTAGACCAGTGGATGTCCTCTTTCTTGACTTCAGCAAGGCATTTGACTCTGTTCCTCACAGGGGCCTGTTGGATAAGCTGGGAGAAATGGGGGTGGGGAACCAGATGATCAGATGGATAGGCAATTGCCTCCAGGACCAGACCCAAAGGGTCGTGGTTGGTGGAATAGTCTCATCCCCAAGGAGGGTCATTAGTGGGGTCCCTCAGGGATCAGTCCTTGGGCCCCTCCTGTTCAATGCCTACATCTCTGACATAAGGAAGGGTATCAGGAGTGAGATGAGTCTGTTTGCAGATGACTCAATACTGGGGGTAGTGGTGGATGGAAAGAGGGGAGGGTGGCCCTACAGGGGTATCTGGAGACTCTGGAAAGGTGGTCTAGAAAGTGGAAGCTGAGGTTCAATGCAGGGAAATGCAAGGTACTGCACCTGGGAGCCAGAAACCTGGGCCAAGTGTACACCCTTGGTGGGGGATGCTACAAGTCTCGATGGCTGAGAGGGACCTGGGGGTGGTGGTGGATGTCAAGATGAACAACTCAGAGACTTGCAGGAGGGCAGCAGCAAAGGCCAACAGGATGCTTGGATGCATCACTAGGGGGCTCTCCTTCAGAAGGAGGGAAGTGATACTCCCACTGTATAACTGCTTGGTGAGGCCGCACCTTGAGTACTGCGTGCAGTTTTGGATGCCACATTTAGAGAGAGACATTGAACTCCTGGAGAGAGTCCAGAGGAGGGCAACCAAAATAATTTGGGACTTGGGGGATAGGACCTATGGGGAGAGGCAGGAAGAACTAAATATGTGCACATTGGAAGAGAGAAGGAACCAGGGGAACATGATAGAGGTCTTCAGGTACATGAAAGGGGTAAATAGGGGAGGAGCAGTTGGGGTGCTCCGATAGAAGGAGGAGGGGCAACTAGAGGACATGGGTGGAAGCTGGAGGGTGGGAGATTCAGGGAAGAAAGGAAGAGGTGCTACTTCACTGAGAGGGTGGTGAAGCCATGGAATGCACTGCCCAGGGAGCTGGTGGAGGCAGAGATGGTGGAGGGGTTCAAGAGGGGGTGGGACAGGTACAGGGGAAGGGTTCTGGAAGCAAAATTCAGTGCAGCAAGAATATCCGGGACTGGGAAGGGAAAAGCCAGAGAGTAAGAGGGGGGCAGCAAGGTCGGCTCCCAGGGTTGGGGCTGATCAAACGAGCAGACACGAAAGACCGTTAGGCCTATTCTGCTGGCATTTTAGTATGTTAGTAAAACAAAAGTTTTGTAGGAGGTACTTGGATTCTAAGTGCCTGGACCAGCCCAAAGACTTCTGGAACACCGTTAATTATCTTATTAAAGGGAAAAATACTAAGGCGCATAACGTGTTTACGATTGAGGGTCAATCAATCCAATTGTCTCAAAATGTGGTGGATAAGTTAAATGAATATTTCAGTGAAATAGGTTCAAATGCCACACAAGAAATTGACTTGGCTCTATTACAGATGAAAAAAGACATTGGCCCAAGGTTTAATTTTAAAGAAATTTCAGTACATAAAGTTTTTGGTGGAATTATTGAAATTGAACACATTTAAAGCCATAGGACTAGACGGTATCCCTTTTAATCTACTAAAATTTGCCTCTCCAGAGATTGATGCCCATTGGCATATTTATTTAATTGGTCCATCAAGTCAGGGGTATTTCCTAAGGCATGGAAACGTTCAAAAGTTGTCCCATTTTTTAAAGGGGGGGACACATCTGATTTTGGCAACTATCGTCCAATCTCCTTGTTACCCTAGGTCTCAAAGATCTTTGAAAAAATTGTTGTTGCCCAAATTTCAGGATATTTGGTAGCAGAGAGCCTCCTAAATGGTCTGCAGTCAGGTTTTAGGTGCTCCTTTAGTACTATGACAGCACTGGTCAGGGTCACAGGGGATATAAAGGCTACTCTGGATGGGAGGACCCTAGTTGGAGTGATTTGTGTTTATTTGTCTAAAGCCTTTGACTCACTGAATCATGGGATCCTCCTATCCAGAGCGACCTCTATGGGGTTTGTGGGCCCCAGTTTGCAATGGTTATATTCTTATTTATATGAAAGAACCCAGTTACTTACATTGGGAGATTGGACTTCCAATAGTGTGGTAATTAGTTCAGGGGTCCCTCAGGGCTCAATTTTAAGTCCATTATTATTTAACATATATGTGACTGAGTTAAGCTTTTCAGATCCATCCATTTGTTATCATCTGTATGCTGATGACACGATAATATATACATCGAATTATTTAGTAAAAGGTGTTCAAATAAAATTACAGAATGCATTTACAGAACTGCAGAGTTTTTTTGAAAGAGATTGATCTGATCTTAAACATCAAAAAAACTCAGACAATTTTATTTTTATGTTCTACTACAGTACAGGAAGATTTGACCTTAAAAATTTTGACCCTGGAGGAAGCCCCGATTCTTCAAGCCCTAACTTATAAATATCTGGGTATGTGGCTTGATGAGGCCTTAAACTGGGCAACACACATTAATAGTGTGGTGACCAGTGTTGGGAAGAGACTAGGTGCCCTTTATCGTATTAGGTATGAGCACGGAATCTAGGGAAAAAGTTGTGCATTCGATGGTTTTGCCATCTTTACACTACGGGGATTTTATTTACACAAGTGATAGGAAGGCTGATTTGGATAAAATAGATGTTTGTTATGGTAGATTAGCCAGATTTATTTTGGAAGTGGATAAGACTACTCGTAAGTGTTTCCTTTTTAATCAACTTCAGTGGATGAGCCTATCTAAGTACAGACATGAGCACTTGCTTGCTTTTATGTATGGTTGCTGGATGGGTAAATTGCCTCCATAAATTAATACAAGGATTCTAAGATGAACCAAATTGTATTCGTTGAGAGCCTCACGGGCCCCAGAGTTTCTTGTGCCCCAATTCCAGTTAGAAATTGGTAGACATTCTTTTTTTTTTAGAGACCCTATGGCCTGGAACAAAATTCCACCAGATATTAAGAGCTGTAAGGGTAAAGTTTGTTGGTAGAACATTAGGGCATGGTTTAGACAGCAGGCTTTAAAGTTTATGGATTGTTGTTCCTTGTGTCGTTCAGATTTTTATTTATTTTATTTTATTATCCTTCCATTAACAATTTATTTGTCTAATGTATGTTCTGAATTTGTTATGTATATGTCTTTTTATGGTGTGAAATTTTTAATTTTTCTAAACTGTTTCTTTAGGACCTCATTATAAGTGAGCCTCAGCTCAACTGAGAATATCATAGTTCATATGTTTATATGAATAAATCTTTCAATCAATCAATCAATCAACACAGAAAACAACTGCATAGATTGCTTTCTTTGGCTGATATGACAGGACAGGATTTTAGCTTATAAATACAGAAAGTTAAAAGGGATATGTATCGGTTTCAATATGATAGGGCCAAAACGTTAAGTCAAGAATTATGGTTTGGCACTGTTAGCAAGAAGCAGACTTTTGAACCATTTAGGGATAGCCACCATTTCATGGGAAAAAAAAAACTGATTGATGGGTTGGTAGATAGGAATGGTGTGTTGCACAATGATAAACCTTCCATACTACGTGTAGTGAATGATTATGTAGCAGATAATTTTGGTACTGAGCCTGAGGTTAAGGATATGGCTCAATTTATACAGGGTTTGGAGAAAAAGCATATCTCCAAAGCTCAGGAGTTGCAGATGGTTGCTTTAATTACAGTGGAGGAGGTCAGGGCTGTTATCACTGTTGCTGAGAATAATTCGACTCCTGGTCCGGATGGTATACCGACTGACTTTTACAAATTCTTTTGTGATTCTCTGTGTACAGAGTTGGTGATACTGTTCAATGAATTGTTGAGCTCTCCCTCTATCTCTGGTTCACTAGTAGAGGCTGAGTTAATACTTCTTTTTAAAAAAGGGGATCGGTCACAGTTACATCATTGGAGATCTATTTGTTTGATGAATTCAGATCTGAAATTTTTTAGTAAGATCTTGTCTAATCATCTGGCTAGATGTGCAGATGGTTTAATTAGCAAAGAACAGGGATGTGCTATACCTCAGAGAGAAATTCAGAGTAATTTAATCTTATTAAGGGAATTGTTTTGTAGATATCCCAGAGGGGGAGACAATGGTTTGGTTTTGAGTCTTGATCAGAGAAAAGCTTTTTATTCCCTTTCTCAGGAATATTTAATGGGGGGCAGGATGCAAGAGAGTCTGTATGTAGAGGGGTTCAGCAGGGATGTCTCATGAGTCCTTCGCTCTATGTATTTGGCATAGATCCTTTGTTACAAACCATACAGTTAGATCCAGAGATAAGAGGAGTTCATCTGTCAGGCTCCTTCCCTCCATTAAAAGTGTTGGCCTATGCGGATGATGTGGTTTTACTGGTAAATAACTCCACTGATGAAAGACTGGTACAGGCTCAGTTTCAGGCTTTTTTGGGGGCCTCTGAATCTTGTATCAATCCTGACAAGAGTGTGGGTTATCAGTTGGGTGATGATCATCTGGTTGTTTCATTGTATGTGGGTATTTCCTTGTCCTGTTAACCCCTCACTATTTTAGGGATTCAATTTGGGTCTGAGAATGCAGCTTTGAGAAATTGGGAAGTTCAGTTACAGAAGGCAGAAAGTTCTTTAGTACGATGGGCTCATGGTTCTCTTTCTAAACAGAAGAGGATACTTTTGATTAAATCTTTGCTTATCCTGATTTTACTTTATGTTAGTTATATCTATCACCCACTAAGCTTCTTCACACTAGATTGTTTAGTTTCTTTTTTAGGGCCTTGTGGGGGAGCAGACTGAACCCAACTAAGTGGCATGTGACATACCGTAGTATATGGGAAGGAGGTATAGGTATGATTCATCTTGTTGCCTTCTATTACAGTATCTTCCTTTATTATAATGTTATTGAGCCTAGGTTGAAGCAAAATAGGGATTGGTATACGTTGTTGTTGGATTAGATTGTGCATTGTCTGTCTGCTTGGGAGCAAAAGAGAGGCAGACTGCTGACCAAACTTCTGATAGTTTCACAGGAAGTGAGGGAACTGTTTCAGCAGGTGATAAACTGGAAGGTTGAACATGCAGTAGAGAAGTTGATTAAGAGAACCAATATTTATGATATGATAGTAACCCCACAACGTTCGAAAGCCATTATTTTACCTTATTGTACCAATCAGAATGTTTCAGCAGTTGTTGAATGAGAGAATACCTGTGTTTGTCTGGGATGTTGTATGGCTAACCACGCATAGCAAATTGAATGTGAAGAGCAATAACAAACACAAAGCTCTATAGGACAGAGATTGCTTGAGACACAGTTGTACTCAGCTTTTGGAAATGCAAGAACATTTTTTTCTAGACTGTGCACATGCTACTCAATTTTGGGACTATGTTGCAACTAGTTGGGGGCTCCGACAGTTTAGATCTATTAGTCATTTCGATTTAGTTTATGTTAATTGGTCTCCTGCCTGGCTGTTGTTTTCCAGGAATACTTTACTGATCTTGTTTGCCATTTCTAAGTATTATTTATGGCAGGCCAGATGTAAGTGGGTCCTGCAGCAACATTTTGTTCCACACAATGTTTTTCTGAAAGCTGTGCAGGATGAACTTAGGAAAGTTTATGACAAAGATTTAAGACACTGTTCCAGGACTCAGATGCATCAGTTATGGAAAGGATGTGACCGTCCAATATTGCCTGTATAATTCTGGCTGCATTTTACTTCTGTCTGTCCTTTTAAGGAACAGGACTTGGTATACTGCTATTTCTGTCCTTAGATTGATTTTCTGTATGTTTTTGTGTAGTTTTTTTGAGATTCGGGAAGATTTGGTATGTCTGCACTGTACAGTTTTGCTATGATTATGATTTTTTTCTCCTTTTCCCCCACAAAATTCCCCTACTCTGCCAACAGGGGGCTTGGCTTCCTGACAGCAGTGTGGAGGAGCACAGTTTGGAGCCAGACAGCAGAAGAGGAAGAAGTGCTGATCTGCCAGGGGAGAGGGCCTCCTTCCCTGTCTTGTATACTACTAGAGGCTTGAAAATGAGTTCTCATGTGAGGAGATCCATTGGAGAAGCTGGCATGAGGTCAGGCCATGACGAGAGTTTGGATGCAATGGCAACAGAACAGGAGGATGGGCACAATGCACAAATAACTGCTGAAGCTGCAGCACTGGTTAAAGAGCAAGGAATAAACTGCGCCTTCCGAGGAGTTGGAGAGTGCAGGTAAGAAACCGCACAGTAAAATTGTTGGTGGCAAAGCTAAAGTTTAAAAAAAAATAAGGGAAAAGAAGCTCTGTGCAGCAGAATTGAGCAAAATAGAAAGGCAGAGCAAACTGACGGTAAGATCATGGCCTGTCAAAGTCAGCAGGTAAGTGCCGATGCAGGAACATCAAAAGAAGCCGGGCCAAGTGTAAAAAAAGCCAGTTTTAAAGCAACAGGCACAAGGGAAAGTGAAGCCCTGAACAGGATGGCTAGAAAGGGTCAGAAACAGTCCAGCCTAAGATGGGTTAAGCAAGATAAAAAAACAATTGGTGAAAGTATTATTGCTGAGAGTGAAAAGGATGGTGAAAATACAAGAGGATGTCAACAAGCATTTGTCAATGCCGAATGTTTGCTTGCAGGTATTAGCATTGGAAATGCAAGAGTTAGACAGATGCAGAATAGGAATGGCAGTGAAGTATTGCAGTTCACGCCAACCCCACCTCCATCCTGTAGAGACGGACAGGCATTGGGGTAAGTGTTTGGGTTATCTCTCATGACGGTCATGCCATGTTACTTCACCCTATTCTGCAGACACCGACACATGTTGAGGTGTGCTTTGGGGTGTTTGGCTTTACAGTCACCCCATTCCATAAGGACATAAGCTGAAATGGGTGCACCATAGGACATTTTTTACTGAGTATTCTGTGTATTACTTGATCACTGGACGATGCAGCCTCACATTGTACACTGTGCCTATGATTTGTTTGTTTGTACCAAGTCTTCTCATGTCTGATATTGAAACCTTGTATTCACTGTTCTCAAATGGACCTATGCATCAAACCTGTATATTGTGTCTACTATTGTTGCTTGTATCAAATCTGTTTCATGTGTATTACTGTTACCTTGTACTCCATTGTCACCCTGCGCCATTTGTTATGGCCCGGGTTGTGCCTGAAAACAGTCCTTGGGATCAGTGCACTCACCCGGTTATCAAAGTCATAAGTAAATAAAAGAAATAAATAAAATGGAGTGAAGTCTAGGTCCAAGAGTCCAAGGTACACCTTGATGCCTGTCAGTGGCTGGGGGTGGGTGGGATGGCATGAGCAGTACAGTTGGCAATCCAAAGGCACACCCGATGCCTGTCAGTCTGAACATGGTGGGACGTTATGGTTAGAAACACTAATACCCCAGAAGTTTGTTGGTATTTGCACTACAAATTTTCAACATGGCCTTTTGACCCCACCTCATGAAAGCATTTGGAACCTCTTCTCATGAGGAGTGGCAGTGTGATTTTGTCAATGTGTCCTGAACTTTGAGTTCCAACAGTGACCATACCATCGTGCGCCACATGTATGAAAACACAGATCAGGCAGGATGTGAAGAATGACCACTGTACCATCCACAGGGAGGTATGAAGAGATGGCAATGTTGAAAATCTGTAGTGGGAATATTAAAAATGCTCGTACTTCCAAGAATACATGGAAGCTGTGCAATGCATGTGCATAAAATAGGCATTTTATGAACATTCATCACAAAATTTTTAACACAGGCATTTTAGGACCTTTGCTCATGAACAGTGTCACTGTGATTTTCTTTGTGTCCTGAACAGTGACTTCCCACAGTGACTACACTATTCAGGCACCAAAAGTGCAAAAACACATTTCAGCCAGTATGTGAAAAATGAAAGCTGTGCTGTTCATAAGGAGGTGTGGGAAAATGGCAATGTTGAATATCTGGAGTGAAAATATTACAAATTTGCAAAGTTACGAGCATACGTGGAAACTGCACAAAACACACTTGTAACACAGTCATTTTACGGTCTTTCATCACAAAATTTTCAACATATGCAGTTTAGGACCTCTACTCATGAGCAGTGTCACTGTGATTTTCTTAATGTGTCCCAAACACTGATTTCCCACAGCGACCGAGCTATTCTGTGCTGGAAGTGTAAAAACACATTTTGGCCAGGATGTGAATAATGACAGCTGTACTGTTCATAAGGAGGTGTGGGAAAATGACAATGCTGAAAATCTGGAGTGAAAATATTAAAAATTTGCGAAGTTACGAGTGTGCGTGGAAACTGCGCAATGCATGCTCATAACACAGTCATTTTATGGATTTTTGTCACAAAATTTTCAACATAGGCATTTTAGGACCTCTACCCATGAATAGTGCCACTGTGATTTTCTTAATGTGTCCAGAATACTAATTACCCACAGCGACCACGCAATTCTGCACTGGAAGTGTGAAAACACATTTTGGCCAGGATGTGAACAGTGACAGCTATACTGTTCATAAGGAGGCACAGCAAAATGGCAACATTGAAAATCTGGAATGAAAATATTGCAAATTCATGAAGTTACGAGAGCGTGTGTAGCGACTGTGCTATGCAAGTTTGTAAAACAGTCATTTCTTGGATTTTTTCCACCAAATTAGCAACATAGACTTTTTGAGAGCACACCTCATGAACACTGTCACTGTCATTTCATTAATCAGTCCCAAAAGGTGATTCCATGCAGTGACCACAAAATCACCTTTTGAGACTGAATAACACCATGACAGTGCATGAATTCATGAGGAGGTGTCCCAATAACCCCATGTTGAAAATTCAGTGGCAAAATTCCCAAAAATGCCTGAGATATACCCGAAAGTTTAAAAAAAACTATTTATTCCATTATACAGCTTACCGGCATTTCTTCAGTTCGTGGTTGACTTTGAAGAGTGCAGACATGTTCCTGGTCCACCTAAGATGATCATGCTCAGCTCGGGAGGTAAGTATGGGGTGGGGATGTGGGGAGGCAGGGTGTGCAGAGGGTGGGCATGGGTTGGGGGTGGGGTCACTGCACTCAACAAAGGACCGTTTCCTGATTTACAGGTTAAAACAAACAAAAAATGGCAGGATTTTTTTTTGGTTTTACAGGAGCATTTGACATGCTGGGCTGGGCTCCCTGGGTGCCACCTTACTGTTTTTTTTGGGTGGGGCTGTAGCTGATGGGGGATTGGGCACCCACGTCAGCACATACCAAGTGGGGGCACAAGAGCCAAGGGGGATTGGGCACCCCTCAGCAGAAAGCAACTGTTTTTTTGGAGGGGACATTATGCCAATGGGGAGTGGGATCCCCCATTGGTAAATTAAACTAGGCAGGGAAGGGACTGAAGCTGATGGGGATTGGGGCCCCTGTCAGCAAACAAAGACAGTTTTGGTGGCGCATGATGCTAAGGGGGATTCGGCACTCCTTAGCATTGGGGGCTGTGCAATATTGTTCGTGAACATGGTGATGGCTTGCTGCCACATTCACAAACAGTATTACACTAGGCAACGTTCTGCCCTGCACTGACGCATCACTCCCTAATTGCAGTGGAATGGCTGATGCTGCAATGATGAGGCAGCCCCTGATTGCTGTTGCAAAAACATTACAAGTTGGTGGCACCTTTGGAAGCCAGTGTCATCAGCACACTGTGCCTCCATTGGTCCACCTGTGCCAGGCCCCCAAATACTATGCCTCCGTTGGCTGAAACAATACTGTGCCTCCACAACCTGCTTCTCTCCTAAGCTGCTGCATAATGTTTCTTGCACATGCATGCTAGCAAACATAAAAATGACCAGGCTATAACACAAAGTAGTGCTGACAGTGGCAGGAGTGAGGGAAAAGGGACAATAGATCACGCTAGGGCCACTGGGTCAGGCAACATACAGGATACACCAGAATGGGTTGCAGAGGCAGCATTACAAGTGGGATGGAAAAGAGCAGAAGATGGCAAAGGGTGGGATCCTAACAGACCAAGTGGGTCAGTAGGACCAGAACCTCTAAATCCAGATAAAATACAGGAAATAGAACAACAGACTGCATTATCAGATGTTGGGACACAAGATATAGAGGCGCAGTTGCCTGAAGTTGGGCAAAATGAAATAGAGAATGGAAATGATACAAAATAATTAGAAGGCCTAGTCATGGAAGAGGGCCTAAATGTATCCATGGAGGTAGAAGGAGATGCAGCAATAAATAAGGAAATAAAAGAGAAAAACAATGATGAGCATCCTACAGCATGGAGTGAGAATGTAGCAGAAAGGTTATTCCCTGATGCAGTAAATAGACTTTCAGAGCCAGCTAAAAGAAGGTATGTGGTGAGGTTAAAATTTAGGGGTGTGCCTGATGAGGCCCCAGTCCTCATTTTTGTTGGAAAACAACTCCTAAAAACCAGTTTGAAGTTTTATGCATATGAAATTTATGGTTTGATACACTCCCCAGGAGAAATAACTTATGATGTAAGTTAAAAGCACCCATCAGTATTGGACAGATTTTGGAAATTGTACCATCGGGTGAAGAGAACCATTTTATGGAGAGATTTCTTGGCAATCACCCTAACCAAACCAGCTTACGGACCCATGACTGTCTTATTTAAAAATGAAGGGGTAAACATAGCGGACATTTCATACTGGCTCAAACAGAGATGTACCCTCCCTGGACCCCCAGATCCAATACTAGATGAGGAGAGTTTGTGGACTGGAGGTTGGAAATTCAAGGTGATATTTTAACAAGTAGAAGGAGAGTTGCAGTACCTGCCAAATTGTTTTTTTTGGGGGAAGGGGAGTTGTTTTTTATGCTGGCCAGCCATGGGTATGTTGTAAATGTGGGGAGAAAGGATATCTTAGAAATGCCTGTGAAAAAAATTAAATGTGGACTGTTTAGAGTATTGAGGCATCATGGAGCTATCTTCAAAAACCCAGTTAAGTGCAGTCTCTGTGAAGAATCAGGGCATATCTTCAACAATTGCCTATAGGCAATGCATAACAGCCCAGATCAGCTGGAGAAAGCTGAGCAAGATGTATACTTTGCACAGGCACGGAAAGAAAAAAATCAAAAAAAGAGAAAATTATAGAAGAAACCACAGAAACTGGAAATGTAAACCAAGAAAAAAGCAGGGCCCAAGGAAAGGAAAAAATACCTCACCTCTTCCAGAGACAAGCAAATCGCTGGAAGCCCAAAGTGATAGTGGACAAAGTAATCAATCAGCAGTTTTGAAGAGTAGTGAAGGAAAAAATAAGGAGTATGGAGAGGATGGGTACACAGTAGTGACAAGATCAAAGAAAAGGAGTTGAAACCCCCTAAATGGGATGGGAGGAAGAAAGAAAAGGACTCAGTGCCTCTGTCTAACAAATACACAACATTACAGGACAAGGAATGGGCCACAGTAGATGATGAACCAGACATATCTATATCCAAACCATCAGAAGGGGAACTTACCCCTGAGTATGAAACTATGGACTTGCAAGCTTCAAAAAGAAGGAAAAATATCTTGAAGAAAATGGAGAACATCTAGGGACTGCACAAACTATCTGCTAAAATTAACACTCTGGATTGCATTACTAGTAATGTGAATAGCATTAAAAATAAAGACAAAAGGACAGTAACATTTTCCTCACTAATACTTTTTAAGGAGGATGTATGCTTCTTTCAAGACACAAGATTACAGACCATAAATGAGTTAAAACAAGCCCAAAAGGATTGGAGGTGGGGTGCCTCTATATGGGCCATAGGAGAGGAAACATGCTCTGGTGTTGGTATTGGGTTTTCATCTCCAAAGGTTAAGATACTAAAGCTAGTAGACTTACTTCCAGGAAGAGTTTTGATTTTAGATGTTATAATAAAAAAAATACAGGAGTCAGGCTGATTAACTTATACAGCCCACAAAGTAAAGCAAAAAGATGTAAAACCATGGAGAAAATTGACCCTTTCTTCACACCGCCAAACTTACGTGGGGGAGGGACTTTAATTGTTGTTTGACCAAAAAAGATTGGGGTAGAAAAATAGAAAAAATCTTTTGTGATACTAATTGTTTGAAAACATTTTTGTTGGGAGCTCAAATAGTGGATGCATATAAAAATTTAAACAAAGCTTCAGTGCACACCTTGTTTAGAGGGTAAATATCTACAAGGATAGATTTTGGTTTGTGGGGAAAAAAACAAAGCTTAAAGATGTAAGGGAAGACCCAATAGGAACATCAGACCATTTGTGCTTCACCTTAAAATTACTCTAATAAATAGTCCATCTGTTGGGGGGGGGTCTAGAGGATGAACACGGATTTACTGCAGGATGAACAAATAATAGAAAATATGAAGGACATATTGGCAGCAAGACTCTCTGTATTAGAGTTGTATGACGCCACTTTGGAATGGTGGGAGGACACAAAAAGGGACATTAAATCATTAATGATTATGGAAGCAAACAATAAAGGAAAGCCAGCATATCAAATTTATCTTTGTTTAAGAGCTAAAATGTATAAAGAAAAAACAACTCAAAATGAAATAAGACAAAACTGTACAGAGAAAATACAAGGTATAAAAAATCAGATGTGGAAGTACCAATATAATATGGAGAGATCCTTATTATTGGAACAAAAATGTGGAACTCAGGGGACAAAAGCTTAGACTAATCCATTTGAAAGTAATAAAAAGAGACTAGAAAATAGGGTAGTGTATGGTTTAAAGGATAAGGAAGGGAATGCACATACAAATACAGAGAATATTAAAAAAACAGCCCAAGACTTTCTAAAGGAGAAGTTCCAGAGGAAGAACATAAAAGAGACTAACAGATTATGGGATCAAATCCAAATGCCAGCCATAGGCCCACATGGGGAAGGAGGAGGTTAAAAAACATATTAGGGATGCAGAAGTTAAACAAGCTACTGCTTCACTGACAAATAATACAACACCATGGTAGATGGAATCCCAAATTGTTACTATAAAAAGTTTGAAGAAATGCTCACTCCTATGTTGGGAATAGTGTACAACTATGTTTTTCAGAAAAATGTTCTAACAGGCAGTATGAAACAGGGGGTCACAATTTTCCTCTATAAAAAAGCAGACAGGGAGGATATGAAAAAGTGGAGGCCTATCAGTCTGTTGACCACAAACTATAACATTTTGGCAAAAATTTTAAACAAAAGATTAATGGAGTGAGCACAAACCTTAGTACTTCCAACACAATCACGTGCAATTCCGGGAAGGAACATAAGGCAACATTTGATATATATATATATATATATATATATATAAGTGAGCTTGTAAATAAAGGGCAAGAAGGTGAATTGGAAGGGCTATTGTATCTAATAGATCACGAAACAGCCTTTGATGCTGTAAAGCATGAGTACATATGGCAAGTCTTAAAACAGTGTGGGTTTGTAGGATTGGTAAAAAGTCTGTAAAATGAAGCTCAGGTGTTATCTGTGATAAATGGACATTTGGGTACTCCAATGTACATACATAATGGGGTCCATCAGGGATGCCCACTGAGTCCCCTCCTGTATGTCTTATGTCTAGACCCTTTGTTGAGAGGAATAGAAACTCAGAGGAGTATCAAAGCCATGGAATATGATAAGGGAAGCATTCACAAAACTCTAGCATATGCTGATTATTGTATTTTTTTACCAAAAGACCAGACCTCAGGGGAAAGAATGCTTAAGTTGTTTTAAAAATAATGAGAATGTGACAGGTATAAAGGTGAATAAGGGTAAAAGTAAGATTCTAGTCATAGGGAAAAAATCCAGTGAACAAAAATGGAAGCATAGAAATTGTGCAAGGAAGTACAGAAATCTTAGGAGTGAGCTTTAATGGACAAGACCCTATACAGGAAAACTGGGTTAAGAAAATAAGTATAGCACAAATAAAAGTTGAGAGATAGAAAGTTTGGAATATGACCAAACAAAAAAGGATATACATGTTAAAAACTTTTATTACACCCATCTTTCTATACAGTGCATATGTATATCCTATTTCTTGGAAGGATCAGACTAGGATCTTAGGTTTATTTTTCCAGCTTTTGTAGGGAAGAGATTAAACCCTGCTAAAAGGAATGATACATACAGACCAATAGCAGATGGGGGCTTAAATATGTTAAATCCTATAGTGTTTTTTATAAATATTTTTGTTTATGCTAATATAGTGCCAGTATTGCTAGGTAAGAATGATATTTGGGGTATTTTGGGAGGAGAATAGAAAGAAGAGATGGTGGCCTCTTGGGGCAAGAAGGGGTATATGAAAAAGAGCAGGGAAAAGTTGCCAAAATGTACTAAAATAGTCATGAAATATTTGGATAGCTGGAAAGTAACAGTGGACATGATACTAACAAAACAAAGGAAGCAGCTGTATAAAGAAGTGCTTCAGAGAAGATCTTATGAGACACCTGTTTTTCATGTACCACAGAGGGTAAAAGAAGGTCTAATTCTAGAAGCTATGTTAGAGAAAAGAATACCTCAGAAGAGGAGGGAAACAATTTGGCTATGTAGAGGAATGAGGTGTGAATGAACTTGGTAAATCTAGCAGACTAGAACCAAGTTTGATTTTCACTAGCTCCACTTGCACACTGTGTAACTCTAAGCAAGTCTCTTAACTGCCCAGTGCTCCAAGGTCACCCCTGAAAACAGGCACTTGTGCCTAGTGGTCCTTACCCAGTCACTAAAGACTAAAATAAAATAAAAAAAATTAAAATGTAGTCATGGGAAGTTGCAGGTTAAAGTAAATTTGAAACACAAGAAAACTGATGAAAGATTATGTCTAGGACAGAATTGTATTAATATGGATGAATCAATGAATCTCTTATTTTTTGACTGTGATTACATTAGACCATTCTGGAAGCAGTTGGCAGATACATGGGGTATTAAGCAGTTTGAAGGGATTAATTATGATATATTAGTATATGGACAACTGACAGAAGAATGGAGTAAGCGGGACAAGCCCACACTGCATCTGGTGTTTGCAGTTATAAAGTGGGCTATCTGGCAAGTGAGGTGTCAGAGATTTATACAGAATAAAGACAACTCTCTAACTGAACTGTTATTTAAAATCCAAGCTGAACTAGATGGGATACATCAGAAAGAGTTGCAAATGTACTGTTTGGGGAAAAACAAATATTGAGTATGTGGAGGAACTCTGAATTTTTTTTTCTTTTGTATATATGTTGTTTGCACTGTTTTGTCCTCTCTGTGATGAGGTACCTTTGTAAATGAGCCTCTGGCTCAAAGGTTGTTACACTGATGGTCCAATAAATAAAAAAAAATAAAATGTATAAGGTAAAGAAAGAGTCATTCTAAATACTGTCATCATATTTTGATGTAATATTTTGTTAATTTTGTTAATGAATTTATTGGTTTTGTTTTGAATAAGTTCCTTTGCAAAGTTTGTTTTTGGTTTTAAATAAAAACTTCCACTACTCTTTGTGAGGAGGTGCTTTTGTCCAATTTGTGGATGGAGGATTCTGACAGTTGGTCAGAGGCCCTGCAAGAGGATGGAGGTGTGCAACTTGTGGAAGAAGCCGAACAGGCAGCTGGGGTGCATTCAAGGGATGGCCAGCACAATGCATCTGGCTTAGAAATAAAGAAACTGCATGGAAACATAATTCCTACCAATGAAGATGTGGAAGAGGTCTTGCAACCTGTCCTCACCTTACTGGAAAAACAGCTATGAAAAGTTAATATTTTAGTGGAACAAACTAAATGGGAGGACAATAAAAAGGAAATGGTCAGTTTCATCCCTGATTCTATCCAACATGCAAGGATTATCTAAAATTCAAGCTGTTTTCAACTCCTCTACTAACCCGGATGCCAGACTGCAAATCACACCAAGAGAGAAACTAGCCACAAAAAGGAATTCTCGGTCTCCAGAAGCAGCTCTACAGAATGCAGGCTGGATACAAGCCACTAACAGAGAATGGATGGCAGAACCAGAGGGTGTTCTTCTGAGTACAAACGTAAGAAATTGGGTGAGTGATACACCTTTATTACCTGATGGACCTACAGTATAAAAAAAGTACCTGAAGCCCCTGATATACCTCTTGAAGTAGGAGATGACAACATAACAAATCCTTCCATAAACAATATTACTCCACCCCTATATGCCAGCCTGTTTCATAAGCCAGAAGAGCTGGCTAAGTGGTGAAATGCAGTTCTGCTCCAGTTTTTAGGTAACAGAGCTGACAGACCGGACTGACAGTATATAGGAAAAGTCCTATTAACACAGTCTCCGGGTTTCACCCCAAATGAGGTATATGCCCTCATCCATACTTCAGCGGGATTTACATATGATGTGAGTTTTCAATCTCCTGACATTTTAGAATGGTTTTGGATAAAATATGCCAACCTCAAAACCAACCCCTTATGGTCTGACTTTTTGGTAATACCACTAACAAAACAGCCTTTTCGAGTGGTAACCATTTTATTTAGAAACAAAGGAGTAAATATTACAGATGTCCTTTATTGGCTCAAGAAAAGATGTGACATGCAAGGAAATCCCAGTCCCATTTTAGATGATGAAGGATTCTGGAACAGGGGGTGGAAGGTGAAAGTTAAATTGGCTCAGACTGATTTAGACATTATCCATCTTCCAAATTGTTTTTTTATAGGATGAGACAAAGGTTTTTTGTTCTATCCTGGCCAACCACGTTCGTGTTTTAAATGTGGTTCTAAAACACACATAAGTACAAATTGTGATCTACTGAAGTGCATACATTGTGGCAAACTAGGCCACCCTAGTGCGCATTGCTTTAAAGATCCAAAGTGCAACCTTTGTGATGATATGGGGCACTGTTTTATGGATTTTCCATGGGCCTTACAAAACAGTAGTGATTCAGACTTTGCAATTCAAGACATTTATATTAAAACCATGGCAAAGCAGGCTTCAGGTCCCCCTTAAAAGCATACCTGAGGGAAAATCCATTGCATAGCAAAATGGGAACTTCAGGTGCAGAAGGCCAACCACATGCCCCCGTACCATGCTCAGAGTATGACCTGGCAAAAACAGATATGCCACCCCCCACTCCCAGGATATGAATGAGGCTTTTACAATGGTAAAAGAAAAAGGAAAAAAACGCACTCCAAAACAGAGATTAATGGAAGTACAACTAGAGATCTCTACTGAGAACAGGTTTTCAGATCTACGAGGGATGGAATCTGAAATTGAGATGGAGTCGGATAATGTCTCTGTTCTTTCCTCCCAGCAGAGGACTCTTTCGGAATCCGAGATTGTAGAACCCTCTCGGCCCACTCGACAACGGACAGGGAGAGTGACAAGGACTTCAATCAAAATAAAGTGAGGTTTACAATAAAAAATATTAACTATGATTATGCCTACACTATACCAGCTTAAGATTGCTTCCCTCTATGAAAACAGCCTCTTATCAGAAACTAAACATCTAAGCACCTTCTCCCTTTTTCAACATCTAGGGACGGATGTAGTAATGTTTCAGGACACCCGTCTGCATAAAAATTCTGATATTGCATAGGCAAAAAGGAACTGGATTTGGGGAGAAAGTGTTTTGTTGGTGGGGGATGATTTATGTTCAGGAGTGAGGATTTGTTTTTGTACCAAAATAAAAGTAAAACATTTGATTGATGTTCATCCGGGACATGCCTTCCTTACTGACATAGCTCTGAAAGGAATGGAATGTATATTATTGAATGTGTACAGGCCTCAGATTTGTTATGATAGAGCAGCTTTGCTAGGCAAACTGGTCATATTGGGAGGGGATTTTAAAGCAGCAGTGCAACAGTCTGGAGAAAATTTTGACCTATACTTTTTTATGCCATTTTAGATTGCCATTTACCTCCTGACCTGTATACCACCTTTCTTTCTACAATTTGAATCTACTTTAGTACTTTTTTTCATGTCTGAAATAATAAAAAGAGCGCTCCTTTTAATACAGTGCGGACCAGGTCCTCATCAATATTTTCAACTGTTTTTGTCCATCGGTTGTTTATACATCACTTCTGTTGTAACTAAAATTAATTATTATGCAGCAGGCAGTGCTCTCTGACCTTACAGAACAATAGCTGTTCAAAAATGGCTGCAAAAACTGATGAAAACCTGATCCGAGCCATATTAAAAAAGAGTGCTCCTTTTATTATTTCAGATGTGAAAAAAGGCACTAAAGCAGACTCAAATTCTGGAAAGAAGGGTACCATACAAGTCAGCAAGTAAGTGGCAATCTAAAATAGCAGAAAAAAGTAAAGGTCAAAATTTTCACTAGATTGTTGCACTGCTGCATTAATTGTAATGTTTCCTTAACTGATAGAGGCTTACGAATGATGAAATTATTTTGTGATGACATTTGTTTAGGTAATTTGATTAAAGATATGGAGTCAATAGATGTCTTTGCACAGTAATATGACCCCGTTCCAAAAACCTATTCTTGTGCCTCATGTTCCATGCAAATTGACTACTTTCATTTCTAAAGTTTCAGATATTCAGGGAGCCACAGTTTCCCCAGTGCTGACCTCAGATCATGTACTATTAACTATGCAAACAGGAGATATCCCAGAACTTAAGAGAGGGAAAGGGCTTTGTAAACTCAATATTAGCCTGCTTGAAAAGCCATCTATTCTAGAAGGATTTAAATATATATTAGAAGCTCAAAAATCTGTGTTTTGTCTCTATGATGAACTCTATGCATTGTGGACAGACACAAAAACAGATGTGACATAATATTTTCAAACTATGGGGAAAATAAATAGCAAAATATTTGTAAACCGATATAGACACCTCTGGGATACACTAGAACAATATAATGTGTTGCAGAATGACAGAATAGATGATTTTTCTGCCCATATGAAAGAAACAAAAAGAACTCTAATTAATATGCAGCAGGATAAATTAAAACAGATGGAACAACGCCAACAATAAAGGACACAAGGAAAGAAAAAGGAAATAGTACCATTACAGTATTATACAGTAGATAAGGATAATAAAGTAATGTCCTTTTTAATAAATCACCAACGTCGTAGGATTATTGGTCAACAAGCTATAATTTCGGAAGTGGAAACATTCTTCTCTGACTGTTTTACTAGCCAAAATTTGGGAAGCCTACACATGTCAAATTGGCTTAATAGATGCCAGCTACCAAAAATACCCTCCAATCTCCTTGCTGGACTCACAAGTTCTATTACCCTTTTGGAACTGAAGCAGGTAATTTGGTATTTAACCACAGGATCTTCCCCCAGGGCAGATGGCATAACCAATGAAATCTACAAATTGCTTTTTGATTCATTAGGAGATGAACTAGTAGCCTTTTTCAACACCTGCTTAACAAATAGTTTACTGCCACAGCACATATATGAAGGAGTGTTAATACTCCTATTTCAATCTGGAGAACGTGGAGATCTTACAAATTGGAGGTTGACTACATTACTTAATACAGATTGTAAAATTCTGACTAAGCTATTAATCCTGCAGTTTTCAGCTTTGTTAGAATCAGTGATCCATCCCTTCCAATTCTCTGGAGTTCCATCTCACAAAATTCAGGATGCACTTATTTTAATAAAAGAAATTATGCAGAAAGGGGCAGATGAAGAATTGATGGGACAATATGTCAGTTTGGATAAAAAAAAAGCCTTTGACCATGTGGCATATGAACATTTATGGCTAGTGTTGGAAAAGTATGGAATCTCAAAAACATTTATTCATTGGGTTCAAATATGTTACAAAGATATAAAATGCATACCTAACATAAATGTCTGGATTGGTAAATGTTGTAAGATTTCCAGAGGGGTGTGGCAGGGATGTCCTTTCAGCCCCTTGCTGTATCTTTTCACAATGGAAATTAAATTTAGCCCCAGGGATTACTGGAGCCACTGTGGGATGTGAGGATTCCCCGATAGCTACAATTGCTTATGTGGATGATGAAGGCCTTATTTTAACAGACATACACTAGGCTACGACCGCTCTAGATGTACCTGAGGAATTCTTTGCAATCTCGGGATCAGAGATTAATTTTCAAAAAATTTTATTGTATAAAACTAGGACAAGGAGATGATCATATTCCACAATATTCAGGAATATTACCATCCACAGGATATCATAAGATCCTCAGCATTGAATCTGGTGGATTAGAACCACAAAAACATAACTGGCAACTTAAAATTCAGAAGGCTGGACAAAAAAATATCGATTTGGAACACATAGAAAATGTGAAAAAAAAAATGAATTGTGATGATAAAATCATTTTTACTCCCAGTGTTTCAATGTTTGAGTGTAGTTTATCCACCTCCTAAAGGAATGGAAACTAGCTTATAAGCTTGTTTTTCAAGGGATTTGGGGAAATTCTCCTTGAAGCGAATTCCTCCCATTTTGCCCACCACTAATTGTGAGATTACTGGAGGACCATGTTGAACAGACTTTTGGGTACCCAGTCCTTGACTCAGGGTTTACGTCTCAGTTGTTGCAAGCTGCCTATCTCCCAAGTATAGGTTTGGCTCAAGCGACCTCCATGGTGATCCTGTGTTATGAATACTCCAGGCCTCCCCACAGGTGGTGGGCCTGGGGAGTAGGGTGGCACAGGATCTCAAAATCATTGCTTATGCAGATGATTTGTGTTTATTTGTAAAAGATGAGCGGTCTATTTATATTGCATGTAACCTCATAGAAGTATTTAGTACAATTAAGGGAGCATGCCTTAACACTAGGAAAACCCAATGTTTACAGTTAACTGTTTTTTTCTTTCTCATCAGCACTGGTGGCAGGTCTTTCAGTGGCTAAAGCCCCTCATAAGATTTTAGGGGTTTATTTTGGGGGGGAGGATCTTGGGGTCATAATTCAGAAAAAACCTTAATGATTGGGCTTGAAAAGGTGAAAACATGGAACGTTTTGAAGGCATCTAAAAAGAAAAAGATTTACTTAACTGAATCCTTTCTAATCCCATTTTTTGTTTCTTAGTGCAGTTTACCTAGTACCGAAATGGTTGGAGATGAAAATCATAGGTTGTTTTTTTCTTGTTTTGGAGGGAGCCGGCTTAACCCCATCAAAAGGAATACATTGTACAAGGAGGTTAAGGAAGGGGGAGTGGGTATGGTGCACCCAATTTAATTTTTTTTATTTTTACAATTTTCTTATATAATAATTTGGTCCCTTTGATGAAAGGAGGTAACCAGCTTTGGGGGTTATGGGGACTTTCTATCCTGAAAGGGATGTCATTGGAATGGAAAGGGGATTGTTTGCTCCATAAAAATAAACAGAACCCCCATTTACCGGTTTTGTGGCTAGGAGTTTTTGACAACATAAAAAAATGGAATATTACTTATCAAACTGTGTTATGTTTTCCTAGAAAATTGTTGTATTTGGATGTTATGGCAGAATTTTTTATGGAATATCCATTTCAAGGTTTTTAACAGATCAACAGGAGAGTATATTTGCATATATTATTGATTCCAGGATTCTGGAGCGCACATGGGATAAGGCATGGTTGGGCATTCATGGGAAAATTAACATAAAAAGTAAGAAGAAACATAAGCCCTTGGAAGATCGGTATTGTCCAAGAAAACATTGCATAAGGAAAATTGAAACAATGGACCATTTCTACTTTTCTTTACCATATATTATCCATTTCAGGGAGATTGCAAAGTCTAGATGGAAATGGGGATTTCTGGTTCCTCCAGAATCGGATTTATTGTTCTATGGGATTTTATCTGAGCCTCTGGTGCAGTATCATCACAGTGCCCTCCATGTAGTTTTAGTCCATTTTTTCATATTGGATTTGGCTTTGTCATTGTCACTTAGTTCTTCAACAATAACTTTTGCCTGGTTTGGAATTATTTCATATCATCTGTATGGAGCTCCATCTCCTTAAGTTATCTGAATCCAAAATTCATAATAAAGGGGTTTGGGAGCAGCATTGGATGCATTTTGACTAGCTTTGAGGGAGTGTACAAGCAGCAGGTGGAGGTTTTCACCAGAAGAGCTGGGGACTGTAATTGTGGAGGCCCAAGATGTGGTCAACAGTATGCCAGTCACTGTCTGTATGTAAAGGCTGTTTTTTGGATTTTCAGTTTTTTTGTTTTATTTGACAACAGTATAAAATTGATATAGAGTGCTCCTATCTATTGTTTGGGATCTCATAAAATTTCCCCTACTTTTATAGTGGGGGTCAAATTATATCACTGGCTTGGTATGACAGTAGGTGAAAATAATTCTCCCTTTCTTGTTTGTTTCTTGTTTTACGGCATTACCTGCAGTATTAAAGGGTTATAGTATGTTGATATATTTCCTTATGGTTTTATTTTTGTTTTTGTACTTTTTGTTCCTTTCATGGGGTTTGTATGCTGCAGTACAGAGTTGTATATATTTGATTTGTTATGGGGAAATCGGGGATGGTTCCCCATATGATGACATACTAATTTGTTTGTGCTTTGTTTTTCAGGAGCTCAATAAATATTCCCCAGCTCTTTTGGTAGGGAGGGGGAGGGCATTTGTTCACAGTATTCTTATTTATGTTTAGGGTTTACAGTATGAGGTAATACTTTTCTGTGTTTGCATTGTTCTCCTTTTATAAGACTTTGTACGAAGACATACTGCTTTGTTTACTTGTTGCTTCAAGTTTAGGACAAATTCCCCTACTCTTTTGGTAGGGAAGGGGAGCAGGGTATATTTACAGTAACTTTATTTCTGTTCTAGGTTTACAGTATGAAGTAATACTCTTTTAAGTTTATATTTTCTCCTTGTTATGATTTTGTATGGAAAAATACTAATTTGTTTCAAAAATCTTTTGAGTTAGGAATAAAATATTCCTGTACTCTTTTCGAGAAGTGCCATGGGATCTTTAACATCCACCTGAAAAACCACCAGAACAGGCAGACGGGACCTAGGATTAATGTCTCATCCAAAAGATGGCACCTCAGGAGTGCAGCACCCCTCTCATACTACACTACAGTGTCAGTATTGGGATATAAACCCAAGTGCCTGGTGTGGGGATAGAATCAACAGCCTTCTGATTTCCCACTTCAGAGGCAAGTGTGTTACCTGCTGAGCCACTGACTCTGACAAATTTTCAGTGACACTGACACTTTCATGCAGATATTTGTGAATTACTATTACAGTATGCACTGCAAGCCCATTGGTCCACAGTGTGAGGGGTGGGGGGACCACTAGGCTACCAGAAAATTATGAAATTTTTTTTTACTGGGATCAGAGTTACAGGAGGGGTGGGGGGACAACTAGATTACCAGGGAGCTAAATATCTTTTATTATGGGCATTGAAGCACTGGGAGGGGCGGTGGGTACCACGAGACTACTAGGTAAATTATGTTATTTTATCTTGGCTGATTGGGGTTACAGGCAGGGTGGGGGAACCACTGGACCACCAGGGACATGTCTGGGTGCTTCAGCACAGTGTTCTGGGGGAGAAGGCCACCCATGGCTGGTGGCTGCTGTGATGCGCCTTGCATTACGGCAACCCGCCTGTGGGTGACTCCCATTTGAGCCATATTATTTGGTCTCAACCTTGTGCTCCAGTATGCGGTGCATCTGAGGGTTGTCCCTGCATATACATTGCACATTCCTAGCTGAATATCGGGATGTGCCACATATGCATGGGCACGCCCCCTGGGGATGTGCTGCATACATTATCTTTGTGCCCTGGCACATGGGGAATTGTACTGCACAATTTCCCCTTTTGAATATTGCTCCAGGTGCATTTCTGGAGTTGTGCTGGTGATGGTGCAACATAGTTGCACCAGGTACAACCCCTTTGAATATCTAGATCCCTGTATCCATTCATGTTTTATGGACCATTCTTGTTTTAAGGCTAGGTGAAATGTACCTATCCATAACATAGTATGAAAAAATACAACAGGATGTACCACTCCTATCCCTCCTTTTGCTATAGGTAAATAGATACCTTTCATGGGGTTTAGGATACTCCCCTAAAACATCTGGAAGAAAATGCTCAGTACCCGTGTTTCCAACTGCATGGGTAGTGGATATATCTATCCTACATATAACAAACTTCAGATAATAAACTGTTCTATAATGAAAAATCTTTTTTGTTTAGATAATCCCCACTCTTTCCACTGGGACACTTTAACATCACATTTCTTCAGTGCTAGTATCCAGGTATCTGAGTCCATGTCCACTTCCAAAAACTGTACACCTAATATTTTAATAGGTTCATATTGCATTTGTATCCCTGCTACCATACTTTGATGTGTTTGTTGTACTCCAAGTGTTCTGTTTCCACCCCCTTTATTCTGATTTAACTGTGCTCCTCAAACCTGGAAATATTAATGCATTACTGTCAATACCGACCTTATACTAGAGTCATTTTTCATAAACAAACTCACATTGTCAGCATAATCTAATGTTTTTAAAACTCAGTGGTTACAGGAAAAGGACTTCCTTCTATTGCCCGAGTGTTCATGATATGCCTTAAAATAGGATCTAGAGATAGCACATACTGTAGAATAGTGGACTTAACAGACAGCCCTGCCTTACTCCCACTTTTACAGGAATAGGATTACTGTCTGTCCCTCACAGGAAGGGCACCAATGACTCTGGTTTGTATAAGCCTTGTATCCAACATACAAATCTAGCTGGTATGTCATAATGTAATAAAACCTTAAACAGATAAGAATGAACCACTTTATCAAATGCTTTGCTTTGATTTAACAATATAATATACCCTGTTATATGATTTTTTTTAAATGTTCTACAATATTTGTAACTATCCCTTATAATACATTCATTTTCTTCAATGTTCTTCCCGGTTACTGCAAATGTTTGAACTGGGTGTAATACAGAATGTAGAATCAACTGTAATCTGTTATTTAGTATTTTTGTTAATATTTTCAAATCAGTATTTACTAAACAGATTGTTCTCAAGTTTTGGAGTAAAGTTGTGTCTCCTGATTTAAACAAAAATTTAAGCAAACCTCTTGAAAATCTCTCATCAATGGTATTCTTTAACATTGCTCTATACAGTATACAGTAATTAGCATATCAGTTAAGTCATCTCTAAATAGTTGATAAAATTCTGTTGGTAGTCCAGCCCACCTCTGAGATACCACCTTTTTCAAGGTCTTTATTAACTCCACTGTCTCCTTAGTTATGGATGTTAATAATTTCTTTTTCTCCTGGATCTTTTATTGAAACCCACAATAGGGCATAAAAAGGAAGAAATATCAGTGTCTCTACCATGGGTCTGTATATACAGGGAATTCATAAAGTTCCTTACTACTTCCAGTAAACCTTTTTGAGATGTTATTTGGGCACTCTTCAAATCTCTTAAGCAAGTAATCATGGAATTTTCTACCTGGGTTTTACATGCTGCACATTGCTTCCCAAAAGAGGTCTTGATGATAGGGGGGTGTGTGAAAAAAAATTCCACCAGCAGAATCTCTGCAAAAGTGCGACTTTCACTTCTGCGAAAGTTCTGAAATCATTTTTATAACTTCTGTGGAAATTCTACCTAAAAGCTGCTGAATAAATATATAGACTGTGGGTTAGTTTATTAAACTGCAGAAAAACAAAATCTGCAGAATGGATCACTGCCAGTGGTCAGTTCTAATGCTTTTTTAATCACAGTTTAATTCATGAATCCACCCCCTTCTGATCAGGGGTCTGAGTAAATAGATAAATAAAAAAACCTCTGATCTCTCCCTCAGACCCTCCTGGTGTCTAGTGGCCCCCCTCCCACCAATCGTGGCTCCCAAGTGAAAAAAAAAACCTGATCCCCAGTGTCTAGTGGTTTCCACCCACCCCCACCCAGGGATCATGGCCCATCGGTCCCGGTAAAGAAGAAAAAAACTCTGATCTCTCCTTGGTGTCTAGTGGCCCCCCCACCCATCGATTGTGGCCCTCAGAAACATTTTATTTCCCTGGTGTCTAGCAGACCACCCTCCCTATCCTGGATTCCCTTAATCCACAAAAACAGCTGGCAGTCCACTGACTCACCCCCCTCTATTCCCATTATTCCCTGGTGTCTAGTGGACCCCCCATCCCCAATCCATTACATAAAAAATAATCCTTATTCCCTGGTGTCTAGTGGACCCTGCCCCCACCCTGGCAGTTCATCCACTACCACCCTGATCCCCTCCTTCCTTTCCCTGACTGGGCCACAGGTGCTTCATCCTCTCTCCTCCACTATGTCAGTGAATGACCATGTGGTTGTACATGCACATGCTCATTTACTGATAGTTCATTAAACTGTGGATAGAATAAGTTCTGCAGTTTATAAGCATTATTTCACAGTTCACAAAAAAAGTCTGCGGAACCTGGCAAAACTCTGCAGAAAATCCCAGTTTCACCAATGGCGAAAGTTCCAAAATTTCCAAAATGTGCAATTTTCCACCCCCCCCCATTCTACTTGATGGTATAATAACTTAATTCTTCTGCTAAAGTTGCCGCTCCATCATATTGAAAGTATTTCATCTATAATGAAACATTTTTTATTTGCTCATTACAGTCAGCTGGTGTTTTCTTTACTACACAATAAACATGTTGCAACTGATTTCTTGCCTGAATATATTTTAAAAATTGTTCATTTTGCTTGCATTTTCTGTATTTTTAAAACCATTTTCATATTTCCTGCTTAGTATCTGGCCATCATTTTCCACTGATTCATACGGGCAATATATAGATTTCCTTGACAGTAGCAATTGTTTAATTCCCTTCTGCACATGTATGTCTTGTAACAAAGCTGCATTTAACATCCACCTCTTCCCTGTATGGCTATCATACTGTGTGTCTTGTACTACCATTTTCAACATTAAATGGCTAGAAAATTCTGTTAGCATAGTGTGTACTTCCTGCACCTGTATTCTAAGGAAAATGAAAAACAAATAGTATATCTTGGTGGACAAAGTGCATCTTACATATGTTCTTCCTGGTGATGTTCCGTATACAGTACATCCCTTAACCCTGCAGTGTCTATACAATATTTCAGTGTCTTAGAGTAAAAATACATGTTTTTTTACCTTCTAAACTTCTGTGGTCAATATATAAAAAGCAGTTAAAATCTCCACCCAAATAACTGTTTCTAGCAGTAGCCAAAAAGGGTTGCAGTTTTTTAAATAGTGCTACCTTTCTAGATTTTGTTTGTGGAGCACAGAAATTTATCAACCTACGTGACTGGCCTTCCCATGTTTCATCTAAAATCAACAGCCATCTTGGAATTAAATCAATGAATTTCTATAATGTAAGTTGTGTTCCATTAAATAATATCTACACACCATCTGATTTATCTAAGTCAAATGACCAATATGAAGGTCCCCATCTCCATGCTCCATACTCCGGGAAGTCATCCACCATGAACAAGCCTGCCCCACCTCAGAGCAGTCCTTGGCCCCCAACCACCACTAGTTACAGTGGCCACAGGCACCTCGGCATCACCTAAGGCCTTTGCCACACTTAGACCCCTTTCCACCAGTGGGTCTACAGTATCTAGGTGGGCTGGTCAGTCGCTTGTCAGGCCCCCCATCTAGCACCTGGCCCAAACTGTGTTGTCAGATTCTGGAGACCCCAGGGCCCACCCGGCATTGGTTGATAAGCGGAGCGTCGGCTCATCCGCTGTCTGCCCAACCACTATGACCAATAAGTCGGGCGTCTGTTCTATTGACATCCACTTGACTGATCTGGCATCAGGCTGCAGTGAGGGTCCCTATGATAGCCAGTTGCCAGATTTGGCTCTGCCCTCCCCAGTAGGATCCCCCACTGGGCCACCTTCTCCTTCCCATTGGAAGAAGTCCCTCCACCCTCCCCAGACAAGAGTGGGGAGGGGAGAGGAGGGGGTCATCCATCTGGTGACACTTTTCCAAGCTCACCTCCGGATTTGTCATTGGGGATTCCCAGAAACCCTCAAGTGTCCTTGCCATTGGTTTCCCAATGGAGACTCCAACTCCAACATCACATCAGTCGCCAGCCAGTATGATATCTGACCCAGTGCTTCCAAGTAGTTCAGGCTCAGGTTTTGTGGCACACCAGGGCATCCTGTCAGGTCCCTTGGTGGCAATGTATGGCCCTCCATCAAGTTACCCTCCATCGGGATACCTGATGCTGCATTTCTTGATGTACAACCCATTGGGCTATCCCCCTTCAGGTTTTCCGATGCCGGTGTATACACTTGCTTACCCTATGCCTGGGTACCCATCACTCCCTTTTCATATGCCAGGTTACCCAATGCTGGGGTTTCCTAAGGGTTACCCACTAGTCTAACAGCCCCCAACCTAAGCCTCCTCCTCAGGCCCCAATGAACTTTAGGGTTATCCTCCAGTCCTAATGGTATGAGACTAAGGCCCACCTCAAGTCACAGCTGGATAGTCAACAACCTCTCCAAGAGGTGTCTAGGAGTCCGGGGTCCAACCTCCCAGGTGTGCCCCTATGCCAGCACATCCACTTATGCCAGGCCCTCAGAAGGAGACAATACCAGACTGGACAGAGGAGTAAAGGCTTCCTGAACCCCGGGAACCAGCCAGACCTGACATCTGGTCCTCTGATTCGGATCCAGACTCTGATTCTGACTCCTCCTCCATGGTGGTGGCAGGATTCGAAACACCTCCTCATCCCAGGGAGCCTCAGCCAAATGAAACATAGAAACATAGAATTTGACAGCAGATAAGGACCGCTTGGCCCACCCAGTCTGTCCATTTCCCTAACTAATGGATAAGCTGCAGATCCTAGTTAACCAACAGCCTACTTCTTCCTACCCCCACCCGCTAGAATTGCCTTTTGTCTGTCCCATATATTCTTGAATTCCACCACTGTTTTTGACTCCACAACCTCCTCAGGAAGGCTGTTCCATGCATCCACAACTCTCTCCATGAAAAAATGCTTCCTCACATTACCTTTGAGCCATCCCTCCCTCTATCTTCAAATTGTGCCGCCTTGTTGTTGCACGCCTCTTTTTCTGAAAGATGCTACCCTTTTGGACTTTGTTGATTTCCTTGAGGTACTTGAAAGTTTCTATCATGTCCCTCCTCTCCCTCCTTTCCTCGAAGCTGTACATATTAAGCTCTGGATGTGGTCTTAGCAACTGTCTGTACAGAGGGCCAATAACTTCCTGTGTTCTACTGGTGATGCCTCTCCCTATTCATCCCAGTATCCCCCCAGCCCTCCTTACTGCCCTCTCACATTGCTTGCCCACCTTCAGGTCATCTGATATGACTACCCCCAGGTTCCTTTCCATTTTTGTTGTTGTTAGTATCTCTTCCCCCATTGTGTACTCTTCCCCTGGGTTTTTGTTTCCCAGGTGCATTACTTTGCACTTCTTAGCACTGAATCTAAGCTGCCATACATTTGACCATTCCTCCAACCTTGCAAAGTCCCTCCTCATCCTTTCCACCCCACCTTGTGTATCAACTCTGTTGCAGATCTCTGTGTCGCCTGTAAAGAGACATACTTTTCCTTCCAGTCCCTCTGAAATGTCACTTATAAAAACATTAAAGAAGACTGGTCCTAGTACTGAACCCTGCGGCACCCCACTAGTAACCTCCCTTTGTTCAGAGTGGACTCTGTTTACTATTACTCTCTGTGTTCTGTTCTCCAGCCAATTCTTTACCCAGGCTGCCATCTTGGGACCCACTCTCAGTCTGGCCAACTTGTATATTAATCTTTTATGTGGAACTGTGTTAAATACCTTGCTAAATTCTAGGTAGGCCATGTCCACAGCCCCTCCCTGATCTACTAATTTGGTCACCAAGTCAAAGAAATCTATTAGATTAATCTGACTTGACCTTCCTGCTGTGAATCCATGTTGCCTTGGGTCCTATGCCCCTCTGGCCTCTAGTTACTTAACCATTCTTTCTTTCAGAAGTGATTCCATCATTTTCCCAATCACTGAGGTTAAAGTAACAAGTCTGTAGTTTCCTGTATCTGCCCTGCTCCCACTTTTGTGAAGTGGAATAACATCTGCCCTCCTCCAGTCCTCAGGTACTACCCCATCCTCCCATAATTTGTTAAACATGGTAGTCAGTGGTGCCACTAGTTCTACCCTTAGTTCTTTTAGGATTCTGGGATGAATACCAACAGGCCCCATTGCTTTGTCCACCTTCAGTTTTAAGAGTTTGTTCAGAACCCTTTCTTCTGTAAATGAGCTGGTATCAGCCCCCATATCCAGAGTGTTTCTACTGTTTGGTTTAGGTACCTCCCCCTCTTCATTTGTGAATATTAAGCAAAAATATTTGTTTCGTATCTCTGCCTTTTCACAGTCACCCTCTGTCCACCCGTCTCCCCTTTATTAAGCCTCACTGTCCCTCCCTTGGTCTTTCTTTGCTCCCTGATGTACCTATAAAAGGTTTTATGCCCCTTCTTAACTGAGTTGTCTATCTTTTTCTTGGTTTGGGCCTTTGCTGTTGTGACTGCCTTCCCTGCATCCTTTTGCTTTAACTGATGCAAATCTCTGTTCTGCTCCTTCTGTGATTCCTTGTACTTCCTGAATGCTTTCTTTTTCTCCCTAACCATTCCTGCCACCTTCTTTGAGAACCATAGTGGTTTCTTACATTGTTTTGTTTATTTGCTTCACACAAAGGCTTGTTTCCTCTGTGATGGCAGTTTTGATTATTTCCCATTGTTCTTCCTCCCCTCCTTCCTGCCCATTTGCTAGTGCATTCCTTAGATACGCACCCATTTTGGCAAAGTCAGCCCTCCTGAAGTCCAGTACCTTTGCCTTTGTATGGCTTGACTTTACTGCTGTGTTTATCATGAACCATACTGTTCAATGGTGACTAGTTCCCAGATGGCTATCCATGTCTAAATCTGCGATCCTCTTGCCATCTCCATTTGAGAGTACCAGATCTAAGATTGCTCCCTCTCGAGTGGGCTCCAATACTAGTTGTCTAAAGCATGCACCCTGTAAGGCATCTAGAATGATCCCACTCTTATAAGTGGCTGCTGGAAATGCACTCCAGTTAACACCTGGCATATCCAGATCCCACATCAGCAATATCTCCCCTTTTTCTTCCATTGTAAGGATAGTTTCTATCATTTCCTTGTCTACTTCTTCCCCTTGAGATGGGGGTCTGTATACAACCACTCTGTGGATTGTGGTGCCATTGCCTGTCTCCAAATTGACCCACCGTGCTTCCTCTCCTCCCTGTTTACCCTTTTGTTCTGTTGCTTTGATTTCTTCGCTTATGTAGAGAGCTACTCCTCCTCCTCTTTTACCCTCCCTGTCCCTCCTGTAGATAGTATATCCTGGCATGTTTACATTCCAGTCATGGTTCTGGGTGTACCATGTTTCTGTGGCTGCCAGGATAGCCAGATGTTCCTCCTCCATCAAGGCCACTAATTCAGGAAGCCTGTTACTTGGTTACTCTTGGTTACTCGGTTAATGGGCAAAAGAAGGCCTGAGCCCATCAAGATTGTCCTCCACACCTTGTGGATCATTATGCCCATCAAGTTAATTTAAAAGCCATTTGTCAAGTTTATTTTTAAAGTTGTTTATATGATCACAGTCTATAATGTCTTGTGGCAAAGAATTCCAGATTCTGGGTGCTCTAACTGTGAAAAATTGCTGTATTTTATTTGTTTTAGTTCGATCAGTTTCGATTTGTTTATTATGCCATCTTGCCACAAGTTTCCTAGATGTAAATGAGATTCCATGTAGTTCCATTAGAGTCACAGAATGAACAATCTTAAACAATGGAAGACGATCACTTCTTGTTCTTCTAAGACTAAGTGAATACAATCCTGTTTTTTGAAGTCTAGTTTTATAGTCTATCTGGGAGTGATGTGGTACAAGTTTTGTTACCCTTCTCTGAATCTGTTCTATTCTGGAGATATCTGCAATCAAACAGGGACTGCAAAAGGGTGACCCATAATCAGTGTATGATCTAATATGAGATTTATAATGGAACATAATGCATTCCTCAGATTTAGTGACAAATGTGTTATTCATTTTTCCAAGAAGCACATTGGCTTGATTGGCAAATTTATTACAATGGTCAGTAGATGGCAGTTTATTGTTTACTAATATACCCAAATCCTTTTCCATAGTTGATTCTCTAATAATGATGTTGTTAAGGAAATATGTTTGTTTGAGATTTTTTCTACCCATATGCAGAACTGCACATTTTGAAACATTAATGAACATTCGGTTGGTATTTGCCCAACATTCAATACTAGCAAGATCATATTTTAGGTTGTTTTTATTAATGTCACTGTCAACACATCCTCCCAACTTAGTATCGTCTGCAAATTTTGAGATTATATTATTTGATGAAATAGTTAAATCACTAATAAAAATACTGAAAAGTGTTGGTCCCAGAACGGAACTCTGGTGAACACCACTTGACACCCTTCTCCTATCTGAAAGTTTCCCATTCACCCTAACCCTCTGAGTTCTATTATTTAACCAGTTGTGAACCCAGGACACAATACCAAGTGAGAATTCTAATTTAATGAGCTTATTTATTAATATGGATTGTGATACTTTATCAAATGCTTTACTATAGTCGAGTAAGATAACATCAACTGGGATATTGAAATCCAGCTATTTACTAATATTATCATAGAAAGAAAACAAATTGGCTGTGCATGAATAACCTGATTTGAACCCATGCTGTGATTTATTAGTAATATTTAAGAACTGCATTTCTTCTTCGATAAGGAATTTAATATTTTTTTCCAATAATTTACAGGGCATAGAGGTGAGACAGGTCTATAATTTTCTGCTTTAAAGTGTAGTCCTTGTTTAAAGATAGGGGTAACTGTAGCTACTAACCAATCTGAGGGGACCCTGGATTCCTTAAGGGATTTATTAAAGATGATGAAAGTAAGTGGTAAGGCAATAGAATCAGATGTTCCTATAAGGAATTTGGAGGTTATATTATTTAGACCAGGGCTTGTTTTTTTTTTTTTTTTTAGCATACCTAAAAGTTTGCATGTTTCCTGAAGTGTGGTAGTATAATCAAGTTTTTTACATATGTGAACTAGTAGTACAAACTGTGTACCCTGCTCAAAAACTGAGCAGAAGTATTTATTAAATTCAGTAGCGGTCACCTTGTCCAAAATAATGGTGGTATTATCTATAATTAGTGGTCCTACATGTCTAGTATCTCCCCTTTTCCCATTCAAGAATGAATATAAACCTTTGTGAGAATCTTTAGAGTGTGCAATTTTGAATTCCAAATTCTGTTTGGCCAATGTGATGGATTTCTTAAGTTCCTTAACTGCCTTCCTATATTTTAATAGTATTTCCTCTTTCTGATCTAACTGGCAATGTTTTAATTGTGTAAATAGCTTCTGTTGATGTATACTCTGTTTCTTAATGGAGCAGTTGTACCATGCGGGGATTTTTCCTTTATTATTATATTTTTTTCTTTATAGGACATATTGTTTTTCTAGTTTGTAAATTATGTATTTAAGTGTGTTCCAAGCATCTTCAATATTTAGAGGAGAAAGTATTGAGTCCCATAGTATGGCCTCAAGATGCTCATTAATTTTAAGAAAATTAGCTTTATCATAATGTTTTGTCATAAGTTTATTTGTAGAAGTTTTGTGTATCAAAGGAATTGTAAAGGAGATTGACATGTGGTCACTGTTACCTATTGGGTCAGTGACACATAAATTAGTTAAATGTGCATCCATATTTGTTATGACTAAATCTAATATATTTATCCCTCGAGTAGGTTCTTTAATTAGTTGAGTGAGACCCAAATCTATGATTGTTGAAATTAACTGTATATCATGTTGATTAGAGCCTGTTAGATTGTCCCAGTTAATATATGGGAGATTAAAGTCACTCAGAATAATTGCTGTACCCTTATTTGCCAATTGAGTGATTTCATTAGTTAATTGTTTGGTATAAGTGATATCTGCAAAAGGTGGGCGATAACAGATGTCAACCAAAATCTGTGGGTGGCTGTTGGGTTGTAAGTATACCCAAATGCTTTCAGTCTGTGTTTTTACTGGGGATTCAAAAGATGGAATATCATTTGTAACATATAGCCTCACCCCTCCTCCCTTCTTATTGTCTATTCTGTTTTTACAGTAATGTTTGAATCCAGGAATTTCCATTATCCATTGTTTATCTGAATTTCCCCATGTTTCTGATATGGCTATTAATCCTATTTTAAGATCCTGAATTTTAGTTTCTAATTCAGCCATTTTAGTAATATTAAGTGACCGTGTATTGAAAGATAGGATGCTCAATTTATCAATATATGGGGAGTGGGTATTTAGAGATTTTGGTAATAACTGTATCTCCCCCCCTAGTTATTAGTTTAAATGATTTTTAATGAATGTTGATAATTGTCGTCCTAAAAAACAACTCCCCCTTCTGCTGAGGTGTAAACCATCCCAGCAGAAAAGAGATGGGTTTTCATTCAATTCTTCCCAGTGTGTAAGGTAGGTAATATCCTGCCGATAACACCACTTACGGAGCCATTCGTTTAGAGCTCTGATTTTGTTCAAGATTTGATTAGTGGCTCTAGGACCTGGGAGTATCTCTGATATGCAAATATTGCACCCCATCTCTTCCAGAATATTACATAAAGAGACAAAGTCCTGCTTAAGTTGTTGAAGTGGTATCTTATTGATATCATTGGTTCCTGCATGAATAATCACTAACAGGTTGTCACCTGCTGCAGAAAGGGCAACTTTAGTCATGGAGGTTATATCTGAAACTCTTGCTCCCCATAGCTTGAGCAAGTTTGGTTCTCTTGTCTGGATTACAAATGGCACAATCAATGTATTTAATCATAGGGTCACCTAACACATAAACCTGTTTATTGATTGGATTTTGTTTAGGAGTATGTTCCATTTGATAGTTAGAAACATACGTTAATTTAGAGCTCTGTTGGCCCTTATATTGGATAGGTGGTAATGGAGTAATGTTGACTGCAGAGGTAGTAGAGTCGGGATATTTGCTAACAGCTTTATTACACTGATTATGGCTGCTACTAATTTCATCATCTGCAGTCAGCTCCAATTGTTCAAAAGAATTATGTAATGGTATCGGAGGGGAAGTGTTAAAGAGCAATTCCATTATCTGTTTAGATCTAGTTTGTGGAATAGATGACCAGGGCATTTCCTCAGGTAGTTGAGGTGGTTTTAGGGATGGTTCAAGGATAAAAGGTGTAGAAGCATTAGTAATACCCTCATTTTTTGATGGAGTCTTTAATGTGGGTCTACGTGGTGTAGTGATATTGACAGCATATGTCTGAGTGGTCATAGTAATAGTAGCCTCTAGGAGGAGTGACATATGATCTATGTATTCCTCCAGGGCTATAATTTCTGAATTAATTACCCTTTTGGGTTTACATAGCTCAAGTTTACTCTTAGTTTGAAGGCGTGCAATTTCAGCCTGAAGGGTGGTAATTAGTTGACATCTCTCACAAATGAATTTAGCAGTTTGTTTGCCTATGGCATACATTTGGCAAGATGAGCAGCATTTGTTAGCATTCCTCATGATGTTTATATATAATTCCACTATTTATTGATAAAGACAATGGTTTACCTTGTTAATCAGTATAGCCTCTGAGACAAGTCCCAATGTACCCGGTGGACACAGTAGACACGCACTATGACGCGCGTGTCTCTGCGTGCGACCTCATGTGCACTTGCCCTGCTCGCTAGTGCAAGTCCTTTTGAAGCACTAAACTGGAAGTGCCAAACAGCAGTATTTCCAGTTGTGCTCGCAATGTAAATTAAGAGAACAAACACACTAGCAGCCTTTAAAAAGGCTTCCCAGATATTTAGAGTTGCTATGTGGGTACAAGCACTTAAAGGTGCTTAGGCAGTGCAAAATAACACCTGACCCAATCGGGGATTACTGTGGTAGTCAAATCAAACCTCCAGTATCCCACAATACTTCACATGCTCACCAAAGAGCCCAAGTAAGGGGATGATGCCCTTTTACCACAGCTCAGTATTTACTCAGAGTTTACAGTTTTAAGTCATACAGTGCAGGTATATTTCATCTAAACTTCTCACCAGAGGTACGCTTCCTAGCAGATAATCTCTTTTATCCAGACTACGGGCATCGGTACTCATTGATGTCCATTTTTTGATGGCTTTACCTCTTGTAGCACCATCCAGTTCGTCATTGACTTTGCTTTCTCCATCTATCCCTGTCCTGCTCCCTACTGACCTTTCTACCTTGGTCTTTACCTCATTTAGTACCCTGTCTTGTAGGGGGAGGCTGGGAATTCCCTGCTGCTTATCAGTGCCTCCCCCCTTGACTAGTTTAAAAGCTTGCCAATGAAGCATTTAAACCAATCACCCAGAAGACTTGTTCCCTTCCTAGACAGATGTAGACCATCCTGCCAGTGTAGGCTGGTATCCCTCCAGGTGGAACCCCAGTCACCAATGAAGCCAAACCCCTGTGTTCTGCACCATTTTTTCAACCATTTATTGAATTGCATGGTGCGAAGGACCCTCGCCTCACCCTTGCCATAGACAGACAGTACTTCTGAGAAGGATACTGTGTGTGCTACTTGCCTTAGGCCCCTCCCCAACTCCACAAACTCCTCCTGCACTGCTCTAATCTCATGTTGAGCCAAGTCACTCATCCCTAGGTGGACCATGACATCCAGTTCAGTCTCCCATGCAGCTGTTCTTGTGATCCTGAGGATGCACTTCCTGTCCCTCCAAGCTATGGCACCAGGCAGGCACCTTACTTCAGTTTTCCCTGCTCCCCCCATTTCTAATCCCCCTAATAATTGCATCTCCCACCAGGAGCTTCTTGCTTTCCCTGTGGTGTCCTCTGCCTCCTTCCTGTGGAGCTCCCTTGCGACAGTTGTCCACAACCTCCTTAGTCTGCTCTGCGGGTGCATCCATAGGGGAATAATGCTCCATCAGAATTGTGTATGACTTGTGGAGTGGTACAACTGACTGGGTGTGCCTCTGTTCCACAACCCTCACCCTCCCTGAGCACACTGTGGTTCAACTGCTGCACTTTCTTGGCAATCTCTGAGGTATCAGTGGTTCCCCCGCAGCTTCAGGGGAAAGGAAAGATGAAGGGCGCAGATCAGAAGAATTCACACGTAGACAGATTCTCTTGAACATTTATGTATATTTCCTTTATTATGAATATAGGCGCATATCCTCTACGTTTCACCAATATGTCATTGGCTTCCTCAGGAGATGCCTCTTAAACATTCTTCTATTCCTATATACAGACCAATGTTATTCACTTATACATATTTGTGGTCAATGTTGTTTCTTATTCAGCCTTTTGTGTGTTCTGCACATCACAGTTTTAGAAAACAGGTAGATAGTCCTCTTTAAAAAACTCTGTCTGGACTTCTCATATGCACGTCCATGCTGTGGCTCAACTTGTATTAAAAAAAATCTCTGAGGTAGTGGTGGTGGTCTTGGTGCAGACTGGGTGGGGGAGGTTTCCTTATTACTGTCTAGTGTGGCCTGAAGATGGGCAGCCTCCTCCCTAAGGGCAGACAGTTGCCTGCAAATAGGGCAGCATATCAGCCTCCAGAAAGACTCCCAGAAGACTGCTGCCCCACAGCCAGTACATTGCACTACTCCCCACTTGTCTGTCTACCTTTCTGTTTATTCTGTGTAAATTTTTTCCAGTTATTGTTTTATACACACATATATATATATATATATATATATATATATATATATATATTATATAATGTGTATGCTTACATTGTCAGTACAGTGTGCTGGAAAGGATATGACAGTGGTGTGCACCTTGCCCTCTTGAGAAATGATGTCAGAACCTCTGGTATAAAGGAAATGGTACCGGGGTGGGTGGGTGAGGCGAAGGGGTTGGGCCCAAACTGAGCCCTCTTGAAACAATCAGTGAAAAGCTCTGACCCACCACTGCGATGATTGTTGACCTTCCTGTCAGCAAGACAACCTACACAACAATTTAACAGAGAAAATACCCTGATAAACAAGCAGAGAAAAAACAAACAGCTGAGTCAAACAAAGGTAAACCTCCCCAGCTCCAATACAGCCTGGTGAGTTGTGCTCTGAAAGCAATCAGCCCCAAAACAAGTCAGCTGTGCACAAGGAAAAACACGGTAAACAGTATTTCAATCCCTCTGGGTTTAAACTTCTAACCTCCAAAGCAGTATTGCAAGCCCTGTCACTAAAAGAACAATGACAATTGTAATATGTAAAGTAAGGTACACCTCCCTCTGCTGTGAGCAAGACTGTCTTTCCTGCTGAGTCTAAGTTCAGTATTTCACCTTTCCAGCTTTCAGTTAGGGGTAGCCTCCACCTGAAGAATATTAGCTTTTATGATGAATCTGCTACAAACCAAAGAACAATAACAATTGTAAAATGTAAAGTAAGGTACACCTCCCTCTGCTGTGAGCAAGACTGTCATTCTTGCTGTTTCTAAGTTCAGTATTTCAGCTTCCAAGTTAGAGGTAGCTTCCACCCGAAGAATAATAGCTTTCCCCTAAATCCCCACATGAGGGACCCTCATTTATGGACCTGCTTAAGAAAATAGCAGAAGTCTATGACTGGAGGTCTGATGCTCAGGACCCAGAATGACAAAGGCTGGCAGAACATCTGGGTATGCAGAAGGCAGCTCCTATCCAAACCACCCCCTGGTTGGAACCACAAGAGGAGCTGGCTTTCACCATCTGGATGATGCCCTCCTTGATACTGGTGGTAATTAAGAAGGCAACCCAAATATACTGGACACCAGAGAGGAAGGACCACCTTAGTGTCCATCCTAAGGCAGACTCTGTGGTAACTGCTGCTGCCCATGATCTGTCACCAAATCAAGGCATATGAGCACATCTCCTCCTCAGAAGGAGTTGAGACAGCTGGACCAATCTGGGAGGAAATTTTATTCCTCATCAACACTGGCCATGCATGCCTTGAACTATGTAGCCTATATGTCTACCAAAAGTCCCTGTTTAATCAGCAGCAGCTGGCCATCAAGACATTGCCTTAATCTGAGTCTAAATCCATTCTGGCAGACTCCAAAAGGTCCACCAATGTGGCATGCAGACATTGTCTCTGGGCCACCTGCAATGCAATAGACTCCTCAGCCAAGGGTGCTGCTACAGCAGTTAGCCTCAGGAGATTCTCCTGGTTAAGGGTGTCTGGTCTGGCACAGGACACACAAGTGGTCATCCAGGATGCTCCCTTCAGGGGTTCAGTCTTCTTTGGGGTGATTTTAAAGACATCATCACCAGCCTGCAGGATCAGAACAAGGCCCTTAGGTTGGTCCATACTATGTACCTCCCTAAGTGTCAGGCAAAAAATTCAAGCATAATCTCGAACTAATAAAATCAGGGGGTATTACTAATTAATTGCAAGCTTTATGGACTTAGGTCTTCTTTGCTCTATAAAAGATGATGAGACCTATGAAAAATCCTTTTCGTCACAAAGCAGCAAATGAAACAGCAGCAGATGGCCAGGCATCAGCCCAAACATCAGGCTCCATCAGCCACAGCCACCTCTCCTGCAAAGGCCTAGACAGCTTTGGGTGTAGATCTCCCTAACTCCCTTCCCTCTCTTGACTCACAGCCCACTCTCACTCCTCCATGTCCATTGGGGGAGCTGGTGGGCAGAAGGTTCCCCAGTCATCTGCCAGGATGGAGGGCAGTAACCACCGACTTATGAGCCTTTCAGTTGATAGGACAGAGCCACACTCTGGAGTTCCTGGACAAACCTCCAGACAGGCCCCAAGTGGTGTCACTCTATCCAAAGGTGCTTAGTCCTCTATTAAGAGAGGACATTGAGGCTCTGTTACACAAAGAAACAATAGAGCCTGTTCCATCCAACCAGGTAGGAAAGGGGTATTACTCCCACTGCTTCCTGGTCCTCAAAAAGACAGAAATCTTGTGTCCTATTTTGGACCTCAGTGCTCTTATAGAGTAAAAGAGGTTTTGAATGTGGACCCTCCCAGGTCTGCTGCCCTCCTGCACAAGGGAGAGTGGCTCTGTGCTCTGGATATGCAGGATGCCTACTTGCATATCCCAGTCTTTCAGGCCCATCACCGCTACCTCCGATTTGCCTTTCAGGGGGGACATCACTAAATCAAGGCCCTCCCCTTTGGCCTGTCCTCAGCACTTTGAGTTTTTGACAAGTACCTGGCAGTAGTGGTGGTGGCCCTGTGGCATCAGGGCAACTGTATATTCCCCTACCTCAATGACTGGCTCCAGTCAGCCCCATCAAGGGAGCAGCTGGATCTTTCCCTCTCTGCTACCCTGGATCTCTTTACATAGGCCAGGATTACTGTGAACCTCCCAAAATCCCAACTTTTCTCTTCACAGTATCTCCAGTTTATTGTAGTAGTGATGGACACAGTACATGGTATGACTTTCCTCCCTCCAGACAGGGCAGACAATTCGCAGAGGCATGCTCATTTAGTAGCCTGCAGCAGGAAGGTCTCAGCCAGGTCAAACCTTAAACTGCTGGGCCTTATGGCAGTGACCATCCTCATTGTTCCTTTAGCCAGACTCCACATGTGAATCTTGCAGTGGATGCTCAGGGGCACAGTGAGATCAGAGGCTAGACAATCTGGACCACAGGGTCATGGTCTCCGATTCAATACAGCAGGATCTCTTTTGGTGGCAGGATCTCACCAATCTCACCAAGGGAGTCCCCTTTCAGTTCCCTCCTCCCACCCGGACTCTCACTACAGATGCGTCAGGGATGGGTTGGGATGCTCACCTGGGGAAATATAACACTCAAGATCTGTGGTCCCAGTCAGAGCTCTCACGGCACATAAACATGTTGGAGATGAGAGCGGTACTATATGCTCTTAAGGCTTTCTAGTGCCTGTTTCACCAGAGCACACTATTAGTCCAGTCAGACAATATGTGTGTAGTCTGGTACCTCAACAATCAAGGAGGAACTGACTCATATTCCCTTTGCAGGGAGGTGATGTGGGTGTGGAACTGGGCAGTTCTGCATCAGATTCACTTCACAGCAGTTCATGTTCTGGGTATAAAAAATTTCCTAGCAGACAGTCTCAGACACACCAGAGTAAGAGCCCATGAGTGGGAGTTCAACCATCAGTTAGTTGACCACATATTTGACCTGTGGGGTTAGCTGGACCAAGATCTGTTCACCTCCCCATACAACAGAAAACTACTCAAGTTTTGCTCGCTCGCTCCTGTGAATGGTGTTTTTTGAAGAGATGCACTATCTCTTTGCTGGACATGGAGGTTTATTGTACACCTTCCCTTCCTTTCTGATACTGCAGAGGGTGCTGCTCAAGCTCCAAGAGGAAAGGGCCCACATGGTTCTGCTTGCCCCCTTTTGCCTCACCAAATTTGGTTTCTGCTTCTTCAGCAGCTAGCGGTGGAACATCTGGTTCCTCTGCTCCTTTGCCACAATCTCCTGACTCAGAAGAGGTGCACGCTGGTCCATCGAGGAATAAAATCCCTTCACCTCTATGTGTGTCACCTCATCACATAGCTGCTTCATGATTTGGAGTCTCTTCCAGAGTGGCACAGGTGCTGGTAAGGGCTAGAAAGCAATCTACATGGACAGCCTATGCCATGAAGTAGAAGTATTTCTCCATTTGAGACACCTCAAATGGTTGGGACCCATTTTTTTAATCCAGTTTCTCATGGCATGGAGTATCTCCTGCTCTTCTATGGCCTAGGCCTGAGCTACTCATCTCTGAGGGTATACCTTTCGGCTGTTTCTGCCCACCACATTATGGTGGAGGGCAAAACAGTGGTTCAATTGGAGATGTCCAAAATGTTTCTGAAAGGAATCTTCCACCTAAAACACCCTCTGCCACCTGGGGACCTTAATTTTGCATTGGAAAAATTGACTCTGCCACCATTTGAACCAGCTGATTCCTGTGATATGTGCTACTTGTCCTGGAAAACAATCTTTTTAGTGGCAGTCACTTCTGCTCATTGAATTTATGAACTTCAGGCCCTGATTTGTAAGGTGCCTGATTTAATTTTTCATAGAGACCAGTTTGTACCAGCCCTCAGTTCCTACCAAAAGCAGTTTCAGAATTTACATTTTTTTTTATCCCTTATTTCTTCTCTTTGCAAGCCAGGCATCCTTCCAGAGTACCCACTCGGCTTAAGTCTTTATCCCAGCCTGAACCCCTGCTTGCCAGTGTCCTCCCCTGACTAACCAGGCAGGTCCAGCACCCATGGATCACCCCCACCCTCCCTTGGTGGCCTTTCTGAAGTTACAGGGGCCTACCTGGCATTGGGTTGGGCCGTGGAATCTACTGGTGCACTGGGTCGGCGGTGGGATATGGACTTAGCCCCTGGAGTCTCCTTCATCTTTTGGCAACACAGAGGGCTTTTCTCTTTTTCTTTCCCCCCCAAGGGCTCGGACGTGCAATGGTGGCTGGGCAAGATGTACCGCCACCTGCCAAGCTCCTCTTCCCCTTACAGCATGTGCCACCAGACTGTGCTGTACCCGACCATCACCAGGTGCTGCTACAGAGTGGCGCATCACCCAAACCCTCCCCAGGGGAGGGAGAGCTGTCCACCAGATGCTCAATCCCTTCCCTCCCCTGCTGACCCCCAGTGACCTCAGCTTGTTCCTGAACCCTGGTGGCCAGCATGGCATGAGGTGTGGCATCCAGCGCCTCAGCCCTCAGCACCACCGGGCCTAGAATTTACATTTAACCAGTTGATTTAACCATCAGTGTACTACCTTGAGCATTCTAACCAGGGGAAGCAATTCTTCAGACACTTGACATTCATAGAATCCTGCATTATTACACTAACAGGACAAAGTCTGTCTGAAAATGGACCAGCTTTTTGTTTCCTTTGCACCCAAGAGAGAAGGTGTCAGTTTCCAAACAATGTTTATCCAAATGGTTGGCAAACTGTATTATTTTTCTCTTACCAGAAATATGGTAAACCCCTCCTGAGGGAGGTTAAGGGGCATTCTACCACAAGCATGGCTGCCTGTACTGCTTTTTTCAAGAATGTGCCAGTCACTGAAATCTGTGCCATGGCTACTTGGAGTTCTGTCCACACTTTCACAATGCATTACAGTTTGGACATTGACTGTAGGTGCAGGGCAGGTTTTGACCTAGCTGTTTTTTCAGAGTCTCCTGTCCTGATTTGTCTGCCTTTTGCAGATCCATTCTTGCCTCCCATGTTTCACTTTTTCTTCTGATTCACACTGCTTGGTACTCAGTCCTCAAGGATATCACCTATTGCAAGAGCCCTTTTGAAGTATCACAGTACAGTTACATAAGAGATTGCCATAACAGTAGATCTTCGAGAAAGGCTCTTGCAGTAGATAACCTTTTTCTCTCTCTCTATCCCCCAATTTTTTTGTTTGCTCTTTCTTCATGAGCTAATTCTGGGCTACATGAGCCACTTTGCCATTTTCCTGTTTTTTCTCCTAATAGGTCTCCAATGAGAGAACTGGAAGGCAGGCATGGGGACCACCCTCTATATAGAGTCACACTGATGTCCATCCCATGATGTTGGTTGGGTCACTCCCCATCAGACACTGCTAGCTAAAGTTTTGTGTGATCCTGATGACAGGGGGTGCAGTCCTCAAGGTTATTACCTACTACAAGAGCCTCTTTTGAAGATCTACTCTTACAATAAGTTCGTACATGATTGGACTTTTTTTCCCCTGACAAATCTATTTTCAGTTGGAATATCTGTCAGCAAAGAATGTGTTAACCTCCCAATACAATACTTTTTCTTGTGACTGGATTTGTACAGGCATGTGGAGGGGGCTTCTCATTCCTTCCTTCCTCGTGAATAGAGGAACTAGTAGCTGGGTCAGATAAAGTGTCTCATGGCTGTTCTGTCTGTCTTATGGCACTTGTGATTCATTGTGTTTTGTTTGCTCTTGTCTCTCTCCTGTAGTATTCTCCTGTATTTTTTCTACCTCTCCATGGTCTGTTATATCTACAGGGGGGTAGCCAGTACAAGAAGAGGTTGAGGTCAACGTGGAAGTCCTGTTTGTCTCATTCATAAGGCTGTTAGCAGTTTTTATTCTGTGTTAAACATAGAAAACTTAGAATTTGACAGCAGATAAGGACTGCTTGGCCCACCTAGTCTTCCCATTTCCCTACCTATTGGATAAGCTGCAGATACCAGTTACCCAACAACTTACTTCCTCCTACCCTCATTATAATTGCCTTATGTCTGTCCCATGCATTCTTGAATTCCCCCCTGTTTTTGAACCCACAACTTCCTCAGGAAGGTGGTGCCATGTGTCCACCACCCTCTCCATGAAAAAATACTTCCTTGCATTGCCCCTGTGCTGTCCCCCCCTCTATCTTCAAATTATGCCCCTTTGTTCTTGTGCATCTCTTTTTCTGAAAGATGCTCCTGTCTTGGACTTTGTTGATTCCCTTGAGGTACTTGAAAGTTTCTATCATAACACTCTCTCTCTCCTTTCCTCAAGGGTATTCATATTATGCACTTTTAGTCTCCGAATGGCTTCTGTTGCAGAGAATGCACTATTTTAGATTCCCTCCTCTGGACTGCCTCTATTCTGTCTATGTCCCTGCAGAGAAGGGGTCTCCAGAACTATAAGCAGTACTCCAGATGAGGTCTCACCAATTGTCTGTATGGAGGGATAACTTTCTGTTTTCTACTGGTGATACCTCTCCCTATACATCCTAGTATTCTCCAGCCATCCTTGCTGCCTTCTCACATTGCTTACCTACCTTAAGAGCATCTGTACTGACTACCCCCAAGTCCCTTTCCATTTGTGTTGTTGTTAGTACCTCCCCCATTGTGTACTCATCCCTTGAATTTTCATTTCCCAGGTACATTACTTTGCACTTTTTTGCATTGAATCTAAACTGCCATATTTTTGACCATTCCTCCAATCTTGCCAAGTTCCTTCTCATTCTTTGCACCCCCCCTGTGTATCAGCCCTGGTGCAGATCTTTGTGTCATCTGCAAAGAGGAATGCTTTTCCTTCCAGACCCTCTGCAATGCCTCCTATAAAGATATTAAAGAGGACTGGTCCTAATAATTGAACCCTGTGGTACCCCACTAGTAACTCCCTTTCTTCAGAGTGTACTCCATTTACTATTACCCTCTGGGTCCTGTTGTCCAGGTCCTGTTTTCCACTCAGCTTGTTACCCAGGCTACCACCCTGGGACCCACTCCCAGGCTGGCTAACTTGTTTGTTAATCTTTTGTGTTGGACTGTGTCAAACACCTTGCTAAAGTCTAGGTAGGCTATATCCACAGCCCCTTCATGGTCTACTACTTTGGTTACCCAATCAAAGAAATCTATTAGATTCACATGACACTATCTTCCTGCTTTGAATCAATTCTACCTTGGGTCCTGTGCCCTGCTGGCCTCTAGGTACTCAAGAATTCTTTCTTTCAGAAGTGATTACATCATTTTCCCTGCCACTGAGGTCAAGCTAACAGGTCTGTAGTTTCTTGCCTCTGCCTTGCTCCCACATTTGTGAAGAGGAATCACATCTGCCCTCCTCCAGTCCTCAGGTACCACCCCATCCTCCCATTATTTGTTAAAAAGAGAAGTCAGATGTGTCACTAGATCTCTCCTTCATTCTTTTAGAATTCTGAGGTGAATCCCTTCAGGCCCCATTGCTTTTTCTACCTTGAGTTTTAGGAGTTCTTTCATTACCCTTTCTTCTGTGAATGGGCTGGTATTGACCCCATTGTCCAGAGTGCTTTTATTGTTTGGTTTAGGTACTTTCCCCTCTTCTTTTGTGAATACTGATCAAAAGTATTCATTCAGTATCTCTGCCTTTAATTTGTTTAGTATCTCTGCCTTTTCACAGTCACCTTCTGCCCACCCCCTCTCCCCTTTCTTAAGCCTCACTATTCCTCCCTTGGTCTTCCTTCACTCCCTGATGTAATTATAAAAGGTTGTATCCCCCTTCTTAACTGAGTTGGCTATCTTTTCCTTAGTTTGGGCCTTTGCTATTCTGACTGTCTTTCCTGTTTCCTTCTGCTTTAACTGATACAGTTCTCTGTCCTGCTCCTTCTGTGATTCCTTTTACTCTTCCTTATCTACCTTATATTTGTGATTTATTGCTGCCCAAGGGCATTTTTGAAACACCTGTACTGAGATATCACATAAATTACACCGTGCAAAGACTTCACAGATTATACTAATATGATAATTTTCCCCACATAATCAACATCTGAGCTTTTCACATGGACTTGCCAAATGGGTTCTTTCTCTCTTATTTTATTTTATTATTTATTTCTTTATTTTTTTACTTGGTAAAATGTTACATTTTGCATGCAGTTGTTTTCTCCAGGGTCATTTTATTATCATAGGATCTATTCACAAACAGAGTTCTGAGAAGAGTTGAAGCTGGATTTTACTGATAACTGTTACCTCACTCATGAAGTATGTGTCCTTGGGAGGTTTCTTCACTTGACATGTGATTTAGTGAGCAGATAATCTTAAGGTTTTTTTTTATCCAGTAGACCGATACATGGTATAATACCTGTGGGTTGAACTCTCTGCCTGCTGTTATCTCTGGACAACCTTTGACCTTTAAGTTTGGTTCAGCTGATATCACACGTTATATATTAAAGCTCTCAAATGTCACTTTAATTATTTCTGATGGCCTGTTTTAAACCAATGAGAATTATTTCTGTTTTTTTCTGCATGTTCAAAGTGTTAATAATATGGGATTTTCTAAAAAAAAAAAAAATTAGGCTTCTGAAGAATGACTTGTTGGTCTGAAAGCTAAAGCTCTTTGTTCTTTTTGTAACAGCCCTGAAGGTCAAATAAAAGGTATCAAACCATTTGTTCGTAAGAGTTTACACTACAGGAGAAGGAATTTCTGGATCAGCGGAAGGTCACACAGTGTGTGCTGTATCCAGAGTGTTATCTCTATGTGGGTGGGGGAGAGGGAAACTGATCTTCATAAAACCATCTTTTAGCTCTATGTAAATAGAATTCCTGTTTCAATGAATTCTCTGAATTGTGGGCAGCCCATGGGCAGGAATGGAATGAATGTTCATCATCCCCACAGAGATCGCAAACAAGTGGGACAGTGCTCAGATTTGCAGGGTGTCTCAGTTCCACATACTGAAAACATCTAATCTGGGTGCAATCTGAATTAATGTGTGAAAAAGACCCACATTTGTAACAGCTCTTCAGCTGCCCCTGACAAAACTGGATGCCCCGTCTCTTCCCAAAAAGAAGGACATCAGAAAATGTCTAATGCCTTTATCTGTGTGCTAAAGTTGTATCTGAAATGTCCAACTGCCAGTCTAGGACCCATTGTCATCCATGACAGGATTCAGGTTACCCAATATGTCTGCCCATTTGTCCAGCCAGAAAATAATGTCATTCACCTGGCTCCCTCATTGCAAAACAATATAGTAACTGTCTTAACAGAGGGTTTTGACAATGGGATAGAGTAAAACTCTTCCCACTCAGGAGTGTCCTTAACCACATAATAAAGTTTCCAAAATTTGTCCAAGAGCACCGCTGAACAAAATATCACATCATAGCTGCTGTTCCCAGGTGCACGAATGAACGCATACCTCCGAAGTGGTAAAATGCATAGTCAGTTATTAGGGTTTTGCCCACAAACAGTCTGTCCTGAACTTTACTAATGCCCCCTTTGAAATGAATCCTGACAGAAAATCTCCTCTTTTCTGCTTCAGCAGGTTTATGAAAAAGGCTTGCATAACTAGGCATTTGTTTAGTATACCCATTTGAAGAACAACCTGCAAAGTACCCCAATCATGGAGCTGAGTACCATTCTTCCCTCAAGTCTCTCAATGTTATCAGGTAAAGATACATGTGGTACCTGTTCAGAGTGTGGTGCAACAGGGCCATCAAAAATCTTCTCAGGGTCCGGCCAGGTGGCGCTGAGGGTTGAGGCGCTGGATGCCACATCTCACGCCACACCAGCAACCTGGGTTTGGGAATGAGCATGGGCCACCAGGGGTCAGCAGGGGACAGGAAGGATTCAGTGTCCATAGGACAGTTCTCCTTCCTTGGGGAGTTTAAGAGACTATGCCTGGCACAGCAGTAACCTTCAGTGGAGACTGGAGGTACTGCAATGCTTCAGAGCTTGTTTAGAGGGCGTCAGAGCCATGACAGGATGTTCCCTGGTGTCATTGCATGTCAGGGCTCTGTCTGGGGGGCAGGGGTGAGGGGGGAACAGGAAAACATGGAAAAACCCTCCACCTCCTGATAGGTGATAGAGGGTCGGGTGGGTCAGTACACCATGCCCTGTGTTGGGTCTTTCTCTCTCTGCTGTGTGCTCTCCACTGCCTCACTCCACCAGACTGTATATCTGATGGTCCTGCCTCAGGGGACTCAGAGCTGGGGGGCCGGGTGGCAGCAAGGCTGGCTGGAAGGAGCAAAACAGGGCTTCAGACAGGTGGGATCAGGCCCAGGACCCCGAGTGACCACTCCTGAAAGAGTTCAGGAATGTGGAGTGAAGAAAGAAAGATTAAAAAGAAAAAATCTTCTCAGGATCTGTAAGTGGACAGGTAAAGGGAGTAGTCTCTACCTCAGATCTCAGTCATGCTTTGCATCTGGCACAATTGCATTAGTCAGGACCATACTAGGTACTGAAACAGCATCTGCAGCAGTTTTACTGACATCCACAGCTGCATAGTGTTCTGGAGTCAAGATCTTACCCACATTTTGAACTATCATAGTTCGTCACCAATTAGGCTATCCCTGAAGAGGAATGGCAGTGTCAGGAATCCACTGGCCCTCCAGAAAAATCCAGCTTGCCTGCTGGACTGCTGTACCAGGATCCTACTCATCCAGAGATGGGAGATCATCCATAGAAATTCTTGAAGAAACATCCATCGGTGCCACAAATGCATCAGTATCCCCTTTACCAGTGGTCGAAACATCTGTCAGTGAAAAAAGCCGTACTCCTGAGATAGCCTGCAGGCTCACGGCTGAACAATTGCATTTCTACTCCTCATCCAACAATTTTTTGTGAGTATTAAACTCCTTTTCTGCCTCGACCACCATGTCCAACAACTGTTGTTACTTTTTATCCAAATCTAATTTTAGCTGACATTCATCTACCTCATAAACAGATGTAGACTCATCTGTTTCCAAATCAAGGGGCATATTCTCAGCAGTCAAGTCCCCTGTATATTCAAGATCCTCTGTCAAATTCATCTCATCCTCTGTGTCCAAATCTTCATGTTGATCATGAAAAAGTACTGATTCCCCAAGCAGTACTGCAGGAACACTTCCTGCCACTTTCAGAGTTAATCCTGGACTGGAGTCCTCCATTCTGCCCACAGAAAGTCAAGCCCCCTACTGGCAGAGTAGGGGAAGTTTTGCATTGTGAGAGAATCGAACAATACTAGGGGACAGTAAGTTTTAAGAAATCTTTAAAAGTAATCAGCGGACTGACTTAGGGTAGGAATCAATGTACAGACTTAATCCATAGATGGAAAAAACATGTCTATATGCAATTTTGGCTTACTACAATATTTAATTGCTGTGTGCCTGTATAAAACTAATCATTGTATCTACTTAAACTGTTTAAATATGAGCTCAACATACTAAAGTCTAAGAAAACATCATAATTGAAGGAACCAATTCCTACCAACCTGTTCTAACCAATCATTTTCCTCCCTTCGTTTTTTCTTCATACTTTTTATGTTTCTTCCCCTTATTATCCTCATCCTGTCATATCTTTTTGTCCTTTTTTCCTATTTTAGCCACCCAAAACAGTGCTTCCATAAAAAAATCCATCTGTCGATTATTATTCTGTTTTTTGTCTAATTAATAACTATACTGTACTTGTGACAAAATAATCCTGATAAGCTCCTGTTGAGAAATGTACTGTTTCTGAAACACCCAATGACACCTAGACTACCAAATGTGGTACTTTAAAATCCCACAAATTAATTTAAGTGTACTCACATTATATTTCTTCCAGAGGCCATTATAGATGCCTAAAATCGAAACTTCATGGGACATATTTGAGAAGGCCTGATCCTGGGTCATAAAGCTAATCAAAATCCAGAAAGAAATGACAAAAGGACAGTCAAAAAAGAGATGGTCTTGAGTCTCCAGCACCATATTACACATAATCTCTAAGGCAATACCTCTCTTCTAGTTTTTTGTGTCTATGATTATTTTTAACCCCCAGCATACCATGACATGCCAACCACATGGTATCCCACAAAAATATGGGAATTCTGGAATCCATTAATTGCCTTGTGGTGACAGTCACATCTTGTGAAGTTCCCACTGGAAACAAAAAAGGTTCCGTAAAATGGACTAACACTATTTGTTGATACATGAGCTGTCTTGAAACAGTCAGGAAATCAGTTATGGTAAGTTTCCAGTTCCTGACTTTTTGTGATGTGTGGCACATATACTGTAGGTTGGGATAATCGTGTTATATATCTTAAAAGTCCATTTATCTAAGGACCAGATCAGCAGGATCCTTTCCAACCATTCTTGTCCCCAAATCATCCAGTTCTGTGTCCCTTTCCTGAGGCTAGGCACTAAGTACCCATACCAAAAGATGGAATGAAAGAATACCAGTGGGTGAACCATATCTATACCACCCTGTGAAACAGATTTGTATCTAGTATTCCATTTAATTGGATTCAAACTGCTCCCCCAGATTACTCTAAAAAAGGTGTTGTATAATCTAGAGTCCAGTGTATCAGCTATGGGGAATATAGATCCTACAAATAATAAAAGTGGAACTTTGGAAGTTTTAAGCAAGTAAACCCTCTTTCGTTTAGTGATCTGTAAGCTTTGCCATGCCTGTGTACATATGTCACATGAAGTTAATTTTAATTCCCAGTTTATTTTCTCCATTTCTTTAGGACCAAACTTAATTCCTAATATAACCGCTTCCTGAGATAATGGTACCCCACAGATCTGATACATATGAGCTGCCTGTCCAACTACCAAAGCATGACTCTTATGAAAGTTTATTCTAGCTCCTGTTGCCTCTGAATAGACCACCAGTGCATTGTGTGTGATGTCCCCTTCCAATTGAGATTTCAAAAATAAACAAAGGTCATCAGCATAAGCTAAAACTTTAAGGGGTGAGGTGCACGGAGAAAGACTCATACCTTCAATATTCTTTGAATTGTCAATATATCTTACCAAGATATCAATGTAAAATGGGTACAATAGGGGGCTCAAAGGACACCCCTGCCGCACCCCTCTCCTGAGCTCAATTCATTGGTCAATCGTACCATTTAAAAGCAGATGAAAATGTGCTGAGTTATATAATTGCTGTAGCCATGCAATAAACTGTTGTGGGATGCATTAAAAAGCTAAGATCTTAAACATAATGGTATGTGATACTCGACCAAAAGCTTTTTCTTGATCAAGAGTAACAATATACCCCTGCAAGGTCTCCAAATGCCCTCTAGCAAATACCTTCCGCAGAGAAAACAAGTTGTCTTTCAATGTGCATCCTGGAATTGCACAATTCTGGTGAGGTGAAATAACTGATTCTGCCATACCACTAAGTCGGTTACATAGTATAACTGAGAGCAACTTGAAGTCTATATTTAAAAAAAAAATAGGCCTCCAATTGTTTACATCCAGCCTATCTCCTTTTTTTGTATAGCAAAATCAGCAAAGCCTTCACCATTGCATCAGGAATATCCTGATTACATAAGATATCATTAAAAGTTTCTACCAATAATGGAATAAGAGCATCCTGGAATGTAGCATAAAACTTTGGGCCCAACCCATCTGGTTCTGGGGCTATATGAAGTTTAAATTTTTTCATTGCTATACAAAGTTCATCTTTGTACTGTATATCGGAGCTATCAACTGTGAGGTTTCTCTAAGATCAAGAATTGGTTCATTAGCATTAGCCATAAACTGTTCTAACTCCTCCCTTGTCTGTATCAGGGTCCCAAATGAGGAATGCAAGTGTGATTGAATTGTTTCCATTATATGTCCAAAATCAGAATGTATTGCACCTGTGTCATCTTTGACAGCCTCCCAAGCCTTTGTCCTAACCCTTGACTGACAATCCTTAAATATGTCCAAAGATGCTCTGGTGCCTTGTGTTCCTGCAGATTGCTCCATCTGCAAAGATTTGGCCTTAGAATGTAAGTACATTTTCATTTCCAGTTTTATTGCCTGGATCTGTGTGAAAAAATCTGTTTATTTATTTATTGAAAAGTTTGACCAGGTAAGGTACACTGAACAACAAGTTGCTCATCTCCCGGTATGACCTGGGGGAGAGGGTAATGGGAGTTACATTGTATTACTGAGTACATGCAATAACACAAAAGCAGTTTATACAAAAGCATATAACACATGGATTACAAGGTAGACAAGTTTAATACTATACCATGACCTAGTGGATGAGACAGATAGTGAATAAAGTATTACAAACATGTCTTAAGGCCTACAATATGAGGACTAAATAGTAACAAACAAACAATGTGAGGAAAACTAACAATGTGGCAACAAAAGAGCTAAATGCCAGGGTGGGTCCCACAGGCTGAGGAGAATGTTCCATAGGGAGAGAGATTGAGAGAGATTGCTAACAAAAACAACTAGAAGGAAAAAGTCTATAAGAGCAGCGATTAGGGTAAGCTACAAAAAATTGGGAGGAGGTCACAGTGTAATCACCATGGTCTGCATTTTGTGCTGAAATAAGTTTTTAATAGCTCTTTCTAAGTTTTAAATATTGGAAATAGGCAGATTTCTCATTCCATTTCCCCCAATTTTTAAATAACTGACAAAGGATTGTTTTTGTGTCCATCCACCAGTCGCTGACTGAATCATACCAGGTTACCAATGTTGCTCTTGCCCAGAGACGTTTCTTTACCTTATCTAATGTGTCTGGGTCTGTTAATAAGGTATTATTAAGGTGCCAATAACCAGGTCCTAAATTATTCTTTTGTAACTGACCTAGAACTATTTCCAAACTAAAATGGTCAGATATGGCCGAGGAAATAGTTGCTGCAGACAAAATAGACCAGTGTTTAGAAACAAACACATAGTCTATCCTTGAGGACAAAGAAGCCCTGTGATATGTGTGTCCCCCATTTTATGAAAAGATCTGAAAGAGTCCTGCACCTCTGCTGTGCTCTGGATTTGTTCTAAAGCATTTGTTTCACAAAGCAGTTTGGATGTAATCCCAGTTTTATTTTTTAGGTCCAATGGACAATTGGAATCGACCCCTAAAATGAGTTTTCGGTGTGTATGTAAGTATGGTTGCAGAGACTGATTTTTTGTTTGAGGTGCATATACCACCCCAACCTGTAGGTTCTGTGACTGATAAGTGATATCAATAAATAGGGCTCTTCCTGGATCAATCTCAATGATCTTTGTAAGTTGAATGAAGCCTCTAAACAATATCCCCACTCCAGAGCAGGCTTCCTCCCCCAATGACCATATGGACGTGCCCCAAACCCAAGCCTTTTTTGTCTGATAGATATCAGCTTCAGAGTGGAGCCTAGTGTCCTGTAAAAGACAAATCAATCAATCAAAATCTTTATTTATTCAGGCGAACATCATTGAGCATAGCTCATTTACAAGATGGACCTGAGTGGTCATAACAATATAAGGTTACAAATTTTACACAAAAACATGGTACTGAATAAACACAAACACAATGATTTATGAATGAGACAGATAAACAAATATTTACATATATACAAGGCAAAATGACAATAAACCTAAATCATATTAATAGGAAAGAAACAAACAGAATAGTAGGGATAAAGCGCGGGTAGTTGGACTTGGGTGGGCATTTTGTATGAAGTAGGTTGGAGAACAAGCTAGAAGAATGATTAGAAATAGGGGTAGCATAAAAAGGGGTGGGGAAGGAGGGGTGTGAGAGGACTAGGCCTTATGGAAGCAGTTGCATGATTCTGGGAATAGAATAGTGTACAGTTTTTTGAAGAATGTTAAAGGAATGAGGTCTCCAATTTCAAGGTCTTTTGAAGAGAATTCCAGATAAGTGCTAGGAATAGCTGATTGCAGCCCTTCCATACCAGGTGCAGGTGATAGGAATCTTCAGCATGATGAGTTTATTGATCCTTAGGGTGTAAGGCCTGGATGTGATCCGTTGAAACAGTCTGAGATGTAGGAAGGAGTTTGTTTGTCAGAGCTTTGTAGATCCAGACAGCAGCATTTTGTTTCTTCTATGTTGTAGGGCTGTCCAACTGACTGCATTGTAGAGAGCAATGATGGGTGCTGGGGAAGATCTGTAATGAATCTAATAGCTCTATGATACAAGGTGTCTAATTTATTTAAATGGGAGAGGGAGCAGTAGCCATAGAGGAAGTCAGCATAGTCAATGAGGGATAGGAATGATGCCAGGATTAGCCTTTCTTTGGAATCTCTGGTCAGGTGGTGTTTGATCCTATAAAATAGGCCAAGTCTTTGTCTAAGCTTTTTCAGGAGCTCTTCAATGTGGCTGGTGTAGTCAAGTTTATTGTCAATCCAGACTCCAAGATATTTGAATTTGTCCACGTATTCCAGATTTTCACCAAGGATGGTAGATAATTGTGGGAGGGTGAATGATGGGACAGTGGAAGAGCAGCTCTTGGTGGCAAAGAACATAGCTTTCATTTTCTTGGCATTTAGTAGTAATTTCTTTCTAGTAAGTTGTGCTGTAGAGGGGAGAACTCAGACTGTAAAAGCTCACAGGCTTTTGATGGTGAGGGATTACTGACATATAGTACAGTATCATCTGCAAAAAGGTGAATAACAGATTGTGAGAGATTGGAGTCAATATTGTTGATGTAAATGGCAAAGAGGATGGGGCACAGGATGGAGCCTTGCGGTACACCTCTTAGGAGTGGTTTAGAGGTAGATAGGTCACCTTCATTTTTTACCAGTTGTAATCTTCCAGAGAGATAGCATCTGAACCATTTAAGAGAGAGTGAGTCAAGACCTATGGAGTTCAGAGAGGAGATTAGTAGTTCATGGTCCACAGTGTCAAAGGCTTTGCTTAGATCCAGGAACACAGCACAGGTGTTATTCTTTTGTCTAAGGCAGTCTGCCAGTCATTTGTAACTTTGCTAAGGCAGAGATGGTGCTGTGCATAGATCTAAACCCAGATTGAGCTGGGTTAAGGAGATTGTTGGTATCAAGGTAGGCACTTAACTGAAAGTTTACTAACTTTTCAAGCATCTTGGACAGTACTGGTAAGATGGAAATGGGCCTATAGTTGTTGAGGTCCATGGGATCACCTGCCTTAAGTAGTGGAAACACTTGAGCTGTCTTCCATATTGAGGGATAGAACCAGTGGCTAGGGCCAGATTGAAGAGGTGAGAGGGGGCAGCTAAGGCGTGCAGTGCTATTTTTAGAAAGTAGGGATCCAGGAGTCTGCACCTGCACTTTTAGTTGTATCTAGTTGGAATAGAAGGTCTTCTACTTCTTTTAAGGGTATTGATTTGAAGGAGAATGTGGAAGCAGCCTTTTGTCCCTCAGTAGATTGTAAGTTTAGTGATGATCTCATTAGGTTTGCAGGTGAAGAGTCGAAAGCTAGGCCAGCTGTAGTAAAATGATCGTTGAAGGCATTTAAGATTTCATGCTTGTCAGTGATTTCAATACTATTTAGGTGCACTTTGGGTGGTAAGACAGGGGTAGAAGTTTGACCTAGGATCCCCTTAATGGTACCCCAGAACCTGGAAGGGTTGTGATAGGAGGCATCCAATTCAGCTGTGTAGAAGGCAGCCTTGGCATTTCTTACTTGTTTTGTGCAGGAGTTTCTGGCTTTTCTGAATTGAAGCCAGTCATTTGGATCCTTTGTCTTTCTTGCCCTTTTCCAGAGTTTATCTCTGGCAAGCAGTGCGGATTTAAGGTCAGCAGAGAACCAGCGACAAGATTTGAGTTTGGTTCTGACACTGGTGAGGGGTGCATGTATATTGAGGGCACTTGTGATAATATCACTTAAGATCTGAAGAGCCACCTCTATTGAAGCTGTGAGATAGAATTCTTGCCAACGTGTGGTGTGGCACAATTCATGGAGATATCCTGAAATATTAAAGTTCTTTTTTGACCTTCTTGGGAGAAATTTTGCAGGGTTGGATGGCTTGATTGTTGATCTTATGCCAGCTATGGGAGAGTGATCACTTATGTCACTGAATAGCACTCCAGCATGAGAATACAGATGAGGCTTATTTACCAACATAATGTCCAGGAGTGTGCTGTTGAGATTATTCTTTGGGTTAATCCTTGTTGGTTCTTTGATTAATTGAGTGAATCCATAAGTGTCACAGAAGGTTACTAGGGGTGCAGATACATTGGCTAGCCAATTTAAATTCAGGTCACCTAAAATGATGGTATCTTCAGGGCCTAGATTAAGTATAGATCCTAGGTGGGATAGGAGTTTGAGGCCTGCAGAGGGGGGCCTGTAGCAGCCAATCAGTTGAAAAGATGATATATTGGGAAGGGTTATTTTAATTGTTAAGCATTCGAATTCCTTTGGCTGTGATGTAATATTGAGGCAGGATGCAGAGATGTTTGCTTTGACATAGATGGTTACCCCACCGCCCCTGGATGGACGGTCAGATCTGAAGAGCTGGTAGTTGGGGAGATTTATTTCACTGTCTTTTGTTGCAGATTTGAGCCATGTTTCAGAGATAACCAGAAAGTCAGGTAAGGTGTGTGCAACCCAGGCCTGTATTAATAAGAACTTTTTTAGGAGGCTGCAGGCATTGATGTGAAGAAAACTCAGGCCATTTATGGATGCTAAGTCAGATGGGGAGATAGAGCTTTCTGTGGGTCCAGGGTTGATTTCAACAGTGCCAACACAGATCAGCAGAAAGAAGATTAGTTTGATGAGGGCACCAAGTGATAGGAATAGGGAGTAGTCAGAGGATTTTCTCTTCTTGCTTGGGATCCAATGTATAGTGGGTGATGATCCTGCTGTGTGGTTATAGATTTTGTCATAAAGTACCAGCTTAATGGACAGGCATAGGGAGTCTTTGTAGTGCCAGTACGGGAGCAGGGGGCTTACTGAGTACCGAACTGGTTGTGAGCCTTTTTGTGGGATACCCCAAGGATTACAGTGCAGAAGCAGCAGTATATACTTCGGGAATTGAGGGGCATCCACTGGGGACAGCAGAGGGGGACAGGCCCGAGTAGCCGCCCCAATCACCATGGCATGGGCTACATCAGTTTCCTCTTCTGGATCCGAGGAAGGTGAGAGACAAAGCAGCAATAGGAGGCACAGTAGCATGGTGGGAGGTAGGTAGGGGTTAAAGATACTAAAGGTGATGTGAAGAAATGAGCTCAGGAATTGGCTAGGAGATTAGCTATGGGCGGGGATAAGAGATTCGGTGGGAAAGTGTGTATAAAAGAAACACCCAGGAAGGGGAGGGGCGGGCAAAATTTTGCAGCTTTCCGGTACCTTTCTGGCTGTCTCTCCCGGCCTCCTGGTTCCCTTCTCGGCTATGCGGTGGCCGCCCACCCGCTGGTGGCTCGGAGCCCCTACGGTCTCTGGGTGCTCGAGGGCAGGGCCGACTAGAAAGGAGGGGACAGAGGAGAGGCAGTCAGAAAAAGCACTTAGTTGCAGCAATCTGCAAGAGGTGCTAAAAACCAGATTTACACAACAAAGACTGGGTGGGTGGGGGGTTAGGCGCCTGAGCGTCTAGCCCAACACAAGTCTCCCAAAAGACTGTAATCACAGAGTAATCAAGCAAGAAGGCATTTCACAAAAGTGTACAATAATAAAAGTAAAAAACAGCTCCTTTTTAGAGAATTTTACATTTTACATTGAAAGAGCAGTAATCCCGACCAGTTTTGGTGGTGCAAGTACAGCTAAAGTCAATGGGGAAGGCACACCAATCAGAGGCAAGGCAAAGCTGGCGGTCGCCTTCAGATTGGCTTGCGGCTTTCCCGTACCTTTCTGGCTGTCTCAATGTTAGCTTGGGTGTCCTTTAAAGGCTGAAAGGTGATGCATCTATGCTTATAATTTTTTTTTTGTATTCAGGGAATGGACTTTGATACAATTTTCAGCAGTGCTGGGCATTTAAAAGTAAAACCAGGGGGAGGGGGTATTCAAGATGTTTTTTTTCCTCATCTGTTTAAGCACTCTGGGCCTCTCTCCCCACCTCTCCCTCCATATCTGAAGTTTCATTCTGAGACTAGGCTAACGAAGAAGCCTCAGAATCCTCGTCATCCTCCCCAGCTGAAGTTTTCAAAACAGCATATTTGTTGGAATCAGTAACATATTCAGTTTGAGGAAGTTTTGATTTGGGAACATTCCTGGCAGACTGTCACTTTCCTGTTACCAGTTGGCATCCTTCCTCAGTTAGGGAGGGGGTGGGGGGGCATTTCCCCTGACTGGCTTGCCACAGAAGAGGGCCCTGCCTGTTCTTCAGCAGTTTCAGATGTGACCACTGAAATATTAATTTCCTCTTCTGGAGGTAGAGTCTGACCAGAATGACCAGTAAGGACAACTTCTGTGTCTGCCTGAGGGATGATTGGCTGGGCTACAGACTGGTCTGCAGGTACCTCCGGCTCCTTCTCTGAGCTCAGGTATCTTTGTTGTTCAGATTGTTTTTCTTGTGCAGCATGTACTATAGTATCCTGGTCTCAGAAAGAACCCTTATTGTGAACTGCCCAAGGGCACTGCAGAAACAAGTGGCCATGATCCTCGCATAAATTGCATTTCGGGGTTTGACATTGATTGCTCGGATGCCCCATTTGTTGACAAAAATTGCAGATTGATGCCTCACAAGCATTACTTATATGTAAAAAGGATCCACATCTGTGGCATGTCTTAGGTTGGTCTGGGTTAAAACAGAAGCCTCGGTCAATACCTGAATAGAAGCAACTAGGAAGATGCACCAGGCCCTCCTCCGCCATCTGTAGCTTAACTTTAATTTTCCAACCCCCAGTCCATATGTTCTCACTGTCAATAATGGGAGAAGGTCTGTCCATAACATCTGCTCATTGTTTAACCCAATACAGGATATCAGACACATGCACATTCTCATTTCGAAAAAGAACTGTAATGAGTTTAACAGGAATGGCTGTGAAGGCGGCCCACATTGGTGTTTCTTTTAAGTAGGAGAACTTTGCCCAAAATTTTTCAAGGTGGACTGGTGTGTTAAAACTACTGTAAAGTCAAAGATGGTATCTCCTGATATGTGGATTAATGCCAAGATATCCAGTGCCTGAGATTGCATTGGTTCCTTCAGACATTTGCAAGTCACATAAATCCTGTCCGGTGGAAATTCCAGTCCTCGTTTGAATTTTGTAGAACTGCATTCCTTCTAGACCGTGGTTTACCTAGATTTGCAAATAAATCAGCCATCCTTCTTCTAGGGTTGAGGGGGGAAGGGGAGAGCAGGATTTGGGTCAGTCTCCTGGCTATGTGCTCCACTAGTCTCTAAATCAGCTGCTATTGTCAGATGCTCTGTGGAGTCAGCCCATTAAGTAGAGGGAGCCTCTTGATCAACTTTGTTAGCAACAGTTTGTGAGGCAGGCCCTGGTGGCCCAGGGTTACTAATCGCATCAGACAGTTCAGGCCTAGTTTCAGAGTCAGCACAATTATTCTCATTGGTTATAGTCAAAGAGACAGTATTAACAGTCATAGCAATATGAGAGGAATGCACAGTACCTGGTAAAGGAATGTCAGTAGCATTTGCAATGCCAGCCTTCACTTGCCTTGTAGAGTCTTGTCCATGATGCAACCCATCCCCCTCTGACACACCCGAGTGAGAACTTTCCATGAATTCTCCTCGGGAATCTTTAGGGCAACCAGAAATAGGATGCAAAGCCAGCGTTATGATTTGTGCAGCTGTAGGTGCTTCTCTGGGCAGCCAGTGTTTCCTATCTGGAGCATGTGACCAGCCTGTGGCAACGAGAGCCCTTTCAGGAGACTACATACCAGTGTTTATGGACTGAGCTGCCTCCTTGGCTGAGGAATTATCAATTGGTTCACCTGGTTCCTTGTCCTTGATTTCTGGGCTTCCATCTCCATTGTCCAGAATCATGTGAAGCAGCCTACTTGTACCAGTTGCTGTTGTTGTAGGGGAAGGTATCCCTGAGTTAACTTTCTCTGTTCCTAGAAGTACAGGTCTCAAGAAATCCTGCACCTGCGGATCTCCTCCATCATTGCCAGAGTACACACTCATGGTCCCAATCATCAGTGCAGGTAATGCATCTGCCACCGGAATCTCCATTGAACATTGAAATAAATCTTCCTCTGTAGCAGGGAGTTGTTCTCCCAGACTACCTTCTCCTTCAATTTCTATTGCCACATTACAAGAGCTATCAAGATTACCTGGATTATTTATTTGTTCTGTGGTAGTCTTTGCTTCCTTGAAATTAATTTTCCCTTCAGAAGTTTCCATTTCTTCATTTTGTTCTTCAGTCTCCATAACTTTCTCCTACTCAGTAGCACTCCTGGACACCATCTTGGTACCGCAGCCAAAGTGGTCCCCTCTGCTTACAGAAAGCAAGGCCCCCTGCAGGCAGAGCAGGGGAATGTCCCTGGTGTCCTAGTCAAATTTGCCCCATTCTCTAAAATACCACCAGCAGCTTAATCAGGTTCAGTATATCTGTTTGCATCTGTATCTCCCCCTCACCCCAGGACAAGAGTGAAAATAGGCAGAATTTCCTAGTACTTATTTACTGGTCAACAAAACTAACCTCTGTTCTGTACATGCAAACCAAAAAATGTCACACACAGTGAAGTCCAGTACAAACCCACACCAATCTACATCATATACAAACCAAAAAAGAGCACAACCACTTTAATATAATGCATATCTTACCAATATAGAACACTCATTGTACCCTCTACATAGTTTATATTTTTCTGTTTGTGTTGAAAATTCAATAAACTGTTTTGTTAAAAAAAAGAGTATGTGGCCGGCCCAGTGGCGCTGAGGGTTGAGGCGCTGGACGCCACACCTCACGCTGCACCAACGACCCAGGTTCGGAACTAACTCTGGTTGCTGGGGTCGGCGGGGAGAGGGAGGATTGAGCATCCCAATGGATGCTCTCTTCCTTTTGGGGTGGGATACCGGGGGTGCTGTATGCACCCGATGTTCCTGAAGCCAGTGGAAGCAAGGGCTTTTGTGGCATTGGCGGCTCTGCTTCATGGAATCGGGAAGAGGGGATGCTGTTAGGTGCTTGACTGATGGCGTACGTCAGCACATCTCAGAGTCTGGACGTATGTCCTTTTTGCGGGCATCCTAGGGGTTGGGAGAAAAATCAGGGAAAATTATAAATACCCCTGCCCTACAAGCAAGATGAAACCGGTGATGGGGATGTCTTGGGGGGATTGCCCTGGTGGATGGAGTAGGAGGAGGTATGAGGCCTCCTCTGAAACCCGTGGGAACCAGGCAAGTGAAAAAAAAAGAGTATGTGCACACACCAATGAAGTAAACACATGCCAATCAATCTGTTTCAGTCTTTATAAATCATGGCATCCTTTTTTAAATAACCAGGACTATTTATTTGTAAACATTCTGATGCTGCTATAACCTAAAGCCAGTCTCTGCTGCAAACATTTCTTAAATTCTGCAGTTCAAAGTTCAGACAGCATAGTCTATTTAACCCAGGTGTTTCTCTCATTTTCTACAAAGGACAACAGTTTGGGATGAAGACCTTCATTCTACCTGCTACAGTTTGGATTAGCAAAGGCAGGCATGAATAGGCTCTCTAGTAATCTGCATCTACTGCCTATTCTCAATATCATCAGGTTGCATGTATGTGCCCATGTCTCACAGTCACCTTGCTAGGCATGGCATGGCATACAAAAGGGCTGTATGGTGCCTCAGCTGGGCATGCCTAACTTACATGTCAGAAAATTGTATTTACTGCTGCTTCCCAGACATCCCCCTAACCTACTTGTCACTGCAATCACTAGCTGAGGAAGTCCAATTCTGCCACTGCTACCCCCCATCATCTACTGTGCATGACTGACCTGCCATGATGTGGCTCATACTGCTACCAGGAAGCTGAGGGAGAGATGAACAATGACATCTGGGAGTTGCATGAGCTTTGTGAATGAGGTTCAGAGACCTAGGTTGGTGGTCAGACATCAACTGAAACAGAAGTATTTGAGTGATCTTTTGGAGGAGAGTTCACCTAACTAATATTAAGGCTCACAATGAGGGGATTCATCCAGCATAATCACTGTATGTGAATTGTTGCTGGCTTAATACCATTCTGACAAACTCTTACTATTTTGCCAATATCAAAGACACATTCTAAAACTCTGGTGGTTAACAGCTGCAATTGCAATGAATAGCTGTAGCATGTGGCAGACAGTCCTTGCCAACAGCAATCAGCTGTACAGTATGGTTGCCCTGCTGATTGGTCAACAGTGTAGTTCTTGAAATGTGAGCTGATGGCAACTGGCCGCAGGCGGGCAATGAATTTCTCATAGGTGGTATATGGTTAACTAACAGCTATGCAAGCCATTACTGGATCATTGATTGCATGCAAGGTGGGTGGGGTGCTCTGAGAACAGAAATACCATCCTATGCCAACTAGAGCAGAAGTACTGTCTCCCTCAGGGGTTGTTTATATTGGTTCCTTGTCTTCTCACATCTACATGGAATACACACACCCAGTTCCCTTTCTGAAATACCACCTTTGTTGCTTGCTGGAAGAGACCAGTTTTGCTGTTCCACTGTACAACATGTATTATATGTGTACAGGTGACAACTGAAGAGTTAGCTCCTTTGTAGTTTTTTGTAGTTTGTTAATGTCTGTAGAACCCTGTAAGTGGTAGATCATCATTTAGGTACTCTGGCTCTTACCGCTGAACAGCTGAGACTTATAGCTGCAATTTTCAATCATGTCTAGAGTCTTCTGGAACCCAGGTTCTGTGGTTGTAAATAAACAGTAGCTCTGAAACTCACTCCCAATCTGATGGGGCCCATTCAGGATGCTAATGGTCTGGGCAAAGTACATATCTGTGCCATTGGCAATCCTTTTGAAAACCTGGCTCATTGAGATTAAATTTGTTTCCTTTTTATTTTAACCAACATTCTTTAACATTATTTATAATAGGTTTATACAGTATGTGCAGTTCCAGCATCACTTGATGTGTTTAGAGATTCTTTTCAAGTCTTTGGATTCCAGAACCTCTCAACTTCCAGTCACATTTCTCTTACTCAATGAACTTAAGAATGCAATATTTTAACCATAAGAGATTTTATTTCAGCATGTATTTATTTTAAATTGTTAAAGAGAAAGGCACACTGAGCCAAGGCTCATTTCCAGGTGTGACCAGAGGGTGGGGAAACATTGGAGTTGGTAAAAAGCTAGACAATTATAGTACATCTGAAAATACCAAATGCATACATCCAAAATGCACCTTCATGCAAAAATCAGCACCATCAATGAATTCTCATAATGCATTATGTACAGAATATACAAGAAATGTTTCAAGGAAGCAGGGCAAGAAAGGTCTACAATACTTTTCAATATGCTGAGGGCAAGAGTGCTTGAGTCCAGATTTAAGGAGACCTGGGTGGGGAGAGGGGGTGTCAGCAGTAAATAAGAGGAGACCTGTCATGAAGGGGAGTGAGAGGTGCACAGGGGATCAGGAATAAGTCTATGCAGATGTCTGATGGCAGAGAGTGAGGGGGTAAATTGGAGGGAGGAGAGCAGCAGGTTCCAAAGTTAGAAATGGTAGAAGAAGGCAGCTTAACCAGCACCAGAGTAAGACTGGAGAATGGCAAAATTGTGGGTGTACCTGGAGCACAGTGAGTAGGAATAGGAGAGGACAGGGGAGAGGAATGAGAAAAGCTAGGAGAGAATGGACCAAAACCATTATTTAGTAATGAAGGAGGCAGAAATGGACTCGTGACATGAAGGCCCAGGGAGGATTAAAAGAGAGGAATAGAGTGAGCAGTGATGAGTATGGGGTGGAGGAGAGTGTCTAGTGAAGTGACAGAAGGCATTGCACACCGTGTACAGTCTGTCAAAGGAAGAGGCAGGGCCTGTGCCATAGACCACATCTTCGTAGTCAAAGAGTGGGAGAACCATTTTGGTGACCAGCTCCCTATGGACCTGGGGAGAGAGGCAGTCTTTATTGCAATACAATGCAACATGTCTGGGGCACAGCTTTGTATGGATGAAACTGACATTGGTAAAGAGATGCAGAAACTTCACAGTAATAAAAGCATACACAAGTCAGTCATGGTCAATTTGTATGGATGGACTCTTTGGTTCTGCATCTCTTGGTGTATCACCACAAAATGGTATCTGTAATATATTGCTAAAGACTGTTTCTTTTTGTAAATAAATTAAAATATATTAATGTAGTTAAAACCTTTTAGTGATTCAACAAGTTTTTAAATTATTTAGATGTACATTTCTTAATGGCATCAACAAGATTATACTATTGCCAACCCCTTGTGGACTAAAATGTGAACACTTTCAAATGCCCCATATGAGTAAACATGGGCACTTTAAAGAAAAAAAAAACATCTGAAAGGTGCTTGCTTCAATATAGTCAAAGTACATATAGTGAAACAAAATGGAAATATGTCTCCACTCATGAGTATTTTCAAACAATAGACACAGAGCCCTGAGAATGCCACAAACCCCAAGTGTTCCAAACATCGGATGCATGGGACTTGTAACATTCTCCCAGTGCTAATTAGGATTTTCACTCTTGTGCATCAAATGCCACAAGTTAAACAACTACCCCCAGGTTTAACTTACAGCATTCAGGGGGCCATTTTTACGGGGATTGTGCCAAATATTTGGTACAAGCTGCCATAAAGTGTGAAAACTTGCAACTGTGCCTGATGTACAAAATTTGGGTTTAGTTGCAGCAAATATGTTTGGCTCAACTGCACCAAGAAAAAGGTTTGACACAGGGATTCATGCAAGCCCTGCATTTTCCTTAGACAATCCGGCCCACAATATGAACTACTACATAACTACCAGCATATAATAGTTGCTAAGACCGCTTCATTGGGGTGAGCAATTATTGGAAATATAAATACTGGATACATATAATATCAAACTGATCACATGCTAATCAGTTTTAAGCATCACATGAGTGGTTAGTGTGATACTGCTTATGTAACATGATGCACCTGTCAAGTAAGGTACAACTTCTAATATGGCACCCACAATACAAACCATTGATGTTGACAAATAAATCTCCAGAACCTGTCACAGTGTCTTTGACTCTTCTTCAATACCTCAGAACTTGCTCATCAAAAAATCTCTCTTAAAATGACTAAAACATTTCAAAGTTGCCCAGCACATCTTTACTTTCTCACAGTGCTGGCTGCCAAAAGACTTAGGCAAGTACAGACAAGGAAGAATTAGAGCAAGTGGTGCATAGCTGTGAATGTGAAATGGCTCTCTTGGCTTACGGTCAGACTCCCTTGGGGGAGCAGAGGTGGCAGTTGCTAAGGATGACTAAACTGCTCCTGTGCTATGTAAGCATCATTTACTGTATTTTTCCCAAACTAGCTATTACAAAAACAAAGCAATTTTTCGGACACCTTTAATGTGTGTTGCTTTCATAAACCACTCAAGCTTCTTTCTTGTAGCTTATGTAACAGCACGCACCTTGGGTGTGGAAAAAGGTTACATAACACAGTTGCCCACAAATTATTCATTATAATTATTTACTATTATCATCTACTTATTATTTCATGTTTGTTTTAAGTTATGGTGGGGGCTGTGACCCCTGAAAATACAAATACAGTAGTAACTCAATTGATGTATTACTCCCCAAAAAATCTACAGTTGGCAGTTGCTCAATCTCTGTCACATACATGATGCCTGGCCGAGGTGGTGAGTGGAGGGGCTGTGCCATTTGTCATATCCAGGAGGAGGACATTTCTTACTTTAGCAAATGAGGGGCTTGGTTGGATAAGGAGGAGGGACCTGAGTGGGTTGGGCAGGGAGTAGAGACATTTGTTTGATTGGGGACCACTGGACATCAGGGAGTTATGTACATGTATACAGTGCAGGAAATCTGGGGTGGGGAAGGAGACTACAAGGGTCAGGAATACTATATAATATATAGTAGGTGGCAGTTGAGGGAGGAAGAACCACTGGATGCCAGGGATCTGATTTCTATATGATGAGTGGTAATTCTGGGGAGGTAGAGCACTGGATGCCATGGATTTAACTTCTACATGATAGGCGAGCGATTGGAGGGGGACCATTAGAGCCAGAGATGTAATTAGTATTGTACTGGGTGGACAATTGTGGGGTTTAGAAAGGTGTAAGATCATAAGTCCTGGTATGTTGAGGTGGTAATCAGCATAGTAATGATGGCAATATACTACTTGCTCAAACCAGATTCAATTAGTGATCATTCCCCTATTTTCTGCATGTCAGGCCAGGCCCCCTAAGATCTCCCTTATATAAGTCAATTTTGGTATTTGTCCAACTTTACCCCATTGAGTTTAAATATGATGCAGCTTAGCAAGTATCATAAGTATCATATGTCAGGTCTGAGACAATAGCTTTCACCATTGAGTCTCGTTGATTATGAGATCTTCCTGACAATCAGCTAAATTTTCCCTGTAACTCTGTAGTAGGTGTCCAGTTTGTTCTTAAAACTAATCTTTGTGTCTCTATTAGCTATATCACTAGGGAGTCTGTTCCAGGCGGACACTACTCTCTAGTTAACCCAGACACCTGTCTTGCTGGATTTGTGCAGTTTACCCTTTACTTGATAGTCATGACTTCTAGTAACTTTAATAGGATTTTTCCATTGTAATCCCACACACTCCCATGGGTCCCTATTCTGAAAGGCAGATTATATAGTACCAAACATATGCCCCCCCCAAATCTATGATACTCCAGAGAGTATAGATCCATCTCTCTCAATCTCTCCTCAAATGGGAGGGACTGCAGATCATGGATTCTTTTAGTTGCTTTCCTCTGCACTCTCTCAAGATTTCTTACATCTGACTTGTGGCATGGACTCCAGAACTGCACATTATACTCCGTTAGTGACCTCACTAGTATACAAAGGCAGCAGTACAGTTCTATCCCTTCTTCTTATATTGTGTAGGATACAATGCAACATTCTATTGGCCATATTAACCACTCTGTTGGTATGTTGCATGAATGACAGTTCATTTGTAAGCAGGATGCCTAAGTCTCTCTCACATTCCACACTTGTTAAGAGTGTGGCCACATACATTACATGTTGCCTAAATGTTGTTATGACCGAAGTGCATTACATTACATTTGGCAATATTAAACTTCATTTTTGTGTGCTTCAGCCCAGGCACCTACTGAGTGCTCAGTTCAGTTTAGAGACACAACTAACCATCAGGGGCTGATGTCTTGAGGGAGGACACAAAGATGCTAAAAAGTATTGGGCCCTGCAGTGACCCCTGGGGTACCCCACTCGTGACCTCCCCCAATCTGATAGCTATTCCCTGATACTAACTGTCTGTCTCCTCTGGCTCAACCAGGCATTGATCCATTGTATATTTTGTGATTTAACTCCAATTTCTTGTAGACTACCAAGTAGGCCATCAGGGGGAATTAAATCAAAGGCTTTTGAGATGTCCAAATTCACTACATCCACTAGTAAACTGTCTTCCAGGGCTCTGCTCACTGTCTCAAAGAAATTCAGTAAATTAGTATGGCAAATTTAGTAAATCAGTCTTAACTCATTACCTCCTGTGGGGCCATTTTGTGTCAGGTAAACAATGCATAGTTCAGACTTCATATGGAGCTATTGGAGGCAATGAATTTTAAGTTGGAACGTAGGAGGTTTAGGAGGGAGGTTAGGAAGCACTTCTTTACACAAAAGTTGGTGGAAACTTGGAATGCACTGCTGGAAGAGGTCATCTCATTGAAGACAGTGGGAAGCTTTAAGAGAGGCTCTGATAGGCATGGGGGAAGGTAAGGATCATGGGTAGGAAGGATGGAAGTAGTAGGGAGGGAGGGCAAGAGACATTAGCTCAAGCTGTGGACCCTGCAATACAAGCAGACTTGATAGACCAAATGGCCTTCTTCTGCTGACTCCTTCATATGTTCATATGTTTGTATAACCCCCCCGTTTGAATCTGTGCTGTGTAATGTGTGCATACCCATTAACCTGTATATGTTATTCTAGGTGATCTTTTATATATTCCTCCATTATCTGACACAAAAAACATCAGGCTAATAGGCTATTAGCTACAAAATCCCCGGCGCTTAGGGTCTTCTCATGACCCTTTCTCAAGGGTCCCCTTGAAAAGGGTCATGAGAAGACCCAAAGCGCCAGGGATTTTGTACCAAAGGTTCCATGCTTTTGTACTTTACCTAAGTGTGATGACTATTTTTTGCTTTATGTGCATCAGTGCTCCTCCCTTCTGTGTTTTGTTTTCCATATCTTTTGGAGTGAGCACCCACAGATTTCGAGCACTCCTGTAGCTGTGTGTTCTAATAGGCCTGTAGTTGGTAACTTCTGATTTTAACCCACTCTTGTATATGGGTGTCACATAAGCCATACTTGCCTTCTGGAGTTGCCCCATGTCTCAGTGATGCATCAAACGTGAACCCTACTGGGCCAGCTAGTTCATCTGCTAGTTCCCTGAGCATACATGGGTGCAACCCATCTGGTCCTGGCACCTTGTTGGTCTTTAGGTTTACCAGTTTGGCCATTAATATAGGTTGAAAATCTATAACATTCGGTGTATTGTGCACAACATTATTAGATAATTCCTTGTTGTTTATAACTTGAAACACACTAAGGAAATATTTATTGGAAAGGCTTAGCCTGGAGTTCAGTGACCAAGCAGCCAGCCACTCCCACTTTCTGAGCTATATAAGCAGTTCCTCTCAGCCTCACTGTGAAGGCAGCCGATTTGTTCTCTGAGCTGCTTCGGCCTCCCTTCTGGCTGAGGCCCCCGCTTGTCTCTGCTGGGCTTCTGTGATTATTTTTCTACTTCTGGTTTGTATTTTGACTTCGGCTGTGTGTGCTTCCTTCCCCTTTTTTTTGGGGGGGGGGGGATCTTTGTTTCTCAGCTCCTAACATACTGCTACTCTTCCTCCAGTGGCAGCACTCTCTCCTTAGGGGGATTCCTAAGGTACCTTTAGACTCGGGAATCATCCAATGGCACCTCTGGGGTGGAACCCTTTCCGAGAGTTCCTTGCCTTCGTACCCCTACAGGGTGGTAATTCCTCTGGAATAAAGAGTGCGAAGGGACGAAAGCAAACTAACACAGTTGCATAAGCACAACACTTTACTGGCTGTGTAGGTCAGTGAATTAAAAGTATCAGCATTACTCTGTCATCTGAAATTATTATCCCATCTATGTTTATGAGTCCTATCTTTGTAGTTCCATTTCTTTGATTATTAATGTAATTGAAGAATGTTTCTTTTTTTATTATCTGATGTTAAATTAGCTACCATTTCTTCCTAATTTGCCTTAGCTGTTTTTATTGCTTTTTATCTTGTCATGCACATGCACAAGAAACATATTGCCTTAACTTGGAATAGCAGGTTTTGGAGGTGCGGTCCTGTAGTGGCCAGTGGTGCCACTGCTTTTTCAGGCTGGGCTCTGTGGCACAAATTAGATTGCACACTGTCTGTGCAAAAGCCTGCCACCACCTTGAAAGTATTTAGCTGCTGCAATGAGGGAGTGCCCCCTCCTTGCAGGGCATGCCTTCCGTGGTGTAACATTTCAACAAACATGGTGGAGCCATCCACCTCTAACTGTCCCCATAACAGCCGATGTTGGGGGTGCCCAATCCCCCTGTTGGCATTTCCCCTCGCCAGTTCATTTGCTGACAGGGTAGCCCAGTCCCCATTGGCATAATGTTCCCCCCAAAAAAATTTGTTGTGAGCCGAGGGGGTGACTAATCCCCCTCACCTCATGCTGCCCCCCAAAAGCACACTATGCAGCAGATGGGGGTGCCTAGTCCCCATTGGCTCCAGCTCCTTCCCCAAACAAAAAGCCAGGTGGCACGCTGGCAGCCCACCCCAGCATGCTCATGCCCCCCTCCCCCAGCACACTGTATGGCTGATGGGGTGACCAATCCATGTCAGATCCAGACCCCCCAAAGAAACACCCAGGTATGCCAACACAATGGTAGCCCACCCCAGCATGCCCAAAGCATCCCACGTTGCCATTTCCCCCCCTGTAAAAATAAGAAAACATTCCCTCATGGTGTCTCTTGCCCCCAACCAGCACCCACCCTCTGAGCACCCACCTCCCCACTCACACACTCTCACCTCATACTTACCTCTGGAAGCCAGCGTGATGATCTTCGGTGGACCAGGAGCACATCAGCACTCTTCAAAGCCGACTGCAAACTGAAGAAATGCCTGTAAGCTGTACAACGGTATAAATAGGGTTTTTTCAACTTTGGTGGCTATCACAGCCATTTTTGGGGATTTTTTCACCAAATTTTCAACATGGGTTTCTTGGGACCCCACCTCATGAACTCAGTCACCGTCATTTTGTTATTCAGTCCCGGAAGGTGATTTCACGGTCACTGTGCGAAAAAACTTTTTGGGGCTGATTAACAAAATGACAGTGTCACAGTTAATGAGGTAGGCTCCCAAAAACCCTATGTTGCAAATTTGGTGGAAAAATTCACAAAAATGACTGAGTTACGAGTGTGTGTTGCGCAGTTCCTACGCATGCTCGTAACTTCGAGAATTTTTAATATTTTCACTCCAGATTTTCAACATTAACATTTTACCACACTTCCTTATGAACAGTACAGCTGTCATTTTTCACATGTCACTGAAATGTGTTTTCACACACGTGGCGCACAATGGCACAGTCGGTGTGTGAAATCAATGTTCGTAGCAGATCAAGAAAATCACAGTGACTCTATCCATGAGTGGAGGTCCCAAAATGCATATGTTGAAAATCTGGTGATAAAATTTCACAAAATGCCTATTTTATGAGTGTGTGTTGTGCAGTTTCCACCAACATTGCCATTTTTGCATACCTCCTTAAGAACAGTACAGTTGCTATTTTTCACATGCTACGCGAAATGTGGTTTTGCACATGCGTCGCACAATGGCACAGTCAGTGTGAGAAATCAATGTTCAGGACAGATAAAGAAAATTATAGTGACACTGTCCATGAGTGGAGATCCCAAAATGCCTATGTTGAAAATTTGATGAGAAAATTCCACAGAATGACTGTGTTACAAGCATGCATTGCACAGTTTCCATGCACACTCATAACCTGGAGAATTTTTAATATTTTCACTCCAGATTTTCCACATTGCCATTTTGGCACACCTCCTTAAGAACAGTACAGTTGTCATTTCTCACATCCTGCACAAAATGTGGTTTTCAGCTACTGGTGCAGAATTGTGCAATCACAGTGGGACATCAACGTTCAGGACAAATTAACAAAATCACAGTGCCACTGTTCATGAGCAGAGGTCCCAAATACTTTCATGAGGTGGGATGAGAAAAAGCTCCTGTTGAAAATTTGGAGTGCAAATACCAACAAATGCCTGGGGTATTAGGGTTTCTAACCATAACATCCCACCTTGTAGAGACTAACTGGCATCAGGGGTGTGACTTTAGATTGCCGGTTCTAATGCTCATGCTATTTCACCCCCACCTCCACCCTTCAGCCACGGACAGGCATTGAACTGAGTCTTGCACTCTTTGTCCCCAAAGTTCACCCCATTCTCCTATACTGTACCCATCTCAATGTATTTCCATATGGAATGGGGCGAGCGTAAGGCCCAAGGACCCCAAGGCAGAACGTGATACTTGTTGGACTCTGCAGGTAGGGTGAGGTGAACTCACATGAGCATTATGGCCGACACCCAAAGGCACACCTCAGTGCCCGTCAGTCTCTTCAGGGTGGTATGGAGTTGCCATCACTCTGTACTTCACTGCCATTCCTTTTATGCATCTGTCTAACTCGTGAACTATTAATGCCAATGTCAGCAAGACAACATTTGGCATTGACAAATACTTCTTTGGCTATGTTTTTATATTTTAATCATGTAAGAGTGGAGTTTTTTTGGGGGGTATTTCTGAAATACCCTTTTCTTTTTTAACAAGCCTTTTTAGTGGTTGATTAAGCCAAGTGGGGACCTTACCCTGGCAGTCGTATTTAATTTTTTCAGGTAGATGGTGAGTAATACAGTGTGTTATCTTTGTTTTGGTGATTTCCTAAATGTGTTGTACACTTAACCAATTAAGTTCTTCTTTCCAGTCCCAGCCAATTAAATTGTTCGTCATGTCTTTGTAATTTGGGTATCCCAACATTTAATCTTTGTTTGCCCGTTGTTTATTATTTTGTTCCCTGAAATTCTAAATTCAACCACGGTGTGGCCACTTTGGCCCAGTGGTTCTCTAACAGTCTTTGATGTCATCACCCATATTGCTCAAAACTAGGTCCAAGATAGTTGAGCCTCTTGTGCCTTGTTTCACATGTTGTTTTAATCCATTAGCACTGATTAGATCCATAAATCATTTCTCTACTGTATTTGTCCCAGTATATGTTGGCCAATCAATATTGCGAATGTTAAGGCCTCCCAGTTTTAGTGTCTTATAATTTAATTCCATGGTTTAGATAAAGTCCACAAACTGAGCATTTTGCTCAATGCTCATCGCAAGGGCCCTGTAGTAGACCCCATAGTGATTTTCTTTTTTCCTCATTGGATTAAGTTAATCCATACTTGTTCCTCATCTTTATAGGTATTCAGTGTGGGCCTAACATTGTAATCTTTGCATGTGTCTCTAATACATAGTGTGACACCCCCTACTCTCTTCCCTTCTCTATCTATACTAAACCTTTTGCACGCTGGGATATTTCCCTCCACTGTTCTTCCTGCCTCCAGATCTCAGTAATTTCACACAGCTGTATATTTCCCTCTACTAGCAGTAGGTTCACTTCCTTTGTTTTGTCGGTCAGACTTATCCCATTGATTAGTAATGCCTTTATATTATACACGGGGGGGGGGCAAAAGAGAAGACTTATTATCAAAAAGAAAGAATTTTTGAATTTGTAAGATGAATTCAGTTAACCCTAATGGAATGAATGAAACGATAGACTATAAAACTTATTTGAAGTGATAGATCATTGAATCAAAAAGTCTATATCTAACATGTTCTGATCTGTTTTAAATCCTGCCCCCCGAAACACACACACACACACACACACACACAGTTCCTCCTTAGGGTACAAAACTGCATCCTTTGTTGACATTAAAATGCATTTTTTTAGGTTTAATTAAAAAAAAGAACCACTTCCCCCTCCCCATGCTCATCACTCAGTTCTTCTGAATTTAATATATATGTATTGATGCCATCTGTATTTTGTTTTACTTTTTAGGCATATAGAACCCCTGACAGTGTACCACCAGCATTCAAATTAATTTGGACTGGATGATCCCCAGGGAATGCTGTATAAAATTTGGGAGATCTTTGGATATTTTTTGTTAAGGTGGATTTCAGCAATTTTGACTATGTTAAGGAGAAACTTTAAGTTTTATAGTATTCAAAGCATTGCTCATATTAATTGCCTCTGCCTGGAACTTAGTCCATTACATATATAAATACATATATTTAGGCATACATACTGTATATATAGTCATTGCTGAAAATCAGTTTCTGAAGTAAATGCTGTGACATTTGTACTGTAATTTACGCTGACAGCATGCAAAGTGTTTTTGATGCTAGGGTTTTCATCCACCAGTAAATATTATTAATAATAATAATAACTTTATTTATTTAAAGCACAATTCAACTAGTATCAAAGTGATTTTACAGAATACACAGCCATAAAATAATTAAAACTATTTAAAATATCAGAAATTCAAGAAAAAAATTAACACTCCAGATAGGCAAGGGAGAATTAGAATGTTTTATGAGCAGATTTAAAGCCCTCCACACTCAGGCATTCCCTTATCTGAGGAGGTAGAGAATTCCACAGTGTTGGAGCCATAAAAGGCTCCAGAAGTCTTTAAAAGGACCCTGGGAATCTCCAGCAATCCCTCCTTAGCTGAATGGCGTGGTCGGAGGGGGTGGTAGGGACAGAGGAGCTGTTGTAGATAACTTGGTCTCTGTCCATGTAGGGCCTCATAGGTTAGCAAACCAACCTTGAATGTGCTCTGCCATTGCACTGGTAGCCAATGCAGTTCACTCAGCACAGGCATGACATGGCTAGACTGAGACCCAGTCAACAGCCTGGCTGCAACATTCTGCACTAGCTGCAGGTGACAGATAACAGCCTCCAGAAGCCCTAGGTACAGAATGTTGCAGTAATTAAGGTGGGAGGTCACAAAGGCATGGATCAAGGCTGGAAGATCATTGGACAGAACCAGGTGCTTTATCTGGGCAATATTTCTCGGATGATAAAATGAGATCTTGTTAACAGATGACACCTAAGACTTCAGTGTTAACCCCTCATCAAAAATAATGCCCAGATTCTGCACCCATTCAGAGGAGATTGGTTGGCAATCACCAAGTAAAAGTCCAGAGGCCTGTACAGTCAATGACCCCTCTATCTGACGAGCAGGTTCCACCACCAAAACCTTAGTCTTGTCGGAATTCAGCTTCAGCTAATGGGTCCATATCCAGTCCTGAATCTCAGAGAGGCAGTTATGAAACCCCAAGACCAAATCATTCTGGTCAGGCACAAAGGACATGTATAGCTGTGTATCATCTGCATAGCAGTGAAAACTAAAGCCATACTGAATAACAGTGTCTCCCAATGGCAGCATATACACTGAGAATAACATGAGTGAAAGCACGGAGTCTTGGGGTACCCCACATAACAGAGGGAATGCATCTGAGGAATAAATTACAGACACAACTCTCTGAGATCAACCCATGAGGAATGAATGGAACCAACTGAGGACTGTTCCCGACAGTCCACAAACCACCCGCAAGCTATGCCATGATCCATGGTGTCAAAAGCTGCAGAGAGCTCAAAGAGGACTAAGATGGAATGAGACCTCTGATCTCTTGCTATCAGGACATCACTGAGCACCAGCACAAAGGTGGTCTCAGTGCTGTGCCTCTTTCTGAAACCTAACTAGAGAGGAACGTGGATGTCATATATGGTTAAGTGATCACCCAGCTGTAGCGCAACCACCTTCTCAATAACCTTGCCCACAAAGGGCAGGTTAGAGATGGGTCTGTAGTTGGCGAGGTAGTCCAAGTCCAGAGAAGGTTTCTTCAAAAGGGAAGTAACCACTGCCTCCTTCAGGGAGTTAGAAAACTCATCTGTCTCCAGAGAACTCCAAAATATCTCAGCCAGAACCAGGCCAATGACACCCCATAAGGAGGCGAGTAGGGCCCGGATCCAAACTGCAGCATGTCGGCCACATAGTCTGGGTGATCCTTAAGTCATCTGCAACGTCCGACCGATCATCGTCCCGCCCACTGGAGTGTGCTGGTAGGATCTCTGATCTAATGTCAGCAACCTTATCCGTGAAGAATTGAGCAAACTCATCACACTTATCCTGTGATAAAGCTCACAGAACATGCAGACAGGCTGGACAGCACAGTCTGTCCATAGTTTGAAAGTGCTGGGCTGATCAATTCCTCACAGCGGAGATCTCCCCAGACAAGAACTCTGCCTTCTAACAGGAGATCGCTGATCTATAATTTAAATAGTGAGTCATCAATCTTAGCCTAGCAACATCAAGGCCAGATTTCCACCAGCGATGCTCCATTCTTCACCCCTCTCTCCTCATCTCTCTCAAGGTCCCATAAAACCAAGGGGACTGAGGGCAAAGAGTGAGGGGGCAAACAGGAGCAATGGAGTCCAGGGCCACTGCCACAGCCATATTATAAGCCTGAAGCAAACTATCCTGACCCATGCTAGCACTCAGAAATACTGATAGATCCAGCACCACCATCAGGCCATCTGGGGTTACTCCCCTTAACAGGTGGTAGCGGGTCATCTCCACAGGGGCAGGCCTATGAGGGGGGCCTTGAAGATGAACCTGATAGTTCAATGGTCATATCAACCAACTGGTTCCACCACCAAACCAGAGGTCTCCATAGCCAGGAGGAAGACCAGATCCAGAGAATGTCCTGATCTATAGGTTGCAGAGGCAACTGCTTGTGTAAAGCCCAATGATATAATTAGTTGGAGGAAATCTTGACCAAATTTACAAAATAGTAAAACCTGGCAGAGTGTTCTGTCACCTTGCATGCACCTATTTTAGCGTAAATATGAAATATAAAGCATCTGGGTACCCACTACATTAGTTTAGTAGCACCTTTAGTCTTTATTCCTTGTTCAGTACTATATGTACTATTGCAATAATAAGCTAAGCAATTATGAATAAATAAGTAATTATAATTTAAAATGTACACAGGGCCTAAGTAATGCCTTGTTTTACATTGTTTTCTTAATCGTATTATAAATCCCATCACAATCACTAAAGATTGCTTTGTTTTCTATGTGAAGTGGTTCACTTTAAATAATCTTTTGCACTTCAAAAACAGTGTCTTTTGCATGTCATAATTACATCAACTAGTGACATGATTAGTATGGGCAACATATAAACTGTATTAGCCTCCTTATGACTCATCCCATAATGAAGCCTTAACAAGAAAGTGAAGAGCTGGGACCAAACTGAGTGTCCTGGCAGTGGCTTTAATATTTAGAGCTGTTGCTCAAAATAAATTTTAATTTTGTGCAAGCTACCACATGTCATGTTAAGTTTCTTCTGCAGTGCACACTATACCTGGAACTCTGGTTATTTCAGGCTGACAGCTCGCTAGTCTGCACCCATCTGTTCTTTTTATGTGCAGGAGTTTCTTCATGGAATCATTGTAACTGTGCCTTCCACAGTTCCTGCTGCCTTGTACTTGGGGACAGGCCAACCAGAAATGAAGTGTACCAGTTCAACACTCAACTACATTTGAATTTCTTTTTGAGTGAGCCCAACTGTGGATATTTGTGGAGAGCTAACTGTGTTGGCAAGTACATTAGCGGTGAAGGTATTGTGGTTTGAATTCTTCTGAATTTGAGAGCATTTCTGGATCTGACACAGCGACTTCAATGAATGTAAGTGCTCACTTCAGTATGCAGACACAACCAATCCTGCAGGAGCGATGAGCAAAAATGAGGCAGTTGCTTACTGGTGTGAGAGAGGAAACAGCCAGAACCTCAAGGGACATAGCAACTGGTGAGGTAAATATTCAAAGATCCATTTTTCATTTAGAAAAGTTACTTATACAAGAACTAAATCTATCATACAACATCATTACTCTGGAGACCTATGTAGATAAAAAGATTATGCTACATGGGCTAAACATTTTTAAAGCACCATCCTGTGGTATTGAGAACTTTGTGAATAAAGACTTAAGGGCTCCGATATTCAGAGCTGAGACCACCAATAGCGCATGTGGAGGTGCAGCCCAACTGTGTTCCTCTGGTGAAACCCAGAGATATATTCAAAAGAGATGAGAAATAGCGCATCTCCTCTGAATATATCAGGTAATGCACACTGCACAAATATGATGTGCTAGTGCATCCCCTCAGACAGGGCTGAATACCAGAAATGGGCAATATGCCAGTGCACCAGAGTTATGCTGTGTGCAGTTCCTAATATTAAACTGGCAGTATGCAAATGGGGCCGTAATGTATGCAAGGCACAAATGGGGCCATTTGAATGTCATTATGGCCCCATTTGCATGAGTTGTGCAGGGCAGGACAGTGAAATGTGCATGGTGCCCTGCACAGCATGTGGTGCTGCCAGAGGAGGTCTAGTAGCACACCCCGCCCTCTCCATAGCCCCAATCATGGTAAAATAAATAGTTAACTCATCCCTAGTAATCTAGTGCCCCCCCCCATAGCCCTGATCACCATGAAATAGTTAGTTCATCCCTGGCAGTGTAATGGCACCCCCCCAGTGCACTGATCCCTGTGAAATAAATATTCCTATCCTCCATGGTAGTGTAGTGGTACCCTCACCCTATCTGTAGCTGCGATGCCTGTAAAACAATATTTCAGCTTCATTGGTAGTTTAGTGGTAACCCCCATCCTGCCCACATAATCAATAGCTTGAATGAGCAATGAACATATTTCCCTTGTGATCCAGTGGCATCCCCCACTCCCTCACCCACACAGAACCTCCTGCCCACCCAGCTCCCTTCCGTCATTGGCTGCCAACAGCAAACCCACCTGCATACCTCTATTGCTGCCCACCAAATGACAGCTTACAATATATGCTGTAAGCCTATTAGTCCACACTGTGGATCAATGGCCTTGGAGTGCATACTGTAATAGTCAATCACAAATATATGACTGAAGTCATTCATTGACATATTTGTGCCAATTCAATACAATCTACATCTAACAATAGTCCCACAGTGTGAATCAATCAGGCTTACATCAGAATACTATAGCTGTCATTTAATCAGGTATCATGATGCAGAGTGAGACTACTACTACCATGATGGAAGGAACGAAAAGGTGGGCGGAAATCTAATAAGTGGAAGAGGAGACTACTGGACCAGCAAAACCTATATATTCATTGCTATATGGGTGATTGAAGATGCAGGCGGGGTGGAGGTTACCACTAGACTACCAGGGAAGCTGAAATATTATTTTATGGGCATTGCAGCTACAGGAGGGGTGAGAGAACCACTAGAATATTAGGGAGGATTGGAATATTTATTTCATGGGGATCAGAGCATTGGGAGGGAGCAAGGGGGGGTGCCACTAGACTACCAGGGAAGAGCTAACTATTTATTTCACAGCAATCAGGGCTATGGGAGGGAAGGGGTGCCACTAGATTACAAGGGAAGATGCAAACATTTGTTTTACAGGGACCAGAGCATTGGAAGGGAGTTGGGATGCCACTAGACTACTAGGAAAGGCATATATTTATTTAATGGTGATCAGGGCTATGGAGAGGGAAGGGGTGTCAACTAGACCACCAGGAAAGATATGGGTGCATCTGCACAGTGTACTGGGTGGGTGGATGGCCACCCATGGCTGCTGACTGCTGTGTGGTACTTTGCAGTGCACCAGCTCACCTGTGGGTGGCCATCATTTGATCCATTTTTTTGCATACTCAACTTTGTGCCCAGGTATGCGTCACATCCCAGAGTTGTGCAGGCACATGCGCCACACATCCTGGGCTGAATATTGGGATGTGCTGCATATACATGGGCATGCCCCCAGGTGATGTGCTGCATACATTATTTTTGTGCCGTGAAGCACTGGGACTTATTCTTCGCAAATCCCTCCTTTGAATATTGCCCCAGGGTGTATTTCTGGAGTTTGCTGGCACAACTCAGTTGTGCCAGGTGCAACCACTTTGAATATCTGGCCCATGGACTAAATTAGCACATGAATGTTCTCTTGGTTTTGGCAAATTAATTATAAAAGAAGATAGAAAAATATGAGGCATTAAGTGTACAGTTAAAAAAGGCTAAATACACAATCTCAGATTTAATGGACAGTCCTGATTTCAACGCTTTGGATACACTGTTAAAAACTAAAATACATAAGCATGAAAAAGAATTGATAGAATGCATATAAACAAAGCTATTAAGGGACATAACAGATTATGAGAAAGGACACATCTTTTGCTGGCCACAGAGTTTTGAACAAAGAAATCTTTCCTACAGTAGAGGGAAACAAAGAAGCAGAAACAGAAACAACAAAGGCAAATCCCCACAGTTTGGAAGAGGCAAGGGTCCATGTTTTTTTAAAGAATACTACAACTCAGACACCACATCAAGGCACAGCAGTAGGAGAGGAAGGGAACAGAGCAGGAGAAAGAGAACAAGACGTGGGAGCAGAAGAAGAAGAGGTCAATCTAAGTGCAAGGAGAGTACTGGTAGAGAAGTGACAGGTTGCCTACAAATTATAAACCTCTTGTCTGCAAACTAAACAAAGGCTGAACTTGCCATTTTAAATAAAGATCTGAACTTTGTTCCAACCCCTAAACCAAAGAACTTCCATATTCAGATTGATCTTTACAAGTTGTTTTTGGAAGATTAGACTAAGATATTATTTTAAAAATAAGGACATTTAAAGACACACAGCATCTACTATGGTGTATCTGGAACCTGATGCATGACAACCCTATGAAGATATAGATTTAATATTACAGGAAACAGAAGAACCTGGAGTGATTCGAGGAGGAGACTATGCTGAAAATGAAGCAGACTTGGTGGGATTTGAATCCATAATGAGTATTCATTAAATAATGATTACAATGCTTTGGAAGACTTATGAGAAGATAATCAAACAGGAAAATTCCAATTTTTAAAAAGAATAGAAAAGTTATTTTTAAAGAAAAATCAAGTTTTTCTCCAAATATCCAAAATAACTCTATTTTGGCATATTTAAAAACAGCAGCACAACAGGTCAGATCTCTGTTAGACAATAAAAACAAGAAAACTATGAGAAAGAACATTTCCCCCTCTGAGAGCAAAGCATTAAGAGAGTTGTCAGAACAAATAAAAAATAAGCTAATTATAAAACCAGCAGACAAAGGGGGACATATTGTTTTGATGGGTAGGGAGAAATACACAGAAATGATGTATGGTATAAATTATAGAATTTCATGTTATTAGTGACAACACAAGGCTACAAAACAACCCCAGTTTGAAATACAAAAAGGAACTTTCACAACTTTTGAGAGATGCAGTTGGTGAAGGACACATCACTAATGATGAATTTATATATATATATACACACAATGGTTTTCCCATCATGCCCACCATGTATACTATACCTAATGTACATAAGAATCTTGAACAAATCCAGAATCGATAGTTTGATACCTTTTATTGGACCAACAAAGATGTTCCAAAAAGAACAAATTGCTTTAGCTTTTGGACCAACAAGTCATTCTTTGGAAGTTTAATGACCATTAATGGTCAATACGTTTCTGAAGAAGGGACTTGGACCAAAACTAAAACAGATCATTCTTTATTGTCAATAAAAGCATCAAACCATCTATTCTGGATTTGTCTTCTCAGACCAATACGACATTAAACAGTTTTTTGTCACAAGAATCTTGAGACACCCCTGGGGAAACCAATAATATCTGGAATTGGTTCTTTAACAGAGAATCTGGGGAACATCATTGACTATTTTCTGAAAGGACTTGTGACCCAACTGCCATCCTATCTCAAAGACAAAGGTGACACTATAACCAAATTTGTGGCTCTGAAATGGAAGAAGGAATACATCTGGCTTACAACTGTTGAAGAGGCATTATACACCTCCATAAAACATGAAGATGGGTTGGCAGCATGTAGATGTTTTCTTGAGATTGGGGGGAATGAACTCTGTTACCCCAGTAGATTTTCTTATTAAGGTAATTTATTTTGTGCTAACCCATAATATTTTTGAGTTTGAAGATGGTTATTACGTTTAGGCATGTAGAACTGTGATTGGAGCCACGATGGCCCCCCTCATATGCAAATGTATTTATGGGGTATTGGGAGCTGCAGTATACTCTGAATCCACGTATTAACATCTACCATAAACATGTGGTTTGATGGCACAGATATATCAATGATTGTATCTGTGTATGGGACGGGAGTAAAAAAATAGTTCAGTTCATAGAATGGTTCAATAGAAACAACATGAATTTGACATTTACATGTACTATGGACAATAAGATAGTCAATTTTCTGGATTTTAGATTGACTGAGGACCCAGTTTAGGGAAAGGTTATATTGCAACTAAGGGGTTTAAAAAAAGTACAGTAACTGATGCCTTCCTTAGACAAAACTGTGCTCACACCAGTAAACTTAAAACATCTATATACCTTACAGCCAGATGCTACATGTCAGAAGAAATTGTACTTACAATGAGGATTTTGAGGTTCAGTCTAGAGAATTCAGAAGTCACTTTGAAGAAAGTGGTTATTGAAAAGAGATTTGGGATGAAACAGATCTGAAAGTAAAAAATCACACACAGAAAATTAATCATAACCAAAGCAAAAAATGCAGAGAGTGAATGGGGACCTATCACATTTTCAACTCAGTACAATGACATATATGGGGCAATAGGTAATGTAGTCTGGAAGAACTGGCCCACCTTACTAGGTGACAACTTAGTGAGAAGTGCAGTGGGGGAGGCACCTCATGTGACTTTCAAAAAACTGCCAACTATCACAGACAAGCTTGTACATAGCCATATATCTGCAAAAAAATCTGAATCTGGTAGCTGGCTAACACATAGAAACCCATACGTCTACAAATGTCACAAGTGCAACATTTACACAGAAACATAGAAAAATGGAAGTTGATAGCAGATAAGGAACACAAGGCCCATCCAGTTTGCCCATTTGTTCTACCTTATGAATGTGCCATAGGTCTGTACTCTGTCAATGGCCTGTCTATTCATACCCATCTTTATTGCTCCTTTTTGCCTGCCCCATACCTTTTTGAAACCCTGCACTGTATTCATATCCACCACTTGCTGAGGTAATTCATTCCATGCATCCACCACCCTTTCTGTGAAAAAGAACTTCTTCACATTCCCCCTTAATCATCTTCCCTCTAATCTCATGCTGTGTGCTCTTGTCCTGCCTTTTTTCTTCTATTGAAACATGCTAGACTCTTTCACCTTGTTAATGCCCTTAAGATGTTTGAATGTTTCTGTCATATCACCTCTCTCCCTCCTTTGCTCTACGGTATACATATTGAGCTCCATTAATCTGTCCTCATATGTTTTCTGATGTAGTTCCTGCACCAGTTTGGTTGCCCTTCTCTGGACTGCCTCCATTTTGTTAATATCCTTGTGCAGGTGTGGCCTCCAGTACTGCATGAAGTAGTCCAGATGGGGCCTAACCAGTGTCTTGTAAAGAGGGATTATTACCTCCCTCTTACAAATTGCGATACCTCTTCTAATACACTCCAACATCCCTCTAGCCTTACCTTCTGCTTTAGTGGTCTGCTTGGATGATTTAAGGTCATCTGTGATGATGATGCCCAGATCTCTTTCTTCCCTTGTGATTACCAGCAACTCCCCTCCTAGCCTATAAGTGGCTTCAGGGTTTCTCTTCCCTATGTGCATGATCATGCACTTCTTTGCATTAAACCCCATTTGCCATTCTTCTGAACATTTTGCCAGTTTATCCAGATCTCTTCTCATTCTGCCCACTTCCCCTGGATCATCAGCTCTGTTGCAGACCTTGGTATCATCTGCAAACAGATAAACCTTACCCTCCAGTCCATCTGCAATGTCACTGATGAAGATATTGAAGAGGACTGGCCCCAAGACTGATCCCTGAGGTACCCCACTTGTGACTTGCATCTCTTCTGACTGTATACCATTTACCACCACTCTCTGTTTTCTGCCTGCCATCCAGTTTGCCACCCAGTTGATCAACTTCTGACCCAGCCTGAGCTCCTCTGCTCAGAGACTCACTAAACAGTTCTGACAATGGCTCTGCTAGTTCCACCCTAAGCTCCTTTAGTACCCTGGGATGTATGCCATCAGGTCCCATTGCCTTGTCCACCCTGAGCTTAGAGAGCTCTTGTAGGACCCTTTCTTTTCTGAAGGGACTAGTGCACACCTCCCTTCACTCTGTGTCCATTGTGCTGAGCTGTGGGCCCTGCCCTACCTTATTCTCAGTAAATACTGAGCAGAAGTATCTATTTAAGATAGATGCTTTTCCTTGGTCCTCCTTCTCACACTCCTTCTTATCCCATTTGATCTTAGCAATACTCCCTCTGGACTTTCTATTTTCACTAATGTATCTATAGAAAATCTTGTGCCCTTCTTTTACTGTTCATGCTAGTGTTTGCAAATATGTACACACTGGCACCACCATAAGGGTGGGAGATAAAGAAATGGCTATGGTAAAATACTTTATAACTTGTAATACCATGTTTGTGATATATGTGATATGGTGCAGCTGCAATCTAAGTTATGTAGGAAAAGCAATGGGGTCATTAAAAGAAAGGGCACAAGAACATGCACGCTATGTTGTAAACAAAAGACTAGACAAAGTGTTAGGAAGACACTTTGCAGAAAAATATAGCTCCAGCCCCAACAATTTGAAATGTATGGGAATGGAACATGTGAAGTGTAGGAAAAGAGAGAGAGACAGTAGGGCAAACTTATTATCAAAAAGAGAGAAGACTTGGATTTATAAAATAAATTCAGTTAACCCTAATGGAATGAATGAAATAATAGACTGTAAACCTTATTTGAAGTGAAAGATCATTGAACCAACAAGTCTATATTTAACATGTTCTGATCTCCTTTAAATTCACCCCCCCCACACACACACACACACACGCACACAGTTTCTTCTTAGGACACAAAATTGTGTCCTGTGTGCAGTGGCAGAACCTCTAGGTGTGTCCAAGGTCCAATCACCAAATGGCTGGACCGCCCCTTACTGTTCCTGATCATAATGAGGGACAATGCTGAGCTGCTTTTAAGGAATCCATCTCTGCCCATGACTGGACATTGTTATAGAATGCTTAGCAAAGAATGTAAATGGACTATGTGGCAGAATAAATGTTAACTATTTTAAGACCCTGAATGCATCCACAGTTGGGAGCGCATTCCAGGTTAGGAAATGAGTTATGCAGTCCCTGCATCAGGATGCTATGTTCTGCCTACTGATATGCACATTGGAGGCATTACCTGTAATAATCCATCCATAATCTCAAATGCTTTCAAATGTATGTTCGCTGACCTCACAGCTTATACTGGGACCCTTCCCATACCCCCTGGACTTTCAAGAGTCCCTTTTAATTATTAAATCAGTGCAACATTTCCCATTCAATTTTAAAAGAGTCAAGGTCTCCAAGGTGTGCAAACTCCTGCAACAAACTCCTGAAGCTAAATCTTGTGGCTCTTATGGGATCAAGTCCAGGCTTCTGAAGACTGTGCAAATTAATTGGCTTCCCCAGTAACTAAAATTTTGAACCTGTCCCTCTCATGCTAAATTTTGTCCGATCTCTAGAAAATGTCTTATTCCTGTCTTCAAGAAAGGAAACTGTAAAAATATTAGGAACTCTTAACCCATTGCTATCTTATTAGTACTTAATAAGGTCATTAAAAAAATTTTTGATTCCCAACTTTCCAAGTAACTCTCAGTCCATGACATTTCTCTAGCTCAACATGGCTTCTGCTGGAAGCATAATAACACCATTGACCTACTTACACTCACCAACAGCACTGCAACTCCAATTCACAAGTCTGTTTTAATGGGTATACTTTTCGTAGACCTAATTAATGCCTTTGACCTGGTTAATCACTCACCTTGCTTTGCAACAAGCAAAAATGGCTGGGTGTATCTGACACTGCCCTTCCCTGGTTTAAAATTTATTTTTCTACTATGCAAAAATGACTAAGGTTTATACACACTCTCTTAGACCCTTTCTCTGTCACAATGGGGTTACCAAAAGGCTTGACACTTGGGCCTCTCGTCTTCATCATACTTCATAATTCAGTACATCATTGTCTATTGTATAGCATACCCATCCTTATGCAAATGACCTTGTGTTCTATGGTGCCCATAATATGGCTGACATCAATAAGAAACTTGTCATTATATTTGCAGACTGTCCAAAAAGTGCTTCATGAGAACAGACTTCTTATGAGTGTTTCAAAAACTCAGGCCACGCTGTTTGCAACTGACCCCCATCAAAAGAGCAACCCAGCCCCATTATGGGTGGTATGAGACAAAGGTACACCCCTTGACACTGTCCTCTCCTTCAGCTACCTTTTTATTATACTTGACCCCTCCATGGACATCTTAATCCATGTGGCATCTACTTGTAAGGCAGTTATTACCAGACTTGAGCAGTCCTACAAGATTAACTACAGTGTATCTTCTACAGCCAACTTTGCTATACAGCAGCCCAGGGCATTCTGCACCCAGACTTACATATGGTTTGCCAGTCTTTTCAACAGCATCTGAAACCATATTATACCAATGGGATGTTGCATAAAACAATATTTGTTTTGCACTGTTCTTAGATTGACACATCCATCATTGTACATAGTATTCAAAGCTCCTCTAATATCACTTTCATATCCACCCAAGTATCCCATGCCTTAGCAGATTAATTGTATGTCTTGGGTAATTTCAGCTTGAATTGGCAATCCTCCTTGTGTTCCAAAACCCGAAATTACATCTCCTATCTAAATTTGACGTAGCTCATAAATGAACTTACCCGTAGAAACACCAAATCCCTAAATCACACACTCATTGATTGGGCTCTCACATCTCACCTACAAAGAGTAGTTGCAACTGGCATCCTTCTGGATGCCATAAGAGACCATAATAATGGAGACTTCAAGCACATGGGGCCTAATGTAACAAAGAATACAAACTATGAACAAAATGAAAATTCTGGGACCAAAAAACAACAGAAGAAAAACAAAACTCAAGCCCCAAATAAACTGCACACTTAAATACATTAGGCCACCTACAAAGTTTACTTAAAAGGGTTCTTTTTCTTTCCAAAAAGGCTTTTTATGGGTGATGAACAAAATGGGGGCTATGAGTAACTAGGGCTGAACACTGCTATACCAGGCAATACCCTGCTCAGGACAGACTGGGTTTGAAAGAAAGGAGGAGGTGTGATGTTTTATGTGGGGGAAAACATAAAAGCTATGTAGATACAGGGAATACAGGAGGAGGCAGAGGTACCATGGGTCTCCTTGGAAAAAAGGAATGCATCCACTATTCACACTGGAGGGATCTATACACCTCCAGCACAGAGGGAGGAATTAGATAAGATACTAGTGGAAACCAATGGCAAGATGGCAGAAAAGTGGAAACTGCTACTGATGGGGGATTTCAACTTGTAGATGTGGACTGCAGCCTCCCAGCAGTAGCTTCAGCTACAAGCAGGGACATTCTGGACTCTCTGCAGGGGTCATTCCACAGACAACTAGTCAGTGAACCCACTCATGGTGGGACAATATTAGACCTGGTACTTACTAACAGGGACAGTGCTGTAGGCATCAATGTGAGAGGCCACTTCGGGACCTGTGTTCACCGTACAGTGTGGTTTAATATCAGGAAGGCTGTGGAATTGAATGAAACAAGGGTGATGGTCCTGGACTTCTGTAGGGCAGATTTTAAAAAGATGGAAACATGCCTCAGCCATGATCTTTCTGGGGTGGGTGACCAAGGTGGGGTGGAGGAAAGTGGGTAGAGATAATAAGGAGCATAATAAAGGTAACAAACCTCTGCATCAAGCAAGTGAGTAAAAGCAGGAGGAAAATGTGACCACTATGGTTCTTGGAAGAGGTGGCTGAAAGGTAAAAACTAAATGGTAGAATTGAGAATGTACTGTATAAGAAGATGTGAAGCAAGAGACTGCTCTATAGTGAAGTGAATGTATCCTCAGTGTAATTAGCAAATACTTAAAGAAGCAGCTAGTCTCTAACACTCTTCTCCATATTAACATAAGGAAGCCATAAGTTCTTCAAATGACTCAGTTTTATTCATAGGTATAACAAAGTTTAAAATACACTCCTCACATGTTCACCCACAGAGAACCTCCAATGTTTCAAGCTTCTCTGTCTCTGTACAGCGCAGTGGTCTAAGGCTCTGAGCTGCAAATCTGGTGACATCCAGCAGACCAGACCTGGGTATGAATCCTACAGCTTCCACTTGCATACTGTGTGACCCTGAGCAAGTCACTTAACTTCCTTTTGCTCCCAGGTCGAACCTGGAAACAAGCTCCGGCTTAGTGTGCCTTTCCTGGTTAAACAATTTCCCCTTATCAAATGTATGAGGAGCCACTGAGGTTGGAGACTAGGGTGGTGTATCAGAAGGGAGCAGAGGAAGTTGTAAGGAGTGTAAAGGCACAAACTGAAGATATAATAGCCTAGGAGGTCAAGAAAAGGGACAAGGCATTTGTTTAGATATGTAGGTGAAAGGAGAAAGACTAGGAGTGAGATTGTGAGGTTAAAAAATAAGAAAGGGTCTGTGCATAGGGGTCCAGGAAAAGGCAGACATCATGAACAAATACATTTGCTCAGTGTTCACAGAAGAAGAAGGGGTAAAAGCTTTGGAGGGAGGGAGGTGGACACTAGTCCCTTTTTGGAGGAGAAAGACCTGAAGGAATTTGTTAATCTGAAGGTAAACAAAGCAATGGGGCCAGATGGGGTGCATTCAAAGGTATTAAGGAAGGTCAAGGAAATACTGTATACACCTCAGACAGTTCTATTTTACAACTTACTGGAAACAGGAATGGTTTCAGAGGACAGGAGGAGGACGGAAGTAGTCCCAATTTACAAAAGTGGTAGCAAGGAGGAGGCTGGCAATTACTGGCCAGTCATCCTGACACCACTGATCAGAAAGTTAATTGAATAACTGCTGAATGAAATGATTGTAGAATATTTTGAATCCAGTGGGTCACAACACTTATGTCAGCATAGTTTTATGAGGGGGAGGTCACATCAAATTAATCTGATAGATTTCTTTAACTACGTGGCCAAGGAACTAGATCACGGTGGCCTATTTGGATTTCAGTAAAACATTCAACACTGTTCCACATAGGTGACTAATATGACAGCTTTGTAGGTTAGGAGTGTGTCCAAAGGTGGTAAACTGGATAAGAAATTGGTTAAGGGATAAGCGTCAGAGAGTGATGGTAAATGGAGGTCATTCCAAGGAAGGTAGAGTGACCAGTGGAGTGCCTCAGGGATCAATGCTGGAACTGGTCCTCTTTAATGTCTTTATAAGTGACATTGCAGAGGAGCTGGAAGTGAAGATCTGCCTCTTTGCAGATGATACCAAAACCTGCAAAAGAGTGGATTCTTGCAATAGCATTCCTTCAGAGGTGGTGGGGGCAAAAACAGTAGTATGGCTCATGAATGTATTGGATAATTACAATGAAGTCATACTGGAAAAGAAGAGGTGGAGGGAGAAAGAGCTGTTGATTAGATACGGTTTGATGTAATAGTGTAGGGAGAGAGAAATGGGCAGACTGAATGGGTCAAGCGGTCCTTATGGTATCTGCTGTCATATTCTGCGTTTCCATGTTTCTTGGTCTCTTGTTTCACTTTCAACATCCAGTACAATCACTTATGCAATGAGACCTATGGGCCTTGACTACATCACTGTACCTTGGACCAGAACAAAACTAGGGGATATAGCTTTCCTGGTTTCTGACTCTAAACTTTGGAACACTATTCTGTTTCAAATCAGGTAATGTTTTACCACTTAGACCTTCTGAAATAGCTATCCTCATCTGCTCCAATTCACTTTATGTACCTGTTTCTAGCTGCTGAATTCGGACGGGTTCCTGTTCAACCTATTGGTAATTTTTTGCATTTATAACCGCATGTACCTGCTATGTAGAATGTATTTCTAAACTTTGTATTTGAAGTTCGGAAGTATTTTCCCTGTCCTTATCCTTTGGAACTGGTTATGCAGAATGTAAACCTTATTTCCCTATGGTTGTGTATTTTCTCCCTGTATGTTTGATTCTTATCCTGGAATTTGTCATACATATTGAATTTGTTTGCCATTGTCACCAATCTTAATTCTCCTGGATCATGCCTGAAAATGGGCAAATGTTTGTCTACAGCACTTTACCAGGTAAATGAAAACTTAACAGATAAATAAAATATACCTGTGTCAAGCATAGTCAGCTGCTTTGCATATAGTACATGTACTGGCACAAAAAAACACACACACACACACACACATAATGTGGTTGCGATCATTGTGTTGTCTGTTATGGAGTATTTTTTTGGTCTGCGTGAATATGTGTGTCTATCAAAGGTGATATGATGTGTTACTGTAGGTGAATGCAAACTGCTGTAACAGTTTTGAAGTGTGAGTGCAATTCTGACATGCGCTGAAAGTTGGTTCGTAAGAGGACTGCGGGTTTCCAGTTTCCTTTCGTTTTTCTGGTGTGCAGCTGACCCGGTCAACTGGAACAGGTGTTCTCTTTTATTTATTTTTTTTGCTCCATTGCTGAATTGGGAGAGGGGTTTTGTTGTTCTGTGTTAGGTTTTTGCACAGCTGCATGCATCTTTCTATGGCAACAATTGAGCATGTCCTTCTGCTTCACTTTGGTACTGATAGTGAAGTGAGGGGAAGGAAATTGAGCTGAAATTGTGTTTGGGGATTCATGGAGAAATGACCAGGCAACGACGAGCATATCTCAAAAGTGCTGTGAGAATGATGCAGAGGAACAGCGTCAGTGACGCTTGCGACTGGCAGCTACGGTCTGCGCAGTTCACTCAAGCTGCTTTGTTGGGGGAAAGAGAAAGTTTGTTTTTTTTAAGCATAATAGACTAGAAAATTTTAATGTTACCTGTGAGTGTTGGAGATGGTGCGAAGAACGGAAATACTTTTTAAGGGGTGATGTGAAGACTTTGGTGGCTGCTACTGGTTGGGTTGTGTCTGGACAGGCAGTGTCGGCTTCACAGTGGCTTGCCTGGGGATGGAGGGATTTGTTTCACTGCTGTGCGGTCAAATGTGTGCCTGACCTTGATACAGCGATGTTATATTGGGATTACAAAACTGTTCAAGATAGCAAGTGACCAATCAGAACTCAGAATTTTTTCTTGCCATTGTAAAATAATCATTGTCTTTGAAACACAGTGGAACACCTGTTATTGGAAGCTGTACTGGTCACAAGAGACATCATGGCAATAATGGGGTACCATTGTAAATCTAGTGTCTAAAACTACTGGTCAGAATCTAACAAATGATCAAAAGAAATGGAGTAATATACTGACCTATAGCACAACACCAAGCAGCATTTAAAACCAGAACCCTGAAGAGAATGTCAATCTTGACAGTAACAGATAGCAGCAAAATGATACACAAGATCTGCAGTTGTATCCTTGTGAGCCAATTGACTATGACCCCCAAGAAAACATTATACCAGAACTAAACACAGACCCTTGTGGAAGTAAAATCTAACAAACTCAACAAATAACTAGTAAATTTTCTGCCTTGAACGTTGAATAACCACAATCTGACTGTGCATGGAATTATGAACGTTGGTAACTACTACCAATAAAGTACACTGTTTACTTTTCAAACCCGTCATTCCTTTAACTGTGACTATAGTTCTTTGGGTGGTGGATACATGGAACAGCCTTTCTGAGGAAGCAGTGGGGTCAAAAACAGCGGGGGAATTCAAGAATACATGGAACAGACATAAAGCAATTCTGGTGGGGGGTGTAGGAAGAAGAAGGCTGTTGTATCTGCAGTTTATTCAATAGGTAGAGAAATGGGCAGACTAGGTGGACCAAGAAATCCTTTTCTGCCATCAAAATCTATGTTTCTATGTTTCTTTGCAGTTATATGTTTAACGACAATGTCAGTCCTTGTTTGTGGTTCTGTTTCAAATGAGCTGAACATTACTTTATGAAAGACTTGAAGATTGAAAAACAGCTAAAAAATGAGAATGTTAAAAGTGTTTTTAGCTAAGAGGATGTTCAGATTTTATGTATAGTACTCAAGTTAATCTTGTTTAAATTCACTCCACTGGTGAGTATATGAATTCGTAATTGTACCTTATTAGAACATATAGTTTTAGTAGAGACAGTGACTATAGGTGGTCACATGTGAATAATGTTTCGAACTACTACATACTGTGGATCCATCTGCTTATCATAGCAAGGTTTAGAACGTGAGTTAGAACAATCCAAAACGTAGTTAACAAGGTGGTTTCTCTGATATGTTGTATCAGTTTCTCAGATTTAGAAATCCTGGGTCAGGATTCACAAAGCTTTGCAAATCATGCAAAGTGTTTGCACGGAGTTTGCTTGGCTTTTGCACCAAGGTGCAACCAACAAAAGGACAATTGCCCAGAGCAAACCCATCTGTGTGATAGCAGCAATATTAGTTATGCATAGAAACATAGAAACGTAGACTTTGATGGCAAATAAGGACCACTTAGCCTACCTATTCTGTCCATTTCCCTACATACTGGATAAGCGGCACATCCTAGTTAACGAACAGCTGATTTATTCCTGCCCCCCACAAGAATTGCTTTATGTCTGCCCCCATGCTTTCGTGAATTCTCCCACTATTTGGTGCAAGGAGGGGGGAGTGGCCATGCATACAGGCACAATGCAATTCACACAGCTTTTCTATCATACAAACAGCTGTGCGCTGCACTTTACATGGCACAAACTACTGCCTTTAAAAAGTTGGTCTTAATCTGGGCAAATCCCAGAGGCCAGAGGGGAACTGCAGCAGGTTGCAGAAAGGCAGATAGCACACCACAGCTGCTGTACATGCTGGGAGAGGCTTTGCAGGAAGAGCAGAAAGGAAGGCATCCTCTGCTCATCTATCATCGATGAAGGCACCTTGCCACACAGAGACAGTTCCGGCCAAAAGTCTCCATTGAATCCGAGTGATGAACAGCTGATTGGCTAGTACTGCCTCAACTGGGCCATGCACAGGCAACTGTGCAAACTTCTGATGAAAGACCTGCATACCACGACCCATCATAGCCATGGCTTGACAGTGGAGGTGAAGGTGCCTGTTGCTTTTGTGCCTCCTGGCAATGGGCATCTTCCAGACCCCTTTCAGGGATACCACAGAAATTTCACAGTCATCCACTTAATGCCTGCTGGCTGAAATTCTAGATGCTCTGCTTCCACATGCTATGGAATTCCTAGAAATCCCTAGCACTGCAGAGGAGTGCACAGCAACAAGGCAGCAGTTCTACCAGGTAGTGTGCCTACCACGTGTACTTGGTGTCATCCACTGCACCCATATAGCCAACTGTGCACCACCTGGCCCACAGTAAGATGCTTACCTCAGTAAGAAAGGCTTCCATGCCATCAACTGCCAGGTGGCGTGTGATGCTTCTGGGTGCATCACCAACATGGTGTGTTGTGTTACCCTGGGAGCAACCATGACTCCTTCATCTGGCAGAACTCCACATTGTGCCAGAGATTTGAGGGAGGCAAAATAGGTGTATGTTACCTGGTGGGTGAGTACAATGACTGAGCAGTAACTAGCAGTTCCTGTGGGTCACACAAGGCTGCATCCCATGGAGGGTGGGAACCCTAAGAAGCTTCTGAAATGAGGCAATACTACAATAGCCAGCATGAAGGGTAGGGTTGGGGAACCCTAAGAAGGTTCTGGAATGGGGGAAGACTACAATAACCACCATGATGGAATGGGCAGGAACATAACAAGGCCTACAGAGGGGCCATTGACAGTGTGATAATGCACTGCAGTGCAGGCTGATAAACTCATGAAGGGGACCTGTCCATATGGTATGGGTGGGGGATGTGCAGCAGCATGCCTAAAGGATCCAGATTATGAGCCAGAGTAGAATACCATAGGAATGATCAATCTCACATGTGTGCTCTGTCCTTTACAAGTGACTGCCCCTCACACCCCTGGCTCCTCACCCTTATCTGTTTCCCCACAAATGAGGTAGAGGAGAGGTACCATGTGGCATGCACCACCATGCAAAACATCACTGAGCAGGTCTTTGGCATGCTTAAAATGTGTTTCCATTGTCTGGACTGCTCAGATGGTGCCCTACAGTACACACCTCTGAAGGCCTGTGGCATATTCCTTGCCTGTTGTATACTATACAACATGGCACATGCCCGAAGAATACTGCTGTTGGTCCCAGAGGAACAGACATCCACAGAAATAGAGCCAGGGTGGGGGCAAGAGGAGGCAAAATGGCTGCAAGACTGGGATCTGTACATGGCTCTGAGGGCCCAGAAGAACAGGCAAGACAGCATATGACAGCTGGAAGCCAGCAGAAGGTGAGTAATAAGCAAACAACACATATGACACCATTATGATCCTACTTTATTATACGCAGCACACAATATGCCAGACCCACAACATAGAAATAAAAGGACACAGGAAAACCAGGCACACAAAGGTACAAGCAGTTGCAAGCAAGGTGTGTTGCAGCCTGGAAATAAAAAAAAAATAACAGGATATAGCAAAACAGAAGAAGCAAAACTATACATAAGCATTAAGGGTCTGAAACAGAAAGGCTCACACAATGGAAGAATTGTCATGTGACATGTCACAAATGGAGCTGGGGGTAGCCTGCTTAGCCATGTTATGCACAACACCACAAAATAAGGGGGGGTAGATGGTGCATGAGGCAATGAAAAAGAAACCCATGTACAGGACTCGGCTAAAGGGGGGAAGGGTGGAACCGAAGACATAGCAAGCTACGACCTCCAGAAGCCACCTTGTGTGCAGACAGTCCCATGGAGCATGGGATTAGGAGATGTTGTTGCTGTGGCCCCAGAGAAGGCCGATGCTGAGCAGGGGTACACATGGGCCTGGGACCTCATCCAGTAGCCAGCACAGCTTTGCTGGGATGTGGATGCTCACAAAGACACCTGCTGACCAGGGGTGAGTGGTGCACCAATGGATGCAGGAGATGTAGCTGTGCTGCCAGTGCCAAAGCTCCCTGTGGTGTGGACACATGCTGGGAGACTGGGGACTGCCCACTGTCTGCAGAGCATGGTGGTGAGTTGCATAACGTGCCCTGTTCCATTGGCCAATTGCCCTTGTTAGCTACCCAAACAGATGCACAATGGTTCCAACGAGGTGTTCCACAAACTGCTGGGCCCACTGCAATTTCAGCCAGTGCTGGTGCTTGCAGAGGTGAAAGTACTGAAGCAGCTGGTCCAGTAACTCTTTGAGGACCCTCTGGGATGTGGTCTGGGTGTCCACAGCTGCACGCATCATATCAAGTGCACTACACTTGGCATGCTGCACGACAGGGGCATGGGTGCTGGAGTGGCCCTAGATGGAAGAGTGGCCAGAGGAGGTCTGTGTGTGCCTGGGAGAGCACCACCGGTTAGTGACAGCCTAGGTGGAGGTGGTGGCTGCACATCACCCTTCTGGACCCATGCTGTCCCTGGGCAGGGTGGGAACACCAGACCCTGTGTGTTGTGCCAGTCCATGCGCAGGCATGACATGGAAAATGGAGTGACGGGAAGATGAAGCAACCCAGATGGTGCGACTGTGGGTCTGGTGCATGGGCTTCTGAGGTGGTGGTACTGGTGGTGGAAAAGATGGTTGCAGGGGTTTTCTGGGCAACATCCATGAAGTCATTGGGAGATCACAGAAATGTCCATTGCTGCTGACTAGGCTGTCAAGAACAGTTCCAGGCCAGTTACCCACGTCTCCAGGGCGCTCTCTACCAAAGTGTGTGAGTCATTCTCCACTAGAAAGTCTTCTGGGAGGAGTATTTTTTGGATGCCATGGGATGGATCAGGCAACTATGCTGATAGTTGTGGGTCTTCTGTGTCAGGAGCTGCAAGAACAGGAACATGTTTGAGATGGACAGCACATGATGCAGGGCAAAGCCTACTGACAGGGTAATGGGCCAGCACCACCATTACAGTGCCCCATGTGTATGTTCTGTGTCACCAGGCTACACCCTCAGATGAAAATGCAAACTGCCATTGTGCAGCACACAGTGAGGAATGTGCATGCACACACATAGACATGCAGTACAACCAATGCAGAAGGGCATGACACAGGTCAGAGAGAGACACACACCAGGGCACAAGGGCACAGCATACGGGCGGGGGTATACACAGTCATGCTGGGAGTAGGAATAGGGGGGTGGAATGACACACACTGCATCATGGAGACATAGATGCCATCAGACGGTGCATGTTTTACGTAGTGTGGCCCCAAACCATATGGGCAGTCCCAGCCATTATTGTTCATCGGGAAGGGACCCAGGAAAGTCCTGGACCACCCACTGAAACCAATGTAAGGATGTTGGTGATGGTAGTGTACTACTTACACGGCACATTGGCTGGTATGTCTGTCATAAAGCCCCTGCCAGGCACCCCAAACACCACAACATCCCACAACAATGATCCCACAGCTGCTCTAACAGGGTGTGGGACACTGCAGGTGCAGAAGGGCCACTGCCAGTGGCATGTTGTTCTCACTGCATTGCAGCTGAGTAAGACATGCCATGATGGGGGAGATCACCATACCATTTGTGCACTGCGTTGACTGACCTGCCCTTACTGCCAATGGCATTTACCTCGTCAGCAATTTCCTGCCACTCCTGGTATACAATGGCATCGATGTTGTGGTATCGTCTGATGACAGACTCCTGGTCCTGCTATGCCTGGACTAGGACTTCAAGCTCTAGGGCACTGAACTTGTGGGTGCAGAGCATGTCACTGTCATGGGCAACACCTGATAGGGGAACAGCAGAGGGAGAGGTCAGCGACATGTAGGCAATTAATGTTTCTGTGATCCCCCAATGACCTCATGGATGTTGCCCAGCAAACCCCTGCAACCATCTTTTACACGACCAGTACCACCATCTTAGAAACATAGAAACATAGACTTTGACGGCAGATAAGGATCACTTGGCCCACCCAGTCTTCCCATTTTCCTGCCTACTGGATAAGCTGCAGATTCCAGTTAACCAACAGCCTACTTTCTGCCACCCCCCACTACAATTGCCTTGTGTCTGTCCCATGCATGTTTGAATTCCCCTACTGTTTTAGCCCCAACAACCTCCCCAGGAAGGCAGTTCCACACATCCACTTCTCTCTCAGTGAAAAACAAAATTCCTCATATTACCCCTGAGCCATCCCCCCCCATCTTTAAATTGTGTCCCCTTGTTCTTACACATCTCTTTTTCTGAAAGATGCTACCCTCCTGGACTTTGTTGAGTCCCTTGAGGTACTTGAATGTTTCTATCATGTCCCCCTGTCCCTCCTTTCATCAAGGGCATGCATATTAAGCTCTCTCAGTCTCTCTTCACATGGTTTATGATGCAGACCCTGCACCGTTTTAGTTGCCCTCCTCTGGAATGCTTCCATCCTGTCTATGTCCTTGTGTAGATGAGGTCTCCAAAACTGCACACAGTACTCCAGATGGAGTCTCACTAACTGTCTGTACAGAGGGATAACCACTTCCCTTTTTCTACTTGTGATGCCCCTTCCTATGCATCCCAGTATCCCCCTGGCTTTCCTTACTGACTTTTCACAGTGCTTACCCACCTTTAGATCATCTGATATGACTACCCCCAAGTCCCGTTCCATTTTTTGTTGTTAGTACCTCCCTGCTATTGTGTACTCTTCTCCTGGGTTTTGTTTCCCAGGTGCATTACTTGCACTTCTTTGCATTGAATCTAAGTTGCCATATGTCTGACCATTCCTCCAACCTTGCCAAGTCCCTTCTCATCCTTTCTACCTCCCCTTTTGTATCAACTCTGTTACAGATCTTTGTATCATCTGCAAAGAGGCATACCTTTCTCTCCAGATCCTCTGCAATGCCACCTATAAAAATGTTAAAGAGGACTGGACCCAGTACTGATCCCTGAGGTACTCCATTAGTGACCCCCCTTTCTTCGGAAAGTGTTCCACTCACTATTACCTTCTGTCTCTTGTTGTGCAGCCAGTTTGCAACCCAGGCTACCACCCTGGGACCCACACCCAGGCTGGCTAACTTGATTATTAATCTTTTATGTGGGACTGTGTCAAATGCCTTGCTAAAGTCTAGGGAGGCCATATCCACAGCCCGTCCCTGGTCTATTTCTTTGGCCACCCAGTCAAAGAAATCTATTAGATTCATCTGACATGATCTTCCTGCTGTAAATCCATGCTGATTTGGGTCCTGTGCCCCGCTGGCCTCTAGGTACTCAAGAATTCTATCTTTCAGAAGTGATTCCATCATTTTCCCTACCACTGAGGTCAAACTTAGAGGTCTGTAGTTTCCTGCTTCTGCCTTGCTCCCACTTTTGTGAAGGGGAATCACATCTGCCCTCCTCCAGTCCTCAGATACCACCCCATTCTCCCATGATTTGTTACAAAGTGTGGTCAGTGATGTCACTAGGTCAGCTGTTTGGCCAGGACAACCTGGATGGGCCAAGGGGGGATGTGTGGGCCAGTAAAGTTCTAGACTTGTCCAGGCACACAAGGATGCCCAGGACCGGTGAACATTGCCATCTCTGTGTGGAGCTAAAAAGGAGGGAGCAATGACGGATCCAATGGTTCCTCATCATGGTGAGTGGTGGCACCATGTCATGTCCATGTAAATAGATTTCAGTACATAGTGACCCATTGCCTGGCACATAGGGGTGGTTGGCTTCCACATATACAGGACAGGTAGCATATGGACTATATTGCCATCCAGGCCATGCTGTGTAGTCCCTGCTTAGCCAAGGACAGGTCCATCTGCTAGTCTAAGGTCAGATTGGTGACACCGTGGCAGGCTGGTGTGGCATTGGCTGTCCACTGCATATTGTGGCAGCAGGACAGACCCACTTCTTACTTGGATGTCTGTCATAGTGGTGGGACACAATGACTCCCAGCCAGGCACAACTGTGAGATTATGGTCTAACGACATGTGTTAGTTCTTATTCTACATGTACCTGCTACATGGTGACATGTCTGCACACATGACCAGCATCTCTCCCCAGCTCCCATCATTGAGTTTCCCAGCCACCACTGCCCTCACATGTGCCTGCTACCCATGGTACATAGGGTACATCTAATTGCAGATGACTTATTTGGTGTTTTTATTATCATTTATGATTGACTAATTTTTGCATACAGTAAGTTTATATTGTTTTTATATAACTCTTGTGCAGCTTTTATTTGTATGTTGATGTTTCTACCTTGTCTGTATTGACCTTGTAAGGTGTCCAGAGCCTCTGGGATTGGGCTCCATATCAATAAAGGTTACCTTACCTTACATCACCAGCTGTGTGCACCTTGCACTTGGTGCATATGTCCCACGCTGCTCAGTATCCTACCCATCCAAACAGAGGTATGATAGCACATACTACCACAAACACCCTGTGCAGACACGCTGCACATGGGTAGTCTTCACCTCAGAAGTCACAGGGCACACAGTGTGGGCATCTCTCAGGAAGGACCACTAGATCCATATAGCCACACAGCAGCACGTGCTAAACACCTGTGTGCCATAGGCAATGCCAAAAACATATTGCCTGTGCAGTACACCATATTCCACCTACCATGAGGCCCATACAGCATGTGCTGTGACCAACATGCCCTGTCATGGGATCCTGCAGTACGCAGGAAGGACCCATATTGTGTGGATGGGCAAACATTGTGCATGCACAGTACATGATAACAACATGCTATCCAAAACAGGTCAGGTGGGGAGGCTTTCCAGGTATACATGCCCACCACGCCCACCACCTGTTGGACGGTGGCATGTGGTGACCATGATGGGACAGGATCTCTTTTCACCGTTTGGTACCCACAACACCAGGTCTCTATGGTCTGACCACACACCCTAGTCCAGATGGCACATATATGGCCACCGAGTCCAAGAAATATAAAGTGATGCATCTTGGCAGGAATAACCCTAGAACAACTTATTGGCTTAATTAGGTCAAACTCAGTGACTCAAAAGAGGAACAGGATCTTGAAGCTATTATTAGTTACTCCCTTAACTCACTGAGGCCCCGACATACCTGTAGGTGGCAGCAGAAAAGATTTTCCTGAGGTCTTTAATACCTCCAGATGTCCTGTACTTTGTGACACCGAGGACTTAGGACATCTAAGGATGTCACTGTTTAAAACTTAAATATTGCACAAATCGAAGTGAGTAGGACTGACTGCATGGCACCATTGGAAAGGTAATTTTGTGCTGAACAGCTTTGCCACTGATACGTTGTATCTGTCATGTATACTTTAGAAGGTATTCACATTTTTGTATGGTATGGTGAGTATGGCTGACATTTGTCTCTCAAGCTTCACCTAGCCACCTTGAATAAAACTGAAAAAATACACATATCATAATTAGAAAAAAATGCTTTTTAGTACAAAATTAATTTTATCTCCATCTTATGCATGTATGCTTAATTTGGTGTTATGTAAAATATTTTCCCACAAAAAATAGTTTATGTTGACCTTTTTATTGAAATAAAAATAACCTTTTTTTACTATTTCAACTAATACAGAAAAAATAGAAATTACTTATAATTAATTGCATAGCAGCTTTTGAAAGGTAATTTTGTGCTGAACAACTTTGCCACTCATACTTTGTGTGTAACACCCCGTTTCTTAAGGTATTCTGTTGTTTAAGCATGATGGTTGTAAACGATTTTCTCAAAGCTCCAGGATTCACTGTTTAAAGTATACAGGCCGCAAGCTGTGGAATTCTTAAAGAGCTCCTGAGGCCTTGATGAGTTAAACAAACCAGCCAATGCAATGCAGCATATTGTAGGGCCAACAAAATGCTGGGATGCACAGAGAACGGATCGGACAGTAGGCACAAAGAGGTGATACTTCCACTGTACAGATCTATGGTGAGACCCCATTTGGAATACTGCATACAGTTAGGGACAGAATAGAAACCATACAAGAGATGGACAATCAAAATGATACAGGGGCTGCTGTATGAAAAACGGCTGTAGGTGTTAAACTTTTACTTACCTGAAACAAGGAGAGAAAGAGGGGATATGATAGAAACCTTTAAGTACGTAAGGGGTTTAAATTCAGTGTCCTATGCTGAACTATTCATTAAGGCACCCAACTCGAGCATGAGGTAACATGGATGGAAATTAAAGGGTGGGAAATTCATTAGTGATCTTAGGAGGCACTATTTCTTAGAAAGGATTATGGAGCATTGGAACAGACTACCTGTGGAGGTGGTAAAAGCTAAGACCACATCTGCATTCAAAAAGGGATTGGATAAAGAGTATGCTAGAATCAGTTCCACAAAGAAATCTACCAGCAAGAACCCAGGATCAACTAGGGTCTTGGGATCTCACGGCAAACTTGATGGTCTTTGGTCTACTTCTGCCATCACCCTTCTATGTTTCTATGAGTCCAGCACCCTAATGCATACCCATGGCTGTGACAGTCTGCATCACCATGACTGCCAGAACTGCCACCGGTTATGGCAGCATTGCTCCCCAGCGGAATGTCCAATCCCATTTACAACTGTCCAAGTGGTTATCGGATACTCCCCAAGCAGATTTAACATGCCATGGTCCAATTCCTTGTTCATCGCAGTGCCCTGCCATGTTGTACACCTATTTTCCCAGTGTTCCCCATGCTTGCCCTTTTGTTGGTGGTGTACTGCTGCTGCTACTCCACCAGCCTACTTAATATGTCATTGTGTGTGCACGGGACATGCCAGTCAGCTGGTGTGTCCATCTCCCCATATGTCAGGCTGCATTGTGGCAGTTTTTTCATGTTTTACTGTGTGATGTGCTCCTGTTGACATGCCGCAGCATGGTGTATGTCAGTACGACATCATATGCCAATCCCAGCATCCTGCACCTCTGCTGGACCACAGACACCCTGAAGTGACATGCATATTGTATAACCATGACACATTGTGGACTGCCACAAGCACATGGAACGTTCCTTGACATACTGTTCAGTGGGTGCCCATCACAACATATGAAATGCATTGACGCAGCCACAGTTCCATATTCCTGTTACTCTGTCCTGAAATGTCAGTGTCATTTACACCACTGGCTTGCTGAAATGCTGGACACTTACATGTGCAACGTGATGTTACTGGGCATACGATGTGGCTCCATGTGCCTGTTGCCATTGACACCATTCTGTTTTTTTGTTAGTGAGGTGGGAGCTCTGCATGAGACTTCCAGAGGGTGGATCCTGACATGTATCAATTAGATGTGTTCTCACACACAGTCCCCTGTCCTGGAGTGTGCCTTTGTCTACCATGCTGTTGCTGTTGTGTGCATTTGCATATACATTCTCCCCTGCACATACCACACAACTCTTGTTTTCACATGTATGCCACTAGTAGTTGTCTGGTGCCTCACATGGCTGTACACAGCAGCATGTGTGAGCCCTACTGTCAGACATTGGCTACCCATGGATCACACAGCTGTACATGCCTACCAACTGCACTTGTCAAGAACACATCTGTCACCTGTGCAACAGGCAGGGCTTTGCCTTTGCATCCTTGCAGGTGCACAACACCTGCCAGGCATGGTCAAGTTGTGTGTGTTGTGGGGGATGTTGTCTGTGGCCATAGGGTGCTGCAACTGCCCAACAGTATGTATGGTCTTCCGGCAGTGTGGTGGGTTACCAGGAGGGTAGTGCCACACCTGTTCGTGTGCATGCCTGGGTTGCTTGTTACACCTACAGGTTGTCTGTGGCATCAGTGGTGCCATACCCTGTCACCAGCAGTGACCTAGTGTCTGCCTTTGCCAGACTTTAGTGTGTGTGGGCACATGTGTGAAAAAGTTGCAGCACCATACGGTGCAGACACTTGTGGTTTACAGATATCTCTTAGCCATGAACATTGTCAGCATAGTCTTGGGGTGGGAATTGGGGCTATATTGCTTGATGCATTCCACTGACAGTTTCTGTTTTATTTCTGTTGCAGACTGAGGGGCCAGAGGTGCAGCCCACCAGAGGTGTAGGGCAGAGCAGCGCAGCAGCACCACCAACTAAAGGAGGACAGATCCTATGTCCCAGGCCCAGGCAGGGGAGAGCAGCACCACCAATAACCAGAGGAGGATGGACCCCATGTCCCACCCCTGAGCAGCAGCCAGTCATGTAAGTATGCCTTCAGCTTTCACATTCTTTGCCTTCACCTGTGGTGACTGTGCACAGCATGGCATCCACAATGTTCTGGGAACATGTGATTCTGGGTGTATGTACTGAAATCACAATGGTAGGTTTTATCCTTGCCTTGGTGCCCCCACTTCCACATTACAACCCCCTGGGCATGCTTTGGGGTGACTCATCCACCTGGCACACTACACACTCTGATGGCTGGCATGGGGACATTGTGTGTGGTGTGACCCTGCCACATGCCGGACCCCATGGAACATACATACAACCTGCCAGGGGCCACAGCAAATGGTGGTTGCAGTGACCCAGCCCTGATGTGATGTTCCACAGGTGTGATGTTCCCACATTATGTGCTCCCATTTCAGGCACATGTGCCCATTGGTTTTGCCTCTGCCCACAGGGTCACTGGGTGTCCCTCATCATGCACTTGCCTGTGGCCCTGTGTCTCTGGGTGGCCCATATGTTTAAACCATTCATGCATGCATCCCCTGTGGTGGTCCTACACTGCAGCACATAGTGCCACAAGCCATAGTCCTGTGTGTGCCTTTCAGAGTGTCCTCAGGGCTTGGCTGTGGCTGTGTGGGCTGGGGCCCTACATTTTTCCCTCTTGCTTAAGTGCCTGCATCTAAGGCTAACTATATTCCTTTGGTGGGACCAGGATATCCTTTCTGTGTCACTGATCACTGCCCTTGACATCCTGCAATCTTCAGTCATTGACCATCAACACCTTTGATGTGTGGTCCTTTCTCCCAGGTCACACCTAAAATAGACGTATGTTTGTCTAGTATGCTTACCTGGTCAACAAAAGCTAACTGAATAAATAAATAAAATGGCCCCATGTCTTCCCTCCAGTTGGTACTCTGCTGCCTCCTGGGTAGTTGCCATGCCAGCTTTCTGTATTAGTCTGTATGGTAACTATGGGTTGGCAGTTTGTGCATTTTTTTGTGCTTCTGATACGGGTGCTGTTCGTGGGCTTTGGGTGGAACATTGCTGGCCAATTCTGCCATGGTATTGGTGGCATGCTCAGTGTGGGGCATGCACATATGGCCTGTCAGGTGTGGCATCTCATGTCCTAAGCACTGCTACAGGTGCATGTCTGCAGGCTGTGCCCCCATGCGACTGCTGCAGAACAATTTGGACATCTGTCAATGTCCCTCCATCCCCTGTTGACATGTTTGCATGTGGTCCCTTTGGCTGTCCACTTACTGTGATGCATGTGGTGACATGGCCAGGTGACACATGCTGCCACATGCTCCCATGGCCCTTCTTGCCCCAGGAGCTGCTTGGAGCTATGTTAGCAGATACATGGATGCTATCCAGATATACCCCCCTCTTCAAGTGGCTGTCTATCCTGGCCTTGAGCATGATCTCCACCCCTATCACCATGTGTGCCATGTTGTCCCATGCTCCACATCTCCAGGTAACACTGCTGTTTCCCCACAATGTTATGGGGATGTTACCCATCAGGTGGCCAGCCATGGGCAGATCTTGCAGTGGAACATACCCTTGAGAATTTCATAGTTGGGTTGCTATGCTCTGTGTGGGCTGTGCCAGACTCTTCCCTGAACTTTGTGTCTGCTTTTCCATTTGATGTGCCCTTTGAGCCCATGCTGCACCTCTCCATCTGACCCACCAGCCATGGCTTCTGGCGACTCATGGGAGGCCACCCTCCATGTCCCCTAACCCTCATGTTGTGGCAGTGTTTTCACACAATCTTGGGTCCTAGTACCTAGCCTTCCTTGCTCAACTTGCCATTGGCCCTTATTATCTTGTCATGCACTGCATTCCTAGGCATGGGACCTCCACATGTCAGTTGGCAGTGCCACTGTCTCTGGACAATGCACAACCAGCATCCCAGACACACATCATGTGTTTTCTTTTTTTTTTGAGTAGTTAACTTGTACATGTCAGCATAGTTGTGACATATGTACTGAGTGCACCATCTTCCTCCTAGGTACCACTTAGCAGCCTGGTTTGGAGCAGCACAGATCCAGATGGATGGTGTGCATGAAACTCCTTGTCCAATGGCAGAAACAGGCAATAAACAATATGGAGCAGCATCAGGGGAGTTGCTCTGGGAGCTATGAGAGGTACGCAACATCCAGACTAACATAAAAAATCACCTTTTGCCACCACGCACGCCTCCTGCAGCTTAAACATCTACATCTTCCACCCTCTTGTCCCAACCTGTATACCACCACATCCTTACCCACTTGTAATTGCCTTACAAATAGTTGTTACCTTACATATAGTTACCCCTACTTCCCTTGTAAATAGTTCCTGCTTTGTATATAGTTACTTCCCCATATCTTCTTCATCCCATCTTTCACCATCCATCCATGCCCTACATCCTTCCCTGTTTATACTTGTTGGAAATTATTTTGATATTGTTGGTTTTCATGATACACACATATGAGCATATGAACTTGCCAGCAGAAACAGGTCACAGTGGTCTATCAAGTCTGCTCGAGTGTGTAGCTCTGTTTAGATCCCTGTAACTGCCCCCCTACTCCACCCCCTTCCACTTCCCCTTCCACATTCCAGTACCGATTCCTTCCATTCTAATTTTCCTTTTCCCACTGTATTCATCGCACCTACTTCATTCATTAGCTCGTTCCACGCCATCATCACCCTTTTGGTGAAAATGTGTTTCATTTCCTTCTTAAACCTACCTCTCACCAACTTCAGGCTAAGCCCCCCTTGTAGTACCCTCCTTCCTTCAGTTAAATTTGCCTTCTAAACCTTCTCTGTTTATGCCATTAGGGTACTTTAGGGCACTTGAAGTTTTCTATCATGACCCCCCTTTCCCTTCTGTCTTCCAGGGAGTACATGTTAAGGCTCCCTAAACCACTCTTCATACGTTTTGTTGCCCAAGCCCTGGATTATCTCGGTTGCCCTTTGCTGGACCCCCTCCAGTAGACTGATGTCCTTCCTCAGATAAAGGCACCAAAACTACACAGTACTCCAGGTGTGGTCTCACCAGAGGCCTGTACAGTAGCAAAATAACTTCCTCCCTCCTAGAGGTGATTCTTCTGACAATGCAACCCAGGATTTTATTTGCCTTGGCTGCTGCCTTATGGCATTGTGCAGAGTGCTTCATGTCACCCCTGACCAATACTCCAAGGTCCTTTTCCTCATCTGAGATGGTCTCCTGTACTCCGCACAGCCAATAGCTGGCCTGTGGGTTCCTGGCTTCGAGGTGCATGACCTTGCATTTCTTGGCATTCAATCCCAACTGCCAGATTCCCAACCATTTATCAAACTTAGCCAGATCATCCTTTAATTGCTTGGCAGAAGACACCAGGAGAAAGGACTGCTGTGTGACTGAACTTCTCTGCTAGGACTAAAGTAGAAGAACTTTTGTGTTTGACCTTTAAATTTAGGGTAAAAAAACTAACATACAAAAAAAAAGTGTGTGTTTGGGTTAACTGAACTGAATGGGTGTCTGAAGAGTTATCCAGGTGTAAATCTCAGGTGACTGAAAGGACTTAACTGCTGTGAGGTTTAAATTACTTGTTGAAAGATCTGGTAAGTAGGGGGAGTGGCTTAGCTAGAAGGAAGCTACATTTAAAGACTGCCTTAGAAAGTTTTTGTTAATAGCTTGGCAGAAGACACCAGGAGAAAAGACTGCTGGGTAACTGAACTTCTCTGCTAGGACTAAAGTAGAAGAACTTTTGTATTTGACCTTTAAATTTAGGGTATAAAAACTAACATACAAAAAAAAAGTGTGTGTTTGGGTTAACTGAACTGAATGGGTGTCTGAAGAGTTATCTAGGTGTAAATCTCAGGTGACTGAAAGTACTTAACTGCTGTGAGGTTTAAATTACTTGTAGAAAGATCTGGTAAGTAGGGGGAGTGGCTTAGCTAGAAGGAAGTTACATTTAAAGACTGCCTTAGAAAATTTCTGCTAATAGCTTGGCAGAAGACACCAGAAGAAAGGACTGCTGGGTGACTGAACTTCTCTGCTGGGACTATATTGCTCTCCTTCCCTTCCCTCCACCCCCAACCCAAAGCTAGTCCTATTTTTATAGGCACAGAATTTGACTGACAACAGGAACTTCCTGTTTAGGGGCAGGAAGTGAGTGATCACATAACCACCAAGGACCCACCATCCTAGAAGGGCAAGAGTAGCTCTTGGCCCCTTTAGCTGCTGGAGGTCAGCCTCTGAGCAAGTAAGTGGTCTACTGCGAAATATAGGATATTCTTGTCTCAGAACAGGACAATCAGGAGCTTAAAGGGCACACAGGCAGAAAGTAAGGAGAGAAGAAAAAAAACAGAGGAAAGAGTAAGGATTGCAAACAGTTAAGGGGCCAGAAATAAGACATGATTGGAGTGGTGCAGTGCAGTGGCTGTGGAGCAGCAATCTTCCGGGAGATGTTCTGGAGGATGTGGTGTTGTCCCATCTGCAGGCACCTCTCTGGGCTGAGGGAGGAGGTTGCTCATCTCCAGGCTGAGTTGGCCAGGATTTGTGGGACCTCCTCTTCCATCCAGGGACCACCAGTGCCACTGCCGTTGCCTCAGAGGTTGCCAAGAAAGAGGAGTGGTTGGACCACAGTGGGCTCAGGGAAGGTGAGGGTGGTGGAACAGAGACGCCTCCCATTGTGCCTTCCACAATTCCTATGCCATTCTGGCAAAGTGTGGTTCCTCTATGGAGGCACCCACAGTGGAGACCAAGGAGGATGCTGGGAACCTCCACAAAGGAGACCCACAGGAGGGTGGCAGGGGACCCTGCAGGGGAAGGAAACAACTTCTGGTGGGGGACTCCATTGTTAGGAAGGTAGAACTGGGGGAGGAAGGGGAGAGGGAGGTAAGGTGCCTGCCTGGTGCCATGGCTTGCAGGGACAGGAAGTGAATCCTCAGGATTGCTGGAGCAGCTGCACAGGGGAGGGAGCTGGATGTCATTGTCCACCTAGGGACAAATGACCTGGCTAGGAAAGGGATTAGAGAAGTGCAGGAAGAGTTTGTGGGATTGGGGAGGGGCCTTAGTCAAGTAGCACGCACGGTAACCTTCTCGGAGGTGCTACCCATCTATGGCATAGGAGAGGCTAGGGTGTTCCGCACCATGGGATTCAATCAGTGGTTGAAAAACTGGTGTGGAGCTCAGGGATTTGGCTTCATTGGGGACTGGGGGTCCACCTGGAGTGATGCAAGCCTATACTGGCATGATGGGCTGCATCTGTCTGGGAGGGGAACCAGAATCATAGGTGATAGGTTTAAATGCTTCCTTGGCAAGCTTTTAAACTAGCCAAGGGGGGAGGCACTGGAAAGGAGCAGGAAAATCCTAGCCCCCCCCAAATAATCATGGTAGTAAGTGCGGCAAACACCAACATAGAAGTGTCGATAGGGAGAAGGGCAGGGGTAAATGGAGAAAGTGACAAAGGCAAGAAGGACAGAAATGGGGCAAAAGGGAGTAAGGCCATCAGGAAATGGAGGGTAATGAGTACCAATGCCCGTAGTCTGGGCAACAAGCTCCCTTGGCTGATGGCCTTAATGGAAGAGGGATGCCTGGATATCGTAGCAGTCACAGAAACATGGTACACAGAGAACCATGACTGGGATGTTAACATACCAGGGTACATAACCTACAGGAGAGACAGGCAGGGGAAGAGAGAGGGAGTAGCTCTCTATGTAAAGGAGGACAAAAGCAACTGAACAAAAGAGTAAACAGGGAGGAGAGGAGGCACTGTGGGTCACCTTGGAGACTGGAAAGGGCACCACAATCTGCACAGGGGTTGTGTACAGACCCCCATGTCAGAGGAAGGAATGGACAAGGATATGATAGAAGGCATTCTTAGAATGGCAGAGAAAGGAGAGTACTGTTGATGGAGATCTGAATATGCCAGATGTTAACTGGAGCACATTTGCTGCAGCCACATCCAAGAGCAGGGCCATTCTTGATGCCCTACAGGTGGCAGGCATTAGACAGCTAGTTTCGGAACCCACTCGTGAGACAGCAATCTTAGACCTTGTACTCTCACACGGGGGCAGTGAGAGGATCTCAGATCTAGAAGTGGGTTGCCATCTGGGGACAAGTGACCATCAAACAGTGTGGTTCACGTTAAACTCAGCTACAGAGTCAAGCCACACAAAAGTGAGGGTACTAGACTTTAGAAGGGCTGACTTTGGCAAGATGGGAGAGTGCCTCAGAAAAGCACTAGCAAACAGGCTAGAAGGAGGTGTGGAGCAACAATGGGAATTATCAAAACTGCCATCACAGAGGCAACAAGCCTTTGTGTGAAGCAAATGAACAAATCAAAACAAAGAAAAAGCCACTATGGTTCTCAAAGAGGTGGCTGTGAAAGTCAGGAAGAAAAGATAGCATTCCAGAAGTATAAGGAAACACAGAAGGAGCAGGACAGAGAGCTGTACAGTTAAGGCAGAAGGAAGCAGGGAGGGAAGTCAGAAGCAGCAAAGGCACAAACTGAGGAAAAGATAGCCAACTCCAGTTAAGAAGGGGATAAAACCTTTATAGGTACATCAGCGGCGATGAAAGACAAAGGAGGGACAGTGAGGCTGAATAGAATGAACAGTGGGTGGGCAGAGGGGGACAGTGAAAAAGCAGGAATACTGAATGAATATTTCTGCTCAGTATTCACAAAAGAGGAGTGGGAAGTGTCTAATCCAATTAACAGAAGCGCTCTTGATAGGGAGGTCGATCCCAGTCCTTTCACAGAAGAAAGGGTTCTGGAAGAACTCCTAAAACTGAAGGTGGACAAAGCAATGGGCCCTGATGGAATTCACCCCAGAATTCTAAAAGAATTAAGGGAGGAACTAGTGAAACCACTGGCTACTCTTTTTAATAAATCATGGGAGGATGGTGTGGTACCTGAGGACTAGAGGAAGGTGGATGTGATTCCCCTTCACAAAAGTGGGTCCAAGACAGAGGCAGGAAACTACAGACCTGTCAGTCTGACCTCTGTGGTAGGGAAAGTGATGGAGTCACTTCTGAAGGAAAGAATAGTCGGTACCTAGAGGCCAGTGGAGGCTGGGACCCAAGGCAGCATGGGTTCACAGTGGGAAGGTCATGTCAGACCAGATCTAATAGATTTCTTTGACTGGGTGACCAAAGTAGTAGACCAGGGAGGGGCTGTGGACATGGCCTACCTAGACTTTAGCAAGGCATTTGACACAGTCCCACAAAAGATTAATAGTCAAATTAACCAGCCTGGGAGTGGGACCCAGGGTGGTAGCTAGTAAAACATTGGCTGGACAACAGGACACAGAAGGTAATTGTAAAATGGAGTCCATTCTGAAGAAACGGGGTTACTTAGTGGGTACCGTAGGTTCAGTATTGGGTCCAGTCCTTTTAATGTCTTCATCAGTGACATTGCAGAGGGACTGGAAGGAAAATTATGCCTTTGCAGATGACACAAAATCTGCAACAGGGTTGATACACAAGGAGGTGGAAAGGATGAAAAGGGACTTGGCAAGGTTGGAGGAATGGTCAGAAGTATGGCAGCTAGGATTCAATGCAAAGAAGTGCAAAATAATGCACCTGGGAAACAAGAACCCAGGGGAAGAATACACAATGGTGGGGAGGTAGTAACAACAACAAAAAGGAAAGGGACCTGGGGAGTAATCATATCAGATGACCTTAGGTTAGCAAGCAATGTGAGAAGGCAGTAGGGAGGGCTGGGGTATACTGGGATGTATAGGAAGAGGCATCAGCAGCAGAAAACAGGAAGTTGTTATCCTCTGTACAGACAGTTGGTGAGACCCCATCTGGAGTACTGTCCAGTTCTGGAGACCCCATCTCCCAAGGACATAGACAGGATAGAGCAGTCCAGAAGAGGGCAACTAAAATGGTGCAGGGTCTGCAAGAGAAGACATATGAGGAGAGACTAAAGGAGCTTAATATGTATACCCTTGAGGAAAGAAGAAGGAGAGGGGGACATGATAGAAACTTTTAAGTACCTCAGTGGAATCAACAAAGTCCAAGAGGGTAGCATTTTCAGAAAAGAGACTTGCAAGAACAAGGGACACAATTTAAAGATAGAAGGAGGGCGGTTCTAGGGGCAATGTGAGGAAGTATTATTTCACAGAGAGGGTAGTGGATGCATGGAACAGCCTTCCTGAGGAGGTTGTGGGGTCTAAAACTGTGGGAGAATTCAAGAATGCATGGGACAGACATAAGGCAATTCTTGTGGGGGGTAGGAAGAAATAGTATCTGTTGGTTAACTAGGATCTGCGGCCTATCCTGTAGGTAGGGAAATGAGCAGACTAGATGGGCCTAGCGGTCCTTATCTGCCGTCAAAGTCTATGTTTCTATGTTTCTAAGTTTCTAATTCTTGTATCCCCTCCACTGTGTCCACCCTCACACAGAGCTTTGTATTATCTTCAAAAAGGCAGATCTCACTTTTGACATTCTCTGCTATGTCACCAATAAAGTTGTTAAACAGTACTGGTCTGAGTATTGAGCCCTTTGGGTCCCCGCTGATTACAGTCATAGGTCTGCATATTTTTTCCCCTATCACCACTCTCTGGTTATTGTCCAGAAGCCAGGTCTCAACCCACCCCAGTGATTAGTCTCCTATTCCCAAGTCCCTTAGCTTGCTGATAAGCTTGCCATGTGGCACAAGGTCAAATGCCTTGCTGAAGTCCAGGTACAGCACATCCACTGACTGCCCCCTGTCCAGTGACCTTGTAATCCAGTCGAAGAAGTCTATAATGTTTGTTTGGTGGCATCTCCCCATGACAAACCCATGCTGTATGTCATTCTGGAGACCATTTATCTCAAGGAAGGACACCAGCCTTTCCTTAAGAATGGTCTCCATTAAACTTCCCACTATGGAGGTTAGGCTTACAAGCCTATAGTTACCTGGCTCCTCCCTGGGACCATTCTTGTTTTGACTGGTGACTGTAACACAGCATCTGCCTTAAAATCTTCCTGCTTGTAAACAGAACAAGTCCTGTGAGGCGGTACAGGCAAAGTGGGCAAGCATTAAGGATGCAATACTTGAAGCAATATCCCATTGTGTTAGACAGAAAAGGAAGTGCATAAGAAGAAGGAAACCATTTTGCTTCTCAAATACTGTAGTAGAAAAGGTCAGAGCCAAAAGGTTAGCCTTCAGGAACTATAAGGGAACACAGTGGGATGAAGATAGGGAGGCATACCAAACTTTCCTAAGGGAAGCAGGGAAGGCAGTAAGGCAGGCAAAGTCCCAAACTGAGAAAACACTAGCACGAACAGTAAAAGAAGGTGACAAGACTTACTATAGATACATTAGTGAAAGGAGAAAGTCCAGAGGGGGTATTGCTAAGCTCAATGGAGAAAAGGGGCATGTGAGGAGGAGGACCCTGTAAAGAATCTATCCTAAACAGATACTTTTGCTCAGTATTTACTGAAGAAGGTAAGGTGGGGCCACAGCTCAGCAACATGGACACAGGGGGAGGAGGTGAGCACTACTCCCTTCACAAAAGAAAGGGTCCTACAAGAGCTCGCTAAGCTCAGGGTGATAAGGCAATGGGACCTGAAGGCATACATCCCAGGGTACTTAAGGAGCTAAGGGGGGAACTAGCAGAGCCATTAGCAGAACTATTTAGTGAGTCTCTGAGCACAGGAGAGGTCCCAGAAGACTGGAGAAGGGCTCATGTGATCCCACTCCACAAGAGTGGTAGCAGGGAGGAGGCAGGGAACAACAGACCAGTCAGTCTTACCTCAGTAGTGTGTAAGATTATGGAGGCAATCCTTAAGGAAAGGATAGTGCAACACCTGGAATCCATAGGGGCACAGGATCCAAGACAGCATGGGTTTACAAAAGGAAGGTCCTGTCAAACTAATCTCATAGATTTCTTTGACTGGGTAACCAGAGTGGTGGACCAAGGGGGAGCAGTTGATGTTGCCTACCTTGACTTCAGTAAAGATTTGACACTGTTCCACATAGAAGATTGATAAATAAGCTGGGTAGGCTCAGGGTGGGTCAGAAGTTGGTCAGCTGGGTGGCAAACTGGTTGACGGGCAGAAAACAGAGAGTGGTGGTAAATGGTATACAGTCAGAAGAGATGCAAGTCACACGTGGGGTACCTCAGGGATCAGTCCTGGGGCCAGTCCTCTTCAATATCTTCATTAGTGACCTTGCAGATGGACTAGAGGGTAAGGCTTGTCCGTTTGCAGATGACACCAAGATGAGCAACAGAGTAGATGATCCAGATGGGATGGGCAGAATAAGAAAAGATCTGGAAAAACTAGCAAAATGGTCAGAAGAGTGGCAAGTGGGATTTAATGCAAAGAAGTGCAAGATCATGCACATAGGGAAAAGAAACCCTGAAGCCATCTATAGGCTGGGAGGGGAGTTGCTGGCAGTCACAAAGGAAGTAAGAGACTTGGGCATCATCATCACCAATGACCTGAAATCATCCAAGTAGACCTCTAAAGCAGTAGGTAAGGCTAGGGGGATGTTAGGGTGTATTAGTAGGGGTATCACAAGTCGTAAGAGGGATGTAATAATCCCTCTTTATAAGACACTGGTTAGGCCCCATCTGGAGTACTGCATGCAGTACTGGAGCCCACACCTTCACAAGAACATTAACCAAATTGAGACAGTCCAGAGAAGGGCAACCAAAATGGTGCAGGGACTGCAACAGAAGACATATATGGACAAATTAATGGAACTCAATATGTATACTCTTGAGCAAAGGAGGGAGAGAGGTGATATGATCGAGACATTCAAACACCTTAAGGGCATTAACAAGGTGAAAGAGTCTAACATGTTTAAATATAAGAAAAATAGCAGGACAAGAGGACACAGCATGAGATTAGAGGGAGGCTGATTAAGGGTAAATGTGAGGAAATTCTTTTTCACAGAAAGGGTGTTGGATGCATGGAATGGCCTACCTCAGGAAGTGGTGGATATGAATACAGTGCAGGGCTTCAAACAGGCATGGGATAGGCATAAGGGGGCAAGACAGATGAGTATGAATAGATAGGCCACTGACAGAGCAAAGGCCAATGGCACATTTATAAGGTAGAAAAGAAATGGGCAGACTGGACGGGCCTTGCAGTCCTTATCTGCTGTCAACTTCTATGCTTCTATGTTTCTCTTTTCTGGCTGCTCCCCACCCATTCCCAGCATGCCCACCCTTTGCTTGTCCTTCTTTTATGTGGCTGGAGTCATTTGACTAACTCCCTACTTTCTCATTAGCAGCCTATAAGAAATCGTCCATAGAGGGCACCAGATCTTTTCTTTCAATTACTTTCCATTTCAGTTTCCTGGTTTTCGAAATCAAAGCAAACTGCAGCTCAGCTCCCATTACTTGTCTGCACCCAATTCCTCTAGCTAAATAGCTAGTTTACCTCCCTATAGTGTCTTGCACTCCATAACATGGCTTACTTTATGACACACTCTCACCAGCTCACCTCCTACCCAATGGGTCCCCAATCACACCCATCTCTGCTGATGGGTATTTTGTTAGGTTTTATCCTGTGGCTCTCACTGGCTTGTTGCCCCTCCCCCCACTAAGGTATTCACCACTGAGCTAAACAACTTTACCTTCTCAAATATGCTTATACTCCCCAATGAACTCCATGACACCATTACTTATCATTCACAGCTATCTCCAGCATGTAGCTTACACTTTTAAAAAGTGCTTTCTATGCTACTCTATCCTGCCCTCCTCAATCATCCATCACAAACTATGGTATCTTCTCCTTCATGCTCTAATACTTGTAGATGATATTGAGCTTAACCCTGGTCCACCTGTTCACCTCTCCTTTTCGGATGCAGTGTGGAAGGACACAAAGGGACTTCGCATTTTTCACCTGAACATTAGGAGTCTCCTCCATAACCTAGTAGAACTCAACGCATGGGTCACACTATGTCACCCAGATATAATTTGCCTGTCCGAAACTTGACTTAAACCATCTACCCCTGACTCTGCCTGCTTGTTACCAAACTACAACCTTATCAGATGAGACAGGCCAGTCTCTAAACAGGGTGGTTTTCTCACCATTTTTTATGAATCAAACCTAAACCTCTCAAACACTTCCACACTTGTTCTCTCCCACTATGAATCTATTCATGCTACCCTTCAACTTGGCTCCTAGAAATTACATATAGTGTGTGCTCATAACCCCCCCCCGCCAAGGTGGCACCACTGGCCTTGAAGAGCTTCTCTCCATGTTGATTTAGCTATTGGCTGAAACAAAGTTCTTGTTCTTGGGGACCTAATCCTAAATTGGAATGACAAGATGAACAAATCCCTGTACATCATGGTACAAGGCCACACACTCCACCAACAAATCGCTTACCCTACCAGTGTCCTGCCTCCCCCCAGGCCCAGTACTTTAATTGACTGGGCACTGACTAATCGTATTGATTGTACAGTCTCCTCAGGTACCCTCACTGATACAATTAGTGACTGTTCTACAGTATATTGTATCTGGCACTCCCCTCCCCAAAAACGCATCACCTGCCGGAACCTAGCCAACATTAACCAAGCCCAGTTCCTGAATGATCTCTCCGTGAATGGCTGGACTCGCATCTTCTCTGCCACAAATGCTCAGGTAGCCCTTGACCACTTTCTAACCCTGTTTGGATCTCTACAGGATATCCACGCAGCTCGTATCGCACATCACATATGTGGAACACAAATCAAATGACTAAATGAAGACCTACTTGCTCAGACCAGGGCCAGGGGTAAAAGTTGGCTACGTTTCAAGATCTCCGGTCTTCTGTCTGACTAAAATGACTTCATAACATAGAGAAACTCTTGTAAAAGGAATATTCGTTAAGCAAAAAGCTTGTTCTGCAAGGGTCTATTCCTAAATGCTGCAGGTGATTCCAGGAAATTCTGGTCTCATATCAAAACACTTCTGGGAGCCAAATACACCAGAAATAGAAATTATATGATCATAGATGGTGTGCATTGTAACAATCCAGCCACAATCGCAAATTCCTTTAATCTCCACTTTTCAGATTTATCCAAATACTCGTCTCTGTTCCCCCTGGTGCAGCCCCCCTTCCCCCACCATGGACAACGAGCCACTGAATAACCACTCACCTTTTCGATTGTGAACCATTACCAGATTGGAAGTCCAAAAGATGCTACTAGCTATCCCTGATATCACTAGTACTGGCTCTGATGGTCTTGAATCCAGGCTCCTGAGACTTGCCTCACCTCTTATTGCCTCACCCTTAGCCTCAGTCTTTAACCTGTCACTATGCCACAGCTCTGTCCTTAGCATATGGAAGATAGCCAGAGTCACCCCAATATTTAAAAAAGTGGACCCCAAGAATATTGCCAACCACAGGCATATAGCCGTTCTCACCTTACTTAGAAAAATGCTTGAAAAACTAGTAACTGAGCAAGCCGTCTCTTTTCTACATGACCACAACCTCCTCTCTGTCTCCCAGCATGGTTTCTGTGAAGGCAACAGCACTACTACAGCCCTCTGAAATGCACAAAAGATATCTATACTGCAATGAATAAAGGACTCCTGACTGGTGCAGTCTTCATCGACTTAACCAAAATGTTTGAACTACTCCTTTCTCTTCACAAAACTCTGGTGTCTTGACTTTTCTACAGATGTCATGGCCTGGTTTAATAGCTAATTATCAAACAGGAAGCAGGTCATGCATTACAACGCTGTCCTTTCCAATCTCTCCACCATACATGTTGGTGTGCCACAAGGATCCAACCTGGGCCCCCTACCTTTTTCCATCTTTTTTAATGATCTCCCTTCACTCTCTCCAGATTGTTCAGTGTTGTTGTATGCAGATGAATTTGTTCTTTATTCCAGTGCTAGGAATATCTCAGAAATAAATCACTCTCTCCTCAGATGTTTTCCACATTCAGTCCTGGCTGAATGAAAACAACCTCGTTCTTAACGTGGGCAAAATGCACTCCATGATTTTCAGCTCCCCTGCCAGACTCAGAACAAACTGTAACCTTCTCAATATCTTATGCAATGATGGCTTACCATTGGTCAGCACTAGTTCTTTCAAGTACATTGGCATTTTGCTTGATGAATCTGTTGAGTTCAATCAGTATGTTACTGCTACCTAAAAGTCCATTAATGCCAAAACTGGGAGCGCATACAGGACCAGTTATGACCTCACCCCATCGACTAGACATTCTGTAGATTAAGGCATTCTGCTACTGACACTAGCCTATGGCACAGTCACCTATCTAGGAGCATCAAAATCTACTCTTCACAGGTTGGATACTACCTATAATAATATGTGCTGCTTTGTCTCTGCAGCTCCTCATTGCAAGCACCACTGTCAACTTTATGCTGATCTAAAATGTTTCTCCCCTTCTGCCTATTGGCTCAACTCCCTTGGAGCTCTCATTGATGGTATTGCCAGATCAGGTCTTCCCCAATCCCTTGCCTCCCTGCTTGACACTCAAACCATCTCCGATGGACTTAGATCCACTGATCTGGCCCCCCTCCACATTCCAAAGTGTAAAACCAGTATGGGTGCGCAGGCTTTCTCGAGTGGCGCCCAATTATTGGAACTCCCTTCCCCAAGCCATTAATTTTGCTCTGACCTATGCTCGTTTTAAGAGGCTACACCATAATCATCTACTTGCCTCAACACTCTGCACATGCTTTCACCTGCCATAGACCTTCCAGTCACTACCTCCTGGCTGCCGTGTCTCTACCTGCTGCTGCCCTTCTCTCCTGTTTCTCTCCTCTCAACCTAACTTTGGCTTCCTGCCTCCTTTCTTTCTAGCCTTTCCATTTCCCATTCCTAGGCTCTCACCCCTTCCACCTCCCTTCCTCTCTCTTTAATTTTTTCCTACTTCTCCCTCCTCCAAGTCCATGCTTTCTGGCCAACAGTATAGCACATGTACTCTGGTCTCGATCATCAGTCTTTTCCTCTATTATGGTACTCTTATACTTCTTTGGACCTTTAGTCCTATGGTTGCTCGAACATTGACTCTATTGTGTTCCAACATAACCAATGTTTAAATGCACTTTTACCGTATTTTATAAAAATTTTTAATATCTTCTCATTTTTGTATCATGAATAATGTTGAACTCACACTTGAACTTCTTTTGTTTTTGTCCCAATTGTATCTCTGTCTCAATAAAAATTGTATTTGTACCTGTAACCTTTGTATAACTAACTGTTGTACAGCCTCAAACTGTTTGTTATTTGTATTCCCACTAATACCCTCCTGGGTCATGCCTGAAAGTAGGCACTGATATGCCTAGTGCACCTACCTGTTTACCAAAAGCTAATTAATAAATAAAGGGAAAGGGAACATTGTTTTACCAGGAGTAGCACACTAAACCGAAGTTTGTTTCCAGATGCAGCCTAGGAGCACAAGGAAGTTAATTGTCCTGCTCAGGATCATAGCGTATGCATCTAGGCAGCTGTGGGATTCAAACCCAGGTCTCCAGATCTTCAGCTCAGATCCTTAACTGACTGCGCTATACTGCCTACTTGTGGAGTGGTACCACATGTGCTGTCCTCCAATCCTGCAGCACCCTCCTCTTCTCCAGCAAAGTGTTAAACAGATACATAAGGGGACTGCTAGTACCTCCACCAGCTCGCTCAGGACCCTTGAGTGTGCTCCATCCGGGCTAGGTGCCTTGTCCATCCTCAATTCCCTCAGAGCCCTTAAGACCATGTCAACCCCAATCTCCCCATTATATTCCTCACCACCCCTAAGGCAGCCCCCAATCATCCCCTGTGTCAGAGGCCCATCCTGTTCCCAAATGAAAGCGATCAAAAGTGCTCTTTTAGTGCCTCCACCTAAGCTTCACCATGTTCCACTCATCCCCCTTCCCTCTTTATCCCTACAATCCCATCCCTTCTGGATCTTCTCTCTTTAATGTAACAGAAAAAGTCCTCTTCCCCCATCCCTGATACCCTGCACCAGTCTCAGTTCCTTCACAGCCCTGGCTGTCTGGACCTCCCTCCTTGCATCTCTAGCTTTCTCTACATAAACCTCTCTGTCCTCCTCCCTCAAGGTGTGCTTGTACCTCAGGAATGCAGCCCTCTTTTCTTTCCTATACCTACCACCTTCCTGCTAAACCAGCTTGGTTTCTTGGTCCTGGAGTTCTGTTAATGAGCTTTTGTGCACCTGTCCATGGCCTCAGTTAATCCCTCTTTAATGAAGGACCATTTCTGATCCACATTCATCTCTGGTAGGAGCTTTGCCAAGTGCCCCTTAAGTACGTATCCCATTTTATTAATGGTTATCTTCTTGAAGTCCACTATCCTTGGTCACTCCAGCTCCCCTCCCCTTTCCTCTGTCCCATCTGAGCAGTTGGTGCCCCAGGATAGAAACATAGAAACACAGACTTTGATGGCAGATAAGGACCACATGGCCCACCCAGTCTGCCCATTTCCCTACCTACTGGATAAGCTGCAGATTCTAGTTAACCAACAGCCTACTTCCTGCAGTCCCCCACTATAAATGTTTTGGGACTTTCCCATGCATGTTTGAATTCCCCCACTGTTTTAGACCCAACAACCTCCTCAGGAAGGCTGTTCCATGTATCCACCACTCTCTCCGTGAAAAAAAAATTCCTCACATTACCCCTGAGCCTTCCCCCCTCTATCTTTAAATTGTGCCCCCTTGTTCTTACACATCTCTTTTTCTGAAAGATGCTACCCTCCTGGACTTTGTTGATTCCCTTGAGGTACTTGAACATTTCTATCATGTCCCCCCTGTCCCTCCTTTCATCAAGAGTATACATATTAAGCTCTCTCAGTCTCTCTTCATATGGTTTCTGCTGCAGACCCTGCACCATTTTATTTACCCTCCTCTGGACTGCTTCCATCCTGTCTATGTCCTTGCGTAGATGAGGTCTCCAAAACTTTACACAGTACTCCAGATGGGGTCTCACCAACTGTCTGGGATAACCACTTCCCTTTTGCTACTTGTGATGCCCCTTCCTATGCATCCCTGTATCCCCCTGGCTCTCCTTACCGCCTTTTCACATTGCTTACCCACCTTTCAGTCATCTGATATGACTACCCCAGGGTCCCTTTCCATTTCTGCTGTTGTTAGTATCTCCCCTGCTATTGTGTACTCTTCTCCTGGGTTTTTGTTTCCCAGGTGCATTACTTTGCACTTCTTTGCATTGAATCTAAGTTGCCATGTGTCTGACCATTCCTCCAACCTTGCCAAGTCCCTTCTCATCTTTTCTACCCCCCTTGTGTATCAACTCTGTTACAGATCTTTGTGTCATCTGCAAAGAGGCATACTTTTCCCTCCAGACCCTCTGCAATGTCACCTATAAAGATGTTAAAGAGGACTGGACCCAGTACTGAGCCTGGGGTACTCCACTAGTAACCTCTTTCTTTGAATGTATTCCATTCACTATTACCTTCTGTGTCCTGTTGTGCAGCCAGTTTGTTACGCAGGCTACCACCCTGGGACCCACTCCCAGGCTGGCTAACATGATTATTAATCTTTTGTGCGGGACTGTGTCAAATGCCTTGCTAAAGTCTAGGTAGGCCATATCCACAGTCCCTCCCTGGTCTATTACTTTGGTCACCCAGTCAAAGAAATCAATTAGATTCATCTGACATGACCTTCCTGCTGTAAACCCATGCTGCTTTGGGTCCTGTGTCTCGCTGGCCTCTAGGTACTCAACAATTCTTTCTTTCAGAAGTGATTCCATCATTTTCTCTACTACTGAGGTCAAACTTACAGGTCTGTAGTTTCCTGCTTCTGCCTTGCTCCCACTTTTGTGAAGGGGAATCACATCTGCCCTCCTCCAGTCCTCAGGTACCGCTGCATCCTGCCATGATCTGTTAAAAAGCGTGGTCAGTGGTATCACTAGGTCCTTCCTTAGTTCTTTTAGGATTCTGGGGAGAATCCAATCAGGCCCCATTGCTTTGTCCACCTTGAGTTTTAGGAGTTCTTTCAGGACTCTTTCTTCTGTGAATGGACTGGTGTCAACCCCCCTACCCAGAGTGCTTCTATTGTCTGGTTTAGGTAACTCCTCCTCATCTTCTTTTGTAAATTCTGAGCAAAAGTATTCATTCAGTAGCTCTGCCTTTTCACTGTCTCCCTCTGCCCACCTCCCCTTTCCTTTATTAATCTTCACTATCCCTCTTTTAATCTTTTTATGCTCCCTAATGTACCTATAAAGGGTTTTATCCCCCTTCTTAACTGAGTTGGCTATTTTTTCCTCGGTTTGGGCCTTTGCTAGTCTAATTGCCTACCCCACTTCTTTCTGTTTTAATTGATACAGTTCCCTGTCGTGCTTCTTCTGTGATTCTTTATACTTTTTAAATGCAGCCTTTTTCTCCTTAACCTATCTTGCCACCTCTTTTGAGAACCATAGTGATTTTTTACTCCGCTTTGTTTCCTTTATTTGTTTCACACAAAGGATTGTTGCCCCTATGATGGCAGTTTTGATTTTTTTCCATTGTTCTTCTACCCTTCCTTTTTGGTCATTTGCCAGTGCATTTTTCAGGTATTCACCCATTTTGCCAAAGTCAGCCCTTCTAAAGTCCAGTATTCTTGTTTTTGTATGGCTTATCTCCATGGTTGTGCTCATTGTGAAGCACACTGTGCAGTGGTCGCTTGTTCCCAGATGTAAACTGACTTCTAAATTTGTGATCCTCTCTCCATTTGAGAGTACCAGGTCTCGTATTGCTCACTCCTGAGTGGGTTCCAACACTAGCTGTCTAAGGCCTGCCCCCTGCAGGGCATCGAGAATGACCCTGATCATGGATGTAGCTGCAGTACATGTTATCCAGTTAACATCTGGCATATTCAGGTCCCCCATCAACAGTATCTCCCCTTTTTCAGCCATTTTGAGAATGTCCTCTATCATTTTGTTGTCCATTTCCTTCCCTTGAGACGGGGGTCTGTATATAACCCCTGTGTGAATTGTGATGCCATTCTCTGTCTCCAAGGTGACTCAAAGTGCCTCTTGTCCTCTCCCTTTACTTTTTAGTTCTGTAGCTTTGATCCCTTCCCTTATGTATAGAGCTACTCCACCTCCTCTTTTATCTTCCCTGTCCCTTCTGTAGATTGTGTACCCTGGTATGTTGACATCCCAGTCATGGTTCTCGGTGTACCATGTTTCCATGATTGCCACAATATCCAGTTGTTCATCTTCTATCAGGGCTACTAGCTCAGGAAGCTTATTTCCCAGTCTACGGGCATTGGTACTCTTTGCCCTCCATTTAAAGTTGGCTTTATCCTTTTTCCCCGATCCCTGCTCTTATTGTCCTTGTCTAATTTTCCATTTACCCCGTCCTGCCCTGTGTTGAGCGCTGTACCTCAGTATTTACCTTACTACCTGCCATGTTTTGTGGGGGGAGGCTTGAAATTTCTGGCCTTTTATAATGCCTCCCCCCTTGGCTAGTTTAAAAGCTCGCCAAGGAAGCATTTAAACCTATCACCTAGGAACTTGGTTCCCTTCATGGACAGATGCAGACCATCATGCTGGTATAGACCTTTAGCTCTCCAGGTGGCCCACAGTCCCCAATGGAGCCAAAGCCCTGTGCTCTGCACCAGTTTTGCAACCATTCATTAAACTGCGTGGTGTGCAGTACCCTAGCCTCACTTCTGTCATGGACTGGTAGCACTTCTGAGAAGGATCTTGAGGTCTCATACATGGTACAGGGTTGCTCATGTCTCTGTGATGGCAGCTATTTCCACCTCTCCCTCTGCCATCACTGTGTGCATGTCTGCTGCCTTGTTGGCCGAACTCATTGTATTTTTGGACACCACCTTCATGTATGACCCCTTTCCCTTATTACTACTTGCCATCCCTTTGTGCCTTTCTTTGTCCCCCGACCCTGCTATCCCCTCTCCATGTTCTTCTATGCCTTTTGAATTCTTATTTGGGGAAAGGCTCAGAGGACTCCTCACCTGCTGCTGAGTGCCTTGCCCCCTGCTGCTCCCCCTTCCTCAGTTTTAACTCATTGCCTCCACAGGAGCTCTCTGAAGTTGCACCACTTGTCTCTTGTATACTGTTAATAGTAAATCCTGGGCCTTTCTAAGCAAAATCATGCTATAGTCAGCATGTCACAAACAAATCCTAATAGCTCAAGAACCGTAAGTGCTAGACACAAAATATGAGTGGCAAAGTTATTCAGCACAAAATTACCTTTACAGTGGTGGTATGCACATAATAATATGTCATTTTTTTTTTTTCTATACTGGTTGAAACAGCAAAAACATTTTTTTTACTAAAACAGGCAACATAAGCCATACATACCATACCATAAACAAATATGAATAACTCCTAAAGTATACATGATATACACAGAATATCAGTGGCAGAGTTGTTCAGCACAAAATCACCTTTCCAATGGTGCTATGCAGTCAAATATATATTATATTCTGTTACAATATATATTAAAATATGTAAGTGACTTCTCCGGACATTGCTAGGGCACAAAGGAGTCAGTACCTGACTTCTGTAGGTATCCTCAGGACGCACCAGTGTATTTTACTGATGCCTACAGGCATTGGCTAGGAGAAGATGAGTTAATTCAGCTCTTCTGCCATGTAACTCTCCAGCTTGCCTTTCAGAACTCTTGTGCACTCCTTACTTATATGCAGCCTGTCCAGTTCATATAGACTCATGCACTCCCATATCCTGCCACACCATCTCACTAGCCCATACCAGTTAGCCTCAAACCCTACAGCCCACATTGAGTTAAATTCCTCTATCCTCAGCTTTCTTTCAGTACTAGCCCTCCAAACTGGCAGTACCTCAGAGAAAGCCACTGATTTTCCTACCTACCTGCAGATGCTACCCAACTCTGCTTGGACTTTTCCTGCACCACCATCAATTCTCATCCTGCCAAATCATTGGTGCCTAAATGGACCACAATGTGATGCTTCCCCTGTTCCTGCCCCACATGTTTTTGTGTGATTGCTAGTACCCTCCCTACCATCATGCCTATCATACCCTCCACCCTCCTCCTTCCTGCAGCTTTTTCTCATATGCTTGTTTCCCCATCTTATTCTCTTCAGTACTAAGTCTTTCTCACTATTACTACCCCTCCCCTCTTCGTGTCTCATCCTCTTGTAATGCCCACCCATTTGGCCCTCCTTTTCATAATTCCCTCAATGTTGATCAACCTCCATTGCCTCATTTCTTCCCTTAATCCCAGCTTCCACCATCCCCTTGCTTTCTCCATGCTTAGCCTCCCCCCATGATCTGGCCTTCTCCCCTCCCATTTGACCCCCCTACTGGAGACACCTTTTCCTTATTCATGCTGCCCTCCTTCCTATCCACCCTGCTCACAGTTATTTCCCCACCCCTTGGTTTACTCCCTCCTTTGACTGGTTCCCTTCCTGACCACTGTCCCTTTTCTCCTGTCCCCCATTACTATACTGGGTCTCTGGCCCTCCTTGCTCCTTGATCTCTCCTTCCTTTCTTGATCATCTAAACTGAGCAATACTGTGAACCTGTTTGAGCCATTTTTCCTGTTGTCCAAACTTCCCAGTCTTACCTTACCTCCAGTCCTGTCTATAACCCTGCAGTTATCCTTTACCGCCACATCTACCCCCTCACCACCTGCCATTCCTCCCCCATTTCCCCCTTGGTCACTATATCAATGTTGCTCCTGGACCCTGTAATGTCCTTCTGGATTTTGTCCTTGCTCCATCTTCTATGCTACTCATTGGTGACATCCCCCAAACCATCCCCCACTGGTCATCTCCCCAGCCACCACCCTCCCTCCTCCTTCCCAGTTCCAATCTCAGTCTCTCTATTTCTTCCCTGATTTGTCCATGCTGCTTACAGACTAGACATCCCCCTCTACTGCATGTTATACCCAGGAATATGGTGGCTCCACATCCATTACATCTGACCATCCCCCAGTGCCCTCCCCATGTCCTCCAACTACTATCCTTGCCCTAATAACTTTATTCATGCTGTCCCTCAGATCCCCCATGCTTCTTGGGTGCCACATCCTCCCCTGCATCTATTCTGCCACAGGTACCCTAGATTCCTCCATGTTATTCACTTCCCCTTACTGTAGTTCCACAGCATGGCCTGCGGTCCTCACTGTGGATGTCCTGCAGATACCACCTAGTCAGTTGACACAATCCTGGTTAATGCTGACACAAGCACACTCCACAGGTCAGGCCCTCTGTTCCCATGGTGCCAACCTTGAAGTGCAATAGTGTGAACAGGAGGCAGACAGGGTAAGCCTTCTGTCTGTTTTGGGTCCAAATCACCTACCAGCCTTGAGTTCTGGGGGCCAAATGTGAACCTTATGCTAGCATACCCAGTTAACAGGCTCAGATACGTACCTTCTTCAGGGGATGCAGTACAACCCTTAGCCCAGGGGCACCCAGACAGGTTTCTAAAATGTACCATTATGACTCAATATAAGATCTAGATATATTCTTACCTTTAGCAAGATTAGTAAAACATTCAAGCCCTTAACAGCTGTCAGAATTAAATGCTGATTCAGCATTCACATGCAAAAGAAAACTGAGAAACACAGGCAGAATTTCAAGGAAAACACTGTTTACTTAAAAATTGTGAAATAGGTAAAATACCAAACACAGAACAAATATAGCAACAACTGACAGTCACATAAAATAATTGGGAAATTACAGAACACAAAGATGCCTACCCAAAATACTTAAAAGTTCTTGCCTAGCCAGATGTCACCATAAAGTGCCTTGTTTTAGCTTAGAAGCTAAGAATGTCTCTCTCTCTCTCTCTCTCTCTCTCTCTCTGAGTTCAGAATTAAAAAGCAATGTTTCCCCTCAGATGCCTGATCATTTCAACATCCATCTCCCCACCCCCTTTGGTGAGGTCACAATTAGATCCTCCTATAACTTTAACTTTTTAGCTTAAATATCCACAAGGATATATGCGATTACCATGAAAATCAGCAACAAGCAGTTTCCCAAAATATGAGTCTCTTTAATCAAAGTATTTCCTTTGACATTTCATAACCCCACAATCTGTTACTGATTCTCTTCCAGGTGAGAAAACCATAAAGGATCAGCCAAATGACTTCCCTTCCTGCTATGAAGAAATATGTTACGATGACTTGTCACCTGCTAAGTTCTATGACATCCTGCTGCTTCAGCCACACTGACACCTCTGAGGTCAAAGGTCAAGCTTACTTGCTGACTGGTGTGTCTTAGGCAGACCATCACATACCGCTTATTTATAACACAAATATTATACACATAACCATAAGCAGGGGGGCAGAGTTCACACATGGCACTCACACTTTGGGGTTGCTTGGCCCACTGGGAATAAATATGGACTCCTGCCTCCCTATTGGCCTTGTTGGGCCATGTGATTTCAGTGTCCAGCTCCACATACAGTCCCTCCCTCACCTTCCACTGTTGGAGTCCTCCCTCCTCCCCTCATTTCCCAAACAGCAGACACCACATTCACCAACTCCCAGAACAGTATACTATAGTTTCAACAGTACAGTGGCTTTAATTCATTTAACTCTCTCCCTACTGCTTTCTCATCTGCTGCATGCTGTGTTCACTCTCTGACTATAAGAACACCAACAATGGTGCTCTTAAAAGGTCTCAGATACCAGTCACACTACTGGCCTTACTGGGTCATGTGGACTTGGCATCCAGCTCTACTTACAGTCCCTCCCTGAGCTTCCCACTGTTGGCATCTTCCCTCCTCCCCATGTCACAATCTTTGAATGTTGGAGTTATTAATCTCCTTTGCTGCAAGTTAACCCTGACTACTAGCATTTATATTTGCTTTACCGGCAGTAAAGTCACTGCCATTATTTTCAGGGGAATTACCCAGTCTCCCTACTCAGGAAGACTCTTGTATTTTTCAGAATACCTTTCAACAGTCTGAATGCTCCTCCAGCAGTTTCCCCTTTCTGTCTCTGACAATTGATACCTGTCAAGACAAAGCAGAGAAATTGCTCTTCTGAGCAATGTAACTTCTTGGTTGTACACATTAAACAATCTCTGGTAACTCCTACCCCAAGGCAACAGTGGCATACCTATGTAAAAGCCAAAACAAGCCTGAAAGCCTTTAAAGTGCCAGTCTTCTTCCTTTCTGCTCAAAAGCCATTTGAATCCCAATAGAAAGCTTTTTGTAAAATCCATTCAATGCTGCCACATTTACTGTAGTTTGAAATCCTATCGTCTGACCCTTGGCACAAAAATGCCAAATAGCTGTACATTTTGTCTACCTGGGAACAGAAGTAGGAGGTTGTTTAGAAAAGAGGTTTGGCTTTATCTTCTGTTTTAACTGAAATATTTGAATAGTTTTGTACTTGAAATTAGTTCTGTGTGTTGAAAATTACTACTTTGAGTTAGAGCTGTTACTTGGGCTGTGATATTGTAACTATTGGGGCTTGTGTGCTGGGTGTTGTAACTCTAGTTTTGCAGTGATAATTAGAGTGAAATTTAAATGTGATGTTTGCCTGGTGATGGTAGAGCCTCCCCACCCACCCTGTTTTGTAGGCTTTCTTAAATACTGAAAAAGCCACTGGGGTTGGGATTGAAGGGCTGTGCATTTCTGTTTGAGACTGAAATTTGAAGCAACAGGAACTGGTGGGCCTGTGACATCATATGGTACCTGATGTCTGCATACACACACTGTTAGTGGGACTGGACACACATTGGACTGTATGTGTTTGTGAGACTTGGGAACTTTGTTGGTGGGGTTGAAATTGGGTTTGTAAATAACTGCAGTCAGTATAGAGAGAGACTGTATTCCAGGGGAAAGGGACAGAGAAAAGGGGTGTGTGCCATTATGAACAGAGAGGGACAAACAGGGTGGCCACTTTTCACCATGGCAGGCATCTTCGTTAGGGCTGTAGGCTGCACAGGCTGTGGGATGGCAATAATTCTCAATTGGACCTAGAGAGAGGGGGAGGCTGCCCACTCTGTAGACAGCTATCTTGTATCAGGAGTGAAGTATATTGGTTAAGGAGTAAGCTGGGGAAGTTGGGAGGATGTCCAAGGATAAAGGGTGTGGATATGGGCGGCAGAAGGGTGGGGCTGAGGGGAGGCTGGGGCAACACTCAGAAATTACAGGATGTTATGTTACAGCAAGCAGGAGGGGGGATATTAGGGACAGAGGACCCTTAGATAGGGATGTTGACGCTAAGGGGAAAACGTACAGGGTAAATATTCCGAACATAAAGAGAGTGGAGGGGGAAGAGTCAGGAGGGACTGTTGTGGGGAAGCCTAGAAGAGCAGACAATGAGAAGGGAGGGGCTGTTGTGGAGAAGCCAAAAAGAGCAGACTGTGGGAAGGGTGCTCCTAAGGAGATCAGGGCAAGAGGACAGGAAGAGGGGCAGTTTAGAGGAGCAGTCGGGGGAAACTCAGGTTACTTGATGGAGGCTGGCATAGAGTGTTATAATAAATTTGAGCTACTAAGCAACCTAGAGGGGAAGGAAGGGGTTAGTGGAAATGAGGAAACTGATACATAGGCCGGGGGGAGGGAGTCGGATACCCATAGGACAATACAGACTGGAAATAGAAAGGATAGAAATAGTCCCAGAGGGAGAAGGGGAAATATAAATGTTAAGCAGATGGGGGAGATGCAACATATTGCATACATGAGGGAGGAGACCATGACTGCAGAGAAACTTGGAGACAAGGAGGCGGGAGAGGGGCCCCCTTCAGCAGGGAGGTCTGTACCAAGGATGAAGCTCTAGATAAAGGGGACCCACAGAGGGCCTCTGGAGGTACAGGTACTATTACAAGTGGGAAGGATGGTGGTGTGGGGGAAGGAGAAACCATCAGGGCCAGAATAAATGGTTCAGATAAGAGAGGGTTAAAGGGGACACCTATTCAGGGGGTTCTGAGCTAAGTGAGCAAAATAACAAGGGAGGCAGAAAGGGGAGGGTGACAAGGGGGTCTCTAATAAGGCAGGAAGACTCCCATGGAATTGAGATCATGAATAAAGGGGGAGATGGGGGGTTGAGAGCTCAAAGTGGAGGTAACCATAAGGATGATGGCGGTGTTAAGGTTCTATTATTGGTAGACTTGATGATTAGGGGTATCCAATGGGAGGGACAGGGGGGTGGATGCCATAGCCATGTGAAGGTAGTGAGTATCTCTGGGCTGACAGTGCACAGAGCAAAGTTCATGGTGTATGAACTGGTTAGGGACTGTGGGGGAAAACTGGATTTCCTGGTGCATTTGGGAACTAACGATCTAGAGATATTGCCAGTACCAAAGGCCTCAATGGAGAAAAAAATGAAGATCACAGAGGTTAATGACTGACTCAGGAAGTGGGGTGAAGAGAGTGGGTTGGGGGTGTTAGGGAACTGGAAAGGAGTTTTGGAGGATAAGGGACTGTATGCCAAGGACAGGCTTCATCTTGCCCCATTAGGGAAGGAAGTCCTTAAACGGGGTGGCTGACTACATTCAAGAAAGGTGGGGTTTAAACTTGTGAGGGGGGTTATGGAGGGCTGACCAGAGCCCCTCCTCCAGATGAGGGAGTAGCTTTAAACCCAAGGGGAGGGGAAAACAGACTAGGGAGGAGGTTTCAGGAGGAGCAGAGGAGGATGGAAGTATAAGGAACCTGGGTGGGGTTTGACAAAGGGGATCAGGGATAAGGGGTGCGTTGTGGTGTTAGAAAATGCAGGAGCTTGGGAAACAAGTTGCCAGAGTTCCAGGCCATGCTGTTTGGGGGGGGATATGGGGGCAGTCACGGAAACGTGGGCCAACAAAAAACATTATCGGGACCTAAATGTGCAGGGGTACACTATGCTTAGGAAGGATAGAAAGGAGGGCAGAGGGGGTGGAGTGGTTATGTTCATTAGAGATGACATAGAAATTGTTAGGGTAGAAGAGGCAGAGGGAAACGTAGAGGCCTTATGGGTCACCTTACGAACCCCAGCAGGAGGTAAAGTCAAGCTGAGTAGTATATAGGTCCCCCCGGGATGCATGATTTTCTGGAGGATGGTTTGCTGGACATTATCATTTCCCAGTGTGGACCAAAAGGGGAAGGAGTGGTGTTGATGGGGGACCTTAATATGCCAGGTACAAACTGGGGAACCATGTTGTCTAAGGTGGCCAAGGAGCAGATGCTGCTGGACAGCTTCCAGAATATGATCTTAACACAACATGTGATGGAACCCACAAGGGAGAGGCATGTCCTGGACGTGGTTCTGGCAGATGGGGATCTGGTAAGGGACCTGGTTGTAGAGGATCCCCTGACTGGGAGTGACCAAAATACTGTCTGGTTTCAAATAAGCATGGTGGGAGGGAGGAGAGATCTAGGACACTGGCAGTGGACATCAGGGGGGCAGACTTTGTGGGCATGGAAAATATTCCCAAGGATCACTTGAAGGGGATTACATCAATGACAAATGTGGAAAAGAGATGGGAGGTCATAAAATGGGGACTTCATGAGGCAGTCAGGACCTGCGCTAATGTAAAATGTAAGGGAGCAAGGTCACATAAACCATGCTGGTAGTCAAGTGAGGTTCAGGTGGCAGTCAGCGAAAAGAAGGTGGCCTACAAAAAATATAAAACAACAAGAGGGGATAGGGAAAAGGAACTGTATCATCTTGCATCTAGAAAAGTCACCCGGGCGTTGAGGGGGGCAAACTCCAGTAAAGAGCAGCTGTTGACACAGGGGATACATGATGGGGAAAGGGGTTCTTCTGGTACATTGGGGAGTGGAAAAAAACTAAGGGCTATCTCAGCAGATTGAGATCAGAAGGAGGGTGGGTGGAAGAGGCGAGAGACCAGGCAGAGGTATTAAATGAGTACTTCGCCTCTGTGTTCACTAGGGAGGGGGATGGGATATCTACAAAGCAAGACACAGTGGGGATAGAAGCAGTAGTGAGTGGGATCAGGGGAGCAACAGAAATGGAGCAAGAGTGGGGGAGAGGTATCCCAGGGGTGTCACATCAGGATAAGGATAAAAAGACTAGTAAGGTGGAGGGGATGGATGATGCTATCTCCACCGAAAGGGTGTGGTTAGCCCTCAAAGCCCTAAAGAAAGATAATTCTCCTGGGCCAGATGACATTCATCCAAGAGTACTATGGGAATTGGCAGACATACTGGCTGCACCCCTGGCGGAACTCTTCAACAGTTCGCTTGAGACAGGGAGGGTGCCTAGGGATTGGCAAGAGGCACATGTGGTGTCAATCCATAAAAGGGAGGTCAAGGAAAGTACCAGGTAACTATAGACCCATCAGTTTGACCTCAGTGGTGGGAAAATTAATGGACAGTATACTAAAGGAATGATTGGGGGTGTACTTGGAGGAGGTGGGAGGTCTGGATAGTTGGTAACATGGGTTTGTGCCAGGTAGATCATGTCAAAACAATCTTGTGGAGTTCTACGAATGGGTAACACCAGAACTGGACAGGCGAAAGCCTGTGGATGTATTATTCTTGGACTTCAGCAAGGTGTTTGACTCTGTCCCCCACAATGGTCTGGTGGAGAAACTGACAGGGTTGGGAGTAGGCACTTTGATGGTCAGATGGATTGAAAACTGGCTAGCTGGACACACCCAGAGAGTAGTGGTCTGTGGGGAGCTCTCGAACCCTAGAGAGGTTGGTAGTGGGGTACCGCAGGGCTCGGTCCTGAGTCCGATCTTGTTTAATGCCTACATGTAGGACATCAGGGAGGGTATAGGGTGTGAAATGAGTCTCTTCATTGATGACTCCAAGATGGGAGCAGTAGTTGAGGGAGAAAGGGGGAGGTTGGCCATGCAAGGGGACCTGGACACCCTGGAAAGCTGGGCTCACACATGGAAATTAAATTTCAATATCACCAAGTGCAAGGTGTTACATCTTAGGCGGGGAAACCTTAAACACAGGTACACCCTGGGAGGGGAGGTGCTGGAGGCCTCAATAGTGGAAAAAGACCTAGGGGTCATGGTGGATATATATATGAATAACTCTGAGCAGTGCAGGAGAGCAGCTAACAAGGCAAACAGGATGTTGGGATGCATCGTAAGGGGGATCACCTCTTGGAGAAAAGAAGTGATTCTGCCGCTGTACAATGGGCTGGTTAGACCACACCTTGAGTACTGTGTGCAGTACTGGAGACCACATTTGAAGAAGGACATACAGCTCCTTGAGAGGGTACAGAGGAGGGCAACTAAGATGATACGAGGACTAGGGGATTTGACGTATGAGGACAGACTTGAGCTCTGCCTGTTTTCATTGGAGGAGAGGAGAGATGGGGGGACATGATTGAAGTCTTCAAGTACCTCAAGGGAATAAATAGGGTAAACATGGAGGAGATCTCTAAACTAAAGCAGGGAGGTATTACCAGAGGGCATGGTTTGAAGTTGGAAGGGTGAGGGGGGAAAAAGGAGGAGGTTTCTCACTGAGAGGGTGGTGGACCCTTGTAATGCACTGCCTGGTGAGCTGGTTCAGAGATTCACATTGGAGGGCTTCAAGAGAGGGTGGGACAGACACAGAAAGTGGATGTATCAGATGATGGCCTGGCCCAGCGGGGTGGGATGGATGATAGGGGTTTCTGGAACACAAGGGGGGGAGGGCATCGATACCCAACTAGGGATCTGAGGTTTGAGCAGACTCGATAGACCGTAAGGCCTAATCTGCTGGCAATTAGTATTTAGTGAGGAATTTAAACCCCAAGATAAACATTGCAAAACATATATTTTGTTTAGAAAAAGAACACTTTGGTCCCCAAATAGTGTAAACATGCATAATGAGGTTTATTTTTAAAATAAGAAGCTCACCACAGTGGAACAGAGTAGAGCAAAGCAGTGTATGGCCATCTTGCTTCCCCCGCCCCACCTGATCCATCCCTCTGGTACTGTAGCTCTTCAGCAGTACTGAAGGCATTCTGTATACTTCCCCACAGCCCCCCTTCCCTGAGAAATTGCAGGACATAACCAGACATGTCATAGACTGCAACTGTACATTAAAATTAATCAGATTCAAGAGCAGTCCAAGGCACTGCAGGTCAATTTTACAGCACAAGTAGTCAAAAAAAACAAAACAGTATGACATACAGCATTGGGTAAATTATTTGGATTGAGAGCACTTTGCTTTGTCAAAACATTGTGAAGTTCTCAAACATTGCAGAGTTCAATATGCTGACCTCACAAAAATGTTGTTTTACATGTTTCTATGCAAAGTGACCAAACTTCACTCAAGCAGATTCCACTTCATTGAAAAAAAATAATTTAGCACAGAAAACTTTGTGAAAACAGCAATGTTTAAAGATGGTGAGGCCAACAGGCATTTCACAAAGTTGAGGTACTGGAACTTCATGACAACTTCACCAGTGAAGTTTAAATTCACTACGTCCCTAACATATTGATTTGATAATGTATGTAGACATTTGTAGTCAGTCATGTTACTGAATATTCTAAATTATTCTGCCTTGAAAGAGCAGCAACGTTTATTTCTGACATTCTTAGATTCATAACCATCATATTTTTAATTTTCTCAGATATTTGAAAAGAACAGCTTTTATTACTAATTTTGTAATTGATGACAACAGTCATTAAATAGTTACTGTAAGTAGTAAAAGTTGTATACATAATATATATGAGCAAGGACAGCGCCACTGAGCTGAGGCTCTGTTCATTTCCCATGGGATCCATAGCAAATACATTGTCAATGTATCATTATATAAAGAAGCTGTGGCCAGAGCTGAAAAGGCTACAGGTGAGGAATTTGGGGTTAAAATATTACAAATGACCAAAGTTATGAGCCTGCAATTATGTAAGCTCATAAATTAGTTGTTTTGTAATATCTGAACAGCAGATTTTCAACATTAACTTGTTATGACCTTGCCTGATGGAGGAGGGCAGAACAAATGGTCAACTCCTGACCCAAAGGTGATGTAGCACAGGGACTGTGAAAACAGTATTTGGGACGGAGAAACACATTTTGGGCAGGAGCTGAAAAATGACAGCAATCACATTCATGAGGTGATGTAAAGAAGTGGCTATGATGAAAATGTGGTGTCAAAATATTGAATATTATTAAATGTATGAGCCTGTGCTTGTAAAATGCAACATAGACTCACAACTCTTTTGTTTTTAAATATTTTTACATGAAATCTAGAACATAGCCTTCTTATGAACCCACCTCATGAACAATGATAGAGGAAGCTTTCAACTCCTGCCCAAAAGGTCATTTTGCATAGGTACTGCGAAATCACCTTTCGGGATAAAAAAACAAACAAACATTTTGGCCAGGATTTGTTAAATGACTGCTATCACATTCATGAGGTGTTATAAAGATATGGCTATGTTGGAAATGTGGAGAAAAAATATTAAAAATTACCAAAGTTATGAGCCTGCTTTTTCAAAATTCAACCTAGGTGCATAACTTTGTTGTGTTTTAATATGTTTGCACCAAATGCTCAACATAGCCATCTTATGACCCCACCTCTTGAACAATGGTAGAGAAAATGTTCAACTCCTGCCTGAATGGAAATGTCATGCAATAACCACAAAAATCACCTTCTGGGACAAATTTCCTAATGTCACTTGTATTATTTATGAGATGTTGTCCCCAAAAAGGTATGTTGAAAATTTTGGGCAACAATATTGAAAAATGGCCAAGTTAAGTTAATAAGTTTAAAACCCCATTGAAATATGTTAAAGTGCATACCTGTTTTTCAGTTCGCAGTCCAGCTTTGAAGTGTGAAGATGTGTCTGTAGGCCAGAGAGGATTACGGTGTTGGACTTCCAATTGGTAAGGGCCTGGTGGTGGTGGTGGGTTTTTAGTGGAGGGTCGGGTGGGGATTTAATGGCCAGAAAAGACATTGTTGGACAGTTTTCATTTTACACGGTTAAAAAAATAAGAAAGGTTTCAGATCATTACACTGGGAGATTGGGCACCCCCATGTCATTCATCTGTTTCTGGGGGCGGGGGGGGGTGCTGAATGAAAAAAACACTGTGGACTCCTGATGGTAACACTAGGGAACTGGGCACCCCAGTGTCACTCTTATGTTTCTGGGGGGAGGGGTGCTGTAAGAGAGGGTCAGTTAGAGGGGTATATCCCTGATTTAAAAGAAAAAAAGGAAACAGCGTTTGATTAGGAACTTTAATAGCAAGCACATACTTGTGTGGGAGCCCTAAAACATGACTGCCATCACATAGGCGCATATAGTCAGGGAATAGAAAGGAGCAGAACATACCCTAGGAGTCTCTCAAAGTCTCTAGGGCATTATATGGATTCCCAGACAGTCTAGACTTTTGGATCAGTGTCCCTAACATGCACCCCAACAGAATTAGTCCTGCGTTGGGAAGGGGAAGTTATAAGTGATTTTCCTATAATTTTCATGATTATCAAGGTGAGTCCAGAGCTGAAGGGAATGGGACAAACATAAAATTCATGCTAAAAAGTATTTATGTTGTTGCAACAGTAAATCAAACCATGTCCAGACATACAGTACAGTAGCCAAGTCCATATACAGTAGCTAAATAAATAACATTTGAGTGAACAGAAAGAGTTGAAGAGTACTACTGTAGCTTGTTTCTGCAGGCACATACTCTAAACAAGCATTTGTCAATGCCTGACATTCGCCACTAGTATTGATGTTGTACTAAGTCAAGGAGCAGATCACAGTGCCAGAAGACTAATATAGGCTGGGTTTGTGATGGGATGCGATGGGAGTGGGGGGACAGTTATGGCAGGGCAGCAGCAGACTCTCATTTAAATTAGAAATGACATGAATAAAGCTGAAACTGATCTTGATAGTGAGAGAATGTAGACTAGCAATGTTTGCACTAACCACTGAGCCACTTAACTTCACTTTCTAATTGCTGTGATATACACCCGCTAACTAATACATATATATTCCAGTGAGTATAACATAGCAGTGCACCATCTGCATACATGTTTACAATTAAAAGAAAAGACAGCAAGGGACCATTTTCTTCTTTTCAGGCCCTGAGAGACATCAAAGGGTGGGGAGTTGCTACTAGACACCTCAGTTAAATGAGCATTGACATGCAGGAGAGCTGAAACTGATCTAGATAGTGGGGAAATGTTGACTACTGTAGCACTTTTTACAGTAACCAAAGAGCCACCTAATTGCACTTTCTATTTGTTATGATACACATACGCTGACTAATTCAAATACACGTACTGTATATGCATATATATATTAAGGTATAACATAGCAGTGCACTGTCTGCACACAAAGAGCATTGCTACACACACACACACACACACACACACACACACACACACACTGCCTCATATAGGATATTCTGTTTAAACATTGAAGTTTTGACATCAACTACCCAACATAGAAACATAGAAGTTGTCGGCAGATAAGGACCACTTGGCCCAGCTAGTCTGTCCTAAATTCCCTACCTATAGTGCCACCGGAGACCCTACTTGGACTCCAGCTTACACCCCCCTCTTGCTTCTAAGATTCCCTTGTGTCTATCCCATGCATTCTTAAATCCTCTGACCATTCTAGCCCCCAACCCTTCCACTGGGAGTCTGTTCCAAGTGTCCAACACCCTTTCCATGAAGAAGTAATTCCTCACTAGAGAGGTTGCAAAATTATATTTCGCCAGCAAAAGTCCCACGAAATCAGTAATTTTGCCATGTGAAATATTTTTGTGAAATTCTCCCACTATGTGAAATACTCTGCCAGGTACAAAATATGAGATTTCACCATTAAAGTGGCAAAATTTCACATTCCGCCTGTGGAAATTTCACCTTCTGCAAGAAAAAGTCTGAATTTTGCTTCTGCAACAAATCTTTCAAAACGAGTGAATTTCTCAAAAATTTTTCAAATAACTAAATTTGCCAATTTCACACATTTCTATTCCTCACATTTCCTCTGAGCCACTCCCTCTCCAGCTTCATATTGTGACCCCTTATCCTTGAGCATCTTTTTCATTTCAAAATGCTCACTTCCTTACCTTGTTTATTCCTGTGAGGTATTTGAATGTTTCTGTCTTATCCCCCATTTGCTCCTGTGTTCTAGGGAGTACATGTTTACATCTTTAAGCCTTTCTTCATAAGCCTTCAAATGCAGGCCCTGCACCATTTTGGTTGCCCTCCTTTGCACCACCTCCACCCTATCTATGTCCTTTCTAAGATGGCGTCTCCAGAACTGTACACAGTACTTGAGGAGGGGTCTTACCAGCTATCTATACAAGGGTATTATTACCTCCCTCTCTCTGCTGATGTTACCCCTCCCTATGCATCTGAGCATTTCGCTAGCCTTTCCCACTGCTATGGCACACTGTTTAGCTACCTTCAGGTCATCAGAAATGATAACTGCAGGTCTCTTTCCTGTTTTGTGACTGCTAATACTCCCCCCCCGAGTTGATATGTTGCCCCTTGGTTTTTGTGCCCTCAGTGTATGCTTTTGCACTTTTTGCGTTGAATCTTAGCTGCCAAACTCTTGACCATTCTTCTAACTTCCTTAGATCCTCTCTCATTCTCCCCCACGTATGGGCACTTTGTTGCAGATTTTTTTTTTGTCATCTGCGAATAGGCATACCCACCTTTTTTTAACCCACCTTAATACCTGTCCCCAGTTTCTGCCTTTCAACCATGACCCCCCCACATCAGGGTTTTCAACATCCTGAAGGGGCAAATCAGGAAATGGCTACCCCTTCTCCTCATATTCAGTTCTCACCCCCCACCTGCCCATCTGGGTCACCAGTGTGCACAACCTAACACCATCCTTTTTACTCCAACAGCACTTGCATACTACCTCAAGCCTGCTCCTGGTACACTCGTGCACTATAAATGGTTCTATAGGTTTTGTATGTTCATATGTTCTTTTGTTTGATTTTTGGACATGTATTGTAATTTACCCAATGTTCCTGTACTGTTTATTCTACAATACCTTGTGTTTCAACTGTTGCACAAGCTTACAAAGTTGTATTGTTTGTACTACACACATACTATTGTAACTGATCATCCTTCACAAACCCATGTAACCCCTCCTCCCAGGTAGCACCGTGAGATGAGCAACTTGTTGTTGAAACATATATCCCAGAATCAGGTGAACAAGCTTGGGTAGGTTAGGTAGTAAAAAAACAACTTTTCTCAATAAATACTCGTCAAACAATTTTCTTTCACTGTATACAGATTTTATTGTATACCTCTGCATGCAATAAAAGTGCCACAGAAATATCCAAAGTGCAAATAAAATGCATACATACACATTCGAGTATTCAACCTGTTAACTACCTTTTCATACAAACAGATTTAATTCTTCTACCCCTGCACAATGCACCAGCCATCACTTACCCCTTCACTTAGCTAGTAAGGCTTCCTAAGGGAAGGCATGCTGTCGATGGACTTTGCTTTGACAGGGAGATTTCTCACCGATGGGAGCAATCACCTAACTCTACTGTCTGTGTGATGTGAAGTTGGATATTTAAAGTAGGGGAAGCGGTGTTACAGCCCACACATGGGGGTGTAGAGGGGCACTGCCCACCCCGCATTGATACAGTTAAGTGTGACGGTTGGTGGCAACATGTTTTTGGTCATTGTTGGGATGCATCAGCTATTTCAGCAGGATTGAGTCGATGTGAAGGATTGCCACAAGATTTCCATCACTGTGGCTTGGTGGAGCCATCATATGGTATTTATTTACTTATACATCAAAGCCTAACTGTTACTGTATTTTGGATAAGCACTGTGTTTTGATCTAACTCATTGTACTAATCTACTGCATGACTGAGTAACTAAGGTAGGACTAGGAAGGTGTGGTGAATGTGGCCTATCTGGACTTTAGAAAGGCCTTTGACACTGTCCCCAATAGAAGGCTGATTAACAAACTGCACAGCCTAGGGGTGGATCCTAAAATAATTCTGTGGGTGGAGAACTGGATGAATGGCAGGAGTCAGAGGGTTGAGGTAAATAGGGAGTACTCTGGGGAGGGAGAAGTGATCAGCAGGGTGCCACAAAGCTTCCTATGTGTATCTGGTATTCTACACTATCACTGACCAATCATATTCTGCAGCAAAAAAAGCAGATGATGGTGCATAGCAGTCAAAAGTTATTCATATGTGCATTTGTAAGCTATTATCATCAATGATAGGAACATTGTCTTTTTCAGAGTCACCCACTAATACTCACCGTAGTGAGTATTCAGGATCAATCTAGCCTCCTCTTACCTAGATCTCCACCAAAGCTTCCACCTGTTAGTCTTCCACTACCCAAAGTCATTATTAAACCATGGTGACATATGATGAGAAATCAAGGAACAAACATGATAGGTTGGAAAAAAGTTGAAGTCCACCATAAGTGTATTACTATAAACATACATGGCATTCTCCACTACTCTTGCATGCACTGAATCCATGCACAAGATGTCCAGAATTACCAGATGATTTTTAGCCTCCAGGTTTCTGGCAGAGTAATATCCGTCCATCTCCACAGGAGGAGTTAACATCCGGTGGGGCGGGGGGGTCCACAAATATACAGTATGGTATGATAATCTGACCAAATGACCAGATAAACCTTTACAGTACTGATGTCAAGATCCAACATGAAAATGAGGTCTAAAGCATGGCCTTCTTGCTGAGTCCTAGCTGCAACAACCTCTACTAGGTCCAGTAAAAGCATAAAGTGGATGAAATGTTGTCTGAAGCACAATACATAGGTGATAGCTGAAAGGAAAACAGACCAGTTCAACTCATCAGTGCTGTTCCCAGATTGCCGAATATTCCCTGTATTTAGTCAGGAAGACAACCACCACCAAATGGACAAAGACTTTGAGATAATCACATCAGATTATCTAAAGGTGACCAGGAAGTGCAACAAGGCAGTAGGGAGGATAAGTAGGATGTTGAAGTGCATAAAAGGGTTATCATCAGCAGAAAGAGGGAGGTGTTGTTGCCTCTGTACAGATCACTGGTAAGACCCCACCTAGGGTGCTGTGTCCAATGCTGGAGACCACATCTCTTGAAGGTTATAGATAGAGTGGAGGCAGTCCAGAGGATAGCAACTAAAATAGTGCAGGGTCTGCATTAAAAGTGCTATAATGAGAGACTAAAGGACATCAACATACCCTGGAACAGAGGAGGAAGAGGGGGAAGGGTGTGATAGAGTCATTTAAATATCTCACAGTGGTAAATGAGGTGCAGGAGGGAAATATTTTTCAGAAGAAAATGTACTGAAGAACAAGGGGATATGCTATAACGTTGGAGAGGGTAGATTCAGTAGAGATGTGAAGAAGGAATTCTTTATAGAAAGAGTGGTGGATTCCTGGAACAGCCTTCTAGTGGAGGTGGTGGGGATGAAAACAGTGGAGGATTTCAAGAATGCATGGAATACATAAAAGGGAATCATAATGGGAAGGAAGGGGGAAGGGTGAAAGAGCTGTAGACTGGCATGGTCTGCAGTAATAGTGTAAGTAGTATAGGTAGGCAGAATTGGGCACCCTGGATGGGCGAAGCAGTCCTTTTTTGCCATCATATTCTCTGTTTCTGTTTATCAGGAATAATTTTATCAGGAGCAAAATGTGATGCATTTAATCAATTTTTACTTTACAAATTATTCTCCATCAGAACTGGGATATCCTCAATTTGTCTGTCACAGGCCAGCAGTACCCAGATGTTGAGGGTCTTACACATTCTGCCACCTTGGGTGGAATTTGAGCCAGGCTTGTTGGATGAGGTCTCTGAAGTGATTTTAAGTTTGTGCCCTACCTACAGTATGTCATATCTCGGGCCCACCAGATTTCTTCTAGGTAGCTGGGGGCCACTGGTTCCAATTATTGCTGAGTTAAACAGGCACACCCTTTGGGAGGTGTTTTCCCTACTGAACTGAAAAGGGCAGTGAAGAAACCCCTTTTGAAAAAATAAAAACATTACTGAACCCCAAGGATATAGCAAATTACACAGAAGCATAGAAACATAGAAATTGTCAGCAGATTCGGACCGCCAAGCTCATCTAGTCTGCCCTTAGCCCTACACTTGTCTGATTCTTCTGATCCTACATGATCAGTGACTGTTCACCCCATCCCCCTGCAATGTTCCCTTATACCTATCCCAGGCATGTTTAAATCCCTCCACTGTACTTGCTCCCAGCACCTCCTTTGACAGTCTATTCCATGTGTCCAACACCATCTTGTGAAGAATAACTTCCTCACATTTCTCCTTAATCTGCCACCAGCCAATTTCATATCATGCCCCTTGTTCTTGTGCTCCCCCTGTATTGGAAAATGTCTCCCCCCTGCACGTTGTTTATGCCTTTGAAGTATTTGAATGTTTCTATGTGTCCAGAGGAGGGCAACTAAAATGGTGCAGGGTCTGCACCGGAAGACATATGAAGAGAGACGAAAGGAGCTTAATATGTATAGCCTCAAGGAAATGAGGGAGAGGGGGGACATGATAGAAATGTTCAAGTACCTCAAGGGAATCAACAAAGTCCAAGAGGGTAGCATCTTTCAAAAAAAGAGGTGTGCAAGAACAAGAGGGCACAATTTGAAGATGGGGGGAGCGGCTCAGAGGTAATTTAAGGAAGTATTTTTTCACAGAGAGGGTTGTGGATGCATGGAACGGCCTTCCGGAGGAGGTTGTGGAGTCAAAATCAGTGGTGGAATTCAAGCATGCATGGGAAAGTCATAAGGCAATTCTAGGGGGTGGGAGTAGGAAGAAGTAGGCTGCTGGTTAACTAGGATCTGCAGCTTATCCAGTAGGTAGGGAAATGGGCAGACTGGGTGGGCCAAGCGGTCCTTATCTGCCATCAAATTCTATGTTTCTATGTTTCTATCATGTTCCCCCTACCTGCTGTCCTCCAGTGAGAACACTGTGCACATGCTGTAGGACTGCTCTTGCAATGATGAGACAGTACTGACAGGGGGGACGACAGCCTCCATGATTCTGCCCTTTACTAGTCTGACTGTTGCTCATTAGCTGGTCTCAATAGTGTCTACACTGTGCTGCTTCAGGAAGTAGTCTGGGAGTGGTAGTTTGGAATGATTCTCCTAGGATTCCATCTTCCTGGGCAGTGTGTATCAAGGCTACTGATTGCTTGTGGTAGGGAGTTTTTTAGTTTCTCAATTAAAGTTCCTGCAGCTTTTTACTGGGAGAGGGCTCCTCCAAGTTATTGCCCTACTACATATTTAAGTTTTAAAGGGGTTTACACACATGATAGCTAGGATGTACTTGTGATGTGACCTGAGATATTTCTGGGTTCGGACACTATTTCTGGGCATGGTCTGCGAGCACATGTTACACTTAAAGATAAGCGTGAAGACATGTGCAACATGTCTTGTGCATGTCTGCATTGTCCGCAGGGAACACAGGGACACATGGACACAGGATATACTTCTATAAAGTACAAGTAACACAAAAGTTATCATAAACAGTATCTGCTTTGTAAAGTACCTGAAACTTTGAATTCATATTACAGCGTTAATGCAGAGGGAAGTAGTTTACTAAATGTAGGATTTAACTACTGATCTGAAGCTTTAGTTACCTTTATCATAATAAGGTAAATAAAATTAGAATGCTAGATAGTGACTGGGCAGGTAAATGTCAGAATGTGCTATGTTCACACTTCAAGAGGAAGACACAACTGGGCCTGGCTCTGTATGTAACAAGTGCTTGTACATAATTAACTTGGAGCAAGAGATATGCAACCTTCATAATAAATTTTAAGTAGTCACAGAAAATCAAACTGAAATTCAAAAATGATTAAAAATATTAGTGATTCATCAGTTCCTTTGACCGACAGATTAACAGATGTACCTCACTGCAGTTCATTTGATTCAAACTCCCACATTACTGTATCAGTACTACAGACAGCTGCTTGAAATAGTGGCCTGAAAAGGTGAGACAGGGAGATTGAACAGCCAGAAAATGGCATTGGTGAATGGACTATAATAAACAGAAATTATTTCAAAAGAGAGAGAAAAGCGAAGGAATTTAGTTTCCCAGTTTCAAATCGCTTCCTGCCATTGCATCTACCAGAACATGATTCTGAAAATATACATGATGAGAGTCAGATATGAGCTGACATGGGGGGTGAATCAGTATCTGACTTACAGTCTGATCCATACACAGTGCCAAGACCAACCTGGTCTCTGTTTCCTATAATATGGATGACACTAAAGGAAGTTTAAATCATGGTAGCTTAGAGACAGCTTACAGTCAGAGAACAGCAAGGTTAATGATGATACCCCTGTCAGTATATCTAGTCAGCTTAAATCAAACCTGGGCCCCACCAGTAACTCACAAATTGATCAGACTTTAGATCGCCAGGTTTTTGTGCCTGGTGGCTCAATAATCAAGCACTTTGATAGACCTGTCTGTAATCCAGATAAGGCTAATAGGACCTGTAGCAGTTAAATATGTATATTTCTTACATCACAATGATGGCTATTAAAATTCTGAGTAATTGTGGAAATAAGACCCTAATTATTCTACACTTGGGGACAATCAATGTCAACAGGTCTAGTGTAGCAGACATACAGAGGGATTACAGTGTTCTGGGTTAATTATTGTTAGCTAAAAATTGCAAAGTCAACTTTTCTGAAATCCTACCAGTACCCAGAGCTACAGAAGCTATGACTATAAAAACAAGAAATAACTAGAGTCAATAGGGCTGTGAAGAGTTGCCAAATGACCAAAGTTAGACCTGTGCATAGAAATTGTTCAACGTGCAGGTGTAACTTGACCATTTTTAGGAGGTGTTGCACCAAATTTTCAAGATGGCCTTTTTTGGACCCCTCCTCATGAACAGTGCTAGTGTCACTTTGTTCACTTATCCTGAAGAGTGATTTCACAGAGTAAACATGCTCTTCTACACCACAGGTGCAAACACATGTGTTGGGCAGGTTGTTGAAAATGACTGATGTACTGATTTGAAGGAGGTGTGCACAAATGGCAATGTTGAAAATGTGGAGTTAAAATATAAAAAAATGGTGAAGTTAGGAGCGTGAGTAGAAACTGTGCAATGCACCCTCGTAATGTAGTCATTGTTTGGAATTTTTTCCCCAAATTCGAAACATGGGCTTATTGGGACCCTACTTCATGAACAGTGGCACTATCATTTTGTGACTCAGTCCCAAAAGGTGATTCTTCACAGTGACTGTGAAATCACCTTTTGGATCCGAGTAACAAAATGACAGTGACAGTTTTCATGAGCTGGGATCCCAAGAACCCCATATTGAAAATTTGGGGAAAAAAATCTAACAAATGGCTGAGATATGAGCATAAGTTGAAACCCCCATTGCATGGCATTATAGCAGGCTTACTTTTGATTCTTCAGTTTGTGGTTCGGCTTTGAAGAGTGCAGACAAGTGCCGGTCTAAAGAAGATGACAACGCCAACCTCTGGAGGTAAGTACAGGGTAAGGGGGCTGTGGGGAGCTGGGTGCTCAGTGGGAGGGTGTGGATGTGGGGGGGACTGTAGCTATGACGAGAGACCATTTTCTTGTTTACAGGGAGACAAAATGAAAAACACATTACTGCAGTGACAACGAGGGATCTTTTTCTGTTTTACAGAAAAAAAAAACATTTGGGCACACTGGAGTGGGCTCCCAGTGTGCCAAATGACTGGGGGGAGTACACAAGGGATAGGGCACCCTGATGTTGGTGGTGGTGGGTGGAGGTATGGAAACAATTAGACACAGTGGGGTAGGCTCCCAGTGTGCTACATAAGTTTGGGAGGCACAGAATGCCATGGAGCTGGCGGTGGCTGATATGGGAATTGGGACCCCTGATGTCGGTGGGTAGCACAAAACACTTTGGGAACACTGGGGTGGGCTCCCAGTGTGCCACATGAGTTTGGGGTAGGGGGCCATAGAATGCCATGGATCTGGCAGTGGGAATGCAATTGAGCATGCGCAACACACTCACACATGCACAGCTGCTATGAATGACATCTTGCCATACATGATGCCACCAGCAAAACTGCAGAAGTGGCAGCCAAAATAGTGCAGCTGTTATTCCATAGTGGCCAATCGAGGCAGATGGTTTTAAGCTCCTTTAGGCATTCAGAAGGATACTTCCAAATTTCCAAAGGAAGGTTCCACAATCAGCTGTTTTCAGTACTATGATCACAAAAGGGCTGCAAGTTCCACCCATAGGCCTAATAAAAACCATAAACAACTGGTTATGTCTCTAGTGCTTGAAAAAAGGCTTTAACTATTACCCACTGGTAAGAATTTCAAGATAGACTTCACTTCTTTTACAGGGATGGATTACACTTGAATAAAAGGGGCAGCAATTTCATGGTAAGGAAAATTGAAAAAGTTATAGCCAACCATTTAAACTAAATACTAGAGGGAGGGAAAGACAACCAAATGCCAGCATACTTTCAGTATAAACACATACAGATCTGTAATTAGGAGTCAGGATACTGGATGTAATATTTTGCCAACAAATGGCAGAATTCTTAACAAAGAAAAATCTAGAACTAGAGGCAATATTAGTAGAAAATAATATACATATCAATTAACTTGAAATGTGAACATATCACCGCTATTACAGAAACTTGGTGGGATTCCATGTCAGACTGGATGATGGACATACAAGAGTAAAAACTTTATAAGTGTCATAGAGATGACAAACATGGAGGTGGGATATGTCTCTACATACATAACTCTGCTTCCTCTTACATAATCGAGCAGTATAGAGGCAGAAGTGAAACTTGAAACCCCATACCCAGACTACCCATCTTGTTAACCAGCCTCCTGTGTGGGACAGTAGCAAAGGCCTTGCTGAAATTGAAGTAGGTGATGTCTAACCCCCAACCCCTGATTTACCTCCTTTGTCACCCAGTTAAAAAAGTCTATCAGATTTGTCTGAAATGACCTTCCTGCTGTGAATCCATACTGTCTCGGATCCTGGGTTCCACTGGATTCTAGGTGTGCCACTATTCTCTCCTTCAGCAGTGCTGCCATGGTTTTACCCACTACTGAGATGAGACTGACTGCTCTATAGTTCCCTGCCTCCTTTCTACTCCTGCTTTTGTGCAGAGAGACACCTGTACCCTCTTCCAGTCCACTGGGACTACTCCTGTGTTGAGTTACTCAGTGAACACAGCTGTCAGATGTGCTGCTAGCTCTCTCCACACCTCTTTTAGTATCCTTGGGTGTTTGCCATCTGGTCCCATTGCTTTGTCCACCTTCAGTTTCATGAACTCCTCCAGTATTCTTTCCACTATGAATGGGCTGGTGTTCACCTCTTCCCTTTCTTTATATTGGTTGCCCAGCTGTGGTCCCTGTCCCTTCCCTTCTTCCATGAATGTTGAATAAAAGTATTTATTCTGTATTTCTACCTTTTCGAAGTTCCCCTTTTTCACTTCCCTTCTTCCCCTTTTAGCTTTACAACCCCCTCCCCAACCCTGTTTTTCTTTTTTCAGTGATGTACCTATACAATGTCTTGTCCCCCTTCTTCACTGTCTGTGCTAATCCCTTCTCAGTCCACACCATTGCACTCATCACAGCCTTCCCCACTCCCCTTAGATGCTCAATGTACACCTCCCTGTCTTCCTCCCTTTGGGTCTCCTTATATTTCCTGAATGCCATCCTTTAACCCTCCCTTTGTCTGCCACCTCTTTTGAGACCATAGTGGCTTTCTTCTTTTCTTGCCTTCGGATATCAACCTCATGGATTGCTAAGTTGCTCCCAGTATGTCTCTTATTTGGTGCCCCTACTGCTCTTAAACTCCTTCACCTGCTTCCATCTTCTCCAGGGCAACTTTGACACATCTCTCCATTTCAGCGAAGTCTTCCCTTCTGAAATTTAAAACATTCATTTTGTGTGACTTGACTGACTCCCAGTCTTCAGGGTAAACCACACCATGTGGTGTCACTGGACTACAGTTGTCCTGCTAACCGAACAACTGTGATTCCGTCTCCATTGGTTAGTACTGGATGCAGAATCACCCAGTCTCTGGTAGGATCAAGCACTAGCTGCCTTAGACCTACACCTGTAGGGAATCTAGGATGCCTCTACTTTTGGCTGAAGCAACTGCCTGTGAGGTCCAAACCACATTTAGCATATTGAAATCTCCCAGCAGTAGAACTTCCCCTTTAGTCACCATCATATGTATTTCATTCCCTAACTCCCTGTTCACTTTCTCCTCCTGTCTGGAGGCCTATAGATCACCCCGGTGTGTTTTGCTGTGTCATTTCACAGTTGTCTCAAACCTTCCCTTTTTAGAGAAGGTAATTAAGAAGGTGTTAGCAGCTTAGCTTCAGAGCTATTTGGACTGTTATGAGATTTACAAGCCATTCCTGTCTGTATTCAGACCTCAATACAGCACAGAGACAGCACCAGTCATGCCGTTCAGTAATCTGTTCCCATCAAGAAATAGTAGTCATTGTTCTATCCTGATATTTCTCAAACTCTCTAAGATGTTTGACATGGTGGATCACAGGGTGTTGCTGGTTCAACTCAGGCACTTTGTAGGACTCATTGGAACTATGCTGTGGTGGTTTGACTCCTACTTTCTGGTAGGGTGCCGCAGATGGTGTTAGGAATTAACATCTCAAAGATGCTGCTGTCTGATGTGGAGTGTTTTAATGGTCAGTCCTACCTCCATACTATTCCATGTAATGCTGTCATTGGGGGAGATCTTTAGGCAGTATGGTCTGGCTCTTTGCTGTTATACAGATGATACCCAGACTTACCTACCCTGTGCACTTGATGGCAAGAATGCTTTCTCTGTGCTGGATGAGTGTTTGACTGAAACTAAAGACTGTATGGTTTCAAGCAGGCTCTAGCTTACTGTAACTCATGAAAGACAGAAACCAGGTCAGGTAATAGTGACCTTTTGCAAACTTTAACTGAGATTACACTACAAGCTGCAGATAGAGTAAGAAATGTCTGCATCATTATGGACTATGAACTGACCCTAGGACATCAGGAGTCATCAGGTCCCACTATGTAATATAGCCCAGAGCAAAGCCCGGTGTCCACTGACCAGATGATGCTGGTTCAGAGATATGTTACTTCAAAACTGTATTTCAGCAATGACCACACCCTAGGGCTATTTTCTCCAAAGTCGATGCATCATTTGTTGCTAATACAGAAATCAGCAGCCCTGCTGATTGCTGTGACCTCATGGACTGGGCATGTCATGTCAGTTCCACAGAAATACACTGGCTGCCATTACAGTGGTGATATGTTTGTTGATACGTAACGCCCTGCATGGTCTGGACCGAGGCAGCCTGAAAGAACGTCTGACTGAATACACTTCTACCCACCTTCTTTAGGTTTTTGAGTTGGCACTCTTTGTTGTTCCATGCTCCTGTTTAAAATCTTTGGGGGTTGGATCTTTGGAGTCCCTGCATCTCTTATATATAACTGTTTTCCTGTGCATTTCATTGGAGCCCTATCAGTGGATGTTTTTAAGGGGATGTTCCCTATCAGTGGAAGTTTTTAAGGGGTTGTTTAAAACCTATCTAAATTTAACATTTGGTACTGCCTCAAAAACCTCCTGATCAGCTTCTATACTTATGTGGTTTAGCTTGACTAGTTAAGAATTTTGTGTTTATCGTTTGATTTTTAAAATATTGCTATTTCTGTATGATGCCCAGATATTTTTGGATGGGTACCTAACATATACTGTAAATTAACTTGCCTAGCCAGGTGGCTATGCAAGACAGACTGACAAGACTTTGTCAGAAAAGGTCTGGCCTTTCGAACTGGCTATAAACTCTGTGATGTTTACAGTATATTTGCCTTCACATCTTCTTACTTAGATGCATCAGTTTACATTCTTCAGATTTAAATGGCAGCTGCAATTTTCTGCCTACTTCTTGAACAAATGTAGTATGAATATCAATGTTGACAAGACAGTCTGTCTTCATATGTTAAGTTCAGAAACAAACAACCACATGTACACATTCACACTAAACCAAAAAAGATTGCAAAAGCCAGAATTTTGCTAAAGTGCTCACATTTATTTTAATGCAGCATCAGAAACAGTATTCAAGAAGGAACTCCAGTATGTATGAGGACAGCCCCAAAGTTTCAACACTTCCGCGCTTTGCCAAGAGCATACCATGGTCACAGTGCCAGTCTCTTGAATACTGTACAAACTGTTCTTAAAGAAATAAATACATGAATTCACAAATGCCCAAAATGAGCTAGTGACTATATTCAAGTGCACATATATCACTGATAAAGCAAAGGTTGTAGGTACACATTACTAAAGTGAACTAGAAAGTACTAAATGGTAATAGTTGACTCAGGTAACAAGATAAAGAGTATCTGAAACATTATTTGACAGAAATTACTAAGGCACAGATTGGTTTGCAAGAAGATTTTGGAGAAAATCCATCCCAGGGATCTGAACAAAACATGAAAGTGTCACATCAGAAATGAAAAGAAATGGCAAATTGCTTTCGGTCAGCAGAGAATAAACATTAGCAGCCTAACACTACACTGAGATATAAGAAAAAACTGATAGATTTGCAAGCTCAGTAAAAAGGGGTAGCGGAGCAAGAATATGAAATAGAGCCTATAGAAATGGAACCATTGTTCTTTGTTCATTTAAGCCAGGAGGTATTGTGACTTTCAACTTAAAGATAAAGGAAGACTTTCACCGGGCTAGGGTCTTTTCAAGGTCTCCACCCCTAGTTTCTTTTTCAATGCCCATGAAAGACCATCCGTGGCTGCCAGATGAAGAGGGTTGGTGAATACGGGCAGCAGTCACATAATCCAAGTTTTTGTTTGCTATTGCCTGCAAATGGTGACCTACCAATTCCTTTAACTTCCTCCTTGTTCTGTCCAAACAGTAAACCCGACAAATACCTGTGGCCTAGTAAACCATGTGGGACTGTTTATAAAATGCCAGATATGCATAGCTTCTCTGTTACATGGGTTCAGAAAGGTGGTTGTAGAATTAAATAACTTCACAGTATTTACACCTTTGACAATTGTGACAGCATTCTGGTAAAGAAGGGAGCCATGTGTTTTGCCTAGCAAGAGGGCAGCAAACTACTGTATTTGTGACATGATCACCAAGGCTACATAGTCTCTGAAACACTATTGAGGGAAGGGGCTGTACTTCAATTCCCTTAGTCTTGGTTCAGTCTGTAGGATACCCTAGTGCTTTCAGACAATTTACTCAAATACACCAGCTTTTGTACTGTACAGTAGGTGCTATTTGTATCATGTTCTCTTCTGCATTATTAAGAGTTCCAAATGAGGCATATACAGTATATGGATTTGTACCATAAACCCATGGTCAGGAATACGATGTCATTAGCAAGCTTCTGTCACCCTGCCACACCAACAGGAACAACTCTACCAGCCAATTCGTTAGCCTACCAGTAAATTAATTAGCCTACAAGCCAATTCATTAGAGTTTGGCACAATATTAGTGCACGTAATGCAGCTGCACCAAACAGTGCGATAATTGAAAGAGGTTACAGTGCTGTTGTTATTAACAAACCATGGTCTAGAGCAGTAGATACTAATACGGTGTATCTTCTTATCCCACAGCCCAGTAGAGAGCATGACACAAATAGGTTAAACCTTTTTACCACCCATAGTGTATAAGCTGGTGCATTTGAGTCCACTGTCATCACTGGGGTATTCTTCAGGCTAAACCAAGGCTAAGGAAATTTCAAGCACAGCTCCCCTCTCCTGAGTGATATTTCAGAGACCTCATGACCTTGGTGGTTATGTCACACATAGCTTGCAGCCTACTATTAAGCAAAACATGTGGCTGTCTTCTGTACCAGCAGGCTGTCAAAAATTCCTTACTTATTCTATAACCACACTTGTGAACCCATGTAACAAAGAAACTATGAGTATCTTCATCCTAAGAAAAGTGCTGGAGCAGATAAAATTGACCCTTTTTATTTGAAATTAGGCTACCAAGCAATCACCACTCCTATCTCCCACTTATTTAACCTGTCCCTCATGCAAGGCATCATCCCTGACCTATGGAAAACAGCGCATGTCTTTCTACTCCTCAGATTAGGTGATCCATGCAATCTCAATAATTTTAGACCTATATCCCTCTTACGTATACTATCTAAATTCCTCGAAAAAATCGTCAACACTGAGCTCTGTGACCACCTCGAATCCTCCAGAAAGCTCAGCCCTATATAATCAGACTTTCAACCCAATCAAAGCACTGTAACCACCCTTGCAAATGTGACCAATGATTGGCATCTAGTTTTGGACTCCAAAGGGCATGTGGGTGCTGTATTCTTTGATTTGAGCAAGGCCTTCAGTACAGTACACCATAACCTGCTACTAACTGAGCTATGTAATACTGGCCTGGAGAAACTAGCCTTGAGTTGGTTCTGGTGCTATTTAACTGGCCGACAGCAACAAATAAGAACAGCAGGCGAACTCTTCCCCCCCTCAAGCCACTCCTGAGGGGAGTCCCTCAAGGGTCTGTACTGGGGCTATTTCTTTTCATGATTTACACAAACGACTTCAATGCTGGTATACCTGATGCAAGTGTTCATCTTTTTGCAGATGACACAGTGATCTATGTCAACAGATTGACCCTTGAACAAACCAGTATTGCACTGCAGCATGAATTCAACATTTTGCAGCATAATCGCCTGCAACTAACATAGTTAGTTAATGCTAAAAAAAACAAGTCTATGTTCCTATCCCCACAATCTAACCTTATCTTACACCACTCAGCACCATCTAAACCACAGATCTCTATGGCACTAGGAGAAATCTTGGAATCAGTGGAATATTTCAAATATCTGGGTTTCTATATTGATTGCAAACTTACCTTCTCAGTGCATATTGATCAGCTTGTGAAAAAGCTAAAACAAAGATTGGGTCTCTTTTTCTTAATTTAACACATCCTCAGTTATGATGCCAAAGTCAGATTGGTACAATCAACCTTTCTACTGCTCCTGGACTATGCAGATCTCATGTACTGTCATGGCCGTAGTTCTGCCTTAGCCTAACTAGACAGCTTGTTCCATTAGGTTCATAACTAACGCCCCTTATACCACTCACCATTGCTCCCTCTACTCCCCATTTGGCGGCTGGCATGCACTAAAGGCTAGAAGACTGAAAACTGCAGCCATTTGGACATTCAGAGCCTTGAATAACAAACTCCCTGAATATATCTGCAATCTCTTAGTCACCGCTAAAGGGACCTATTCACTTAGGAGATAAACATACATCTCACTAGAAGTTCCCTGAGCCAAAACATGCTTTGGATCACATTCTTTAAGCCATGCCCTTCCCATTCTATGGAATCATTTTCCAAAGTTCATTAAACTCTCTAATCTCACTAGTTTAACTAACTTCAAAATATACCTTAGGCAAGTCATCCAGGACCCCTGCAACTGTTACACTTAAGTCATAGCTCCCACCACTCTGGCTTCTGCCATCTCTACTTCCTCTCCAACCCTTACCATGCCTGCATTTCTGCAACTTATTAGGCTCTATTCTCCTTGGTCTGGTAGATAACTCTACTTCGGCCATCCCATATGCAGCCCTTCCTACCTTTTATACTTGTGGTTGCGCCTAGTTTTTGCTCCCTGCTCCATGCTTTTTCACAGCCTCTTGTGCCTTGAGGTTGCTTCTAGTCTTTGTTTCTTGTACCTTGCCTTCTCACAGTGTCTAGCACTTTTAGCCAAGTCTATCCTGGGGTACTAGCTACACAAGCACCCTGAGCAACCCTAATGCCTTACATTTGTTGTTGACTTCATTATCACTGTTGTTGCAAAATGTGTACGACTCTAAAATATTGTATGTTCCTATTCTCTCTTGTATCTATATGCATCATTATACTTTGTATGCTCTCATAGTACCCTGTTCATGTATGGTATTGTACTTCTGCCTAGGTCTATTAATACATGTACCTTTATGCATCATTTACCTTGTAAGTTCTCATATGACTGTTTATGTATGTTATTGTATTTCTGCCCATGTCCATCTTGCAAATGAGCATAGCTCAATGATGTTTCCATGTGGCAAAATAAAGAATGACTGATTGATTGATTGATTGATTGATCAGACATCTTATAAACTGTGACTACACCCTTGTGGTTTACTTGGGCACATGCATTTGTGGTGCATGCTACGTGGGCAGTACTAGAAGGAAGTTTAAGAAATGGGTAAGTAATCATATGCGGACAATAGCAAATAAAAACTTGAATGACATTACTACTGCCCACAATCACCAACCCTCTTCCTCTGGCTATCACAGATGATCTTTCATGAACATTGAAAAGGTGTTTGTAGATGCTAGTAGAAGTGATCTTGAAAAAATTGTACCTTCTGGCTTTGTGAAAATAGCAACTGTTTCATTTCTATAGGCTTCTATTCTGCATCTTTGCCTCCCACCCCCTTTTATCAAGCTTGTTGATATGCGAGTCTTGTCTTAAATCTCAATGCAGTGTTAGGCTGTTAATGTTTATGCTCTGCTAACCAACATCAATTTGTTATTTCTATTGCTTTTGATGTGGCACTTTCAAGTTGTTCAGATCCCTGTGATGGAGTTTCTCCAAAATATTGTTTTTTATTTGACTTTGGATACCTTTGCCTTTAATTAAATTGTTCTGCATTTAGAAACATAGAAACATAGACTTTGACAGCAGATAAGGACCGCTTGGCCCATCTAGTCTGCTCATTTCCCCACCTACAGGATAGGCCACAGATCCTAGTTAACCAACAGCCTATTTCTTCCTACCCCCCCCACGAGAATTGCGTTATGTCTGTCCCATGCATTCTTGAATTCTCCCACAGTTTTAGACCCCACAACCTACTCAGGAAGGCTGTTCCATGCATCCACTACCCTCTCTGTGAAATAATACTTCCTCACATTGCCCCTGAACCGCCCCCCCCTTATCTTTAAATCGTGTCCCCTTGTTCTTGCACGTCTCTTTTTCTGAAAGATGCGACCCTCTTGGACTTTGTTGATTCCACTGAGGTACATAAAAGTTTATCATGTCTCCCCCCCCTCCTGTCTTTCTTCAAGGGTATACATATTAAGCTCCCTTAGTCTCTCCTCATATGGCTTCTCTTGCAGACCCTGCACCATTTTAGTTGCCCTCCTCTCTACTGCCTCTATCCTGTCTATGTCCTTGCACAGATGGGGTCTCCAGTACTGGATGCAGTACTCCAGATGGGGTCTCACCAACTGTCTGTACAGAGGGAGAATGACTTTCTGTTTTCTGCTGGTGTTGCCTCTCCCTATACATCCCAATATACCCCCAGCCCTCCCTACTGCCTTCTCACATTGCTTGCTAACCTTAAGGTCATCTGATATGATTACCCCCAGGTCCCTTTCCTTTTTTGTTGTTGTTACTACCTCCCCCCATTGTGTATTCTTCCCCTGGGTTCTTGATTTCCAGTTGCATTATTTTGCACTTCTTTGCATTGAATCCTATCTGCCATACTTCTGCCATTCCTCCAACCTTGCCAAGTCCTTCTCATCCTTTCACGCCTCCTTGTGTATCAACCCTGTTGCAGATCTTTGTGTCATCTGCAAGAGGCATACTTTTCCTTCAGTCCCTCTGCAATGTCACTTATGAAGACATTAAAAGGACTGGACCCAATACTGAACCCTGCGGTGCCCACTAGTAACCCCTCTTTCTTCACAGTGGACTCCATTTACAATTACCTTCTGTGTCCTGTTGTTCAGCCAATGTTTTACCCAGGCTACCACCCTGGGACCCACTCCCAGGCTGGTTAGTTTGACTATTAATCTTTTGTGTGGGACTGTGTCAAATGCCTTGCTAAAGTCTAGGTAGGCCATGTCCACAGCCCCTCCCTGGTCTACTACTTTGGTCACCCAGTCAAAGAAATCTATTAGATTTGTCTGACATGACCTTCCCGCTGTGAACTCATGCTGCCTTGGGTCCTGTGCCCCACTGGCCTCTAGGTACTCAACTATTCTTTCCTTCAGAAGTGACTCCATCACTTTCCCTACCACAGAGGTCAAACTTCCAGGTCTGTAGTTTCCTGCCTCTGTCTTGGACCCACTTTTGTGAAGCGGAATCACATCCGCCTTCCTCCAGTCCTCGGGTACCACACCATCCTCCCATGATTTATTAAAAAGAGTAGCCAGTGGTTTCACTAGTTCCTCCCTTAATTCTTTTAGAATTCTGGGGTGAATTCCATCAGGGCCTATTGCTTTGTCCACCTTCAGTTTTAGGAGTTCTTGCAGAACCCTTTCTTCTGTGAAAGGACTGGGATCGACCCCCCCATCAAGAGTGCTTCTGTTAATTGAATTAGGCACTTCCCCCTCCTCTTTTGTTAATACTGAGCAGAAATCCAAGAATTCTAAAAGAATTAAGGGGGGAAAAGGTCTGGGGCTCTCCCCCTTCCCCTGAATGGAGCTCCGTGCTCCTGGAGGTCGAGAGGGTCTGACATTCTCAGGGGGCTCTCCCCCCATATGCTGTAGGACCTCTGTGATTGTTCCACAAGAAGGGCAGCTCCCGGTGGCTCTTCCCACCCCCCAGACACAGGATCACAGCAGCGTTTTGCCAGAATCTCTCCGACTGCAGAGGAACAGGTCTGAGGCTCTCCCCCACCCCCTGAACGGAGCTCCATGCTCCTGGAGGTCGAGAGGGTCTGAAATTCTCAGGGGCTCTCCCCCATATGCTGTAGGACCTCTGTGATTGTTCCACAAGAAGGGCAGCTCCTGGTGGCTCTTCCCACCCCCAGACACAGGATCGGCAGCGTTTTGCCAGGTAGCATAGGACCTAGCTCCCTCGCACAAAGGGAACAGCTCTGTTCGCCTTTCCTGTTTGAATTTTACCCTTTAATTTGTGTCCCACAGCAGTTCAGACTGTATTTTTACCTTGACTTCATGTTTGCACTGTATATTCTACCCAGCTTCTTTGGTTACCTTTAGGACATTGCAAGTTTGTTTTAAATGCTGAACTGTAAATTCTGTTCCAGTCTTGAATTGCTGCTGACTTTAATATAAACTGTCCATTCCAATTGCTCCTGCCCTCCCGCTGTACCTTCCCACTCGAACACTAAATTTAACTTAATCCCCCAGCTCGAGTTTCACTGTGCCTGAGTATTTAACTCACTGCCTTCCTTTCTTTGCAGAATCCCTCAGACTGCAGAGGAACAGGTCTGGGACTCTTCCCCGCAATCGCTGCGTGACTGCTCCCCGCCTGCCCCCCAACACCCTTCCACCCTTCGCTGGTATTACTTAAATAGCCTCTGCCCTTGCGATATTTTGCTGCTGTCGGTTTCTCCATTAGTTCCTTATATTATTTTGCCACTAGAGGGAGCCTGATTAAGTTCGAGCAATTTGCTCCCAATACCTCACTTGACACATTTTACTGCTCTCTAGTAGCTGTTTTCACTTGGTAATGTATATTAAAGGAGCCCTCTGCTATCTCTTTCCTCTCTACCTCACTCCTTTCTCTAGTCAAAAAATGTCCCTTCCTCCCCTCCTAGCGCTCCTCATGGGAATACTTTGCCTTCCTATCCTCTTTGAGCATAACTGCTTGAACACATCAACAGCTTCTGCCAATACTTATACTCAGTTTGACTTCTACTACTCCAACATGCTTGCTACTGCCACTCCACTACCTCTACCCCCTCTGCTCTCTCATCCAGCAGCGTGTGGCCCAATAGTCGAATACAGCTACCTTCATCTGAAGCTGCCACCCTGCGTCTCTATCAGGGCGTACCTCATCACCCCGCTATGGTTACTAACCCTATCTCTTATACTATCCGGCGACATTGAGATCAACCCTGGTCCATCTCTGTGTCCCGTCATAACCTTGCCCCCCGCCACCACCCTCCCTAAAACCGATGGACTAACTTTCGCCCACCTGAATGCTAGGAGCCTTATGGCCAACCTCCCTGACCTCCAGGCTTGGGTCTATACTAACGTCCCGGATGTCCTCGCCATCACAGAAACCTGGCTTAAGCCCACAGTGCCTGACTCTCAGTGCCACTTTCCTGGATACAACATGCTTCATATTGACCGTCCTGGCACTAAAAGGAGAGGTGGCCTTGCCCTCTACTTCAAAACTCACCAAACTGTGAAATCCTACACTCCCTACTGCTTCTTGGGGGTGTAAAGAAACTCCATATTTTTTGTACTTACATACCCCCAAAAAATGCTACACAAGACATCACTGAACTCCTAGGGTTTCTGCCTACAGTTACAGGCAAGAATGACATTATCTGCCTTGGTGATTTTAACCTTGACTGGTCCGAGAAAAACTCAGCTAACCTATCCTCCTTAGCTAGCAAGGCAAATCTATCCCAGCTCATGCACTTGAACCCACAAGATGTCTCACGTGGAGGCAACTGTGCCACCCTTCTTGACTGGATACTTACTAACAGGGCGGAATATGTTGCCTCAGCGATTGTGCTACCTGACACAATTAGTGACCACTATCCCATCTATTGTGTCTGGAATACTGTCATTCCTCCCTCCTGCTAAAACTGTAACCTTTCCTAATCTCTCGCCCTAAGTCATGAGGACTTCTTAACTGACCTTAACCAGGTTGACTGCTCCCTCTCTACCAAACAGAGGACATTAACATATCCACAGAATATTTCAACTCCATCCTCCTCTCTCTTCAAAACCTTCACATCCCAGTCACCACGTGGATGGCAGGGAAAGTAACCAAGTAGCTAACCACTTGCTTCAACTTCTCAAATCTAGGGACAAACTTTGGTCCAGGTGGAAGATCTCCCACCTCCGTGCAGACTTTGAAGACTATCGTGCATTACGTAACAACTGCAAAAGACAAATTCATATTGCCAAAAGCACCTACTATAGGAACCTACTAATAACATCCTCTACAAATTCGTGCAGGTACTGGTCCAAAATTAAGGACATTCTCGACAGCGACAAGCAACAGAATCCAGCTGACATGAACATTCAAGGTGTTCACTGCACCAACCATGACACCATTGCCACGCCTTCAATGCCCTTTTCTTCCACCAGTCGCTACTCTAACTAGCCCACAACCTGACTGTCCCTTTTCTCCTCCCCCTCCCACCCTCCCTTTCGTTCTGGCTCCAACCACATACCCTGAAGTTTGCAAGCTACTTAACTCCCTTCCGCACGCTGGGGTCAGGGCCTGAGGCATCCATCCTTGCATACTTAAGCAGTATGCATCTTGGCTGACCAGACCTATCACCGGGCTTTTTAACCTCTCGATTCGTACGTCTACAGTCCCGTCCATCTGGAAAACTGCCAGAACCATCCCTATACACAAAAAGGGCGATGTCAAACTCATGTCCAACTACCGCCCTATATCTCTTCTGCCCACTTTCAGTAAGCTGCTTGAAAAAATAGTCCACCGCCAGCATGCTGCTCACTTTGACATGTTTAATCTTCAAATCCTGTGCCAACATGGTTTCTGGCCCAGTCACAGTACCACCTCTGCACTTACACAACTTACAAATGACATCAAAAATAATATGGACCGTGGCCAACTCACTGGTGCCGTCTTTATCGACCAGTCTAAAGCCTTCAACATGGTACACCATCCTCTCATGCTGAAGAAGCTCCAATCCATTGGAGCATCTGACCAAGCCCTCTTCTGGTTCCATAGCTATCTTGACAATCGGACTCAGGCAGTAGCATTTCACAAGGCCCTTTCCTCCGTCCTAAACATCTCCCTTGGAGTTCCCCAGGGATCCACTCTTGGACCTCTACTCTTATCCCTCTTCCTAAATGATACTCCCACCATGCCCCGGCATAGCTGCACTCTTATGTACGCTGATGACCTTGTTCTCTACTCTGGGTCAAAATGGGTTGCTGCCATCAACTCCACTCTCACTAATGACTTCCAATTCCTGCAGACCTGACCTCTAGCAACCACCAAGTCCTGAACCTTGAAAAAACCTGTGCTATGCTATTCGGATCCTCTAAAAAACTGTCTGCCCCTGCGAACAGGCTCCGGGTTCAATGCCTTGATGGCTCCATCATCTCAAACACTGAGTCCTTCAAGTACCTTGGGGTCACTTTGGATCCCACGTTTGACCTGTCTCAACATGTCAATATATGGTATGCCATGCCGTCAATGCTAAAATTGGCGGAGCTTATCGCGTGCGCCACTCCCTCACTCCTTCACCAGACTTTCTGTTGCGAGAGGTATTCTCTTACCCAGCTCAATATGCTCTGCCCCTCCTTTTGCTGCAAACTCTGCTACACTCCACAAATGGGACACTGTCTACAACAACATCTGTAGATTCACCTTAACTGCCCCACGTCTTACCCATCATTGTCTCCTTCATTGGCTTAAATTGGCTGTCACCTCTAAGGATATTGAGCCTACTCCCTGAGCTGCTTTATCGACTCCTGTCTAGACCTCCCTGCACTGTCTATCTCGCCAACCTCCCTGTCTCCTGCCTCACACACTGCATTCTCAGGTCTTCCTCTGTCCCCATGCTCTCCACTAGACCTTGCATGACAAAATGGGTGAACAGGTATTGCCCATTTTGCTCCCAAATTCTGGAACTCACTCCCCTTATGGTGAAAACTTCAGCCTCCCATCGAGAATTCAAAAACTCTAGCTGTTCACCCACTTCCTAGCTTCTGGCCAATGTAAAATGCTCTTAATTTGCTTTGTCCCACTGCAGGCTGTCGGGTCTGACCCTGAGTACTACACTAATGTTCTCCCATGCAATATGCTTGTCTAGGTGGCTATGAACCTTGATGTCTTTACTGTCCTCAGCTGTCTTATGGTTACCCTAATTGTTTTATTTTACATCCTTATCATGATCTATGCCTAAAATGTACCCTTATTTAACTATTACTGTGCTACCCAATGTATATCTTGTTTTGCTCCTGTACACCTATATTATGTCTGTGCATTTCTGCATATTGTAACCAATGTCCTGTGCTCTCCCAGGTCGTGCCTGAAAATAGGCAGGTCTGTTGTCTAACGCACTTACCCGGTTACCAAAAGCTAATAAATAAATAAATATTCATTCAGTATCCCTTCTTTTTCATTGTCCTCCTCTGCCCACTCACTGTTCATTCTATTCAGCCTCACTATCCCTCACTTTGTCTTTCTACGATCACTGATGTACCTATATAAGGTTTTATCCCCCTTCTTAACTGAGTTAGCTATCTTTTCCTCAGTTTGGGCCTTTGCTATTCTGACTCCCCTCCCTGGTTTCCTCTGCCTTAACTGGTACAGCTCTCTGTCCTGCTCCTTCTGTGTTTCCTTATACTTCTGGAATGCTGTCTTTTTCTTCCTGACTTTCACAGCCACCTCTTTTGAGAACCATAGTGGCTTTTTCTTTCATTTTGATTTGTTTATGTGCTTCACACAAAGGCTTGTTGCCTCTGTGATGGCAGTTTAGATGATTTCCCATTGTTGCTCCACCCCTTCTTCTAGCCTGTTTGCTAGTGCTTTTCTGAGGCACTCTCCCATCTTGCCAAAGTCAGCCCTCCTGAAGTCCAGTACCCTCACTTTTGTATGGCTTGATTCTGTAGCTGAGTTTAACGTGAACCACACTGTTTGATGGTCACTTGTTCCCAGATGGCAACCCACTTCTAGATCTGAGATCCTCTCACTGCCCCCATTTGAGAGTACGAGGTCTAAGATTGCTCCCTCATGAGTGGGTTCTGAAACTAGCTGTCTGAGGCCTGCCACCTGTAGGGCATCAAGAATGGCTCTGGTCTTGGATGTGGCTGCAGCAAATGAGCTCCAGTTAACATCTGGCATATTCAGGTCTCCCATCAGAGAATGCCTTCTACCATATCCTTGTCCATTCCCTCCCTCTGACATAGGGGTCTGTTCACAACCCCTGTGCAGATTGTGGTGCCCTTTTCAATCTCCAAGGTGACCCACAGTGCCTCCTTTCCTCCCTGTTTACTCTTTTGTTCAGTTGCTTTTATCCCTTCCTTTACATAGAGAGCTACTCCTTCCCCCATTCTCCCCTGCCTGTCTCTCCTGTAGGTTATGTACCCTGGTATGTTAACATCCCAGTCATGGTTCTCTGTGTACCATGTTTCTGTGACTGCTACAATATCCAGGCATCCCTCTTCATCAAGGCCACCAGCTCAGAGAGCTTGTTGCCCAGACTATAGGCATTGGTACTCATTACCCTCCATTTCCTGATGGCCTTACTCCTTTTTGCTCCATCCCTGCCCTTCTTGCCTTTGTCACTTTCTCCATTTACCCCTGCCCTTCTCCCTATCAACACCTCTATGCTGGTGTTTACCGCACTTACTACCATTATTTTTTTGGGGGTGGCTAGGATTTGCTTGCTTCTTTCCAGTGCCTGCCCCCTTGGCTAGTTTAAATGCTTGCCAATGAAGCATTTAAACCTATCACCTAGGATCCTGGTTCTCCTCCTGGAGAGATGCAGCTCATCATGCCAATATAGGCTTGCATCACTCCAGGTGGACCCCTAGTCCCCAATGAAGCCAAATCCCTGAGCTCCACGCCAGTTTTTCAACCACTGATTGAATCCCATGGTGTGGAACACCCTAGCCTCTCCTACACCATAGATGGGCAGCACCTCCGAGAAGGTTATCATGCGTGCTACTTGTCTAAGGTCCTTCCCCAATTCCACAAACTCTTCCTGCACTTCTCTAATCCCTTTCACAGCCAGATCATTTGTCCCTAGGTGGACAATGACATCCAGCTCCCTGCCCTGTGTAGCTGCTCCACCAATCCTGAGGATTCGCTCCCTGTCCCTCCAAGCCATGGCACCAGGCAGGTACCTTACCTCCCTCTCCTCTTCCTACCCGAGTTCTACCTTCCTAACAATGGAGTCCCCCACCAGGAGTTGTTTTCTTCCCCTGTGGGGTCCCCTGCCACCCTCCTGTGGGTCTTCTTTGTGGAGGTTCCCAGCATCCTCCTTGGTCCCCACTGTGGGTGCCTCCATAGAGGAACCACACTTTGCCAGAATGGCATAGGAATTGTGGAGAGGTACAACTGGAGGAATGCACCTCTGTTCCACCACCCTCACCCTCCCTGAGCCCACTGTGTTTCAACTGCTCCTCTTTCTTGGCAACCTCTGAGGCAACGGCAGTGGCACTGGTGGTCCCTGGATGGAAGAGGAGGTCCCACACATCCTGGCCAACTCAGCCTAGAGATGAGCAACCTCCTCCCTCAGCCCAGAGAAGTACCTACAGATGGGACAACACCGCATCCTCCAGAATGTCATCCGGAAGACTGCTGCTCCACAGCCTGTGCACTGCACCACTCCCATCATGTCTTATTTCTGGCCCTTAACTGTTTGCAATCCTTACTCTTTCCTCTGTTTTTTCTCTCTCTCTCTCTCTCTCCTTACTTTCTGCCTGTGTGCCCTTTAAGCTCCTGACTGTCCTGTTCTGAGACAAGAATATCCTTTATTTCTCAGTAGGCCCCTTACTTGCTCAGAGGCAGACCTCCAGCAGCTAGAAGGGGCTGGAGAGCTACTCTTGCCCTTCTAGGACGGTGGGTCTTTGGTGAGATTTAGCTGCACTTCTTGTCTTGTTTGGTCATTTATTATTTTAAAGAGTAAGCATGAGAATGTATGAATGTTTAGATTGTAATGAATTTGAGGAACAGTGCTTGTGGGGTGTATGTGCGTTTGCTAGCTTTAACGTATTGTTTTGTGGGAAATGTTTTGTAGCTTTTCAGGAAAAGTAAATTGGAGTAGGATGTCTCATAGGAAAATTGTTTGTTTCAGTTTTGGGGGTTGTGGTATTGAACTTTGAGCTGAAGGAGATGTCGTGAGTTCATGTAATCAGACACACCTACACCCTGAGAGTACTCTCAGACTTGAACCTTTTATGACAAAGGCCCTATCTGCATTTAACATGGACCATTGCAGGGGTTATTGGATTCTGAAAGGTTATATCATTGGGTGGTGATATGACCCATGGGTGGGTTTTCAGCTGAGACAGATCAAGACAGCAGGCCATGTCAGTGCCCTGGGTATAGGAGGGATGGTAATCAGGGTACTCCCTGCCTTGTCTTGAATTCCAAAGAGTCATATAGGAGTAGTGGGTAGATAGCCTTAAGACCAGCTACTTCTGCACCTATCCTTCATGGGACGTTCTGCAGTAACGGATCCTAAGGAATAAACAGCTGTTATCTCAGATTTAATCACAGATTCCTCTAGGTATCCGGTATATTGCACTGAGAACTGGCTAGGAGATGACTCTGGGCCTGTCTTGAGGCAGTTTTCCTGGCCAGATTCTTAATTGTGCACTGCCTGAGACAGGAGCACAGTGAAAGAATGATGGGCATCCGTTTTAGAGCTTATTTAGAACTGATGGTATACCAAATGAGGAGGTGAGGTCATTTGAATACACTGCAGTAAAGGGTGATGCAGGTGTGAGGTGAAAGCTTCTACTGGTTTACCAACCTTCAGGCAGAGACCAAGAAATTATACATGGATATTCAGATTTCATTGCCAGCCTTTTGTTGAACATCCAAAACAAGACTGTGCTGATGGATTTCAGAATGTGAGTTGATGATGAAACCTCACATTTTGCTCAGCAGTTCCTTTGTTGATGGATTTGCTGATCCTCACACAAATGGTTTCCACTACTACTCTTGAATTAGGCCACACCTGGGACTGTGTCATCGCTGTGACTAGACATACTGGATGTCATGGTGGAGCCTTTAGGGTGGCTGGATCATTGCACAGTTCACTTTCCACTAGGGACCCCTAGAAATAATCCCCTGTAGAATTTCAGTAAGGGTCCATGAAAGAGAATATTCTACTTATTCAGTTGATAAAGTAAAAGTACCAAGGGAGTCATTGTTGACGCTAACAGTACCCACAGAATGCAAATTGAAACAAATTACAGTACTTCTGTGACAAACTTTCACTGAAGATCACATGCTTTTAAGACCCTTACATAGAAAAGAGGATCAATTTTGACAAGGGATCCATACATACACACACATATATATATATATATATATATATATATACACACACACAATATATATATATATATATATATATATATATATATGGAATACCCCAAAGCTCAGCTTTTGACAGAACTCTAATCTCTTGGATCATTTAGTTTAAAACCACAATACTGACTAATCTAACAACAGCTCCCCAAATAGAAAAGGCTTTTATGTTTGTCACAGTTGTATCATTTGTACGTTTGGTTATGAGGGACAGTCCTTTAAAAACTCCATAACTGGGTCACAGCATGAGCTAATTAAGTAATAAGGCATGACAGGGTGTTTAGGATTAATGGTTTTATAAATAAAAGATTAAAAAAACACACCCTTTAAACCTGTTAAAAAAGTTTTTTTGGTACTGTAGGAATACATTTAAAAAAATAGTTCTAGAAGATAGCAGGTGGCGCTGTTGTAGTTGGAGCTGACAGAAGAGGTAACAGTATTGTGATGGTGTGACCTGTGAACTCTGCAACGGTGTGTTTGTCTCCCCCCGCAGTAGATGATCGTGGTAACGAGATTCTAAAGAGAAAATGAAGCCAACAACCAATATCACTGGATTAAAAAACAACGGGATTGAGAGGACAAGTGTGTCTAGCGATGCATTTTTGAATCTGCGTGTGCCTGTGAGACATGAGAATGGTCATCTGCTCAATGTAGCCTGCGAGCGACAGCAGGTTGGTTTTACGCGTTCCACAATGTCTTTCACGTCAGTCTGAATGTTGTGGGTTCTAGAGAGAGCAGGCAGTATCATTCATTCAGTATAAACAGAGTTCATTTGTTTTGTTTTTTTTAAATAGCGGCCGACTACAAGTCTGACTCGCTCTGGACTGCGGGAGATTAAGAACACTGTACGGTCACTGAGGAGGCTGGTGACCGGAGGTTTTCTGAAGCCATGATGATGTAGCCTGATATCATCACAGCTTCAAAAACCTCTTGGCCAATCAGCTTCACGTATTTATGATCCCAAGTTCATAATGAAGCACATACACTGCATAATATCTTATGTAATTTAGGCAGGGTGATGCAGCTGTGGGAAACTGTTTGTGCATTATACTATTCACACACTAGAGGAGTGGATCCAGGCACTCATCCAGTCCATTATTTATGTGGACCTGGACAGTGTCCTGAGTGGTCATTTTTAAGATTCAACAACTTTACCACCACTGTCTATAGATTTAGGTCCATTGACCATGTATCCCCATTACCCATGGGTGGCAACAGACTCAAACTTCAGCTGCAGCATGAAACAAGGGAATCATCAGACTACAAAAACTGTACTCAAAGGAACTGAACACTGTTATTGATTATAAACCATTTGTTTGAACTTTTTGAAACTGTGTAACTATTTACTGGATCAAAAATGTAATTTATCAGATAAAAGATTGCATTATTTTTTGATTACTCATTGTTTGCTGCTTCTTGTAAAAATAAATTCAAGAAAGTAGCATTGGATTTTGGTATGGACCAACTAATCCCCATTACCCATGGGTGGCAACAGACGCAGAACTCTGCCCAGCAGCGGAGACTGAACTCGGGGATTGCCAGAGCCTGTAAGAGGTAAAGTGTCCTACACTACAGCCTGACTGTTGTGAGGCACTTCCTGCCTGCCCCAACCACGTTCGGCACTTCATTTATTGCTGCTGGCAGGTCATGTGTCACATCACGTGACCTACCCTTCTTTTTACTAAGTGTCCACTTTCCCATTTGCAGCTTGTAGACACCAACCACTAGGGATTGTTGCACTTTCCATTTTAGCTCCTCTTTCAACTCTCTACCCCTTCCTAGCAACTGTTTGAAAACCTACCCACTAGAGGTCACTGCAGTTCCCTTTGAATCCTTTCTGCCACCTACTTTCTTTACTCCTCCCATCAGCCTACCACTAAGCACCTGGCAGCATCAAACCTGGTACCCTTTTTTCCAAAGGGTACTGACTAACCACTAAGCCAATGAACCAGGCCGACATCTTCCTCTACTTTCAAACTCTTAACCCTTCCTCCCTCCTTTTCTGAATTAAAAAAACTTTCTACACTCTGTCCCTAAGCTGTGCTCAAACCCAGTACCCTTGCAGTCAGAGTCAGCAGCTCTACCTCTTAACCACATTGTCTACCTATTGTATTCCTACTTTCTATGCCTTTTAGTCTCTTACCCCCCCACCTGCCAAAATATAAGTTTACCACTTCTCTCTTGCTGCCTTTGAACCCTACACCCTCACTGTCAAAGTCAGCAGTTCCACCACTCAGCTAGCACACCTGTCTATTATTTCTGCAGGATTTCAAAACTCTAAAAAACACTCTAACCCTGCTAAAGTGTTATCTGATTGTTTCTGCAGACCTTGAACCCAACTCCCTGCTGCTACAGCCACTGGTTGGGCTCCTTCCTGCTACCCTGGGCAAGACTTGAACCTAGTGCTTTGTGCACCAGCTCTGCCACTATACCAAAGCAGCAACTATGTTTAGAGGTGACATCTCACTACTATCTCCCCTCTATCATCCTAGTTCCCCCATTCTTTCTTCACTTCAGCTCCCCCACCCTTACCAACTATGCATGTGCAACCCCTGCTCACCAGCCTCTCTCTTCTCCTCCTCCTTCTTTTGCCTTCCACCAACCCTATTGTCCCTATTAAACCTCGGCCTCACTACTCCAGTGTTCCTACCTACCCTCCTGTCTTCCCTCCTCCTTTACCACTGCTCCTCCCTTCCTCCTCCTCCACACCCCATTGCTCCTCTCCACCTCACCCCCATCCAGACATTACCTTTTCTCCCCCGGCTCCCTTGCACTTCTGATCATAGCCTTCTCTGCCTGTGCTGCCCTATCCACTCCTGTGCTACAAAACCCCCTTCCTCATCCTATCGCTCCCGGCGTAAACTCTCCATCTGCCACCCGCTGACCAGAGCAGTTCTCCTCCTTCTACTCCTGACAGGGAACATACATCCCAACCCAGGCCCTGCCCCCTCCCACCCAACCACCCTGCCCACTGGTCTTCAAGTAGCCTCTATGAACATATGCAGCCTGCTGAAAAAATTTGACACCCTACAGTGCTGGGCTGGGCCTTGGCTCATCAACCAGACATCATAGCCCTGGTTGAAACCTGGCTGTCTCCCTAGTAATTTCTTTGACCCTCCCCCCAACCAATCTCCCCCTGTCCTCCAGCACCCCAGCTTCCACCTGCACAAGATTTCCACCCAGGAAGCCAGACCCATCCTAATCATAGCTTTGACTAGCAACAGTCCCGGCAGTGACTCACTGGACCCCAGTATCCTCAGGCTGGTGCTAGATGAAGTCCTTGCCCCACTCACCAGCCTAATTAACCAATCACTCTGCCTGGGACAATTTCCCACGGCTTGGAAAACAGCCATTATCACACCAATTCATAAAGGGGGCGACAGGTCATCAGCCAACAACTACCGGCCAATCTCCATCCTCCCCATCTCTAAAGCCCTGGAGAAAGTGGTGGCCATTCAAATCACTGATTATCTGGCTAAGCATAACATCTTATGCCCAGAGCAACATGGCTTCGTCAGGGTCACAGTACCAGCACTGCCCTAATTAATTCTCCAACTCTACACTCCTCCTTGGATACCAGCTCCCTAGTTGGTGCAGTGTTCATCGACCTCTCAAAGGCTTTGACACATCTCCCATCCACTTCTGCTGAATGCTCTCTGCCACACTGGTCTCTCGGCTGGCTCCCTAGCATGGTGCACAAGCTATCTTGCCGCTCGATCACAGTGTGTAAAAATCAATGGGACACTCTCTGATACCCGTCCCATTCACTCTGGGGTCCCCCAAGGCTCCATCCTGGGCCCCCTTCTCTTCTCGCTCTATCTGAACACCCTGCCCAGTGCATGCCCTGACAAAATTCTCCTGTATGCAGATGACGCTGTCCTTTTTGCCACCCACCGCAATCCCGTCTCCCTCCAGGACACCCTACAACAGTCTTTCAACAGTGCCAAAGCTTGGTTTAAGGAACACAGACTCGTCATCAATCTTAAAAAGACCAAAGCTATGCTCCTTTCCCAACCCCAAAACAAAGCTAGCAACCACCCACTCTATATCCTTCCTAGTACCAATTAGCCACTGGAACAAGTCTGCTCCTACAAATACCTTGGGGTTACCTTCGACTCAGCCCTCACATTTCACAACCACATCGATGCCCTAACATTCACCACTAACACACAGCTTGGCATCCTCTTCCGCCATAGAACCTGCCTTCCCCCAAATGCACTCCGGCTCGCTGTTACGTCATCCGTTTTGTCCCTTGTAGACTATGGTCTACCAGTCTATGGTGCTGCCGACACCACTGCACTCAAAAAAATTCACTTAACCCTGAATAAAGCCTGCAGATTGATTACTGGTGCCCCTAGGCTCACACACACCTGTCAGCTGTATGTCGAGGCTAAACTTCTTACCCTGGATGAACGGCTCCGATATCAAACCTGTCTCCTCACAAAAAAAACCCTACTCGGGCTCTCCCCCATGGGGTAACGGCATCCATCCACCAGAGCCCTCCCACTATTGCAACATGGTCATCCAACAAGACCACTCTAATGGTCCCCAGATCAAGAACCAGCCATGGCCAGAGGTCCTTCTGCTATAGAGCCCCATCCTGGTTTAACTCTCTCCCTGCCCCCATCACCAATGCCACCACCATCTCCAAGTTCAAAACCACCCTTCGAAACCAAATCATTAACAGTCGTAACTGCGCCTGTCTCTGAAAGTAGCCTCCACCTCTACTTCTCATGACAACGCCCTCCGGGCCGCTCTCCACCTAGCCATCCCCACCACCGCTTCCCGGTACACCGTGCCTATGTTTAACCTGGCCAGTGCCAGCTGTTTCAGTGTTTACCTATTAGATTGCTCAATTTTGATACCAACTTGTGTAACACCTGTTCTCAATTACATGTACCCTGTAACCTAAATGTATTTGTCTGACCTCAGTATGACGTGGCGCCTCTGTAGAATGCCTATTGTTTTGCAAACCTATGCTATGTAACCAAAAACACTATGTATGTCTTTAATGTGACGAAGTACCTTTGGAAACGAGCCCCTGGCTCAAAGGTTGTAAACTGATTTTACAAATAAATAAATAAATCATATTTGTCTTGACATGGGGTGTCAGACACTGACTTATTCTTATTACATTTAGTCTTCTGTTTGCCTTCTTCTTTTCACACTCCCACCTACAATATGTTTCTTTATCTTTTTGTGTTTTTCACTTTTGTCATTTTCCTTCTCTCTTCCTCATATTTTTCATTCTTTTTCTTTCTTGTGTTTTATCCCTTCCAGTGAGAGGGGCGCAGCACCCAATATGTTGAATGGGAAGAACACCCATTCCCCCTCAGCTAGTGGTCAAACAGGAGTTCAGCATGTTTGCAGTTCATTTGTATCACCAGGTAAAGAAAAAGGTCAGGCTCCCCATTTGATGCACAGGGGAAATGCTGGAACTCACCCAACAACTAACACACCGAAATCTGACCAATGGAAAATTATGTACACAAATGCTCGCAGTCTGGGAAACAAGATCCCAGACTTGCAGGCAATATTGACAGAGGCTAAACTGGACATATTAGCCATTAGCGAGACATGGTTTATCAGTAACTACACTTGGGAGAATTCAGTACCTGGTTATGTACTGTTCAAAAGAGATTGAGGTGCAAGCGGGGGGGTGGGGTGGTGTGGCCCCTTTATGTCAATGAAAATATCAAAGCTACAGAATTCAGAATACACATAAGGAGCCAGAAGAACTGTGGGTCATCCTAGAAACAGGAAATGGGACAGCCATACAAACTGGGATTGTGTACAGGGCTCCAGACCAGGAGGAGGACATAGACACGTTACTGTTAGAAGATATACAAAATGTGACAGCTAAAGGGGAATTTCTGATAATGGGAGACTTCAACATGCCAGACACAGACTGGTCAATACCAGCAGGGACATCTGCTGGAACTAGACACATGGTGGATTACCTGTAGGGGGAGGGCCTCAAACAACTGGTACAACAACCCAAAAGAGACAGGGCTATCCTAGATCTAGTACTGACTAACAGGGAAAGCATCACAGATTTCCAGGTAAAAGGTCATCCGGGTGCCAGTGACCATCACATGGTATGGTTCAATTTGGTCACTAGAATTAAATCATCCCATTCCAAGGCAAACATATGGGACTTCAGAGGAGATGACTCTGATAAGATGGTCAACAGAGTTAAGATAGCCCTGGCAGAAATAAATACAGGTGAGGGGGTACAGTCAAAGTGGGCAAGCATTAAAGATGCAATACTTGAAGCAACATCCCATTGTGTTAGTGAGAATAGGAAGTGCAAAAGAAAGAAACCTCTTTGGTTCTCAAACACAGTAGCAGAAAAGGTCAGAGCCAAAAGGCTGGCCTTCAGGAAATATAAGGGGATGCAGCAGGATGAAAACAGGGAGGCATGCCAAATTTCTCTAAGGGAAGCAGGGAAGGCAGTAAGGCAGGAAAAGGCTCAACCTGAGGAAACACTAGCATATACAGCAAAAGAAGGTGACAAGACTTTCTATAGATACATTAGTGAAAGGAGAAAGTCCAGATGGGGTATTGCTAAGATCAAAGGGAATAGGAGGTGGTGAGGAGGAGGACCATGTAAAAGCATCTATCCTAAATAGATACTTCTGCTCATTATTTATTAAACAGAAGGTAGGGCAGGGACCACAGCTCTGCACCATGGACACAGGGGGGAGGGAGGTGTGCACAAGTCCCTTCACAAAAGAAACAGTCCTACAAGAGCTCAATAAGCTCAGGGTGGAAAAGGCAATGGGACCCGATGGCATACATCCCTGGGTACTAAAGGAGCTAAGGGTGGAACTAGCAGAGCCATTATCAGAACTGTTTAGTGAGTCTCTGAGCACAGGAGAGTTCCCAGAAGATTGGAGAAGGGCTCATGTGATCCCAATCCACAAGAGTGGTAGCAGGGAGAAGGCAGGGAATGACAGACCAGTCAGTCTTACCTCAGTAGTGGGCAAGATTATGGAGACAGTCATTAAGGAAAGGACAGTGCAACACCTGGAATCCATAGGAGCACAGGATCCAGGACTGCATGGGTTTACAAAAGGAAGGCCCTGTCAGACTAATCACACAGATTTCTTTGACTGGGTAACAAGAGTGGTGGACCAAGGGGGAGCAGTTGATGTTGCCTACCTTGACTTCAGCAAAGCTTTTGATACTGTTCCATATAGAAGATTGATTAATAAACTGGGTAGGCGCGTGGTGGGTCAGACAGTCAGCTGGGTGTCAAACTGGTTGACAGGCAGAAAACAGAGAGTGGTGGTAAATGGTATACAGTCAGAAGTGATGCAAGTCACAAGTGGTGTACCTCAGGGATCAGTCCTGGGGCCAGTCCTCTTCAATATCTTTATCAGTGACAGTGCAGATGGACTGGATGATAAGGTTTGTTTGTTTGCAGATGACACCAGGGTCTGCAACACAGTAGATGATCCAGATGGAGTGGGCAGAATAAGAGATCTGGATAAACTAGCAAAATGGTCAGAAGAGTGGCAACTGTGGTTTAATGCAAAGAAGTGCAAGATCATGCACATAAGGAAGAGAAACCCTGAAGCCACCTATAGGCTGGGAGGGGAGTTGCTGCCAGTCATAAGGGAAAAAGGAGACTTGGGCGCCATCATCACCAATGAGTTGAAATCATCCAAGCAGACCTCAAAAACAGTAGGTAAGGCTAGAGGGATGTTCAGGTGTATTAGTAAGGGTAACACAAGTCGGATGAGGGAGGTAATAACCCTCTTTACAAGACAGTGGTTAGGCCCCATCTGGAGTACTGCGTGCAGTACTGGAGGCAAAACCTTCACAAGGACATTAAACAAACTGAGGCAGTCCAGAAAAGGACAACCAAAATGGCGCAGGAACTTCATCAGAAAACATATGAGGACAGAATAACTGAGCTCAATATGTATACCCTAGAACAAAGGAGGGAGAGAGGTGAGGTGATGTGATTGAAACATTCAAACATCTTAAGGATATTAACAATGTGAAAAAGTCTAACATGTTTCAATATAAAAAATAGCAGAACAAGAGGACACAGCATGAGATTAGAGGGAGGCTGATTAAGGGGTAATGTGAGGAAGTTTTTTTTCACAGAAAGGATGGTGGATGCTTGTAATGGCTTACCTCAGGAAGTGGTGGATATGAATAAAGTGCAGAGCTTCAAACAGGCATGGGATAGGCATAAAGGGAGCCATACAGATGAGTGTGAATAGATAGACCACTGACAGAGCAAAGGCCGATGACACCTTCATAAGGTAGAAAAAGAAATGGGTAGACTGGATGGGCCTTGTGGTCCTTATCTGCCATCAACTTCTATGTTTCTATGTTTCAATGTTACTCTTTTGTTTTGTGTTCTTTTATTATTGTCAGAGATTAATATTACAACAAATCAGGTACATTTTCTCCATTAAGACTTGAATTACAATCCAAGCATTTTTTCCTTAGTATAAGGTAATATATAAATTCAACCTTAACCAAATAATTTCCTTAAGGTCAGGATCTTGGATCATACTATTTAAAATCCAAGAGTTTTCTATTTCTCATTTCAGATCTATATAGAAAGGAGTTACACATTTTTTGCTTGTGCCGTTGACAGATATGTATAAATATATGGGACTTCAATTTATCACTACTGTTTGCACTTGAAGTACTTTGGTTTGATGGTTACATGATGACATGATGACAAGCTGTTGAATATGCATCAATGAGGACAAAGCAGTCACGTTGTCTCTGTATAAGCAACACTCTCTGATGAAGTCTTGAGAGGAAGACTTTGGGGAAGTATTTGAGGTGATCTCTGGTTTGCATCCTATTTGCTAAGACCTGTACCCTGGGCTCACATATCGGTTGGTGGACTGTCATGAGGCCCTCAGTCCAGTATTTACTGGCATTGTCGGGTGTTCCCTGATGGAGAGTTGTTTTCATTGGGTATTTATAAATGCCTCAGTGAGAACTTTTCCGAAGAAACCATCTCTGGACTCAGATGTAGTAGCAAATTACAGGCCTATCTCAAGCATGATACAGCTGTCTCAAACAGCTTAATCTGGTTCAGTGTCAGTTGGCATCTTCTGTATCCCCCTCACCTGGGACAAGGCTGAAAATAGACAGGATTGTTCAGTCCTCCTTTTCCAGTCAAAAAAAAAAAAAAACTAAATAAATTCCTGTTCTAGATAAGGTCATCAAAAAGGTGGTGGAAATGCCACTGGATGACTGTCTCAAGAAATATAACATCTGCAAACCATTATAATTGTTCTTTATGCCTCATCACACCACCAATATCCTCCACTATCCCCTCCCTTTAGTCCCCATCCTAGTGACCCCTTGACACACAGCCAATCATTCTCCACCACAATACTACCCCAAGAGTCACTACTTACTACTCCTGCTTGGCCCACCCCTATAATACCACCCCCACTCATACCTCTCCTATCCCAACCTGTATCCCTCCTACCTTCCCCACCCATACATCCTTCCTTACTCCACTCGCATCTACCAAATCTCAAAGATCTCCTCCAGTGCATAAACCTCCATGCTCCAACCTCCAAGCGCAACTCAGGTACATGCAAGCAATCCCCTTTCCTCACCTTACCTCTACTACTCCTGCTCCTGGCTGGTGACATACATATTAACCCTGGCCCCATAGCACCCAAATCAGTGCCTGCACCCCCACTGTCATCCAGCCTGCCTTCAGAGTCTCTTCCCAAGGGTCTCCATATATTTCGCCTAAAGGCCAGGAGCCACCTCCCTAAACTAGATGCCCTCACTGTCTGGGCCACCCACTACCAACCTGACGTACTCTGCATCACGGAATTCTGGCTATCTGCCAAATTCTAGAACACCTCTCTTGCCATCCCAAACTACATCTTGTTCTGGCAGAACCATGGGAAGTGAGTCAGAGGTGTAGCACTGTATGTCAGGCACTCCATTACATGCACCATTATATTCAAGGAATCCTGCCCATCCTTCCATGAACCCATTGTTGCTCACCTATCCTTTCCCTCGTCCACCCCCCTCGATACTGGAGCTCTGTATGCTCCGTCAAAGTCCTCATCAAACTCTCTAGTTAAGGCCATCTTGGCCAGTTCCTTAAACACTTCAAATGGTGAACTCATATTACTAGGTGACATCAATCTCAACTGGCTCTCCCCCTTCACCAAACCCACCACCCTAAGGACTGAAGCCCTAACTCTCTTCCAGCATTTCTAGGAGCCAACCTGCCTAAAACACCAGTCCAAAAATCACACCTTTCTGGACTGGATTTTATCTTCCCACCCCCACAGGATCACTGCCTCTGGCATCTTCTCTGATGCCCTCAGTGACCACTGTATCAGCTATTATATCTGCAAAATCCACTACCGCACTCCCATCCCAAATGTATTTATTTGTTGATGTTTCACTAGGAGGGCACACTGAGCAACAAGTTACTCATCTCATGGTGTGACCTGGGGGAAGGTGGTGACACAGGGTTGTGAAGGATGGTCAGTTATTATGTAGTATGTAGGTAGTACAAACAGTACAACAATATAAGATTAAGCAACAATTGAAACACAAGGTAAAGTACAATAAACAGTAGTGGAACTTGGGTAAATTACAATACATATCCGAGTACAAAAGAACCTATAAACAAACAAAACTGTAATAAAGTGACAGAGCCATTTATAGTGCATAAATGTGTCCGGAGCAGGTTTAATGTAGCACAAAAGTGCCGTTGGAGTAAAGAGAATGGGATATGGATGGTGTTCTCACAGATGACCCAGAAAGGCAGGTGGGGAAGAGAGGAAAGGCAAGAAGTGAAAATGAGGAGAAGTGTTGCCATTTTCTGATTACCAGGGATTTATGTAACTCTAAAAATTGATTAGTGTTTTGTTCATAAAAGTGCTACATCTTTGTGAAAATGCATAGGTCTTGCCTCACTGTGTTTAACAAACACAGCACTTCTAGAAAATCTATATAAATACTTTCTGTACAGTTAGTGTAGTCCCAAGAAAAAAACTGCTAATCAATTATTTAAAACCGTGGATTACACCTACCAGATGGTGAGAACCCTGCTGGGGGGATTAGTGTCGGAAGGCAGAAACTGGGGGTAGGTATTAAGGAGAGTTAAAGCAGGAACAGCTGAGGGGGAGGTAATTGTGTAGGGCAGAGGTAAAGGAGTAGCTATAATAGGTGTGTCGTAATTCAGAGGGGAGTGAATTCCAGATTTTAGGGAAGCAATAGGCGAAACCAGTCTGACTGATGAAGGTGGAGCTGTGAGGGACCATAATGATGTGGGTGTCATTTGATCTGAGAGTGTGGGTGGTGAGAGGTGGAGTGGAGAGAGAGGATGGGAGATAAGTGGGGAGCACTCTGAACCAGAATTTGGAAGTTAGTTTGGCACAGCTTGAGGTGCATCTGTGAGACAGTGGAAGGAACATAAGAGAGCGATAGAGATCACAATGGTGGGAGCCGGAAGTGGAGTCAAGAGCAAAGTGGCAGAAGAAGTTAAAGAAAATGTCCCAACTTGGTCAGGGAAGATTTGGGAGCAACACCATAGACTACGTCACAGTACTGAAAGATGGGGAGTATCATTTTCTGGACAATTTTACGTCTCACAGTCAGCGGGATGCAATTATGATTCCTGTTCAGAGCAGCAAGCTTGGGGTGCAGTTTCTTCAGGATAGCATCGATATGCACAGTGAAGTTGAGGTACTGGTCCAGCCAAACCCCCAGATATCTAAATGAGAAGGTGTCCTCCAGGATGGTCCCATCAAGGGTGTGGAATGTGGGTAGGGCCAGCAGCCTAAAGACTCTCTGCCTGGTGCCAAAGGTCATTGGGACTGTCTTTTTGGCATTTAGAAAAAGCTGATGAGAAACAAACCAGAGCTGAAATTGGTTATAGTCATGCCGTAAGCTGGTTTCCACAGCAGCAGGGTTTTTGCCGTAACTGTATAGTACAGTATCATCAGTGTACATGTGGATAGACAAGGATGAGCAGGCTGAGGGAAGATCATTAAGGAAAATAGAGAAGAGTAAGGGACCAAGCACTGAGCTCTGAGGGACACCAGTGTTAATGGGGAGTGGAAGGGAGATGGAGTCAAAGATTCTCACTGATTGGGTCCTGCCAGTGAGGTAGGATTTAAACCAGTTGATGGCTGATAAAGCAAGGCCAGCTGAGGAAAGGGAATTATGAAGTAGGGGATGGTAAACAGTGTCAAAAACTTTGACTATGTCGACAAAGATGGCCTTGGTGATCAGGCCATCACCCATCCCTGAAAAGATGGAGTCAGTATGCCTGAGAAGGGAGGTGGTTGTAGAGTGGTTTCTCTGAAAACCAGATTGAAAAGGGATGAAGAATGAGAAATTGGGGAGGAAGGGTGATAACTGAGAGATAACTAAATGTTCTTGAAGATTGGCATGGGTACAAAGGAGGGAAATGGGGCAATAGTTGCCAGGGAAGGATGTGTACCACCCTTGGGGAGAGGAAGGACTTCAGCATGTTTCCAGATAGAGGGTACTTGGGCAGAAATAAAAGAGAAGTTAAGGATTAGGGAGTTAGGATAAGCACTTGAAGGAGCAGAAAGGTAGAAAAGTTTAGGATCCTGCTCATCTGGTGAGGAACCTTTAGAGGGGTTGAGGGATAGGAATGCACTAGGAGCGTCATCAGAGGAGAGAGAGCAGAAAAGGAAAAAGGGGGAGTGGTAGGTGCTGGCTGAGGTGAAGGGCTGAAGTTAATAGGTGGCAAAGGAGAGAGGGAATCTAGAAGAGATGTGGCACACAAGGTGTAGTAGGCATTAAATTAATTTGCCACAGAGCTAGGGTTGGAAACTAGGGAATTATTATTTTGAGAACTAGAGGGGAGGGGTGAGGAGGGAGAGAAAATAGCGTGTGAACTACCCTCCATAATTTAGATGGAGAGTCAATGTTAGACAGGAATGAGGAGTTGAAATATTCAGTCTTAGTCAATCTAGTCGCTTTAGTTCAGGCATTACGTAGTATTCTGTACCTGGCATAGTCATTTGGATGTTTTGTACTTTTGTGTTTCCTCCAGGCCCAGTCACGCTCCCTGAAGCAGGCTAGTAGTTCAGGGGTGATCCAGGGGAGGTGAAGCCCATGGATTCTGGTCTTTCTGAATGGAGCAAAGGCATTCCAGGTCTCAGTGAATTTATCCTTAAAATAGTCTAGGGCTTGGTCAACAGAAATAGCAGTGGAGAGGGGAGCCCAAACAGTAGAAGCAAGTGCAGAGCTGAGTGGGGTTAGGTCAAGGGATTTAAATGACTGGAGCGGTATGATTTTAGGGGGAGGTTTGGGGCGATGGATCTTATGTACAGTGAAGATGGGGTTGTGATCACTAAGTGCATCACAGACGAGACCAAATTTAATGACACAGTGCAGGTGGGTTGTGAGTGCCTAGTGAAGCAGGGTGTGGTTTTGTGTTTTCGGATTAGGGCATGTGGGCTCAAGTATAAGTTGAGAGAGGTTTAGAGCAATGACAATATTTCATAGCTTGTTTGACTTGGGAGACAACCACTTTAGATTCATGTCACCCATTATGAACAGTTCACCAGATTGTGAGTGGAAGGTGATGTTAGCTAAGAGTTCAGTCATGACAGAGTGTTGAATGTTTGGGCAGTAATAGATGCCAGCCAGAAAGATTGGGATTCAAAAAGGAAGGAAAATGCAGGTGATGAGGGCTTCGTAGGTAGCTGGGATGGAGGTAGAAAGAGTGGTAGTAAACTGCAGTGAGGACAGGTTATACATGGCGACTCCCCCTCCATGACCCAATCGATCTTGTCTGTAGAAGAAATACCCAGGTATAGTAATGGCATTGTCATGGATGCTATTTTTGAGCCATGTCTCAGTAATAATTAGGATGTCAAGGGTGTGTGAAATCATAAGAGTTTGTAGGAGATCAGTTTTGGGTAGCAGGCTGCAGATGTTCAGGTGGATGAGCTTCAACCTGTTAGGAAGGGTTGAAGTGGAAGTGGGGTTAGGAGACATGTTGTTTGGGTTAGGAGCCAGGTAGAAAAGAAATAGGGCCAGGGTTGGGGTGGATATTCCCTGATCGAAGAAGAAGGAGGAGGGCAAAAATGAAATAGAGAAGGTAGGACTGTTGTAATGAGAGTAGGAGATACGGGATGGAGGGGAAAGGGAGAAAGGAGTGGAGAGAAGGAGATAGGAAAACAAAGAAAGGCAAAGTGGTTAGAAAGGGAAGGCTGGAGGGTAGGAGGGTAGTAGGGAAAATGGGGTCTATTTACAAGAGGAGCTGTGGGGGTGATTGACAGGATGAAGGAAGTATCTGGAAGGGAAGAGGAGACAGAAGTGGCAATACATATGAAGGGGCGACTGGGATAAGGATAAGAACCAGAAAGGGTGTGAGTAGGAGGGGTAGGGTAGTAGAGGCTTTGTACAGACTTACAGATTCAGATCACACCACTGAATGATAGAACATAGGTAATTTTCTATAGGTATGAAGAACCCAGTACTAGAAGTCTTAGGAGAGCAGTGGGAAGAGGGTTGCAACCTACACGTGTTGTTGCCCTCTAGTGTCTCTGCAGTATAATCTGCAAATGGAAAAGTAGAACAAAAAACAGAATTGAGCAGCCTTTCCCATTAAAAATAAGCTCACAGAGAAAGATAACTATTTTGCAAGTTTCAAAGTACAGCATAGAGAGAAATGCCAGTTACACCATTAGCTTTAAGCCTCAGTTTCACCCTTTACACCTCCTCAATGAATCTGTCCTACAGCATGACCTAACAAATGCAGACTGGCTCCCAGCCTTTTCCATGCTAGACATTGACCTCACCCTGTCCCACTTCTGCGACATCTTCCAAAGCACCTGGGACCTCCACGCTCCCCTCAGGAAGATCAGAGTTAAACGGCACCACCACCCCTGGATCACATCCGACCTCATTACCCTGTGTCACTCCAGTGATAAGGCATGCAGGCAATTCAAAGCCTCTCATTTGTTTGTTTGTTTGTTTGTTTTATTTTTAACCAGGAGGTGGACTGGGCAGTCCTTTTTTAGGCATGTCTGACACATGACATTACAATACAAAATTACATTTACACAGAATCCAAAAATGAATAGCAATTGCAAACATTATCACAATATAATTTCTTTAACAATAAATGTTTAAAATGAGATTCTGAACATGCTTTTTGAATCAATTCTCTAAATTCATTTAAAAATGAAGGTGCATAGCAGGAAAATGCTTTCCTACTCATTTGTAACCTGTAAACAACACTAACATATTGATTTGAACAATTTTGTCTTGTACCCCTAACATGAACTTTTGCTACAATTAATTTAGATAAAGACAAAGGTTCTCCTAAACATTTTATTCAAAAAACAAAATTTACTATCATATATGTCAAACGGTTAATTGGAGAAAGTACACCAAGATCTAAATAAAGCTGACAGTGATGAGTTCTGAATGGGGCACGCAAGGCAGGTCTACACATATCATTATACAAAACTTAGAATTTTGACTCAAACAACTGATTACAATGAGCAAAAGTAATACTTCCATAATCTGATGTTGGAAAAAGAACCTGTTTAGCTATAGTATGATGAGTTTCTTCAGTTAAAAATGTTATATTTCTATAAAGAAAACCAAGTTTCTGATGGATTTTCACATCCAACTTCTCTAAATGATGAACCATAATAAGATCTGAATCCAGGTATAAACCTAGATATTTAACCATGGTAACCAAAGGGAGAGGATTTCAACCAAATCCGACTATATGAATAGGGTCAAATTTCTGAAGTATTTTTGAAGAATTGAACATCATAACATTTGTTTTAACTTCATTAATAACCAATTTATTTAACTGAATCCAATTTGTGAAAATATCATATTGTTTTTGAAGAGAATCCTGACTTTCATAACTATTTATTCCCGGTACCCAAAATATACAGTATCATCGGCATACAATAAACTGTTGTTATTAGTAAAAGAAAAAGGTAAATCATTAATAAAAATTGAAAATAAAAAAGGACCTAATACTGATCCTTGAAGAACACCTGTCATTATCTCCCTGGATTGAGACATATGGCTATTAACTTTTGTTCTTTGACTACACTTTAACAAATAACTTCACAACCAATTTAACTGGACATCCTTAATTCCTAATTTTCTTAATTTGTATGACAGAATATTATGGTTCACCATGTCAAAGGAACTAGACAGGTCCACGAAGACTGCACCAGTGGACTTACCTTCCTCTGCTGCTACCAGTACAGCATCCGTGAACCCAGCCAGTGCCATCATAGTGGATCAACCAGCTCTAAATCAATGCTGTTGTGACCTCCAATCCTACAAACACCTCAGGAATAAATGCACTAAAGCTATCCGGCAATCTAAATCCTCCTACTTTAAAGCACAACATACATTGAGCCACAGTTCATCTGCTTCCTTCTGGAAGGTGATCAACTTCCATATCGACCCCCCAGTCAGACTTGTCCTGTCCTTAACATCAATGGCAGTCCTGTATCAGATCCTGCTTCCGTAGCTGAACTTTTCAATTCATTTTTTGTTTCTTGTGCCCTACCCAACTCCCCCTTCCACCTGACTTCATCAATTCTTCCCCCAACGCCAACAGATTCCTCTTTCCTCCTTTCACACCCCTGGAAGTCTACAATGTATTCACCTCCCTAAACCAGTCCAAAACCAGCCCAGAAGGCATGCATTCCAGATTGTTCTGCATTTCTGCCTCGGCCATAGCTGCAACCCTGACACACATAATCAACCTCTCCCTTGCCACTGCAACTGTTCCCTCTGCCTTGAATCTGGCCAAGATCCTCCAACTGCACAAGGATGGCAACCCCTCCCTGCCATCAAAGTACAGGTCCATCTCTCTCCTCGCCTCCCTTGCCAAAATTCAAGAATCCCTCATGCTGTCCAAACTGTTAAATTTTCTCTCCACCAACAGCTCACTCTCATCCTTTCAGTCAGGATTCAGAGAACACCACTCCACCATCACCACATTGCTGAGAGTAACCGATTCAATCCTCTGTGCCATGGACAGCTGCCAAAGCACCATTGTCATTTTCATCAATTTGGTGAAAGCCTTTGACTCTGTCTCCCACCCTCTGCTGCTCCACAAATGTAGCTCCTTTGGCCTCACCCAACCTGCTATAAACTGTTTCCACTCTTATCTCCAGAACATACAGCAGTCTGTACAAATAGGCAATACCCTCACCCCCCAAAACCCATCCTCTCAGGTGTCCCCCAAGGCTCCATCGTTTGCCCCATCCTCTTCTACCTCTTCATAAATGACCTCCCTTCTTCTTGTCTCTCCTCTAATGTGCATCTCTAGGAAGATGATAAGATCATGTATGCCTCAGGCTCCTCCCACGACAGTGTCCTCCCAAATCTTCAGACCAACTTCAACAGAGTCAAATCCTGGTTCCTGAAAAAACAACTTAAACTTAATGCCAAAAAAACTGTCACCATGGTCTTCAGAGCTAGACAAAAGCTTGCCTCCCTGCCTGCCCCCCCACCAATTTCCACCCTGGATGGCTCTCCTCTTGAGCTGATCCCTGCCTTCAAGTACCTGGGCATCTGGCTAGACAGCCATCTCAACTTCTCCAACCATGTTGACGTCATCTGCACCAAACTCCGGCCCAAACTTGCCATCCTTTATTGCCACAAAGCTATTCTTCCTCTTCCTACCCGTAGCAAACTCATACGTAAAACAATCTTGTCAGTACTGAATTATGCAGATGTCATCTATGGATTGGCCCCAACCTCATTCCTCCCCAAACTTGACATCCTACTCAACTTGTTCTGTCATTTTGCCACTGTCCCCCTCACTTACTCATCACTGCATCCTCTAAAAAACTGTCTTACTGGCCCTGCTGTCACACAGGAGAACCATCCACAGTGTCTAGCACAGGGTCAGTATCACACACAGCAGAATGTCCTGTGACATAATCGAGTTGCGCTATTCAATGTTAACTGTTTTTTTCTGTGGGGGGCTCTGCCCAACACACCCTCTGTTATCAGAGGCTGCAGCCCCTGGACCCACCCCCACTAAGGATTTTAACTCTGGGGGAGTCTAACACGGAGAGCGCACAGGTCCAGGTTTCGGCATAATGTTGTGTGATATTATGCTTACTACATTATAACCCGGTATAACAGTGTCTCCCTCATAGCTAAATACTGGTTAGGCTCCCTACCCACCTACCTCACTTCCCACCTTTCACTAGAAAATTCCACAGGCTACTCCCTCCACCACAGGGATGCACACACTTCCTACCTCCCACACCCCCACACTGCTACAGGTCAAGCTGCAATTTCATACTGTCTCCCTCTGCTTTGGAGCAACCTTCCACCCAACCTTCACCAGGCCTCCTCCCTCTCGACTTCAAATAACTCCTCAGACTCCTCCCCTTCCCTCACTACCAACGATACTCCATGGGACCCACCCCTACTCAGGCCTAATCCTACATTCAGAGGCCCCATACAGCTAATTCTGTACACACAAGCCTTCAACTGAATTCTAGTTTCTTTGCTGAACAACTCCGGTACTTGCTTATACATAGGCCTGGATACTCAAAGCAGTTGCGCATGGCACAACAGGGTTGCACATGCAGAACTGCAGAGATGCATCATAGAGTGATATTCAGTGGGAGCCACTGGACAGTGCAAGTAGCAGTGTGCCAATGCCCAATACTAATGAATGCATGTGTAATGGCAGGGGGCGGACCCATGAATATGCAGCACAGTGTGATATTCAACCCCCGACCAATGGCGCAAGTGAGGAGCAACTGCCAGTTATGCAGAGCAGGCTTAAGCCTATAAAAACAGGGAGCAAGTCAGAGGAGAGCACTTGCACCAGAGGGGAGCAGGACAGTGGGAGACAGACAGGCCATCTGAGAGAAGAAGAGGGAGACAGAAAGAGAATGAGAAAGAGAAGGAGAGAGAGAGAGGGAGTGTGACACACAGGGAGGCCCACTGAGGCAGGGGGAGACAGTGAGTGCCCAAGACAGCAACTGGACCCAAGGGGAGTGACACAGGCACTCACAGGGGTGGGTAACAGAGCCAGTAGGTAGAACCCAGCCTGGGGCAGGTTATGCAGGAGGGGGCTCTGCCAAGTGACAGGCACTGCCCCACAGAGCTGGGGGGGGCCAGTGGAGCTGGATGCCCGGGGGTGACAAGACAACAGGGGCCATGGTCAGTGTGGCATTCCAGATGGAGGCCATAATGAGGGGTATGAGGAGGCAGGAGGCAGAGCAACGTGGCCAAGGAAGGGCCTGTTGATAATATGTCTGGAACAGACGGTACTGGCCCCGCATCAGCTACGAGAGCCATGCTGACACAGAAATCATGGGTCGATATTGCCTGAACTGAGTGATTCTGAGGCTGCTCTGTGAGCAGTGCAGTAAGGAGATGCAGGTACCCACTAGATGGAGCCATACCCTGACCGTGGAGACAAAGGTAACAGCTGTCATGTGCCTGCTCACTATGAGCACCTTCCAGAGACCAACAGAGGACACCACAAGCATAACCCAGTCGGCTACGTCATGGTTCCTCTCACAATTCCTCAATGCCATGCTGCCACATGCTGCAGAACACATCCCCTTCCTCAGCACACAGGCAGAGCATACAGCAACCATGCAGGAGTTCCACAGGGTTGCACGTATGTCTGGCATGCTAGGGGCCATCGACTGCACCCATGTGGGCATCTGCATGCCATCTGGTGTGGAGAGGGTAGCCTACATCAACAGAAAGGGCTACCCCAGCATCAACTGCCAGGTGGTGTGCAATGCCAGTTGGTGCATAACCAATGTCTGTGTCATACACCCTGGGGGAGTACATGACACCTTCATCTGGCACAGCTCGGCACTGTGCAACAGGTTCGAGAGTGGGGACATCCCCAAAGGACACCTAGTGGGTGAGTATGGCGAGACCAAGGGCAGCTCAGTACAGCAGGGCATGGAAGGAGGACAGCCAGGGCAGGAAGACCACTATGTGCACCTGGGAGGGGCTTGAGGCACAGTGACAGGGGTCACCAGGTGACTTTCTCTCTCTCTCTCTCTCTCCCCCTTCCTCTCTCCCCACACAGGTGAAAGTGGCTACCCACTAAGGCCCTGGCTACTCACTCCCTACCAGTGTCAATCATCCACAGGGGAAGAGCAGTACAATGAAGCACACGCCAGCATGCAGGATATCATTGAGCATGTGTTTGGGATGCTGAAGGTACAGTTCCATTGCCTGGACAGGTCCGGTGGAGCCCTACAATACAGCCCCTCAAAGGCCTGTGGCCTATTCCTGGCCTGCTGCATGCTGCACAGTACGGCCATTGACCATGGGATAGCTGTCGAGGCTGATGAGAGGACCAACAGTGGGGACGATGCTGGCTATAGGCCAGGAGATGGTGGGCAGCCACCCTGGGTGGAAGGATCCCCAGCTCATGCAGCTGGTATGCCACCATCGAGACACTATATCACAGGAGCACTATGGTGCATGCAGGTAGGTGGACAAACACCCATGCACAGAACCGACACAGTGGCAGGGCTCACTGCCATGTGTGGGCATGGCCAAGGCCATGCACACACAGGCTTGGGGCAGTGGCGGGGCAGTGTCACATGGCCCACCCGCAATACCACACAACACAGCACTGCACAGTATCTCACACACACACACACACACTCACACAGTTGCACCCACAGGCATGCAGCTGGGTGCTAGTGCATGGCATAGATCAGACACAGGGCACAGGTGCACATATGCAACCAGTGTTGAGAAGGCATCAATACACACACATGCCACATGGGCCAGCAGCTGGGCAGGTGCACACATGGGCAGCTTGTGGTGCACCACAAGGCTGCCACCACTGTGCCATGCATACATACACACAATACCCATGTGCACACAGGGTAGTGTCTGCTGACAGCAGACAGGGAGGTGTGCACATCAGGTCCACTGGGAAGACACACAGCCACCACAGACATGGGTACAGCTGCAACACAGCCACCCAGTGGACTCAGTCTGTGCAATGGCCACAGGGGTGGTCTGTGACCACTCACCAAGGGTGGGACTGCGGGACCACGAGCAGGTCCTTGCAGGGTTCTGCAGGCTCCCAAACAGGCCTGCACCAGGTGTGCCTAGGATGCCCACAGTGGAGACTGGTGTCAACTTGGTTGAGTCACCTGATGCCGGGGCCATGGGGTGGACAGTGCACTCTGCGGTGTCTGTGGCAGTCGGCTATGCCTTGTGGCAGCCAGTGGGGCAAGACTGACTGAGATTGCAGTGGCAATGTGGTCCAGGGCTGCTGTCATGTCCTCCCACAGGTGTTGAATGGCCTCCAGGACCTGCACAGTGCCCCTCTCACCCTGATCGGCCACCTAGTGCACCTCTGCATGGAGGCCCACACCCTAGCCATGAGGCAGCGCCTGTTGCTCCATGGAGGCCAGGAGCAATCAGTTGTGCTCAGCCAAGGGTTCAGTGTCCTGAGGTGCATGGGTGTGTCTCTGACCCACTGGTGTCGTATGATCATGCTGCATGGCCCCCCGCTCAGGTGGGTACTGCACAGCAGGTCCTCCTGGGGTTGGGCAATGACAGGCACTCCAGTGACAGATGTGGTGCCCTGCCTCCCAACATCTCCAGCCAGCTGCTGCTGCTGCCCCTCTGGCCTCTGTGTGCTGGCCAATGCCTGTGTGGGTGCTCTGCCACCCTGTGCTACTGTGCTTGCACACACAGCGATACCAAGAGTGGTGGTGGGCAGTTGTTCCACTGCCGACAGGCAGCCAGACATGCTGCCAGTGCTGGTGTATGGTATGGGTGTCTCCCCTCTGACATGAACCCCGCCGTCCAGGACTATGGTCAGATCTTCATCAGTGTAGGACTCCGCCCTGATCTGTGTCTCCACACAGAGCATGCCATAGCTGGTGCCTCGCTGGAACATAGTCAGAGACTTATCCGCCACCACGCCCAGGACTTCTGGCTGAATGGCAGTGGCATGCTGTAGCCTGTCAGGCCCCTGGATGCCGGTGGAGGTGGATGGCTGGTCTTCTTGGGCTGGGCAGGCTCCCATGACAGCTGCAGGCACCTCTGCCACTGCATGCTGGTGAGGTGGTGCTGTATGGGAACACAGACATGTTAGAGCTGCTGACTCAACAGGCCCCTTCCCCCCTGCTCATCTACCCATCTGCCATACCTACTATGCAGTGATGGGCTCCCTCTAGTCTGGAAGCCACCACCTGGCACACCCTCAACTGCAGTACACCACATGGTGGCCACCACCAGCTCCTCCTGGGCTGTGAGCTGTGGCACGGTGGCCTTGCCCCACCTGTGGCCAACCTGGCAGCCTGAATGGCCACCACCTTTTCCTTAATCCGACACTTGTTGGTGCCTATCTTTTTCTTGTACTCCTGTGCAGACCGCTGGTGGCTGCCCTGCTAGTTCACAGCCTTCGCCACCTCCTCCCAGGCCATAGCCCTGACCTAGGGTGTGGCAGTGGTACCACTTAGGAAAGACTCCCTGTCGAGGTTCGCCTTGAACTGAGCATCTGCCTCTGTTCTCGTAAAGATGGTCCTGCACTTCCAGGCAGGCCCATGCTCCTCACCCTACTTGTGCTTGGATAAGAGTCTACCTGTGGACATGGACATGTGGTTAGTGGCTGCAGCAGCCCACCTCAGCCATCCAGCATGCTGTGCTGACCATCCCCTCAGCAGGCGCAACATACCTCTGATGGTTGAAATATCGGTCAATGGCCTGTGCTGTTGTGGGATGCCTTTCTAGCGCATTGCATGCAAATAGGCTGATGTGAACTGTAATGACATGCAAATGTTCTCATTGTGCTGTGGCTAGGATGATGAGCTAATCTGTATATGAGAGCTGAATATTGTACTGTTGTGCAATGCACAATGGACTTGCTCTGGTGCTTGTCATTGCACACTGCCGTGACATGCGCAGTATGCATTTGCCAACACACATGCACCACGGCATATGCTACTGCCTATTGCACAGCATGCGCTAGGTGCACCACAGGGGCCATAATACCCTATGCACCATGGACCCTATGGTTCTGGAGCACTACAGGGGCAATGGCATTCGGGTGCTATAAGGCATATGGCACTTGGGTTCCATAAGGCCTATGGCACTTGGGTGCTATTGGGCCTATAGTGCTCTGGTGCCATTGGGCCCATGGGACATGGTGCCTTCATGGCTCTATTGTGCAACATGCGTCATGGACCCAACAGTGCTCATGCACACATTGTGCATGCTGACCTCTGACCCCTGCCCTGCCCTATCCCCCAGGGACCTCTTCCCCATGTGCCAGTGTGGCCTTGCTCACGCCACTCATTTCCATGTGAGGCATGCATCACAAGCACGTTGTGCATGTGCGCTACTGGGCACCATTTTGGCCTGCATCTTTGCTGTTGTGCCATGCTGTGTCACACAGTGCCCCAATCCACTAATTGGAGCCAGGTCGAGCTGGTAAACCTGGTGGCCCAGGTGGAGTCCCATGCTGCCAGCCTGTTTGGCAGCAGGTCTTCCACAGACCCAGAACCTATGTGTGACAGGATGGGCAGGATGTTGTGGATGGGCTTTTCCAGGCCACCAGTGTGTAGCATACCAGGGAGCATTGTTGCCACCAGTATGGGGACCTGTTATGGAGGGACCCGGAGAGGCCAAGGGTGCTGCAGGTGCGCATCTGGAGGGGAGCCATGCCACGGCCAGGTAAGTGAGCTCCTACTACATCTATGCATGTCCACGGTTCCATGGGGCTGGCAGAGCTGCATGCCATCCCTGGGGGGCCCGTCAATGTGTGCCCTGTGGCTCGGCATTGCTAGTCACTGGGTGTGCTGCACCACTGCCCTGCAGAATTGCCAGGCCAGTGTGCACTCTGTGCTTGGGGGGTCTGGGCAGTGGGTCCATGCTGTGTCTGTTTTCTGATGTATGCCTGTCTGTGTTCCTGTCCTAAGACCTGAAGACAGGAGGAGAGCCAGGGAAGCTGGGGAACCTGGAAGTCCACAGCAGGCTGCTTCAGACCCATCAGCTGCAGGTGGAGGACCGGGTTGGTATGGTGCACCGGGACCAGTGCACACAGCGCCACAGCAAGCAGGTAGGCACTGCGCATTCCCACATTGTTGTGCTGGGTGGGCAGTGGGGGTGGGGGTATGGCCTTGGTCCCCTCTGCCTTGTGCCATGGCAGCTGTGTTTGACACATGGTGCAGTGTGTGTGGCACCACAGGGAAGCCATTGCATGTGTGTGGCAGCTGTTGGTGGGCCAGGTGTGTGTCCAGCTACCACTAGTGCCACTACGGTTCCACTGCAGCACCATGCCACCTGGCTGCTGCTGTGTTGTTGGGTAGTCCTTGGGCAGTGGATTCCAGGGCATGTGTTCCTATTGTCCACTGTGTACGGGGGGATATGGTGCTTTGGACATGCACTGATCACCTGTCTCTTCCTCTGCCATAGGTGTCTGGAGGGGTTCCAGGTTTCCATTGTACTGCCATCTGCTGTGGCAGATAATTCTTATAACATCCCATACGATGGAGATTGTGGACCAGACCAGGCGGATCCTGCTGCGGGACCAGCGCAGGGGGAGGTGCCAAGCACTGGCAGGACGTGGCAGGCCGTTATGTTTCCCAGCCCCCTTCCTGCCTCTGTCCTCCTTTCCTCTACCTTCCCCCATCCACCTGTACAGGCCCTGTCCCCTGACCCCTTCCCACCTACACCTACCCCCCTTGTTTATTTTTTTCTGTACAGCTGTGTATCTATTGTTATATTACATTTGTTACTTGTTTACCCTTCTGTGTCTGTGTCTGCTTTGTGGCTGGAAAGTGGGTCCATGCTGCAGTGGTGAGGTGGGTGGCTGTGTGGTGCACCTGTGTCATTGGGTGGTGCATGCATGGTGGTTGCATGACTCTTGGTGAGTGGCTATGCCTTGAAGCAGCCCCAAGCTGGCAGTTCAGGCTGTGTTTTGTGTTTGTGGTGGGTGCCATTTGTCAGGGTGTGGTTTGTTGCTGTCCAGGTGGCCACATGACCTCCGGTGTGTGGTGGACTGGGGTGCCCACCCCTGGACGTCAGTGCTGCCTGTACCCTGCTTCCTCCACCGGGGTGGGCCAGCTGCATGCCTGCACTTCATGTGTGATGGTTGCCTGTGTGCTGGCTGACTGTACCTGCCAGTATTCCTGGACCTGTGCCCCCACCTTCCTGTACTGTCCCCACCTTTCCCCCTTGCCTGGCACCATGCTGTGTCTTTGTCTGTTCCTGCTGTGCCTTGGTGCATCTTCCTCTACCCCTTGTGCATCCCTGGGTGTGCTAGATCACATTTCTGGTAGCTGCTTTTTGCAACCATCACTGTGCCATGGCTTGGCAGCTGCAATATTTAGCTGTGTTGCGCTGGCGCATGTTGCGGTGCGCAACCATTGAATATCACAGTCACTGCACATCTGTGCAGTTGACTAGTGCTGCACCATGGTTGTGCATGCCTTTGATGCATTTCTAAATATCTCACCCATAGTGTATAGTCTTATGTTTGTACTTTATTTCTACATGTTGTACATACTGTCTGTAACAATAATGTAAATTTCTTGTATTCTTCAGCATACTTCAGTGTACTCCTTATATCCGGGTTGCACCTGGAAATAAACCTAGGCTCACTGTGCCTTTCTCGGTCAACAAGTTTAAATAAATAAATAAAAATAACAGACCCTGCTGATCAAGGTGCTCAGTGACCTACTTCTGGTGAGAGATTAAGGGACGCATTCTATTGCCAATCACCTCAACCTCTTTGTGTAATTCAACATTATGGATCAAGAGGTTTTAATGGTGCACATTGAAGAATATATGGGACTCACTGGAGCTGTTGTGAAATTATTTGAATACTTTCTGTCAAGTAAATCATAGAGAGTTGTGAGAGGTACCTACTGGTTGCCACATTAAGCAGTCAGCTGTAGTATTCTTTAGTGGTTGATTCTGTTCCCATGTTATTCATGGTATATCGGCTAATACTACGACAGATCATTTTAGGCTGTTTGCTGTGTTTACTTCCATTCAGGTGGTACTCAGCTGTATATGTCCTTTCAACCTGATGGGCAAGGGGCAATCTCCGTGCTGGAACAAATGCCTAAGAGAGATTACTGACTAGATGGTCTCCAGCTCACTGAGCTTAGATGCATCCAAGACAGAGGTACTACTGTGGAATCTGATCCTCACATGTCGGCTATCAGGAGAAATGACATACATTTAATTTTATTTTTATGTTTGTAAGCAAAATGAGCATATCTGCCCATTTTCATATGCAGCAAGTGTACAAAAAACATAGAATATTACAACAGACAGTATACAGAATAAATACAACAAACAAAAGACATATCGAATGGAATAACCAGCAATTCAAAACCTATAATGTAAAACGAGTACATTTATTAGAATCATTGAGCCATTTTCAAATGTTTTTTTTAAAGACTATACAATTGAGCAATTCGCAATATTTGAAGGGAAAGCATTAAATAGAAAAGGCGCTTTATATAGTAATGGCCTCTGGCCTAGGGTTTTTTAAATAGCAGAATGGTAAAGGGAAGGCCACTTTGGGATCCGATCCTACTTCCATTTAATGCCCTTGTAAACAGGGCACAAATAGATAGCAGTAGCAGACCCAGGGTACACTTAAAATGAAAAATCCTGACTTAAAACATACTCTGTTTTGAAATGATAAACAACCTGACAATTTCGAAAGTTCACAGTGGTGGGTGTGATAAGCTGACCCTGACATAAATCACAGTATTGAATTGTAAGTAACCCTAAGCTTGTCTAAAATTTTATCAGTGGTAGCGGTGTAAAATATAAAATCATAATATAATAAACCCAGCAAAAAACTATGTCTTAAAAGTGTATATGACTCATTAGTCAGAAAAGGTATAACCCTATATAATAACCCACATCTTTGGTTTAAGGTTTTCTTGAGGGATTTCATGTGGGATTCAAAAGTCAAATGGGGATCCAAATGAATACCCAAACATTTGAAGGTCACAACTTGTTCGATAACATCACTTTTTAAGTTAACTATGGAAATTAAAGTTACAGATTTCCTCCTGGGCCCATGAACAACATTGCCTTAGTCTTTTCTGAGTTCAGTACCATGCACCTACAGATAAGCCAGTTCTGAAATCATCCTGCACTCTCCTTATAGTGGAACAAGGATCATCAACAGCAATAAATCAAACTGCACCATCTTCATAAAGCATCATAGTTGTCTGGGTGAAACTTTGAGGTGCAGAATTCATAAACAGCGAAAAAATCAAGGGGCCCTGTACAGATCCTTGAGGAACCCCACAACAGATCTCCCTAGAAGTAGAAAAGTGCAGTCTATCATTGTTCTGTTACATTTGTTACTTAAATAGTTGAAAACCATGCGATAACATCTTGAGAGAAATGTAATTCAGACAAGACTACAGATAATGAAAAAAATTTCAACCAAGTCAAAGGCCTTGGCAAGGTCCACAATAATGGTTGTAACAGAGTGCCCTTTTTTAAGGGCACTCTGAATCCAGCCAGTGAACCCTACCAGGCTGTCTCTACATTGTGTTCAGATTTAAAGCCATGCTGAGATTCAGAAAGTAAATTGTATCCATCACGGAGTTCTGCAGTCTGATCCAAAATGATTGTGTCCAGAATCTTGGAAAGTAGAGCTAGTAAAGAATTGGATGGTAATTAGACACTAGAAATGGATTTTCACTATTTGAAATAGGTTTTATAGTAGCCATCTTCCATTTAATGGGAAAGACTCCATGACATAAGGCAAAATTAAGCATTACTAATAAGGGAAGGGAAAGGAAAAGGAGCCACTCCCCGGTTTAATAAACCTAGAATCAATATTATCATGAGCTACAGATAGCCTGGGATTCAGTTCTATAATATATTATTTGATCTGATCGGGTGAGATATTCTTAAAATAGAATCCAAGATGGAAATCTGAGTTTATGTCTTCCAGATTAAGTGAGGAGACTGGGGGTGGAGATATCATGAAATTATACAGATTACCCCAAAAAATAATTAAAGGTCTGAGAGACTTATTCAGGGTCACTTATAAGAAGGTCACCAACTTCAAGTGTGATAGCAGCATCCTTTTGTTCTCTCCCTAAGAGGCTATTAAGAGTTTGTCAAGTTGTTTTAGGGTTTCTGGCAAGTTTTTTTTCTGCTGGGATATGCAAAACTGCTTTTTAATTATCCTGATTTCTGTTTTACATGTGTTTCTTAACATTTTATAATTTTGCAGAGAATTAGCATCTCTAATAATCTCATATTTTCTCCAGGCGTTGCCCCATGTTTTCGTTAATTTAAAGAGGTCTTGATTAATCCATTTATTTTTATGTGCTTTAACCCTCATTTTCTTTTTGGGGCCACACTATCAATACCAGAAAGGCAGTGGTTACAAACAGTCTCCAAACATTGATCAGTATCATTAAATGAATCAAGTTGAGACCAGTACACATTTTTACAAGCCTCATTATCAGTTTTGGAATCAAGTCAATTGATGCTCCTAAATTGAATAATCCTTTGGGGTCTTCACATAGAGCTAGCAGGCCACTCACAGTAAATTAGACAGTGGTCACTGATGACACCAGGCATAACAGCTTAGGTAAGCATCTTATTATTTAAGGGAACAACTATCCAATCAAGGATAGTTCGTTTACCAGTTTATAATCGTGCCTGATGACATCTACAATAATCTGTTGCAATGCATGGCCTATGAGAAGCTCCTGAAGGTCCCCATTTGACTCATAACTTCACTCATTATAAAAATCACCCATTAAAATCCTATCTCTATTCTGTGGAAAAGTTTTTCGTCTACCTCCACCACTAAATTCCAACTGGATTTAAAACACCAAGGGGTTATATATAAAGAGCAAATGGTAAGATGTCTACTATATCCCAAAAGGACATTCACTGTAGATATATTACCAGAGTACCACATGAAGCCACAGACACTGCCAGATATTTCCCGAAATTTCTGTGATATTTCCAGAAATATCTCCAGCTTTCTGCATTTCCACAGTAGGGGCAGCAGAGAGAAACTCTTTAGAAATTTTGTGAAATATCTGGAAATAGCTGGCAATGTCTGGACAAACTCTTCAGAAATTTTGTGAAATATCTGGAAATAGCTGGCAATGTCTCTGGCTACTACTGTAATCTAAAGGTGTTATATTTAAATTGCTTTTAACATAAATCATGCCCACCCCCACCCCTTTTCCTTCCCATCCTATCTGCACTAAAATTATTATAACCAAGGAAAGAAACCTCTGAAGTTAGGACATTACTGTCAAATGAAGTTTCAGATAAAGTTATAACATCAACATTGTGCTGCTGGACCCAAACAATAAAAGGGTCCCACTTAGCAGATATACTCCGAATATTTAAATGGACAATCTTCAGTGCAAATGTACTCTGGATAGCACTTATATTAACAGGATGGTGAAAAAAAAATCAGAACTACCCAGTGTTGAGGGGCCAGGGTGAGGATGTACAGATCCTGAAATCAGAGGCAGTAAGGCAAGCAATCTACATAACATAACTCTTTGCAAGTAACTCTTCTTCTTTTATGGTAAAACCCTGGGGGCACTACAGTGCAAATGGGAATCTCAATGAAAGATAGGAAAAAGTACACAAATCCTTAATCTTTCCCCAGAAATCACCCCAAGAAAACCAAAATATAGTGTCTCCTTTTTTGAATCCATTACTCTAAAGTAAGTAGTGTGAGATTCATTGTGTAACTGATGGCTGTGCAAAAGAATAAATCCTCCTCCTGTATTGGTTCCACTAATTTAGGAACTTGATTGCAGAAAACAAAACACATTATTAAAAGAAATCTTAGAACTTTAAATGAACTAAATTAATAAAGGCCAAAACTAAACTGGTTATTAAAAACATTAATGGCTAAATAGGGCTGGCAGTATAGCCTAGAGGTTAGAGGAATGAGGTGTGAATGATCTTGGTACATCCAGCAGCCCAGACCTGATTTTGAGTCTCATAACCTCCACTTGCATACTGTGTGACCCTAAGCAAGTGTCCAGTGCTCCCAGGTCACCCCTGAAAACAGGCACTTGTGCCTAGTGGGTCTTACCTGGTTACCAAAGACTAAAAAAAAATAAATAATATATAACCGCCTCTGTACTACACCATAAACAATTAATTTAGCATTACCGGGGGGGGTGGGGGACAAAAATCCCAAACTCTGTTGACTACAAGCTCTCAGTTGGAATATTTCTATGAAGTGGCACTCGCACCACTCATGCTCATGCTGAGTGTGAGGTGAGAGCATTTAATTAGTTGGACCCACCTTCCCAATGATGTCATCGGCTGCTGGCTCCTTCTGAGCCCCACACACCGGTACTGGTAACGAAACGTAAATATCTGTCACTGGCAGCACACGCAGACAGTGTGGAGATGATGTACTTGCAGACAACAACCTCTAATGGATCCTGAGGCAGACAGTAGCCACTGCAGGCAAAAACCTTGTCAGGCAGATATTGCAAATAGCAGCACATCTCTTCTTGGAGTCTGAGACAAATGTGGTCTCTAGCTGAATGGGCGGCACGGGCATTTACAGATCCTGAAATTAGAAGCTGTTATGCAAGGGTACCAGATCATATTCACGTGGACTAAACCGTGCATATAAAGACTACATTGTCAGTGGCGCATATGGGTTCAGAGCGACAGGGTCATATCAGTGATGTGAAAGTATTGCTACCCAGTGATGCTCATGATGGAGGAGGAAGAAGTGGATGTAGCTACTGCCGGTTGAGTGCTCGGTCCCATGGTGGAGTGGCTAGAGTACCTGACCCTGCAGTGCATGGATTGATGGGATCATTGTTTGATTCCCTGCTAAGAAATCTTTTACTTTTAATATTTCTTTCTTGCCTCATCTCCTCATCCCCTCTGAGCTGATTATAATAGTTTCAGGGCATGGGGAGTGCAGTTGGCAAAGCCCCCTGCAAAACAAAAGAAGACCTTTGTGGTGTCGCTACATGCTGTTTGTTGGTGTGCAGTCTTGATGTGTATGGTTTCGTCTGTGTCATTATGACCCCGAGCCTAAAGCAAGCAAGGCAAGCAAGCTACATAACATACATCTTTGCAAGAAATTTTTCTCCTTTTTAGATAAAACTCTGGGGACACTAACATAACTCAAGATGTTGCCATTCATTAAATGGCAGCATCTTGTCAGCTATGGATAGAGTAAAAAACATGGGGGATATTATGGACCCAGAGTTGACGCTTGAACATGAGTTATTAGCTGTGGTCCACAGTAGAGTCTTCAATTTTGCAACATCTCCTGGATTGAGCTGTATCAGATGCAAGAGGACCTGGTGACCGTAGTGTATGCATTTATAACTTCAAGACTTGACTACTGTAATTTTCTTATTTTGAGATATTAGAGAGGTTGGTGCACAACCTATTACTGGTGCAAAGTGCTGTAGCAAAGATGACCACTGGGTCATCATATGCCGATCTTATAAAACCTGTGCTGTGCCATTAGCACTGGCTACCAATTAGGTAGTGTACCACCTTTCAGGTTGCTTTACTTACATTTAGAAATCTGTATGGGTTGGATACTGGCTATTTTAAAGACCACTTGACTTGATAGATTCCTAACCACTCACTTTGCTATACCAAGGCATTGCTTTTGGACATTCCAAGATCATGTTTAAAGCTGTCTGCTGATATGGCATTCAAAGGGATTGCCCCACTTATCAAACTTTCTTCCTATCCATATTGGGAGTTCCACCTCACTGGAGGGTTTTAAAAAAGGCTAAAACACTATTTATTTTTGTCAGCTTCTGAAGACTAATGGCTGTTACTTCCTTTCCCTCAGCAATGTTTGTTTTAATAATTTTAAGTTCAGATTTTCTGATAGTAACTGCATTTCTTAGTAGTGCATTGTAGTCCTCCTGAATCTTATCGCCTCACGCAGAAATCTACTTTAAAATACTTAGAGTTGGTTTTGAATTATTTGGATAGATAGAATCCATGACAATCTAAAGGAATCGATAGTCTGGATTTCAAGATTATTAAAATGGCAAAGGATAGCATTGTTTTCCATCTAAGTTGTTGAATTTTTCACTGGGCCCAGTTCCAAGATGTGGTGCACCTGGTGCAACATGATTTATGCCAAACCTGATGGTAGAAATCACACCTTGCACTAAGCATAATGCAAGCCACGATTCAAAGTCATGGCTTGCACCATGCCGTATGTGGGTTGCACCAAAGGTGGGCTATGCCACACACTATGCCCACAACCTGCAATGGCATGGTACAAGAGTGGGTTATGGCAACAACTGTGTACTATTCTGGATGGGCAGCTGCCATAACCCACATACGACATTCCAGGACCCCATATGGCATAGCGAGGTTAGACCAGCTAGAAGGTGGTCTAAGAGGCATCCGTTCTGGCACAGTGATAGATGCTTCCCCACAGTGTTGTGGAATTCACATGACTGTGTTCCTGTGCCCCCTTGCACTGTCATGCCCCCCATCCCCCCAAACTTCAGGGATCCCAGATAAATTTTCTGGCATGCCTGCTGATCGCCTGTGCCAACTGACCAGCCAACCTCAATGCCCCCAGGTGCTTGCTGGTGTGTTTCAGGGCAGGGGGTTCTGGGTGACAGTGTATTGCATGCTGCAACTTGTGGCACCCAGGTCCAGTGCTCCATTCCCTTGGAGCTAGCCTGTGGCTGCTGCAAGTCACAGCCATAGGTGCTGGGAACCCTGCCTGTCTGAGAATATGATGAAGGGTCCCCAGCATAGTGCCACATGGTGCAACTCACATATGCCTGCAAGTTGTGCCATGCATCTTGTAATCAGGCCCCTTATGTCAAATGGCCCAATTACAAGATGCATGGCACAATTTTAGGGCCTTTATGAGTAATGCCATGCGGCACTATGCTGGGGACCCTGTGCCCTATTCTAAGACAGGCAGGATCCTCAGTACCTATGCCTGTGACTTGTGAAGCTACAGGCTAGTGTCAAGTGAATGGTGCACTGGACCTGGATGCCACAAGTTGCAGCACACAATGAACTGCCCCCAGAGCCACCCACCTTGAAATGTACCAGAGAGCACCTGAGGGCACTGGGGGAGCTGGCCAGTTGGCACAGGCGATCAGGGGGCATGCCAGAAAATTGAACCAGGAGTCCCCGAAGTTTGGGGGGTGGGGAGCATGACAGTGCAAGGGGGGCATGGGGGCACAACCATGTGAATGCTGTGGCACTGGGGGTAGCATCCATTGCTGCACCAGAATGGATGCCCCTTAGACTACCTTCTAGGTGGTCTAACCCCGTTACACCATACGGGGTACTGGAATGGTGTATGTGGGTTACAGTAGCCACCCTTCTGGTATAAGGCACAGTTGCTGCTGTAACCCACCCTTGCACCATGCCACTGTGGGTTACAGGTATAGTGGGTGGCGTAGCCCACCTTTGGCGTAGCTCGCATGTGGCATGGCGCAAGCCACAACTTGGAATTGTGACTTGCGTTATGCCTTGTGCAAGGTGCAGTTTGCACTTTCAGGTTTGGCATGAATCACCTTGCACCAGGTGTACCACATCTTGGAATTTGGCCCTAGAAATGTATCTTATAAAATGGAAACAAGCCATCATGCATCCTATTCATAAATTAGGTTCCATGCAAATGATCACTAACTATGTACCTATTTCTTTATTGGTTCCAATGTTGAAACTTGTTATTGATCAAAGGGTTAAATTCCTTTCAAAATATGATTTGTTAACTCATGTACAGCATGGTTTTTGAGCATTGCATAATACTGAGACTGTCTTGGTGAGGTTCATGAGCCACATTTATCAGGCCACTGATGCTGGGAGTGTGGAGGCCTCTGTTTTTGAGAATCTCACAAAGGCATTCAGCTTAGTTGATCATAGCTTGCTTCTTCAATTATTGTCTCACTGTAATTTTTCCAAGGGTGCTATCACATGGTTCAGGAATTATCTCTTAGAATGTGAGCATAAAACTATTAAGGAGACAAATTGTGCTAGTTTTCTTAAAAGTTGTTGCAGTGTTCCATTGGGTTCCGTTTTGGGACTCATGTTCTTCTTTCCCTCTTTTTAAATTATCTTTATTCAGCATGTTCTTCTTCAGAAATGCTTTTATATGCAGATGACACGGTAATTTTCAAAGGTGGGAAGAATTTAGGGCCTTAAATGACATCAGTCAAAAAGAGTTTATTAATTTTCATCATTGGTTTAATGTCCAAGGGATGGTCCTAAAGCCTAAGAAAACTAAAACTTTGGTTTTAGCACAACAAAAAAGATTGGGAATTGTGAATTTCTGTTAAAAGCTCTTGATGGTGAAATTATTGAATTAGTTAACCAATTTAGATATTTGGAAGTTACACTCTGCAGTACCCTAACTTTTGAACCCCATGCTGATGGTATTGTGAAAATAATACACCAACACTTGGGCTCTTTATGTAGAGTATGAAACAATCTCTTACCTGAACCTCGTGCCCGTATGGCAAATGCCTATTGTTATCAGTTTTAGATTACAGCCTAATAATTTACTTGGGGTTGGGAATGGGGTGCTAAATATGGTGACAGCAGTTTATAATGCAATTTGTTGCTTTACAACAGGTCTCCCAGGTCTGTTTAAAACTCATAATTGTTTACTGTACCAGGCTGCACAGCTACCCTCATTGGATGACTGAGTAAAGTGAAAAACCTTAATGTTTTTCCATAATGTCATCCCGAATAAGTTTCCATATTCAATAGGAGAATTATTTTCATGACAGCCTGAATCCCATTGTACTAGATCACAGGATTTAACTTTGTTTAACGTTCCTGCTTGAAAATATTTGTTTTGGGCAAAGAGCTTTCAATTATGTTGGTCTAAGCACTTACAATAGTCTACCACAATCGGTCAAGTCTATTAGATTTGTACCTATTTTTAAGAAACATTTTTTTAATTATTTCAGATGCACAGTATATATGTTATTGGAAATAATTTGCAATTTGTATTTTGTTATAGGTATTGTAAGGTGTTTTATAAATGCTGGTCACACTTGAAAAAGGGCAGTGTTGCTCAGTGTGCTTTTCCAAAGTAAATAATGAAATGAAATGAAATGAAACGTATTTTCTGCCTTTTAATATTATGATGCACCTTAAGCCCCAGGGACTAGATGCTATACACACACCTTGCCTTTTTAGTGTTCTTGTGTGCAGAATCATTATGAAGGTGTTACTTAGATAAAGAGGTTCATAGACAATGACACCAGGAAATGGCACCTGACCCATGCTGCCTGCCCATCCTTCCTAAATATTCTGACTTGCCCTACTGGCAATTCTGCAAGGGAAATACTGTTGCAGATGTCAATTAGGAAACTTACACATTAACAGAGATTATAAATAATGGGCTATGAATAATCATTTTAAAAGCCTGTGGCCCGATATTCAAAATTTGCCCAGGCACAAAACTGAGTTTTATTTAATTTATTTATTTCATGATGGTGACCAGGTAAGCCAGCTGGGATCAAGGTCCCTTTTTCTGGTTTGACTGGTGTTAATGTACAGTTAAACAATTTGGGTAGCATTACACTTTAGACAGTCATGGAAACATAGAATTTGACAGCAAATCAGGATCACTTGGCCTGCCCAGTCAGCCCATTCCCCTACCTAATGGATAAGCTGCAGATCCTAGTTAACCAACAGCCTACTTCTTCCTACCCCCAACCCCTAGCATTGCTTTATGTCTCTCCCATGCATTCTTGAATTCCACCAAATGTTTTTGACTCCACAACCTCCTCAGGAAGGCTGTTCCATGCATCCACAAAACTCTCCATGAAAAAATACTTCCTCACATTACCTCTGAGCCGTTCTCCCCCCCAATCTTCAAATTGTGCCCCCTTGTTCTTGCACACCTCTTTTTCTGAAATATGCTACCCACTTGAACTTTGTTGATTCCCTTGAGGTACTTGAACATTTCTATCATGTCTCCCCTCTCCCTCCATTCCTCGAGGCTGTACATATTAAGCTCCTTAAGTCTCTCTTCATATGTCTTCTGGTGCAAACCCTGGACCATTTTAGTTACCATCCTCTGTACTGCCTCCATCCTGTCTATGTCTTTGGGGAGATTGGATCTCTAGAACTGCACCCAGTACTCCAGATGGGGTACAGAAGGATAACAACTTCCTGTTTTTTGCTGATGATGCCTCTCTCTATGCATCTCAGTATACCCCCAGCCCTCCGTACTACCCTCTCAAATTGCTTGCCCACCTTTAGGTCATCTGATATGACTACCTCCAGGTCTCTTTCCATTTTTGTTGTTGTTAGTATCTCATCCCCCCTTGTGTACTCTTCCCCTGGTTTTTTATTTCCCAGGTGCATTACTTTGCACTTCTTAGCATTGAATCTAAGCTGCCATACATTTGACCATTCCTCTAGTCTTACAAAGTCCCTTCTCATCCTTTCCACCCCTCCTTGTATATCAACTCTGTTGCAGATCTTTGTGTCATCTGCAAAGAGACATACTTTTCCTTCCACTCCCTCTGCAATGCCACTTATAAAGACATTAAAGAGGACCGGTCCTAGTACTGAACCCTGTGGTACCCCACTAATAACCCCCCTTTCTTCAGAGTGGACTCCATTTACTATTACTCTCTGTGTCCTATTCTCCAGCCAATTCTTTACCCAGGCTACAATCTTGGGACTCACTCCCAGGCTGACCAGTTTGTATACTAATCTTTTGTGTGGGACTTTGTCAAATGCCTTGCTAAAGTCTAGGTAGGCCATGCCCACAGCCCCTACTTGATCTATTTTTTTGGTCACCCAGTCAAAGAAATCTATTAGATTCATCTGGCATGACCTTCCTGCTGTGAATCCATGCTGCCTTGGGTCCCCTGCCCCTCTGGCCTCTAGGTACTCAACAATTCTTTCCTTCAGAAGTGATTCCATCATTTTCCCAATCACAAAATCTAGTATGCACAGTAAGTGTTCTTACATAGTTGAAATTAAGTAATAGACAAAGATTAATAACAGAAGTCAAATAGTGATTGAAACATTATATCTCAAAAGTAAATCATCGATACACACACTACATTAAACAAGAACTGTAGATACATTATAATTTTTTTTTTTATTTTAGTCTTTAGTAACTAGATAAGGCCCACTAGGCACACGTGCCTGTTTTCAGTGGCAAACTGGGAGCACTGGGTGGTTAAGTGACTTGTTCAGAGTCACACAGTATGCAGTTGGAGGTTGTGAGAATAAAACTCAAGTCTGGTCTGCTGGATGTATCAAGCTTGTTCACACCTCGTTCCTCTAACCTCTAGGCTATACTGCCAGCAATAATGAGAAGATTACATTTAGCTGAGATAAGATAGCCAATCAACAGTAATATGAATGGAGGCATTTTTCTAGGAAGTACACTTTTAACCTCCTTGTTGAAACAACCTAAGGAGTTTAACACCTGTAGGTGTTCCAGTAAGGCATTCCAAAGCTTGCCAGTGCAAACCAAGTTTTGTGCTGAAGGGCAATATTAAAAAGCCTGGTTAGCACTGGCAAACTTGGTTTTTACTTGGGCAAATGGCAGACAATGTCTACAATTCACATAGGTTTGACTGGTCTGTAAAAAGGCAGTAGGTTACATAATCTACATCCAGAATCATCTGCTGTGTCAGAGAATCCAACTAACCCCTGCGAATAGTGACTGCAAATGTGTTGCTATAAAAATACTGATGGCAAATGAGGAAACAGCCTAATTGTCATGGTAGTCTACATTCCCCCAGGGAGGCAGCATGCAGGGCTGGAAGCCTTTGCGTCCCTATTCACCCAGGCCAGCCAAAATAAAGACACCATTGTACTAGGGGACTTTAAATCTAACTGGCTGGACAGCTCCAGTGCAAGAGACAGAGAACTCATTTCTGGGCTTTACCTAATGCAAATGGTTGCCAGGGGCACCATAACTAACTATCTCAAGGACACTAGTATCTTAATCAACTGGGCACTTACCATGCACTGAGAAAGAATTTCCAATCTTCAGGCTCGACCTGACATCCCAAGTGACTGCTCACCCACCTAATGGAAGTGGTTGGCTAAAAAGATCAAGCCCCTTCCTTGACTAGTATGAAATAGAGTCATCAGAGCCAGCTCCATGGTAAAGTTCAGGATCCATCTTGCAAACCAAGACTGGAGTATCCTAGATAAATGCCCTTCAGGTGAAAAGCCTTTTAACTCCTCCTCACCCTCTTTAATGCTGCAGCAGACAAATTCACCCCATCGCAGGAAGAAGATACTAGGCATACCATTGACTGTGTCACCTGTCAACTACTCACCATGATGTGACAGCATAATCTCATCTGGCACTATGGTAGGGCAGCTAGGGCTTCTACAGACATACAAAATTACAGAACTTCCAGAAAGAAATGTAACTGGTCAATGAGACAGGCTGAAACTGTGTTTCACAAGACATGGCAATCCCAGAGTTTGGGTGATGAGACGTTCTGGGCCTCAATAAAGAAGCTCCTTGGGTCTGGCAATAGATGACCCCCATCCATGCTCCAACATAAGAGAAAGATCATTATTGATGATGATGCCATGGCCAATGTATTCAACAAAGTCTTCTCAGACTATAGCATGGTCCTCCCCCAGGACCCACAATGCTGCATGGTGGTATTCTACCCACCAATCTACTGTCCCCCTTTAATTGCTGCCCTAATTTCAGCTTCAGACAAGTGATGGTGGCTGAAGGCAGAAAGTACATTATAAGAGTCCTAGGGAAAACTCATATGAGAGGTGATGGCCTTGATATGAAATTGATCAACAGTGCACTGCCAGATATCGTCAAAGTCATCACAAAGCTGTTCAGTTCATCACTCCACATGTCCTGCCTTCCTTCTGTCTGGAAGTCCTCTCTGGCACCCCAGAGTTGAAAGGAGGAGACAGAGCACTGGTAGCCAAGTACAGACCAATATCATTCCTGGCCCCACTGTCCAAAGCACTTGAGAGAAACATAGCAGACTATCTCATGGACAACCTGCTTAAATACAACCTCCTCTGCTCTCAACAGCATGGGTTCTGTCAACTGTACAGCACAAGCACTGCTCTAACTGATTTCACTGGCTATGTGCATGAGGCACTTGGCCAGGGCAGCATGGTTGGGGCAATCTTCATTGACCTGACCAAGGCCTTCAACCTTGTTAATCACAAGTTACGCTCCTTAGGCTAAGTTCCCATAGACTATCCCCAATTACAATCAAATGGTGCTCCAGCTACTTGACTGGGCAATGCCAGCAAGTAAAAATCAATGGAGTCATGTCTGAGAATCACAAAGTCACATTTGGGATCCCCCAAGGGTCTATCTTGGGCCTTCTTCTATTCAGCCTCTTCGTGAATAATCTTCTGGCTGTCTGCCCTGCCTCTGACATACTGCTTTATAGAGATGACATAGAAATTTTCTCTCATAGTCCCTGCCAAGAAACACTCATCAGTAACCTCCAGCACAACTTTAACCTGATTCAAACCCGTCTCACCAATAGTCTGTTGGTGCTCAACAACAACAAGAATAAAACCATGCTCTTTTTGGGGTGACAAAAGAGGAGCCTAACAAAGCCTCTCTCAGTTAAGCACAGCTCTCTCTCTCTGTCCTTGACCAGGTGTCCTGATTGTGGTATCTGGGAGTCACCATCAATGAATCCCTTTTCTTCAATGACCACATATCCAATCTAACCACTGCCACTAACAGGAAACTAGGTGCACTCTATAGGGTTTGGGTCTGCTTATTACTGCAGCTAGGCTGCAAGCAGTTAGAGGTACAAGTTTACCAACACTTGACTTTGGAAACATGATATATGCCACTACCACAGACACCAGCCTTCACAAAATATAGACCTCCCTCAATAAAGCCTGCAGATTTGTCCTCAGTGCTGATCGACTTTCTCATAATGCGATCTTTATATTAGGCTGCAATTATGCCCTCTCCAAGACTGCATCAAGGTGCATTCCTACATCCTAGGGAAGACAGCCTACTTGGTCTTGCACCTTCTCCTTCTCTACAGGCCTTATTGTAACAAGCCCCAGCCAAGCATGCCACTAGAAGCATTGCTAAACACGCACTAACTGTGCCTTTTAGAAAAAATGGCCTTGGGAAAGCAAGCTTTTGTGGTAAGGGCTCCCTCCTGGCTCAATGCACAACCTTTCTCTGCTAACAGCCACACAAGCCTTAGCAGCTTCAAAACTGAACTAAGAAAATTCATCATGCCCCCTGAGCAGTGCTTCTGCCACCTCTAGCCACCTATGAGCACTAGCTCACCAAAAGCCTGGCCTGGCCCAGATTGAACACTCTATTCCATTGCCTATGTCCCCTCTCCTACTACATCCCCTATTGTCTCTCCTGTCTCCCTACCCCCCGAAGCCCCCCCCCCAACTATTCATCTCCTTTAACTCTCTATACCATGTCCTTGACTAGCTAACCTGCTAGGTCTTGTTACTCTCTCCCACTGTGGCACACCTTAGTCAGACCCATGCTCATTCCTAGTGTAGCTATCACAAGCTACTCACTATTATTTGGTTCCTGTACCTTTCTGACTTTGCACTTTTTCTCCTCATAATGGGTGAGATCCCTCACAATTTGGTGTTCCAAATTTTTCTGAACCCAGTAATATTATTGACATTATTGTGACACTGTATATTCTGGATGGGATATTCATAATGCACCAAGCAGGCGCACAAGCCTGGGCACAGCGCAACTGGGATGCACCAAGGAATGGTCCAGGCGATATTCAACGGCACAGCACCACTGAATATGGCACTGGGACTGCCTGCACTGCACACGGTGCAGTGGCACTGTGCCAGTGCAAGTGGCAAGTGAGGAGCAAGGTGATATGCCAGTGCAAGTGCAGGTGTGCTAGGCGCATGAACCATTATATTCAGTGCTGGGCATGCAAATGGGACTATTATGCATGCAAGGTGCAAATTGGGACATTTGCATATCATTATGGCCACTTTCGCATGCAGGTGCGCTGATCCCTGGCAACTTGCACCCTGCCAGGCTGCAGCCCACGGGGACCGACGCCCCCGGCCCCATAGCAGGCAAAGCGCCCCAATGCCTGCTCACGGGCGTAAGACATAACTAAATTTTCATGGTTGTCCAGTGGTCCTGCTCCCCTGCCCAATCGCAGGCTTTGAAATAAAAATATTTCCTGGTGGTCCAGTGGACCTGTTTCCATGCCCGATCGTGGGCTTTAGAAAAAAAAAATCCCTGGTGGTCCAGTGGACTTGCTCCCATGCCTGATTGTGGGCTTTAGAACTAGATATAATCCCTGGTGGTCTAGTGGACCTGCTCCCATGCCAAATCACAGATTTTTGAAATGAAAATATTCTTTGGTGGTCCAGTGGACCCGAACCCCAGCCCGATCACGGGCTTTAGTAGTATGTAAAAGCACCAGTGGGCCAGCAGTACCCCACTCCCCACTCACCCACTCAGACCCGTGACCCTGCTCCCCCAGTCAGCGGTGGATGGCAGCTCCCCTCCCACAAGCTGCCTGGCATCCCACTGATTGATAGCCAAGAGCAGTGCATTTGTTGGCATTCCCATTGGTCCCCTGTGTGAACCAATGGGCAGCAGACCATACTGTACTACACTACTACACAGTCCTGAAAATGTGAATGGGGGAAGCAGGGTGGCGGGTCTGAGTGGGTGGGTGGGGAGGTGGGCATCGATGGCCACCGGGGCTTTTATGTACTACTAAAGCCCACAATCCATCTGGGGTTCATGTCCACTGGACCACCAGGGAATATTTTCATTTCAAAAGCCCACGATTGGGCATGTGAGCAGGTCCACTGGACCACCAGGGATTAATTTTATTTATCAAGCCAGTGATTGGGCAGGGGAGCAGGTCCACTGGATCACCAGGGATGTTATTCTATCTGCCCACGATCGGGCGATGAGGGGCACGACACCCAGACTGTGTCCCAGGAGGTTGGGTAGCCACCCACAGCAGGTGGCTGCCATGTTGAGCACAGCAATATGGCAGCCCACCTGGGGGTGTCCCCTGGCATGCTCCTGCATTTTATGGGCAGATCTTTGTGCCCTTCCCATGTGGTGCAAGGCGGGTTTGTGCCTCCATATGTGCTGCACATCCAGGCGGAATATCGGGATGTGTTGCATATGCATGGGTACGCCCCTTGCACTTGTGCTGCATACATACTGGTGCACCGATGCGATCGGGATTTGTGCACGAACATCCCCTTTGAACATTGTGTGGGGGCGCATCAGTGGGTTGCGCATGATGCAGCACTGTTGTGCCATGCGCAACCCCTTTGAACATCCCACCTTCTATGTATTTAATTATTTATTGTGCATTTAATACTGTTTATTTTGACAGTGCATCACAGCTGCATATATTCCCACCTGTCTTGTCTCACACCCCTTTTATTGCATGATGAGGATCCTTCATAAAGAAGCTTTTAGCTCAAAGGGTGTACTTCCAACTTTCCTAATAAAATAAAAACAAACAAACAAACAAATCAATCAATCAATCAATCAATCAAACAATCAATCAATAAATAAATAAATAAATGTCTCCTGAAATAGTAAACCCATGATCATTTCCTGCCCTGTGAATGGCAATACCTTTCCCCATTCTTTATTCAGAACTAGGGCTCCTGTGCCCTAGGTATACGATGTTGTACCTTTTGGTGTTGAACCCCAACTGCTTTGCCTATAACCACTTGTCTAGTTTCCCCTAGTCCCTATACATTGTCTCCACTCCACCTTTGGTGTCTGCCCCAGTTCAAATCTTAGTATCATCTGCATAAAAACATGCATATCTTTCCTTCCAGTTCCTCAGAAATGTCACTTCTTTAGACACTGAAAAAGACCACTGTTAGTAGTAAGCCCCATGGCACTAGACATTCAAGTGAATGCTGTTTACTTCCCTCTGTCTTCTAACTGTTAACCAGTTTATAACCAAGGCTGCTCAGTTCCTTTAGTAGCCTCTCATGCACCATGATGCTGAAAGCCTTGATGAAGTCCATATAGGCCACATCCACTGCCTTTCCTTAATCTGTTTCACTGGACAGCCATTCCAAGAAATCCATCTGATTAGTTTTGCATGACATCCACCCCCCCCCCCCGAAAATTCATGTTATCTGTGATATTGCAACCCACTGGATTCAAAATAGACCACCCATCTTTCGTTTAGTAGGGACTCTCTTCTAATTATTACTATACCTCCCCTTACTTTACTGTTCTTGCTCATGTATCTGAAGAAAGCCTTATCCCTCTTAGTGACCCATTTGGTGAGTCTTTCTTCTGTCTGCACCTTTGCTCCCCTCACCACCTTGTCTGCCTCCCTCTGCTTTATAAGGTATACCTCCTTGTCTTGCTCCCTTTGTGTGTCCCTATGCTCTTGAATGCCACTCTTTTTTTCTTTACCACCTTTGCCACTTCTTAGGAGAACTGTGATAGTGTGTGTTTCTTTCTGCTTTTACCCACTTCCTTCAAGCAAAGGTTACTTGTTTGAGTTATGCATTCCTTTAGTTTTGCCTACTGTGCCTCCACCCTTCTATGGCAATCTTCCCTTCAAGGCAGATTCTAAGGTAGTCCTCCATTTCTTTGAAATCTGCCATCCTAAAGTCCAGGACCTTTGTCCCAATGTGGTTAGACTCTGTCTTGTGTTAACCTTAAGCTATACTGCACAGACAACCCTCTCTTTGGGCATATTACTGTATATCGTGGGTGGGATATTCAAAGCAGTTGCACATGGTGCAGCTGAGATGCACCAGCGCAACTGCAGATGTGCGCCAAGGAGCAATATTAAGTGGGAGCAAGTGTGTAGCGCAAGTCGCAGTGCACCAATGCACAACCCTAATGAGACCATGTGCAAGGGCAGGAGGCATGCCAATGAATATGTGGCACAGTGCAGTATTCCACCCCTGACCAATGGCGCAAGTGTGGAGCAATGGCGAGATGCGTCCAGCGGACTTGATCCTATAAATACAGGGCACAAACAGGGGGACAGCACTTGCATCAGGGGTGAGAGAGAGAGAGAGAGAGAGAGAGAGAGAGAAAGAGAGAGAAAACCACTGGAATGTGGAGGGAGGAAACAGTAGAAACAAGGAAGAACATGCCTATGAGGGACTGGGGGAGTGGAACAGGCAGCCATAGGGGTGTGGGACATAGGTGGCTATGGAGTGTGAACCAGGGGCAGAAGAACAACAGGGAGAGGCTGGCAGAGAGGAAGGCACTGCCCCACGGTGGCAGACAGACCACAGGAGCCAACCACCAAGGGGGAGACAGGAAAGCTGGGGCCATGGCCAGCATAGCCTTCCAGATGGAGGCCGCAATGAGGGGTGTCAGAAGGCAGGAAGAGGGGCGTCATGGCTGTGGAAGGGCCCATTGGTGGTATGCCCAGAACAGGTGGTACCATGCCTGCACCACCTTTGAGAACTACTCCAATACGGATATTGTGGGCTGGAACCACCTGAACTGGGCTATTCTGAGGCAGCTCTGTGAGCTGTGCAGTAAGGAGATGCAGGCACCCACTAGATGGAGCCATGCCATGTCAGTGGAGATGAAGGTGACAGCCGTCATGTGCCTTCTCACCACAGGCGCCTTCCAGAGACCAACAGGGGACACCACAGGCATAACCCAGTCAGCCACATCCCAGTTTCTCACACAATCCCTCAATGCCCTGGTGCCACATGCTTTGGAATACATCCATTTCCACAGTACATAGGCAGATCATACAACAACCATGCAGGACTTCCACAGGGTAGCATGGATGCCTGGCATGCTTGGGGCCATTGACTGCACCCATGTGGGCAGGGCATCTGCAAGCCACCTAGCCCTGAGGGCGTAGCATATGTGAACAGGAAGAGCTACCCCAGTGTCAACTACCAGGTGGTGTGTGATGTCAGGATGGCACATAACCAATGTCTGTTCCACACACCCTGGGAGTGCACATAACATGGCACAGCTCTGCGCTGTGTCACAGGTTCGAGCATGGGGACATCCCCACAGGCCAATTAGTGAGTGAGTATGGGATGGCCATGGGGAGCCAGGAACAGCAGGGCATGGGATGGGGGTGGCCAGGGTGGATACACTGACAAGGGCACCAGGGATGGGCAAGGGGCACAGCAACAAAGGATATTAGGCTAACCATGTACACAGCTACCCACTCAGGCCCAGGCTGCTCACCCCCTACCGGCACCCGTGGTCCCCAGAGGAGGACCGGTGAAACGAGGCACACACTGGCATGTGGAACATCATTGAGCGTGTGTTTGGGATGCTGAAGGCATGATTCCATTGCCTTGACAGGTCTGGCGGTGGCCTACAGTACAGCCCTTTGAAAGCCTGTGGCCAATTCTTGGCCTGTTGCATACTTCACAACATGGCCACTGACCATGGGATAGCTGTCGAGTCCAAAGAGGGGGACAGCAGTGGGGACAATGAGGGCAATGGGCTAGAGGGTGTTGGGCAGTTCCCCCTGGGTTGAGGGATCCCCAGCTCCAGAGAATGGCACATCAGCACTGGGACACAATTACACAGGAGCACTATGGTGCATGCAGGTAGGTGGAGCAACACCCATGCAGTGACCACACAACGGTACGGCACATGGGCATGGCATGTGGCATGCACAAACAGAGGCATGGTGCAGGGGAGGGGGAGGCAGTACCACACAGCCACACACATCAGCACACAGCACTCTACAGCAACACACACACACACACACACACACACACACACACACACACACACACACGCAGACACACTGGCACACATGCCCAGGCTCCAGCAGTGGAGTGGATCAGCTACAGGGCCCCGGTGCTCAAGTGAAACTAGTGTATGACTGCTCTCATTTTGCCCATGCCACACAGGCCAGCAGCCGGGCAGGCCCACACCCAGGCAACGTGCAGCACGCCACACAGTTGCCATGACTGTGGCATGCACCCACACACATCGCCCATGTGTGTACAGGGCAGTGGCAGCAGACTGCAGCCAGTGAGGCATGCACATCAGGTCCGCTGTGCAGAACCATGGCCACTGCAGACATGGGCATCTACACCAGGGCTGATCAACAGCCACTGGCTGCTCATCAGCGACAGGGGACATATACAACTGCCCCCCAAGGGTGGTACTGCAGGTCCATGACTGGGTCTGCACAGGGATGTGTAGGCATCCAAACAGGCCCACCCCAGGCTTGCCTGGGATGCCTACAGTAGAGACTGGCATCGACAGGGAAGGTGTCGATCACCATCAGGTTCATGGGGTAGACTGTGCACTACACAGTGTCTGTGGCTGGTGGCCATGTCCTGTGGCAGCCAGCGGTGCCAGAACAACCATGATCACATTGACAATGTGATCCAAGAATGAGGCTGTGTCCTCCCACAGGTGTTGTATAGCCTCCAGGACCTGTGCAGTGCTCTTCTCACACAGCTCGACCATCTGGCGCACCTCTGCATGAAGTGCATGTACCCCAGCTACAAGCAGCACCTGTTGCTCCATGGAGGACTGCAGCAATCAGGTATGCTCCAACAATGGGTTAGTGCCCAGGGGTGCCTGGGTGTGCCGCTGACCCACCTGTGGTGTATGACCACGCTGCACAGCCCTCCGCTTAGGTGGATGCTGCACAGCTGGGTCCCCATGTGGTAGGTCTCTGCCTGGCGCCCCGGCAGCGGACACTGCATCTGACCATCCAACATCCCCAGCCATCTGCTGCTGCTGCCCCTCTGGCCCCTGTATGCTGGCCAGTGCCTGGGTGGATGCACCACTACCACCACATGGCACTGTCTTGGCTGTGCACACAGCAGCACCTGCAGTGGCAGGGGCAGCTATACCACTACCAACAGGTCACTGGCTGTGCGGTCAGTGCTGGTAGTAGGTATGGGTGTCTCCCCCACAACTTCACCCATGCTGTCCAGGATGATGGTCATGTCATCATTAGGGATGGACCCTCCCCCAATCAGTGTCTCCGCACAGAGAACACCATGGCTGGCACCCTGCTGAAACACAGCCAGGGCCTCATCCAACACTAAATCCAGGACATTCAGCTGGATCGCAGTGGTTTGCTGCAGTCAATTGGGCCCCCAGATGCCCATGAAGGTGGATGGCTGGTCCTCTGGAGCCGGGCCTGCCCCCACAGCAGCTGCTGGTGGCCCTTCCACTGCATGCTGGCATGCCAGTGCTGTAAGAGAAGACAGAACAGTTACTGCTGCATTGCCGCGCTGGCACCCCCTTCCCCCAACTCCCCCTCCCCCTTCCCCCTCTTGGGCATGGCTTATGTACTATGCAGTGATGGGCTCCCTCCTGTCTGGAATTCACCACCTGGCACCCCTCAAAGATGCTGCATCGCATGGTGACTGCCACCAGCTCCTCCTGCGTCATGAGCTGTGGTACGCCTGCAGGGCCCCCTCCAGTGGTTGACCTGGCTGCCCATACGGCCGCCACCTTCTCTTTGATGTGGGGTTTATCTGTGCCCACCTTCTTTCTGCACTCCTGCACAGACCGCAGGTGGCTGCCCTGCTGGTTCACTGCTGTCACCTCCTCCACTTAGACCACAGCCTTGGCCTCTGGTGTGCCTGTGGCACCACTCAGCAGTTGCTCCCTGTCGAGGTATACCTCAAACAGGGCATCAGCCTCAGCCTTCGTAAAGTTGGGCCTGCACTTGAGGGTAGGCCCACGCTCCTCTGTCTCCTCATGCTTGGACATAGTGCTACCTGTGGACATGGACATGTGTGTCAGTGACTGCAGCTGCCCACCCCATCCACCCTCCTGTGCTGGCTGGTCCCACAGCAGGTGCAACTTATCTCAGATGGTTGCAATACCAGTCTGTGGCCTGTGCTGTTACGTGGTGCCTTTATAGTGCATCTCATGCAAATGAGAAGTGATGCAGCAGTAACGACATGCTAATTTCCTCAGTGTGCCAAGCATTGGCTCATGAGCTCATTAGCATGTGGTGGCTGAATATCATGCACTTTCTCCCTGTGCAATAGAGTTGCTCCAGCGCATGTCACAGCCCAATGCCATGACATGTGCAGTATGCTGCCTCGCAGTGTGCATGTGTCCTGTGCAGTACCATCACCTATTGCGCACACTACTCTCAGAGCACCATAGGTGCCATGGCACACTGTGCTCTATGACCCCAATTGCGCTTTGACGCACTGTGCGCCAGGTGACCCCGACCCCTGTTGTGACCCTGCGCCCCTTGGGACTACATCAGCACATGCCAGGTGGGTCATGCCCATTCTGTGCATCCACGGCAATGCGTGATTGGCAGCCACGGTGCATGCTGGTACGATGTGTGCATCCCACACACGTTGAGCACACATGCACCTCTACCCACCGTTTTGTCCCTACACCTTGCATTGTGAGCATGGCATGACGAGGTGTGTGATGTGCCCACAATTGGTCTGACCTGGAGCTGGTAAACCTTGTGGCTGTTGTGCAACCACATGCGCCAGAGCTGTTCAGCCAGGAGCCCCTGCCGTAAGCCAGGACGGAGGTCTGGAAGGCTTTCTCTGCGGGCCTGGTATGGGACATCGGAGTGCCATGAACCAGTGATCAAGGCCGCCACTGGTACAGAGACATGATGCTGTGGGACCCAGAGTGAACGAGGCAGCTGCAGGCATGCATCCACATGGGGGCCATGCCATGCACAGGTAGATTGTCACAGGTTGCATGTGTGCCCTACTGCTGTACTGTGGATTTGGCTGGGCTGCCTGACATGCCCTGTGGGGGGGTGCACTGATGGCATGCTCATTGCAGGGTGGCACTGCCCGCTGCTGATGGTGCAGCGCTACTGCCTTGCAAGAAATGTCAGGCTGGGGCACATGCAGTGCACAGGGTGGGGGTGGTGGACACATGCTGTGGTTGTTCTCTGATGTGTACCTGTCTTTGTTCCATTCCTAGGGCCTGAGAATAGGCACTGTGCAAGGACAGCAGATGTACAGAGCAGGGTACAGCAGGCCACTGCGGTTCTGACTGGTGGAGGAGGAGAGGCAACAGGGCCAACGCAGGTGGCACCACAGCGGGAAGGTAGGCACTGTTGTATTCCTCTACTCAGTACCGGGTAGTCAGCAGGGGTGTGGGTGTGGCCATGGCCACCTGTGCCATGTGCAGTGTCAGCTGTGTGCTGCACATTGTGTGTAGTGCATGCCACTGTGGAGTGGCCACTGCACACATGTACAAGCTGTAGCTGGGGTGTGTGTGTTCCCGGCTTCCACCAGTGCTGCAGTGGTGCTGCTGATGCCCTGTGCCATCTGCCTGTTGCTGCACAGTCAGGTGGCCATTGGACGGTGGTGTCCACCACTGTGCACTGTCCTGGCATGCTGGGATGCTGGCAGGCTTTGGCCCACCCACTGTGGGTGGCCAGGGTGCTACTCCAAGGGTGTGTGTCTCCACTGTCCCTTCTGCATTGTGGGGGGGCCATTGTTTCTAGGAACCTTGTACTGATCACCTGTCTATTCCTTTCTCATAGGCATCCAGAGGAGGTTGCGGCTGCACCTATATTGGCACCTCTTATGGCAGATTATCCTCATCACATCCACTACCCTGGAGATGGCTCAGCAGACACGGTGGATGGTGCCCTGGGACAGGGAACAGTGGAGGCGTCAGGCAGCAGCAGGCCTTGGCTGCCAATAGACCACCCCCACCATATCCCTTTTACCCCCGCCTTCCCTTCCCCATCCATCCCCCATCCCTCTGTACAGTCCCTGTTTCCTGTCCCCTTCCCTCACTCTCCTTCTCTTTCCCACCCCATGCCATTGCAAACAGTTCCATAGTTTAATACAGTTATCCTGCTTACCTGCCTGTGTCTGTGTCTACTTTGCAGCTGTCATGTGGAGCCATGCTGCAGTGGCGTTGTGGGTGACAGTGTGATGTGTCTGTGTCATTGTGCAGGTTGTGCATGGTGGTGTCTCACCCCTTGGTCAGTGGCTGTCCCTTGAGGTGGCAATGGGGTGGCTGTCCAGGATGTGTGGCATGTGTGTTGGGAACCATTGTCCAGGGTGTTTCTGGTCGGGGTCTGGGAGGGTAGGGGCACAGCATGTGGTGGGGGGGTTCCAGTGGTGGCCCTCCCTTTGTCATTGGTGCCACCTTTTCCCTGCATCCTGTGCCATGGTGGTGTTGGTGAGGTCTGGCTGCCTGTGTGTGCCCTGCGGTTGGTGTTCACCTGTGCCCTACCTCTGTGCCTATCTGGCACTGTCCCCAGGTGTGTTCCTCTGCCTGCTCCTCCCTTTCCCTTTGCTGCTGTGCTCCCACCTTTGCCTGGGGTAGGTCCTTGTGTGCCTGTATGCTTGTCTCTTTGCGCCCTGGTGCATCTCTGGTTGCACTCTGGTGCTGGTATGGATGCTCCCTGGTGCATACCTGGTTGCACTGTGGCACAGGTCTGGTTGCTTCCTGGTGCTCCCTGGTTGCGCCATGGCACATCTGTGCCATATTCAGCCATCTTGTGCTGGCACATGTCACCATGCACACCATTTGAATATGGAATTGCTTGTGCCATGGTGCATCGGAGCTGCACTGCACCAGACTTGTGCTACCGTTTGATGCAGTTCTGAATATCTGGCCCCTAGTATAATGTTACATACAAACCAATAATCTGAGCATTGCTATTATAATCATCTGTATTTGAAAAATACCTATTCTATACCTTAATAATGTCCCTAATATAAACACCACGTATAAAAAAAGGTCTGTCATTACCATGCCAGAAGCATGCCACCACTACATACGGTAACAAAATTAGGGATATCCATCTGCAAACAAATGTGATGAAAAATATGCCACCATATTTCAGTAACAGTCACACTTGCGACACCACTTGGTAGGGCTAGACAAAATTTATCTTACGCACGCAGAATTCTGGTGAAATTCTGAATTGAGTTCCATGAAATTCTGTAAACTTTTGCCAAAATTGCTATTTGGGTTATCTCCATATAATTTAAAAGTTATGTGTTCTAATTGCACCACATGTGTTATGCTGACTTTTCAGAAGCCCTCACAGAAATGTACCTAGTGTCTGATCTCTGTCATCAGTGATTACTGAGTTATAAGCCTTTAACTTGTTAGCTCCATAAACTAAAAGTGTTAGTACAAATTACACTGAATTCTGTATTTATTTTATTTGTTTAAATCTAGGATTACATAATACCTTTGAGCTGAGGCTCTTTTACAAAGGTTCCATGTCAGAAGAATGGACAATACAGTTTATGAAATTACAGAGTAAGACAGTCATAATGCCAAGTGGTTATAACAACTTGATTTCAAGTACAAATAACATGACATATTATAATAACAATAGGTGGTGTATTACAACATAAGTGAGGGGAAAGGGAGAGAGTGGGGTGGAATAGAGTATAGCAGCCTAGAGGGCTTTGTCAGGACAGAGTATTTGAGTATAAGGTTGAGCAAGGGAATGAGTAGGGGATAAAGAAGCGCGAGGAGCAGGGTTAGCATGGACAGTGGTGGATAGGGGAGTTCCCGAAATGATGGTGCTCAACTAAGGCAGTCATAGGTACTAGAAGCACCAGAAATTTATGGAGCTTCTTTTTGAAGGCACCCAGAGTTGGCGAGGCATTGATGTCACTGGCAAGGTTATTGAGCCAGCTGGGAGCCCTGTAAGAGAAAGACCTTGGACTTTGAGTGGTATGACAAGGAGGGATTTGCAGTAGCTGTGGTTTTGAGTTCCTGAGTTCCTGCTGTTCAGTTGTTTGCTCTAGTTTTAAGAAGGGAGCAGACTCCTGGGGGACCAATGCCCATCATTTTATTTTTTTGGCCGTGATTCAGGTTTTATACTGAATTCGTTTTTTTAATTGAAGACACCCAGTTTGGGAGTAGAGATTGCAGGTATGGGTGAAACAGTGAGCTCCAGTGGTGAGATGAAATTCTTTATTTAGGGAGGTGGCAATTAATTTGCGTGTGGAGGCAGTGGCAGAGCCATAGACTACAAGTCCATAGTCAATAAAACTCTCAACTGAGCTTTGAATGGCAATAGACAATGCTTCAGAAGTTAGGTGTTTTTGATGACAGTACAGTACGCCTAGTTTGGAGTTGGCCATCTTGGTGATATTATTGATATGGGTGGCATAGGAGAGTTTGGAGTCAAGGGTGATGTCAAGATATTTGAAAGTATCAACTTGATCAATGGTGGCTCAAAGTTTGGTGTTGACTGTGAGGTGGTACTGTTTATTTTCATTTAGCGAGCTACTGAAGAGCATGGTCTCAGTTTTTTTTTTTGATTTAGTAACAGCTTGTGTTGCAACAGCCAGTTTTTAATTGATGTGAAACCCCGCTGGAGGATTCCTTGCAGTGCTACAGGATCATAATGAGAGGCAAGGATAACTGCATTGTCTGCATAGAGCATGATTTGTTCTGGATTTGAGTCTGTAAGTGTGTGCAGGAATAGGCTAAAGAGGAGGGGGCCTAGGATGGACCACCAGAGAGGACTGGTGTAGAAGCAGAGCGTGTTTCAGCTATTTTTACTCCTTGGGTCCAGTTGCCTAGATAGTTATTGAATCAGTTGACTGAATCAGGTGAGAGCCCAGCCTTCCGAGTGTTGCACAAGTAGGAGATGGTGGTTGACAGTATCAAAGGCCTTAGATCGATGAACACATCCCCTGTTAGTTTACCATTATCCAATGAGTGGTGAATGGCGCCGGTGAATTCAAGTAATGCTGTGGAAGTGCTGTGATCCTTTGTAAAACTGTGTTGTGCTTGCAAAGCATGTTGTATATGTCCAGGAATTCTGGGAGCTGGTCAGCCACAATATGTTCAAGGGTCTTAGAGAGAGGAGGTAGGATGGAGTTTGGGCGGAAATTTTAATGGGCAGTTTTTACATCACTTTTGAATATAGGGGTCACAGGGGCCAGTTTCCATTTGTCTGGGAATTGGCTGAGGCTGAGGGAGAGGTTGAAGATCTTAGTCAGTGGTCTGAGTACTTCTTCAAGGGTGAGGGATGGAAGTGTGAGGTCAAGAGAGTCGCTGCTGGATCTAGACTTGGCGATAGCTTTTGTGACATAGCTGTATCTTGACCAATTTAGAGTAGAAAGGAGGATGGTTTGAGGAGGCAGAGGCAACAGGGTGCATTGGAGCATACTCTTTGCTAAAGAAATTGAGGGGGAAATACAGAACCAAGGCCAGGGAAAGCAGTATTGAACGTATCTGCAATAATTTTCGGATCAAGTATGGTAACCCCGTCTATACAGAGCATGGATGGGGGGGATTTTGACTGCTTCCTGGTAACTTCTTTAATGTTGTTCCAGAAATGTCTTCCATTTCCCCAGGAATTTGTGAGAGCACTCTTAAAAATAGGCAGATTTCGATTGCCGGATGGCTTTGGTGCAGTCATTTCGAGAACGTTTATAGTTATAAGTGTCAATTTGCCTCCCAGAGTTTCTAGCTAGTTCCCATAATTGATCCCTTTCTTTTAGACACCTTAGGAGGTCTCCTGTGAGCCATGGGTTAGAGATGGCATTTACTTTATGCTTTTTGAGCAGAGCAAATTTGTTGCAGGTTCCATTAAAGGTATTAATAAAGTGGTCATGGGCGGTGTTTACATCTGTTGCATTAAAAATTGGTGACCAGTCCAGTTGAAGAAGGTAGATTTTGAGATAATTGAGATGGCCACAGGGCAAGACTCTGCTGCTTATGGTTCTCAGGGGTGGCTTGCTGAATTTATTTGTCCAGGTGCAACTGACAGGGGAGAAGTCACTGATTATGTCAGGATGGACAGTGGTGTTGGAGATCTGGGTGGGGTGATTGGTAAGTATTCAATCCAGAAGGGTGCTGATGCCTGTTTTATAGTTTTTTCCTGGTTGGTGAGTCAACCATCTGGGTGAGGTTTGCTACTGCTATAGAATCCCTGTAGGCTGCAGCCTCTACAGCAGGCCAGTTTATATTAAAGTCCCCGATAAGGATAGACTCAGAGTCTGGTGGGAGAGGCCTGACAAAGTCCAGGGCTGCATTCAGGCCAGAGCCTTGTTCTTTTGGAGGAATATAGATTATGATAACTGTAAGGGATTTGTTATGAGCGCCAAGGAGGATTTTTATAGGTAGAATCTGTGCAGCACTGGTCTGGGGAGCAGTGCTAATGTGGTAACCCACATAGGTATTCTTTAGGTATGCTGTGCATCCACCACCCCTTTTAGTCGTTCCGTCAAGCCAAAAAACATTGTATCCAGGGAGGGCTATGGCATGGTCCAGGACAGATGGAGAGAGACAGGTTTCAACAATACCTAGAATGTCTGGACAGTGTTGGCTAGCAAAGGCCTAAAGGGCATCACGTTTGTGTAGGGGACTACAGATATTGAGTGACATGATAGAGAGGGCCCCTGGGTGATTTTTGAGGTTTGGAGCCTTAGTGGGTGTTGGGCTAGGATTAGGGTGAACGTTGCCAGATAAAAGCAGAAGAAGAAGCACTAGTTTCATGGTACACAGGCATAGTTCTCTGTTTATGCGCTTTCGCCTTTGTGTCTGGTGTGCACGCTACTCACTACGTGAGTCAAAGGGTGATAGCATAGGCTAAGGGTAAGAGCAGTATGAGAGGAAAATGGGGAAGCCAAAAAGCATAAGTGGGAGAGGGTGGCTTCATGTGGGAAGTCTGATCTTTCTTAATGGATGTGTGCTTGTCTTTGAGGTCTATTCACAACTGTTTGGGAGAACAAAGTGAAGTTTCTAACAAAGGATATTTACATCCTGCATATGCCCTAGGCTAATGTTCATCATCTTCAGGAATTTAACACTTTCTGGGTCTTTGATCTACAGTAACAATCAGTTTTCTGGTCCACAGTAGCTCACCATGAGTCACTCAGAAACACTCACCCTTGCTACAGTAAACATTTGCAATCTCCTCTACCTCTCACACTTACCATTCAAGCTTGATAAGAGCAACCTGGCACCATGGCAAATCCTCCCTACCCTCACTTGTGGCACCCTTCTACAAAGGACTGGGTGCAAATGACAGCTCATGCTGCTGGAAAGTTGACAAATCAACACCTGCTCCTAGCCATTACCCTATACTGGGACTCTAAATGACTACACTGTACTCAAACTAACAAGAAACAGAGGCGTTGCATGTTATACTATGAGCTGCGGCAGATGTCCCTTAAAATCCTGCTCCTCCTCCTTCTGATATCAGGAAGTGTCCATCCAAACCCTGGCCCTGTTTCTACCAGGGTAACAAATCTAGCAAAAATGAAGGGGGGGTCTCATCATCGCCACCTTAAATATCTGTAGCCTCCTTCCAAAACTGGCCTCCCTTCAAGTCTTTGCCAGTCAACACAATCCTGACATACTAGCCATTGTTGAAACCTGGCTGACACCAAGCACTCCGGACCATGCCATCTCACTACAAGGCTACAATATTTTCAGACTGGACAGGACTAATGGGGGGTTGTGCTATTTACATTAAGGACAACCTCTCTAGCCACCCTGTCTGCTTTTCCACCACTAACTCATCTGTGCAATTTCTCCCTGTCAAGCTACTACTTGGTGCCCAAAATAAAGTGCTTACTGTGGCCATTGTCTGTATCCCTCCTAAACATTCAGGGTCCGGCCTCCAGACTGCTCTTGAATTTGTAAGATCGCAACCACCTGACACCGAGCTCCTTCTCCTTGGTGACTTTAATATAAATTGGCTCGCATCAGACGTTCGGTTCCTCAAGGATGCTATCCTAGCAGCTAACCTAACGCAGATGGTGAGCTCCCCCACTAGAAGAAACTACAAAACTGGAACTTGCACTCTTATTGACTGGATCCTTGCTAACCACCCAGCCTGCATAAAAAACACAGTTGTTCTCCCAGACTCTCTCAGTGACCACTCCCCTGTGATCTGTACCTGGACAAATAAGTTTCAAAAAATCACCTCTAAAAACCATCTCAAGAAGAGTTCTATCCCGTGGAAACCTTACTAAGCTCAAGACCTGTCTTTTACAGCAAGACTGGTCCCCAGTATATAATACTCTAGATGTTGACACGGACCTAGATTATTTTATCACAACTTTCAACACTGCCTGTGTCACCTACACACCAGTAAAAAAGTGTAAAATAAAAGCGCTCTCAAATCCCTGGCTCATGGCCAAACTACTGGCCCAACTCAAAGCTCTGGACCACCTCTGAGCCATGGCCAGAGCCACAGGCACCTTGACAGATATCCAGAAGTATAAACAGGCACGAAACCAATTTACCAAGCAAATACGACTAATGAAGAGCTCCTATTTCAAAAATGCCCTCGCAAACTCCTGGGGTGGTGGGAGATCATTCTGGGACAACATCAGAAATATCACAGGTAAGCAGTCCAAATCCTCTCCCACTACAATGACTGTCAATGGAACCACTACCTTAGACCCAATGGTCATGGCAAAGGCCTTAAATAAAACTTTCACTGACCTCAGTGTGGTCCTCCCACCAGACTTCTTCTCTGACATGGACTCACCAAAACAAACATCTTCTACTGCCTCACCTGACCAACCACTTTTCTACTTCAAAATAGTTAAGGTACATGAAGTCTACAAATATATAAAAAAGGCTATCTCTAAATCCAGAGCAAGCAATGATACTATTGATCTTAAAATTCTGTCCCTTATCCTGGAAGAGGTGGTACACTCACTTACCAAAATTTCAATCTCTCCCTCTGCCTTAGTCAATTTCCCAGCAAATGAAAGTCTGCTATGGTCACAGCAGTGTTCAAAAGTGGCGACAAGTCCCTACCAGGAAACTATCAGCCTATATCTATACTTCCACCCCTCTCCAAGGCCCTCGAACACATTGTGGCTGACCAACTCTCAGACTACCTGCATAAGTATAACATACTCTGCTTGCAGCAACGTGGATTTAGGAAAGGACACAGTACATCGACCGCCCTACTGGAATTCTCAGGAGAAATTCACACTGCCTTGGACAAAGGATATCAAAGCAGAGCTGTTTTCATTGACCTAACAAAGACATTTGATATTGTTCACCATGGCTTACTTATCACACAACTACACAGTCTTGGGCTCTCAGAAGGACCAGGTGCCTGGGTTAAAAGTTACCTGGCTCAGCGCTCTCAATCAGTAAAAATCTCGGAGTTCTCTCAGACTCAAAACCTCTCAGGTGTTCCACAGGGGTCAATCCTAGGCCCCTTCCTTTTCAGCATTTTCCTAAACTCTCTCCCCAAATCCTGCCCAGAACAAATAATCCTTTATGCTGATGATGCCGTGATTCTCTCCTCTCAGAAGGACCAGAAACCCTTACTCCAGAGCCTGCAACTTGCTTTCTCCAATGTTGAAAAGTGGTTCCTAGATCACAGGCTGGTCCTAAATCACAAAAAAACAAAATCCATGCTTTTCTCCAGTCCACAAAACAGAAAAAGACAAATTCCACTTACTATCAAAACATACCCAGGAAATACCCCTGAACAAGTGTCAACATTTAAATACCTTAGAATCACCTTTGATCAAGGTCTTACCTTTGGACCCACATTGATAACACAGTGAAAACGTTGAACCAGCGCATTGGTATCCTGTTCCAAAACTGGCAATTCCTTACCCAAGCTGCGCTGAGGATTGCTATCCAAAGCTCTGTCATCTCAATCATAGACTATGGCTTAATTATCTATTGCTCTGCCACTACCACTGCACTAAGGCGCATCACAATCACCCTAAACAAGGCTTGTCGGCTGCTCACTGGAGCGCAAAGGCATACTCATACATGTGAGCTCTAAACTGAAACAGGATGGTTGCAACTCTCAAATAGCAAAAGGTACTTCACATGTTTGATGGCAAAAAAATCCATCTTGGGCCACACTCTGCTGTGTATCCAAGACCTACTTTGCCCGAATACCAGCATCCATCCCACCAGAAAATTGGAACACCAGCCTCTCCAGGTCCCCAGAAGCCGGACCACACAGGGCCAAAGATCTTTTGCCTATCATGCCCCCAGCTGGTACAATGCCCTGAACTTGCTCATTACATCCTCCATATCGCTAGGAGCTTTCAAATCTATGTTTTACTCTCATCTCTCAGCCTCTAGCTCCTGTGACTGCCTTGACTAATGATTCTTCCCTCGTGGCTGTTTTTACTGTTTTTCATCCTCCTCCTCCTCCTCCTCTGTTCCTTTCTTGACAAAGGCATCTGAGTACCTGTAACTACTCTAAGTCTGCTCCCCTCCCCATATCTCCTCCTACCCTTCCCACCTTGACCATTCCTCCAATGTTTTGTTTTTTTTCCTGTGATGTACTGTATTATATTGGCTTATTCAAACCTTTATAATTTGCTGACCATTCTATGTAACATGTCTTGTTTGTTTGTACATTGATGATGTGGAACCTTTGTAAAAGATCCATTGGCTCAAAGGTAATAATTCCTAGAACAATAAACTAAACTGATCCTGACTGCCAGTGTCCATACATATGTGAACAACATTTCAGATCTCTGATTTTAAAGGTGACTGATTTGTAAGCCTCCAAAGATTTGGAATTCTAAAATTACATTCTGCAATAATGTAAACTGTTGACTTGTAAACTCCTATAAGTTTAAAGCTTGAGAGCAGAATATCACATGTGCTGCTAGGTTCATTGACCCTAAATATTAGTGTCTAAGGCAACACCAATGTCCCAGCATCAGAGTGTTAAGCTGCCATGCTGACAACCCGAGTTCAGAAATGAGGGCAGGAAGTCATGTTGGAAGGCGAGTCATGGCTAAAACTTAAAACTGCTATAACCAGTACTTCTCTATTTAGCAGTTTCTATAAATCTTCCAAGAAAGTATGCATCTAAGTTTTCAATTATTTAGCTCCAAAGGTGGCTCAGTTGTAAACACAGAAATATTTTCAGAAATGTTAACCGGACTGTCATATTTTTAGATTGTGAGTCCCTATAACTTCTACAGCCGTCATCCAAATGTTAGGATTCTTGGCATGCCTTAGGATAGACATTATGCATGCCACATTGCAGACCACTCGCTAATACATGGACTGAGTTGCAGCTCAAAAATGAATTTTGGAAAATTCCCCCCCAAAATGGCAACATTTTACAACATTTTGCAGAATGTTAAGAAAATTCCACAAATTCAGAATTTGCTAATTTTGCCCAGCTCTATAATGTGTAATAGTTTTAGCACATTCGATGTCCAAATTTTGAAATGTGTTAATGAAATCAAATAAGTAATTAGATGCAGTTTTACACTGCACCATTACAAGGACAGTAACATTTTGCAGCTCTTTCTGATGATAGGATATTACATACAAACATACATATAACATATGAATCTGTCAGCTGAAACAGGCCTTATGGGCTATCAAGTTAGTCTGCTCAAATGCATAGCTAGCAACCTTATATTGCAACTGCCCTCTTTGCTCTCCCCCCTCTCTCCTTTGCTCCACATTGCACCCTGTCCCATGCCCTTTTAAAAATGTCATCCTACAGGATACCACCTCCTTGGGTAGAGTGTTTCATTTCTTCACCACCATCTCCATGAAAAAATTCCCCTCATCATTCTCTGATATCTTCCGCCCTCCAACCAGACCATGCCATCTTGTGTCCGTTCCTCTCCTCAGCTTAAATATCCCTGTCTGTGCCCATTTTTTTAATCCTCTTCAAATATTTGAAGGTCTCAATCATATTCCCCAATCCCTCCTCTCTCCCAAGGTGTACATATTCAACTCAGTCAGCATGTCCTCATAGGTTTTACTCTCCAGTCTCTGTATCATCTTAGTTGCCTTGAGCTGTACTCCTTCCAGTGATCTGATATCCTTGTTCAGAAAGGGATGCCACTACTGCACACACTACTCCAAATGTGGCCTGATTAGTGTCCTGTACAGTGGCAGGATCCTGTCCCTATTTCTGGATGAGATTCCTCTCATAGTACACCCTAGCATTTTGTTGGCCTTAGCTGCTGTCTTCCTGCACTGAGTTGAGTTGTTCATCTAACCCAATATGATAACCCATAGGTTCTGCTCCTCCTTGGTGGCCTCTATCTGAACCCCACCCAACTGGTAGCTCCTCCCTGGGTTCCTTGCTCTGAAATGCTGGCAATCACAAGGGAAGAAAGAGACTTGGGTATCATCATCACAGATGACCTGAAACCATCCAAGCAGACCACTAATGCAGTAGGTAATGCTAGAGGGATGTTGGGGTGTATTAGTAGGGGTATCACAAGTCATAAGAGGGAGGTAATAATTCCTCTTTACAAGACACTGATTATGCCCCATCTGGAGTACTGTGTGCAGTACTGGAGGCTGCACCTGCACAAGGACAGTAAGAAAATGGAGGCAGTCCAGAGATGGGCAACCAAAATGGTGCTGGGACTGCATCAGAAAACATATAAGGACAGATTAACAGAGCTCAATATGTATACCCTAAAGCTGGCCCAGTGGCACTGAGGGTTGAGGTGCTGGATGCCACACCTCGCACCATACCTGTGACCTGGATTCGGGAATGAGCCTGGGCCACTGGAGGTTGGCTGAGGAGGGAGAGGATTGAGCATCCAGAGGACTGCTCTCCTCTCCCTAGGAGGGGTTCTGGGGGCTGCTCGGCATCCTAGCAATCCCCAATGGAGATCGGGGGCAGCACAGGTATGCCAGACAGAATGAGAGGGGGTGGGAATGTGGCAGACGTCAGCAGGCAAGCCGTGCACAGATGTCATTGCACATCACACTCCCAAAGGGGAAAAACAATAAAAGCATGGAAACAACCTGCCTGAGACTGTGGCAATGATGTGGGCACCAGAGGCAGGACACACATCTCACTGCCAGTCCGATCTCTGAGGAACTCTTGGCTGACCCGGCAATTATGGTAAGCCCTCTCTAATGTCAGATAGACCACTGAGGGTGAGTGGGCCCGGCCTGGGGTGTGAACTGCTGCACTAGAGTTGCCTGGTTGTCAGGGGAGTCCCAGTCGAAGTCTCAGTGTTCAGGCAGGGGGGAGTAGTATTCCTCACCATGTGTGCACCTCAGAAGGATGCCCAGCCCAGGAGGAGCATAAATAAAATGATAAAAAAATAAAATATGTATGCCCTAGAGCCTAGAGCAAAGGAGGGAGGGAGGGAGGAGATAGAGAGAGAGAGAGAGGTGATATGATCAAAGCATTCAAACATCTTAAAGGTATTAACATGGTGAAAGAGTCTAACATGTTTCAATATAAGACAAATAGTAGGATGAGAGGGCACAGCATGAGATTAGACGGAGGTTGATTAAGGGGGAATGTGAGGATGTTCTTTTTCACAGAAAGGGTTGTGGATGCAATTAATGGCCTACCTCAGGAAGTGTGGATATGAATACAGTACAGGGCTTCAAACAGGAATGGGACAGGCATGAGGGAGCAATACAGATGAGTATGAATAGCAAGTCCATTGACAGAGAAGAAGAAGAAGAAGAATCAGCATTTATATAGCGCTTTTCATACACAGTATCCTAAAGCGCTTTACAAGCAATGCCAGATTGGTAGTGAAGTGACTGAATGTGTGGTGGTGACCACATCGCACATCATCACCCCACACACAGCCTGCATAGTTGCCTGAACTGGTTTATGGGAAGGGGAATGTTGGCCAGAACACTTGGAATGTTCCCTGCTCTTTAAGAAGAGTACCCTGGGTTCTTTTACTTCCACTTGGACAAACACCAGGACAACACGAGGATGGGCAAAAGGGACCTCGGGTTAACATCTCATCCGAAGGACGGTACTCAGATAGATATGCAAATCCATTGTAGTACTGAAAAAGATCCCTCCAGGGCCCAACATTACGTTTTTTATTTTCAGATTTTTAGCCACTAAGACACACAGAGACAAAACTTGTTTCCAGGTGCATGCCAGGAACACAGGGAGGTTAGGTGACTTGTTTAGGTTTACAAAGTATGCATGTGACAGTTGTGGATTTCAAGCCCATGTCTGCCTTAATTCACTCACAACACTCCCAGAAAAATAGGAAGCCAGCACTCATTAGGAGTACAGGCCTATTGTACATTCATAAGGTAGATAAAATGTGCAGAGTGGATGGGCCTTGCAGCCCTTATCTGCCATCAACTTCTATGTTTCTAAGTGCATAACCTTGCACTTCTTCACATTGAAGCTCAATTGCTACTTTTCCGACCACTTTTCCAGTTTGGTCAGGTCCTCCTGTAGCTCCTGCCACCCTACGTTGTCATCCACCACCATGCCAATATTGGAATAATCTGCAAACAGACTGATCTTGCTCCTGATGTTATGTGAGAAATCCAATATGACTAACCCAAGCAACACCATACCCAGCACTGTGCCTTGTGGTACCCCACTTGTCACCACCTTTGGGGATGACAGTGACCCCCACCACCACCACCACCACCCATTGCTGCTTCACCTTCAGCTACTTCATGATCCAGCATATTTTTGTTGTCTCTGTCCCCTACATATTGTAACTTCCCCCCCAGCCACCCACGAGGCACTGAATCAAAGGCCTTGCTGTAGTCTAAATATGGTACATCCACTGCATGGCCTTTTTCCAGTTCCCTCATTACCCAGTCTTAGTACAGTACTCAATTTGATTGCTCTGGCAGTATCTTCCAGAGATGAATCCATGCTGCTGACCATACTGGAGTCCATTTTCCTCCAAAAAGGTCACCAGCCTCTCTTTCAGGATTGCTCCCATAAGTTCTCTTACAATGGATGTGAGGCTTACATGTCGGAATTACCTGGTTTAGCCTTTGGGCCACTCTTGTTATTTATTTATGTCTACCTCCTGCACTTTCAATCAGCTGAATGTGGGATACAGTCCTGCAAAAGCCTCTGAAGTTTCCTAAACCACCACAAACTGATGCTAACTGAATACATATCAGAAACAATGGTGGTGGCAGTAAAAATGCCATTTTGTCTTCTTGAAGCTACCATTTTCCATGGGGTTTTGTGAGCATTTGCATAAATAGCCAATAGATCACAGGACTGCAATTTGCATTTTGCAGCTGCCCCATTGTAGAATATAGCTGATGTTAAAGAAATACAACTACCTTAATACAGATTGCAGGCAAAAATGGATACACATGTCCCTGAAAAACAGGAAGTCAGCACTCAACATTTCCCATGTAAAAAGGTGCATAAACCACAAGCTTCTGTAACTGCAGTACTGTTTTATTCTCTTTTGCACAACAATACAAAGGTGCAGCAATTAATAAAGGTTGTATTTCGTGCCCTTTGTATATGGGAGGAAGTGAGTGCTGGCTTCCTATTTTTCTGGGAGTGTTGTGAGCGAATTAAGGTAGACATGGTCTTGAAATCCACAACTGTCACATGCATACTTTGTAAACCTGAACAAGTCACCTAACCTCCCTGTGTTCTTGGCATGCACCTGGAAACAAGTTATGTCTCTTTGTGTCTTACTGGCTAAAAATCTGAAAATAAAACATGTAATATTGGGCCCTGGAGGGATCTTTTTCAGTACTACAATGTATTTGCATATCTATCTGAGGCACAATAATGAAATCACATAAGAAGAGAAATACATCTGCTGTTCAATAAATTGATAGTGATGATAACAAGAAGTATAAAACCTCGGGCTAATGGAAAAGTACAGGACACTGAACGCTATGCTCACATTAAGGAAAGATGCCTGACTGATGAATATGAAATGTGTTTGACTCACCACATAACATGTTATCTTCGCATAAACTTATTACACATGAAGATAACAGTAATCTAAGGTGCTATGCCATGCATAATAGACCACATTTTAATACAGCCTTATTCACTTTATGCCTGTCTAATGTTTTTCTGCTGTTTTGTTAATGTGAGGAAGTATTTTTTTTGACAGAGAGGGTTGTGGTACATTTAACAGCCATTCTGCAGAGGTAGTAGAGTCAAAAACAATGGGGGTTGGGGGATTCCAGAATGCATGGGACAGACATAAGGCATTTCTAGTGGGGGGTAGGAAGAAGTAGGCAGTTGGTTAACTAGGATCTGCAGCCTATCCATTAGGTAGGGAAATGGGCAGATTAGGTGGGCCAAGTTCTCCTTACCTGCCATAAAATTCTGTGCTTCTGTTTCTGACATTGCTACCCATATACACTTGATAATAACAAGTGAACTAATAGCCATGAATTGAAATTATCTGTATTTGTAAACTATCTATTATATACTTTGGGATTATAAATTGTGCATGTCAATAAAAACAAGCAGATGTCAATGTCGAATGTTGTCTCACTGGCATTGGCATTGGTATTGCCGGAGTTAGACACATAATAGGAATGGCAGTGAAATATTGAAGTGATGCCAACCCCACCCCCCATCCTGCAGAGACTGACAGGCATTGGGGTGTGCCTTTGGATCATCAGCTATAATGCTCATGCCATTATACCTCATCCTACCCTGTAGATACTGGCAAGTGTCATGGTGTGCATTGGGGTATTTGGGCATTATACTTACCCCATTCCATAAGGAAATATGCCGAGCTGGGTGCAGAATAGGAGAATGGGGTGAACTTTGTGGCCGAACACTGCAAGGCACACCACGATGTGTGTCACTCGCTGCAGGGTGGGGGTGGGGGTGGAATAGGGAGCATTACAGCCAATGATCCCAAGGTATACCCCTGATGCCTGTCAGTCTGCACAGGGTGGGGTGTTACAGTTGGAAACCCTAACACCGTAGGCATGTGTTGGTATATTCACTCTAAATTTTCAACATGGGCTTTTTGTGACCCCACCTCATGAAGAGTGGCACTATCAGTTTGTTAGCTGAAAGGTGGCTTTGCACAGCGGCTATGCCATTTGGTGACACAGGTCAGAAAACACATTCTGGGCTGTATGTAAAGAATGAGAACTGTATTGTTCATGAGAAGGTGTAAAAAAATGGCAACATTGAAAATCTGGAGTGAAAATATGAAAATTGGCGAAGTCATGAGCATGCACAGAAACTGTGCAATACATGTCTGTAACTCAATTATTTTTGGGATTTTTTTAAACACATTTTCAACACAGGCATTTTGTGACCTTTCCTCATGAACAGTAGCACTGTGATTTTGTTAATTTGTTCCAAAAGTTGATTCCACGGGCCACAGTGACCATGTCATTGTGTGCCACAGGTGCGAAAACACATTTTGGGTAAGATGTAAAAGTGATGGCTATACTATTCATAAGGAGGTGTGAAAAAATGCCAGTGTTGAAAATGTGGCATGAAAATATTGCAAATTTGCGAAGTTACAGGAGTGCATGGGAACTGCACAATGCACGCTTGTAACACAGTCATTTTATAGACTTTGGTCACCAAATTTTCAACATAGGCATTATATGACCTCTGCTCATGAATAGTGTCACCGTCATTCCTCAAACTGTCCTGAAAACTGATTTCGTGCAGAGACCATGCTATTCTGTGCCACATGTGTGAAAACACATTTTGGCCAGGATATGTAAAATGACAGCTGTACTGTTCATAAGGAGGTGTGGAAAAATGCCAGTTTTGAATTTTGAAAATCTGGAGTGAAAATATTACAAATTCACAAAGTTATGAGTGTGCATGGAAACAGCACAACGCAAACACGTAAAACAGCCATTTTTTGGATTTTTTCCACCACATTTGCAACATAGGCTTTTTTAGAACCCTCCTCATGAACAGTGGCACTGTTGTTTCATTAATTGGTCCAGAAAGGTGATTCCACACAGTGACTGCGAAATCACCTTTCAGGACCGGATAACACCACGACAGTGACTGAATTCAAGGGGAGGGGTCCCAATAACCCCATGTTGAAAATGTGGCATCAAAATTCCCCAAAATGCCCAAGATATACACCAAAGTTGATAACACCCTATTTATGCCATTATACTGCTTTCCAACATTTCTTCAGTTTGTGGTCGGCTTTGAAGAGTGCAGATGTGTTCCCAGTCCACTGAAGATTGCTGCACCAGACTCCATAGGTAAGTATGGGGTGAGGGGGTGTGGGGAGGCAGGGTGTGCAGAGGGTGGGCACAGGTTGGGGAAGGGACAGGGAGACCACGATGGACAGTTTTCTGTTTTACAGGTAACAAAAAAAAAAAGGGAACATCGAGGGACATTTTTTTTTTCAGGGACATTTGCCACACTGGGGTGGGCTCCCAGCATGCCACCTGATTGTTTTGGGGGGGCTGTAGCCGACAGGGGATTGGGCACCCCATTGACACATATGAAAGGGGGGCAAGAGCCGTGGGAGATTGGGCACCCCCTTTGGCACACAACAGATGGGGGAGACATTATACCAATAGGGAGTGGGCTCCCCCATCAGCAAAATAAAAAGGGAAGAGGGGACTGTAGCCAACGGGGACTGGGCCCTGCGTTGGCAAAGAATGACTGTTGGGTGGGGATCGCATGATGCCGAGGGGGAATGGGCACCCCCTCAGCACATACTTGGGGGATCATTATACCAATGGGAAGTGGGATCCCCATCAGCAAATGAAGTGGGTCAAAGTATGTGACAGGGGGATTGGGCATCCCTGTAGTCAGGCGGCGGCAGTCAGTGCCGCCATGTTTACATCGGGAGGCGTGTTATTGTTCCACTGCAATGAAAAGCTTGCTTTTCATTGGAGCAGACCTTTTCTTAGATCTGGTGGCCATATTCTGAATTGCTGGTGTGGCACCTGCATGCTGGCCTTTTGGGGAATGAGGGATGCACCTACTGATGTGTCCCCTGCATTCGCCCACAGTGACTGCATCTCCACATCTGCTATTACTGCAATATGTTGATTTGTGCCCAAGCGTGAGTCAACATAAAAATACCTATTACATTTCTGATCAGGAGGCAGTATAGTGCAGAGGTTTAGGACTCTGAGCTGTAAACCTGGAGACCGAGTTTGAATCCTGCAGCCCCCATGTGCATACTGCATCACCCTGAGCAAGTCACTTAATTTCCTTATGCTCCCAGGTAGCAACTGGAAAAAACTTTTGCTTAATGAACCTTTCCTGGTTAAACAATGTCCCCTTTCCCTTTTCTGTTATTACCACACATACAAAGTCTACAGTAATGAGCGAACTAATTGCAGTTCAGTTGAAATTATCTGTATTTGTAAAATAGCCATCCAATACCTTGGGATTTTAAACCATAACCTAAATGCCTATTAAAGGAATTCCAGCTTCACCTGAAAACAGACTTGAGCATTATAATTCAGAAAAGCAAACACAAATACAACATTCACTATGGTACCCAGGTATCATTTTCAGTTAATCCATATGCTTGGTCTCTGTTTTCCTAATTAATACAGTACTACCCATACATCCTCTAGGAGATAAAACATGTACTATTCACACACTCTGCCTCCTTAGTCAATGGCAAGTTTAGCAAAATTAATATGTACTATAAAAGACAATGATTGTGCTGTTTAATGTCTTATGTAGAGATGTGACATTTTACTTTGCCAGCAAAGTTCTGGCAAAGCTGCAGAATTCACCTTCGCAAAGTACTTTTTTGAAGTTCCCACATTTCCATTTCAGAATGGGCTTTCCTGATCATTTTTCATGAGAAGTCATCATGAGGTGGCTACTCTGCCATTGAATTTCATGACATCATGTGGGAAATGACACTTTGCCTGCTGCAGACTTCATGAAATCAACACTGCATGTCTTGAAGTTGGGTTACACTTTGTGAATTCACAGCCAGTCCTCCAGTACATCAGTAGCACTACTGCTCATGATGCCAATAGCCTGGATTCAGAAGTGAATCTAGGTAGTCAAAGGGCAGGCCATGGAGAGGAGGATCTAGCATGTGTCTGAATGCTCTTCTCCTCATGGGGGGAGGGTGGGCAGAGCCCAGTGTTTGCCTGGTCTCAGGTGGAAGCTGGGGGAAAGGCAGCTTGGGCCAGAAGTTCAGGCATTGTGACAGACACTGGCACATATCAGGCGGGAGTGTGTGGCATACACCATAACATCTTTGCAAGTCATGCTTCCCAGAGGACAGGAACATAAAAAATGCCAGTGGTACGATGCCGGTAGGCACTCACAGTTCCCACATCTGAGTAACTGGGCTCACCAGCACACACTGTATCCGGTCCTTGGTGGGAACTAGGGAACCCTCAGACCTTACCAGGGGGGCGGAAAACCCAGGAGGGAAGATGGCTGTTGATAAGTCCCTATAGAAGATGGGGTGATGGGCCATCAGTGAGAAAGGGAAAAAAAAAACACTTTATGAATTCATTTGTGATATAATGCATGTCAACTTCAAACATCTCTAGTCTTATCCACTTTAATATTCCCCTAGAGGTGAAGTGTAGCTCTCACCCATGTTACGAAAGCATAACAGTGTCTTTTTATGACATTAAAAAATTTGTGAACTTACTTTACAATATTCACTTGTAAATCTCAGACTTAAAGACTTTCAGTACAGTTCATAGTTTTTTGGAACAATACATTTTGTTATCAGAGTTCAGTGTTTTTAATATGATAGATATAATTTAGTACCATTACAAACTAGAATTTCCTGTACAAAATAGCAAAGTGTTTTACTAGTCTCTAAACTATTTGAATATAGTTTAAAGCTGACTTGTGGATTAAATATATTTACCAATGCCAAGGAAGTATAACTAGAATTGTTTTTCCACGTCTTACCGTAACAAAAGTGTTTACTTCTGTGCAAAGACAATAGCACATCCGTTAGTGAAATTCCTGTTCATTAGCTGAAAGTTCTTGTTTTCTGATGGAGGACACACTCAAATGCCTTCTTCCAAAGTTGAATCAGAGCTCTAACATTAATCCTCTGAAGTTTTCCTGAAGCTAAAAGTGAATTAGTCAGTGCCTTACTATAAATGCATTGGTAGGCACACCTACTCTTAACCCTTGCTGTGCTGTGGACTGATAGGTCAGTCCAGAATTCCTATGTGTTCCAATTCTGCTTGCCGGCCAAGGGTTAAAATAAAGAGAAATTCCCCTGTAACTGAGAACTCTGGCAAAAGAAACAACTGGTCCTGCCCTTCATTCAATGTACAAATCAAAAATGTGAAGGCACAGACACCTGCACAAGTGCACATACAATTCCATTGAATTTGATATCTCCAGATTCACAGAATGAACCAGAACTTTTTTTTCAGCCAGTGAACTTCTACTAACATTTCTGCAGGCAGAACAAGCATATTACTTTACAGTTTCTCCCCCGATAAAGTCACTACTAGTGAATCTGATTGTGTGCACAGTACTTAAAAAGGGGCAGGGCAGTAATAGTAGTAATAGTTTGTTTTTTTTTCAATTCATTGATAATATGAATCACATACTCAGCTGACCAAAGCTCATTTCCAATGAGGTCTTTATTGAAACAAAGTTTCTTTACCTAAAATTTATTTCATTCACTTGCTAAACTTCCTCATAACACATAGAATAAAATTGGGTTTTCATAGCTTAACTTATAAAGTAAGGTTGCTGTAACAATTCTATACATGCGAGTACCTATATTCCAAAGCATTAAGTGTTGTAGCCCTAGAGGTGCTTTCACCCTTTGCCTGAGGAAGAAAAAAGTTTAAAGTTGCACATTAATTTATTTATGCATTTTTTAATATCTAATGAAATAGAGTGTGTTGTCATGCTACTGAATTCCTTTTGTATTGGAACAACTTGATAAAATAGAAAGCACGGAATTAGCTGATTGACTTGTATGTCACATGCAGTTTCATAAGCAGAGCAGAGTCTTACTGCACTCCTCAGGTGGTAGTGTGCACTTGACTTTGCCACACAACTCACAGAAGCATTAAGTAAGATTTATCTCAGCACACAATCTGTCATGGTTTATAACTAGGGTGAAGTCTGTCGTCTTCACTGCAGAGTTAAAAAATGAATATGCTTTACTTAGTCTTTACTGCAAAGTGAAGGGAGCTGGGATTTTGTATAGTCCAGATATGTTGAAACTTTGTCAGTGAAAGACATTATGCTGTGTATTGTGAAATAAACCCTAGCGAACAGGTCACATGTCTGCTTTCCTGTTCAGAAGGATGGCAATATGCTGCATGCTGAAACAAGAAGTTTACCACAAGGCCACATGCACCGATTTCTACTTTGCAGAGCTGGGAGAATTAGCAAGAGCAATTCTCTGTGTGCTGAACAAAATTAGTATTAGTTCAAGGGTATAGAAATTCCTTAACCATGCAAGCCAAGGTGTTCAAATATATTTTTGAGGGGCAAGGCAGTATTTTGTTCTGCCACATGTTTGCATGCCTAGTAATGTTCTGACATGATTTTTCTTCTCTGTGTAAACAAGCCATGATGAAAATCCAGAAAATGGAACTTTTTTTAGTTCTTTCCATACTTTACACCTTATTGGTGTACACAACTGTTAGCAGCACACAAGGGACAACTGGGACAATGAAAAGGATTATGTATAAGCTAAGGGCAATGCAGAGGTTATGGATACATCTGAGGCCATGCACACAACCAGGGACAACAAACAATGTGATGGTGTATAAACCTCTGTACTCGTAGAAGAGTCATAAAAATGTGATGGCAAGAATTACCCTTTTAGCACAACGATTCTGCCCCTTACCCTTTCCCTACTTATCCCCTCATCCAGAAATCACCCTCCTTTTGCCCCCTGATCAACCCCTTGTGTCTGTCTCATGACCTTTTGAATCCCTCCACCATTTTGACCCCTGCTACCTCCTCTGGCAGACCATTTCAGGGTTCCCCCACCTTCTCAGTGAAGTAACATCCCCTCACATTGCCCCTAAACCTTCCTCCTTCTAACCTTAAACTATGACTCCTAGTTCTAGTACCTACTTGTCTTGGGAATAATTTCCCCCTATTTTATTAATTCCCTTCACATACTTAAACATTTCTGTCATGTCCCTCTCTCCCTTTTAGTCTCCAGTGGATACAGATCCAGCTCCCTCAACCTCTCCTCACAGGGCTTCCCATTCAATCCATGCACCATTTTATTGGCCCTTCTCTGAACCCTTTCAATCCCATTTTTGTCCTTGCATAGGTCAGGTCTTCAGAGGTAGACCCATTATTCCAGGTGTGGCCTCACAATGAATTTGTAACGGGGTATCAGCACCTCCCTCCTGCTTGTTATACCGGTCCCTATGCATGCCAACATTTTATTCACTTTGCCCACTACCTTGCTATATGGGGTCCCCACCTAAAGGTTATCCGAAATTATAATCCCCATGTCCTTCTCCTGCTCAGTTACCTTAATTACATCCCTCACCCAGTGTGCAATTTGCTTGTGAGTTATTCCACCCCACATGCATTACTATGCACTTTTCAGCATTGAATTTCAGCTGCCACATTTCTGACCACCCCTCAAAAACTCTTAGCTCTTCTCTCATATCCTTCACTCCTTCTGGGGTGTCCATACTATTGCAGATCTTCATACCATCTGCAAATAAGCAGAACTTCCCTGCAGCCTATCCTGCTTGTTGTTGGTATAGATATCTGGTTTCTGCCATTAGCTAGTTCTTCACCCACCTTGTTATTGTTATTTTCTGTCTCACCACCAAACTTTCAAGCTAATTTACCAACCTTCTGTGGGGGACACTGTTGAAGGCCTTCCTGAAATCCAGATAAGCCAAGTCTACTACCCCTCCCTGATCTAACCCTCTCGTCACCTAATTGAAAAACTTGATCAGGTTCATCTGGTATGACTTCCCTTGTGTAAAGCCAAGCTGACGGACATCCTACTGCCCACTTTTCACCAAGTAGCTGACAACCCTTGCTTTTAATATTGTCTCCATCACCTTCCCACCACCAAGGTGAGGATGACTAATATGTATACCCTAGAGCACAGGAGAGAGAGAGAGAGAGAGAGGTGATATGATTGAAACATTCAAACACCTTAAGGGCATTAACAAGGTGAAAGACTCTAACATGTTTCAATATAAGAAAAATAGCAGGACAAGAGGACAAAGCATGAGATTAGAGGGAGGCTGATTAAGGGGTAATGTGAGGAAGTTCTTTTTCACAGATAGGGTGGTGGTTGCATGGAACAGCCTACCCCAGGAAGTGGTGGATATGAATACAGTACAGGGCTTCAAACAGGCATGAGATAGGCATAAGGAAGCAATACAGATGAGTATGAATAGATAGGCCATTGACAGAGCAAAGGCCAATGGCATTTTTATAAGGTAGAAAAAGAAATGGGCAGACTGGATGGAACTTGCAGTCCTTATCTGCCATCAACTTCTGTGTTTCTATGTTTCCATGTAACTGGGCAACAACTGCCCACCTTCTCCTTGTTGGCACTCTCATGAAGTGGCACCATGCCTGCACTCTTCCAAACTTTTTGCACCCACCTTATATCCAGCAACAAGTTAAACAACCTTGATAGAAGTGCTGCCAGTTTTTCCCTTAGTTCTCTGAGTACCCTAGGATGCAAGGCGTCCAGACCCCTGATCTTGTCCATCCTCAACCTACTTAATTCCTCTCTATTCCTCTCCTCACTGATCTGGCTAGGATCCACCATTATGTTATCCCTTCCCATCTACCTTAATACTGGTCCCTTTCCTTCCCCTTCCACCATGAAGACCAAGCAGAAGTACCAGTTTAGCACCACAACCTTCTTGAAGTACCCTTCCGCTTGAACTTCCCTTTCACCCTTACAGTCCTCTGCCCTACTTTCCTCTTCTCTCCTATATACAGAAAACAATCGTATCACCCCTTTGGCCTGCTTAGCAATTCTCACCTCCAATCCTCCTTTTACTTTTCTAAACTCCTGCCCTGCCACCCTCTCCTTGTAGGTCTCCCTGTCTTCTTTTCCTGTGCAATCTTATATGCTCTGAATGGCCTTTTACTTTCCCCAGTTGCACCCCCCCCCCGGTGACACAGAGCAGCCTCTATCTTATTCTGTTTTTCCTCATCTTCTTCTTCATGCAGATTTATATGGCTTTTTGTAACGCACCCTTAATGGAATTCCAAAATTCTGCCACTTCTCCTATTTTCTCCATCCCCATTTGGTTCCTGAATATCTCCCTCATCCTGGCAAAATCTGCCTTTCCAGATGTCCAGGACCTCTGTGATAGTTCAGCTAGCTTCATTCCATATTGTAACCTTGAAGCTCACTCTATTATGGTTGTTTGTACCTAGGTTGACACCCAATCCAACTACTCCACACTATCAGCATTGGTGAGGACCAAGTCGAGGATGCTGCCACCCCTAGAGGGCTCCCTAACCAGCTGTTGCAGGAAAGCTGCCTGGTTTGATTTAATAATTTCTCTGCTCCTGGCTGACCTCACTGATGGGATATCACAGTCAATATCGGGGGGGGGGTTAAGGTCACCAACCAGCAGAATCTCCCCCTTCAGTGCTATCCCTTGAACCACCTGAAATATCTGCCTATCTACTTCATCCCCTTTACACTGGAGGCCTTTAAGTCACTTCAAAGCCTTATTGATGCCACAGACTGCTTTTCTAGAGTGACCCACAAGACGTCTGTCTTCCCTAACTCCTCTTGCCCTTCTGTCACCTTAATGTTATCAATGATGTACAATGAAACCCTCCCCCACTTCTGCCAGCTCTGTCCATCCTGAAAAGCCTATACCCCAAGATACCTACTTCCCATATCTGATGTTTAAACCACCATGACTCCATTATGGTTACAATATTCAGGCCTTCATCCACAATTATGGCCTCTAAGTCCACCATTTTGTTTCCCAAGCTTCTGGCAGTTTCTGAAAGTCCTTTGCACTATATACCCCCTCCTCTCTGACCACCCTCCCTTCCAAGCCTGCTCCCTTCCCTGCTCTCTTATGTGAGAGATTGCTAGCTAGTCCATTCTCTCTTCCTGTCAAACTCTCCCCCTTTCTAGCCTTGTACTCCCCCCTACTAGTTTAACCTCCCCTTAAGACCTTATTAGTATAACCTAGAAGATCCAACTCAGCATTCTTGCCTCCCCCTTACTTAGATGTAGTCTATCATTCCAATATAAGTCCTCATCCTCCCATGTACCCCCCAATCTCCTATACAGGCACACTCTTCCTTCCCAAATCCCTGATCTAGTCATTGATATCTCCAATTTTTTTCAGCCAAGCAATGCTGGCACAGGGCCCTGGCAAGACTTTTGAAAATGCCAAGGTGCTTGCCTCTTCCTGTATCCCTTTGAAAGTGCCTTAAACCTTCTCTGAACCTTCTCCACTTCATTGCTTACAAGATCATTTGTCCCCAAATGAATGATTAGGTGTGGTTTCCCCACTACCCTTGCACACACTCTGATTTTTGGCATTGTCCTCCAAGCCTCCATCCCCGGTTCACAAAAACTAACATCTGCCTGTAGGTTTTCCCCCTTCTGAACCAATGTAGTCCCTTAATGATGAAGTTCCCAAATACCATGGTATTATCCACTTCTACATCTAATGGATCTGATCTGGTTCCCAGTGGACCCTCCCTCCTGGTTCTTTTCTTCCTAATTGCATCCCCCCATCTACTTGCCCCCCAGTCCCCCCCAGTTCCTCAACTGTTCTCCCCTTGTGAAGCATTCCAGATGTTTGTCTGTTGAATCCTTCTTCTCTCCAGATATTCCCCCATTTATAAATCTCCGGCCTCCCCTATTTTCCTGTTTCCCTTGATTGACTCCTATCTCCTCCTGTGTTACCCCCCTTGCCATTTTCCTCCCTTTGCTCCCCTTGCTTACCTACTTTCTCACCCAGTGCCTTCTGTACCCTTTCCTCATTCATGCGCTACCCCCACCTCTCCTTCCACTGTTCTTCTATCTCTTCTGCCTATACCTCCACCCTATGTTACTAGCTGCCCACTGTCTTGCTGGATCTCTCCTTACCATGCCACTCTCACTCCCTTCCCATCTGCAAATCCCCCTTTCATGGCCTGTACTTGCTTCACTCTCCAATCCTTCCAGAATGCCCTGCTCAATCTTATCTGACAAAGTTGTGAACCTGTTGGACACCATAATACCACCCCAGTGGTTGCTGTTCCTCCCCTTGATGTTCAGGTATTTGCCCTTCCCTAGGCCCTTGAATTTCCTTTCCCCATTCTCCTCAACTCCTGCCATCCTTTGCGTCCTCCACAGCTTGGTTTGATCCCCTTTCCTTCCTTCATCCTCTGCCTTGCCCCTTAGCTCCATGCCCCAAGCCTGTCTCTTCCCTCTCTCTTTCCATTTTTACAGCCCCCCATATCCCATTGCTGCCATTGTAGCTCCCCCTACCCTTTGCCTTCCACTTCACCACCTCCTACCTCCCTAGACTGTTTATTTTTGTTGCTATTTGCCTCAGTCTGAGACCTGCCGGACAAATTCATATCCTCCACAGTGTCTCCATGAACACCGCTGGTCCACAACCATTTCACTCCACTATTCTGCCTGTTCTCCTGTGTACAAGTAATAAAGAAGATTCCAGGGGAAATCTGCTTTTAGTCTGTTCTATTTCTTATGATGCGGAGACGGTTGCTAGCGTGTGTCATTTCCATAATCTTTCAATATCTTGCCCCCTCTCTGGTGAATACCATACTCGAAGTCCATAAATCATAGAATATTTTATTGTATTCATTTGCTTTTCATCTGTACCCCAATGTTTTGCAACTACTGGCTTCTTCTGGGGAACTGTTAAATAAGTATAAAATATCTTTACACAATGCACTTAGTACTGTAAATCATTCTGTCATAATCACTGGTGTAAATATAAACACTACACCACAAAAGTGACTCAGTACAATGTACACACAGTGTTACTACCAACATATTGCCTCATTAAACCATCACATTACTGAAGCCTTACTAATCTTAATACTAGCCTAAATGGTTGCCACCTCATTCACAGGCCTTCACCGTCCATCAGCTGGCATTAAGTATATTATTTAATTTTTACCATTTAGCAGCATAATTACATGAATATATTCAAAGTGGATCTATTAGATAGATCAGTACTTCATGTTAGTGCCCCTTTAAATAAATTTCAATTGTGCAGATTCGCTTATGTAAACTTCTAAGCCACATTTCCCAATGTTACTATTTCAAAACATTGCTAAATGCTTACAACTTCTTCATAAACATAAATTAAATCTTAGTATATACATAAAACAATTTATACACAGGCTTGCACATTCACCTGTTTCTTTAATTCATTCTGGGTCTCTTTAGGCCCACATTCATTCCTAGCTGCTCGTTTAAGTTTTTCTGAAAGTGCAAACAACACTATTATTAGGTTTCAACCCTTCATTTGGTTTTGGCCTTCCCGCAACAAACTCCTAATCTTTTTATTACCTAGAAAAAATGTGGGTTTTACCACAAATCATTTCACTTCTCTTTCCAGTTTTCATCTGTCTGCATTATCCCCTCCTTTTATATGATACATAAACAAACCATTAATCCTTCACGTATTTCCACTTTTAAAAGACTTTATTTCTCAGCTGCAGTTCTACTTATACAGAGCTGGTGTTCATGTTTGCTCCTCCAACATCAGCGTGGCAGCAAGAGTTTGCCATTGGCCTACTTTCTCTTATACCCAGGTGGAGAGATCTCTGATGTCACTACCCAGCGTGCTAAGTGTCGTTGTCTAGCAGCAAACACTGCTAGGCAGTGCTCTCACCACATGGGTAATATTGGGCCCGATGTGTTTTACACTATTTTCTGAACTGTTTTTTTAACTTTAGCTACTGTTTTAAGTCAAATAATTTTTCTTTCTGTGTCCACTGATGTTCACAAGATGCCACTCCTTTTGCTACTTTTCTCACTACATGAGCAACAGAGGTTGAAAATTCATGGATGGGAGTGGGAAAGAAACATTTCACTATTTTCATATTTCTCATCCCCAATGCAGTATTATGACAGTTTGTGCTGGAGAGGAGGTTATTCTTTCATTATTCCCTCAATAAAAAATGTAAGACTTAGGTGTCACAAGCTTTCATTGTCTTTTCCGTCTATACACTTATACATCTCTCTTTTATTATTAATATTACCATTCCTTTCCAGCACACATGCCAGTTTATTTCCTCATTTAGGCCACATTCCTTGTATTAGGTGCCTAGTTCATAAATCCATCTCGTTTCTCTTCTTTCTAATACTCTCTGATTATCTCCTCCTTTCTCCGGTTTCTGCACTTTTTCAAGTCCCCAAAATCTCAACTTTATAACTGTATGTCCTCTCTCATTAAAGTGCTGAGCTGCTGAGGTACGCTCATCTTTAGACCTGATTCTACTTTTATGTTTGGAGATGCACTTCTTAAGCTCTCTAGAAATTTGCCCTACATAAAGTTGGTTGCAGGGTCACTGTAAGACATAGACAACACCCGTTGTATTGCAGTCTACGTGTTGTTTAATGTCATATTCCTTTCCTGTATATGGGTGCCTGAATTTGTCTTTTTTTGATGTGTTACTGCATGCAATACATTTATTGCATGGACATATTCCATTTTTCAATGGGCCCAGCAGAAATTGTCCATGTTCTGGCTCACAGTGTTCATGTACACCCTTGACCAATTTATCTCTTACACTTGGTGCTTTTTTGGAGGTTACAAAAAGTTTATTTTAAAAGCCCAGCTTGTCTCTGGATTATCTTGCAAGATCCTCCAGTGTTTCATGATAATTCTTCTTATCTTTGGCATTCCAACACAATGTGTGGTGCTAAATGTAAGCTTCCAATCAGTAATTGTCTTTTCCTTCATAGTTTTTCTTTTCTAATAGAGTTTCCTACAAATTCTTGTCACCCTCATTTTAGCTTATTTAATCACCCTAGGTGAGTATCCCCTAGTTTTAAATCTTTCCAGTGTTACTTTTTCTTCCTCCTTAAAGTCTATCGTCAAACTACAGTTGCACTTTGTCCTAAGCAGCTGTGAATAGGGAATACTGTCTCTGTTTCTGTCTGTTTCTTTTCTGTGAATCTTTGTCTCAAGTTTATTATCTAATTTAAAAATAGTAATATCTAAAAAGTTAACACTTTTTAATTTATAATCTGCTGTAAATGTCAGACTAGGATCACAGGTGTTTATTTATGTTAAGAATTCCTTCAATATCATCTCTTCACCCTGCCACAGGAGCAGTATATCATCGATAAATCTTTTCCAAAATATAATATACTAACTAAATGTACTACCATGTAGTTTGATTCTCAGTATAAATTTACTCTTAAATCTATACATGTATGCATTAGCATAACCAGGGGCTATACTGCTCCCCATTGCTGTGCCTTTCTTTTGGCCATAAAAATCATCTTCAAATTTGAAGTAGTTATTGTTTAGCACAAATAGTGCTAAGTCCATTAATAGGCCAGATTTAGGCCTCTGTTCACTCAGCCTCTTATCTAAAAGTAAATAGAGGGCATGTACTCCCTTGCATGTGGGAATGAAGTGCTGTATACAGATCCTTAACATCTATAGTTGCAGTGTCAGTGGCTCAGTAGGTAGCACACTCGCCTCTGAGGCCGGGAGATCAGAGGGCTGTGGGTTCAGTTCCCACATCTGGCACTTGGGTTAATATCCCAGTACTGACACTGTAATGCAGCATGAGAGGGGTGCTGCATTTCTGAGGTGCCGTCTTTCAGATGAGACGTTAAACCGAGGTCCCATCTGCCTGGATTGGTGGTAGTTCAGGTGGATGTTAAAGATCCCATGGCACCTATCGAAAAGAGTAGGGGAATTTCCCTGGTGTCCTGGCCAAATTTCCCTCATTCACTAAAAATACCACCAACAGCTTAATCTGGTTCAAGGTCAGTTGGCATTCATCTGTATCCCCCTCCCCCGGGTCGTGCCTGAAAATAGGCAGGATTTGTCTAGTCCACTTACCCGGTCAACAAAAGCTAAATAAATAAATATAGTGAATAATATTGTTTGCTCATTAATTTTATTTTGTGTGTTTATCAGGTGTAATGACTGCAGAATGTGTGTAGTATCTCTATTGTAGGTTTCTGCCCCCTCTCTTCGTATCTGTATAATCACACATTTCCTGTATCTCTTTTTTGTATTGTGCTTATATATGTTTCAACAGCATTGCTCACACCTACTTGGGGCTTATAAGAAGAATGTGTTCCTAAGGCTAGTTTTAACTTTACTCTCTCTAGGTTACTAGTTTCCATGTCTGCAAACTGCATTTGCAGTTGAATGTTCCTAAAACATCTTTGTAAATCAACATGCAGCTGAAATTTGTCTAGTTTCTTTGTTATTGACTAGGAGAGCCCCAACCCAGTGTTTTAACCACTTCCAGTGATAAAACTCTCTTACTGAGGTTGAAAACTGCTACCTCCCTTTTCAATGGGCCCAGCAGAAGTTGCCCATTTTCTGGCTCCCAGTGTTCAGGTGCAGCCTTGACTAATATATTTCTTACACTTGGTGCTTTTTTGGAGGTTGCAAAAGGTTTATTTTTAAAAGCCTGACTTGTCTCTGGTTGACTGGCTAGGCACTTTACACTCCTAGCTAGACTCCTGCCTTATTTATGTTAAAAAAGAAAAATCACAGTACATACAAACATCCATGCACATTTTAAGCACTGGAACATTGAAAATGTGATGCAATAAACTAATTTCAAAAACAAATATTTTTAGCACATTTTTAAATAGCTTCAACTGGGATTGTTCTTACAGCATGCTGCTGTACACCTGACCTGATCTTGTTGGGGTAGGAAGAGAGATAGCTCTTGATCTCAGCATTGCTTTGATAAATGTATAACATTTTTAATATTTTTTTTTACAAGTGTAGCTTTTTATGCAGTGGTCTCTGCACTAATTATTGATTTTGTTTAGCAATATCTACAATTTCTTTTTTTATTTTTCATATAGGATTTGTGCACTCCAGGATAGCCTCATTTAGGTGATGCACCTAGATTACAAGAGGAATCTTAATGGATAGTACAGCACAAGAGTCTCATACATTAAACACAGACATAATATTGGGGTACTAGGTTACATTTACAGCAAATATATACTGTAATTACTGAGCTTTATGCACTGTTGGGTCTGTTACATATTGCAAGGTGATACCCTGACTGTGTGCAACTGTGAGGACTGGGCATGGGTAGCATACAGCAGGTTCTATGTGATAACAGCATTTGCCGATTGCCATTAGGGCAAAGTCACGTCTCTGAAAGATTTTCTTGGCAATGGACTCCCCGGCGACCAGCAATGCAGTGCTGGGGACTTGGATTTCCACTATTTGTGGTGGGGGGGGCTGCACCCCTCGCACCCCCCACCACCATACTTAAAGATTCTCAGCTCCAGTGGGGTGCATGTCAGGGGGTACAACTTGAGTATAAACATAACTCTTGGGCCTGGTGCAACAAAAGGCACCCATCCCCAGACCCAAACCCCGCTCCATAGCCATCACAGCTGGGAACCAACCCCTGACACCATGATGCAGCTCAGCAGCTCACTACAGCACCACCCGCTACAGTCCCTCCATCCCCTCCCAGCCCATGTTTGGTGTGCTCCCCCTCCCGTACGTGTAGGCATATAGTGACATTTGGTTGCTATTTTGCCCATCCCCACCATCCCGGTTGCCTACCTTCCCCTTTTGCCCAGTCCATAGGCACCACTATTGAGTCACCCTTTTGGCAGGCACCCAATTGCAGTCACCATCATTACAGGATACCCAGCGGCATGCACTAAGATCTAGGGTTTTGGCACTGAGGCATGCTCCTTTTCAGACATATGTGCACAGGGTAGTACTCAGGTAGGGAAGGGCAGTCTGCACAGAGCTGGGAATGCTTCATGACCTTACAATACATTGGCATGCACGGTCTGTGGCCCACATCTGCAGTACACAGTATGAAGCATACCATGCACACTACATGGTATTATGGACACTGCATGGACATCTGTAGGTTGAGTCATCATGGCATTATGAAACACAACAGTCCACAGGTGTGTAGGGGCAAGGCTGTGTTCACATGCCCCTGCTGCATGCACTGCATGTACTGATACCTGACACTGGGAGCCATAGCAAACCGTATAAGGGCCAGAGATAGTCTATGCCCTTGAGTGGGTTTCTGCACTACTGTATGAAGATGAGAATTACTTTCTCTTGGAGTGGGGGGGTCACCAAGCCTGTGAGGGTGGGCAGGTAGTATGCACACATGCCCCTTGTGAGAGCTTAGCTCCACAGTCACCACTAACATGTATGTTATTGCCTTTGCAGCATTTCCAGGGATGATAAACTGAGATCCTGCTGTTACTGGGCCTACAGAGGCCATCCATTCTTTGTACGAGGTGCTATACTATCCAGGTGGGGACATGCAACTTCCTGAGGGCCTTGAATACATCAGGAAATACTTCTGTATTACTGTGATGAATTCAGGACAGCATGATTCATTTTTAACCCTACCATGGTGAGTACAGCCCCTGGCCCAGGCTGGGGGGTGCATGGGAAGAAGGTGTGCATGGGAGCAAGGGTGTGCATGTGGGTTAGGGATAAATGGAGCAAGTTGGCAGGCTGGCAGGGGGGCCATACCATCCAGGATATGGAAGCATCCATCTCACATGTGCATCTTTCTTCTGCAGGATGCCCGCTTTGCAACTGAGAGTAATAAGACTGTGAAGGGAGGGACCCAGCATTGTCAACATTGGTTCAAACTCCTGCAACAACCACTGAAGGAAAAGGAAATTAAAGAATGAGCTATGTATTATGGGGGAACAATTAGGCAGATCAGGAGTGCATAGTGGCTGGAGCCCTGAACATTTACAGTGCTGGCATTCATTGGTTATAGGTACCTGGCCACTAGACATGGGAACCATGCTCTGTGATGCAGGCACAGTTATCACACAGCCATGCATTGCCACCAGGGGTGCATGATAAGAACATAAAAGACTCCAGAATGTGACATGTGGGCAAACTGTACACTGTACAGTACAGCACTGTATTGTGTCTTCTGAGAACATACAGTACAGTATATGGCTTATTTGATATAGAACACCGGGGAAAAAACACTGTTGTTGGGTGGGTGTTGTTTCAGAGCCCCCAGATAGATGTAGCATTTCCCTGTAACCCCAGGACACTTGTCCTGTTTCCATGTAGCTAACAGTGTGTTCTATGGATGTCACATTTCTCTGGCATGCCATATTACCAATGCAAGATCGGATGCCACCATTTAAGAAGCACAAAGAGGGACATTTCATACTGACACATGTGGTTTCACTGGACAGTATGTAACCTCAATAAGTACAGCAGACTTCTTTTCCTTAACTAATCAGAACTACAGTTTGTAGCTGTTTGGAGTTCATATTTTCTATCAAGTTAAGGTATTCTAGTTTTTTTATCTTACTTTTCTCTCATTTCTAGGGGAATGTATGAAATTATTATCTCTTAGGATCAGTACATTTGCAATTTGTATGCTTTTTGGCAGGACATATCTGCACAAACTAGGACTGTCCTGATTGGATCAGGTCATATAATAGCCCTAATGCATGTCAATGGGACATTTACACTGTTGATGGTTCTATTGCCTGGTAGAATGTTGGATTCCCCATAGATGAAAGAGGCCTCATTTGCATAGCCACTTTTACAGTTGCCATTTGGGTCATGTTATACCAGGGGTAGTCTGCACATTGCTATGTGCCCACATCCAGCTGTAGACAACTTTATACCTACACTAACCCAGCCTGCATACATGGAAACCCCCACCTCAGCAGCACAACATTGTCCACCCTTGCTGGTTACCACCTGTCATGTGCAAGTGCAGGTCCGGTTGTGCAAGTGGCATAATGACTATGGCACCCATCTTTTATGACTCCACACCTATGCTACATGATGAATAATGCTTGCATAGCAATGGTGCACAGCACAGCTATGTGTAATATAAAAGTCTGCCCGATGAATACCCATGGAATTACCATACTGATTGCATGGGATTTCATGAAATTTGCACAAATGTCGAGTGGAATTTTACCAAATTTTACATTTTAGTTATTTTTCTAAATTTTTTTTAAGTATAAATCCAGTTGAGACCAAATGTGGTATGTAGACAGTACCAGCTCACATAAGTGTATCAAATTTCAGAGTTATAGATTATAAGGTTGAAGTTATCGGTGGTGTATCAAATTTCAGAGTTATAGATTGTAAGGTTGAAGTTATCGGTGACAACCCATTTAAACAAAATTTAGTTTTCCTTTATTTCAATCTAATCTTAACACTTCTTATTCAAATGTACCCACAATTTCAGGATATAGAGAAACATACAACATGGGTATGTGCAACACGATTTAAGACTCGAGCTTCAAATGTGACTGAGTTACAGGTAGCCAAATATTTTGCCAAAATTTAGATTTCTGTTATTTTAGTATAAATTTGATAGTATTCACTTAAATATTATAAAAGTTTACAGGAATGCATGTTATCACTACATTTGTATATGCTCACAGTTTCAGATTTCTAGCTTCAAATAGGACTGAGTTACAGCCTGACAATCATATTGCCAACATTTAAATTCCAGTTGTTCCCCTCTAATTTAAAAACAGCATATCAAAATTTAACCAGATTATAAACATTTAAACTACTGTAACACATGGTCATTTCTGGCTTGGATCACTCCCTCCTACATCTCCTCCTCTCTTGGTACCCTACTCCCTCCCTCCCTCCCTCTATTCCTTGAGATCCCATGCTGACATTCACACCCTCTCAATCCCTGGCAGAACCACATCCTCTGGCCAGAAACCCTTTTGTATCAACTGCCTAAACTGTAGAATTCACTGCCTCCTAAAATCCGCTTTTCCTCCTCCCTTTTTTCTCTTACTTCTGCACATCACGATTACCTCAATCCTTCCTGCATCTGCTTTTGACTCTCTCCTTTCTTGCCCTCTCTTCTGACTCCTTATCTCATTGCACTTACCTTGCCCTGCATTGTCTAGTGCTTAAACTTGAGTCATGCTCCCTTATGTTCCACCCTGGCTGCTGCGACTGCTTTGGTGAATCACCCAAATAATGCATTTGTACTCCACCTATGCCAATGACTCAGCATAAGATTTTATTGTATGTATGTATTGTATATCTGCATCACCTGTGCTCTTTGTGTATTGAAATGGATGCATTGAAAATGGATGCATTATTTACTATGTGCCATATTCCTTGACCATGTTTTGAATTGTATGTATGTATTTTTATTGCACCTCTTTATTGCTGTATGAATTATCAAGGCTACTACTGTACATCCCTCTCCCCTTTCCCCCAGGATGTACTGTGAGATGAGCATTGAGTTGCTCAGTGTATCTTTCCTGGTGAAACAATTCAATAAATAAATAAATAAATACAATTTCTGACAAGTTCATATTTACAGCTTTAAATTGGACTGGATTAAAAATAGTCAGACATTCGCAATATTTTAAATATAAATGTTAAAAGACTGTAAACATCAAATTTATAAATTCCCAAAACTTTAAAACTAGAGAATACAATGCCATTATATTTAACAGTTTCTTAGACATTACAAGGAGATTGTGTGTCAATTTTATTAATTACGTGCTGCCAGAAAAAAAAAAATATGAATTTAAGAATTAAATTACATTAGTCTTTGTGAAAACCATGGAATATCATGAACATTCATAAAACTAGAGTGTTCAAATTTTTCTCAGCCTTACCGGGGGGGGGGGGATTAAAGGATAAGGGTATGAGAGATCTGTAGTGCAGGGGGTCACCAGATTCAGGACTTAGATATTTAGTTTTGTCAAGAAAGGAATAGCTGAGCTGGGTGGCACTCCAGTGGTAGACCCTCTCCCCCATTTTGATCAAGAAAGAAAAGAGTGTCAACAATTCCAACTGAATGCAGGGTATATAAGGATCACATCCAGTGAATTGATTGTCCAGTGATCCTGACATATAGTACATGCAAGTCTGGGACTTAGAGGTATTTATAAATATGTAATGGGGGAAGACAATGCATGTGGAACCAGGAAGGAAGAATTCTGGTTAAAACTCAATAAAAGACCTTAGGTATATTCTTACCTTTTCCCAGTTTGGTAAGACCATTAAGCTTATGAACAGTTTTGTCAATCTTTACCCTCCATACATCACATGCAAAAGAAATCATTTTGAAGACAAACCAGGCAGTCTCTATAAAATAAGAAGTTTACTTAAAATGGATACAAATATGTAACATATAAACACAGAACACTATATCACAAAGCATACCATCACTTAAAAGACAACAAAGAAAAGTACAACCTCCTACCAACATACAGTTAGATTTTTTCTATCTACCAGTGCTTTAGTTAGATCTGAGATCTTATTTCTTAGGAGTCCAAAAAGGAATGTGCCTCAGTGGAAATACAGAATACAGTTTAAACTATGTGTTTCCACCCCTTCTATGATGCCATCTAGCTCCTCCTTTGAGAATATAAAAATTATACAAAACAGGATGTCCTATCAGGAGGTATATTAAATATGGTGACATCAGCAAAACTCGTTTCCCAAATTATAAGTCTGTATTTTCATCAATCCTTTCTATTGATCTTCTGTGGTTTCCTGCTGTCCCAAGGAATCAAAGAATATTTATGACTTTCACACCGTGGTATAAAACTGTTTTTTTCCTCTAAGACATCATAAAAGTTTACGAGCCCTATAACCAGGTACTGTAGTTGGGCCACCTCTAATTAAGTCAGGGAACAGGAGACCCTTAATTATGTCTCTCTAGTCTTTTATTACCTTCTGGTTTCAGGGTAACATATCTTGTTGCTTCTCTGAGACCAGGGGGTGGGGGCATTCATGGAAGCACTGACAATCACGCACTATATTCTATAATACAAAAATCATAGAGAAATCATAACCAGCTGGCCATGTGTCACAATCCTCCTCAAATAGACTGAATTTTAGGGCTCTATCCCCTGCATGGGATGAGCTTCCCAAATCTGTTCACTCCTCATAAAGACGGAAAAGGCCATCGCTGTTCTGATTGATAGCACCAGACCTATGTAAGATTGTCATGTCATACCCTTGTAAGGCAAGACTCCATCTTAACAATCTACCATTCATTTTTCCATTTGCATCAGCCAAACCAGGAGGTTGTGGTCAGTTTGTACCACAAAATGCTGCCTATATAAGTATGGTTCTAACTTCTTTAGGGCCCACACTATGGAAAGACACTCTTTTTCACAGTAGAGTATGCCTGCTGCATGGAAAGTAACTTTTTACTCAGGTACACTACCGGGTGATCTTTCCCTTGGTTGGATGTCTGGCTCAGTACTGCCCTATTACCCACATCTGAGGAGTCAATCTCAACTATAAAGGGTCTGCTGTAGTCAGTACTTGTCAATACAGGAGCACTGCACAGTGCCTCCTTCAGTTTGGTAAAGGCTTTTTCACAGGCTGGTTCCCAGGTAAATTTTCTTAGGCATCCTTTTCTTTACCAAGTCAGATAGGGGAGCAGCCAGGGCACTGCAATTGGGTACAAATGTCCTATAGTACCCTGCTGTACCTAGAAAACTCCTGAACTGCTTCTGCATTTCTGGTCTGGGCCATGCCTTGATCACCCCTATTTTTACTTGCTTAGGATGGAGCTGCCCCTGGCCTACAACATACCTGAGGTATGCCACTTCAGCCATGGCCACTTGGCTTTGACGGTGAGCCCTGCCCTTTGTATCCTGTCTAGCACTTCCCTAAGGTGGGACAGGTGTTCCTCCCAGCTGGCACTAAAGATGGCAGTATCATCCAGGTATGCCTCAGTGTACTCCTCAGCAGCATTTAACACCTGGTTTACCAACCATTGGAAAGTGGCCGGGGTGTTCTTCATTCTGAAAGGCATTACTTTATATTCAAATAAGCCTATTGGAGTGATGAAGGCTGACCTCTCCCTAGCTCTGTCCATTAACTCTAATTGTAATTACTCTATTGTCTGGTTAATAGTCGTAAGGTAGATCGCCCCTCTCAACTTGTCCAGGGGTTCATCCGTCTGGGGCATCAGGTGGGCATCTGACTTTGTGACTGAATTCAGTCCATGATAGTCCACACAGAAATTAGTAGAGCCATCTGGCTTGGCACAAGGACTACGAGTGAGGCTCAGGGGCTGTGGGATCTCTGGATTACCCCTAAATCCAGCATCTCCTCCACCTTCACCTCCATCCTAATGTCCTTTTGGACAGCCTCTGACACCCGATATGCTATCCACCATATGGGCATCTGTGTTCCTGTCTCTACATCATGCATTGCTTATGGGGTTAGTCCATGCTTGTCACTAAGCAGTGAGGTAAAGTCTGCTAGAACTACTCTTACTTCCTGGATCTTGTATGGGGCCAGCTGGGGAGACAATTTAACTGCCTCCACAGAGAACTCCCACTTGCTTTTTTCCAGCAAGTCTAGAAGGGGGTTTACTTTGTCTGTCCCCTCCCCAGAACTACATACTGCAAACACTATGTCAGCCCTATTTGCATATGGCTTCATCATGTTGACATGATACATTCTTTCCGTCTGTCTTCTGTCAAGTAACTCTATGATGTAGTTCACATCATTTACCTTTCTAACTACTTTGTATGGTCCTGCCCACTCAGCCTGCAGCTTATTTTCCAGACCACAATAAGGACCATGTCTGCCTGACCCACCATGTATGAGCGAGCTTTGGCTCTGCTGTCGTACCACACTTTTTGTTTCTGTTGGGCAGCTGCCAGGTTGCTCTGGGCTGTCCCCATATGCTCCTTCAGCCTTTCCCTAAACCTAAGGATGTAATTCACTAGTGGAGTTCCCTGGGTGGTATTCTTGCCTTCCCAGTCCTCCCAGATTAAGTCTAGGGTCCCACATACCTGCGTCCATATAAGAGTTTGAGGGGGAAAATCCTGTCGACTCTTGGGGCACCTCCCTGTATGGAAACAACAGGTGGGGAAGGTATTTCTTCCAGTCCCTCCCATGCTGTTCAGCAAACGCCTGTAGCATTGACTTCAGGCTACCATTAAATCTCTCCACAAGCCCATTGTCTTGTGGGTGATTAGGTGTCATGCATCTCTGCACCACCCCGCACTTCTCCCACAAACATTTCATCAGGTCTGACATGAAGAAACCCCCTCAATCTGTGATAACCTCCTGTGGAAACCCAACAAGGGAGAAAATCCCAAGTAAGGCATCTGCCACTTTGTATATCCTCAGTGAGGATAGGGCAACTGCCTCTGGGTACTAGGTGGCATAATCCAGCACAGTCAGGATGAACCTCTTCACAGAGGAGCTGGGGGTATTTAAAGGCCTTACAGTATCCATTCCTACCCTCTGGAATGGCTCCTCCACTACGGGCAATGGAATTAGGGCGGCTTGGGATTTCTTGCCCGCCTTCCGTATTTCTTGGCACTGGTGACAAGGCCTGAAATATTCCTTCACCTGCTGTGTGAAGTTGGGCCAATAGAAATTCTGGGCCAACTGCTGTGTAGTGCATGCAATTTCCAGATGACCAGACAAGGCAATGTCATGTGCAACCTTGAGTAACTGCTCACGATACCCCTGGGGAATGACAAGCTGCTTTCCTATCACCCTCCCTCCTTCCCTCTTTCTGCAAAGCCTGAGTATACCTCAGTCCATTTTCCCAATAAACCTTATGTTTACTGTCACCTACTTGTGCACCATCAGAGTCAGCCCAAGCCCTCAGCTACTCTAGCCTAGGGTCACTTCTCCGAGCAGCTGCAAACTCCTCACACATTCCCAAGGCATGGGATATGTCCACTTCAGTCTTTAAACTAGGGTCCCTAACACTAGCATCTGGGCACTCAGGATCACTGTCATCCCTAACCCTCTGACACTGGGTCACCCCTCCCTTTTTGGAGTAACCCTTGGTAGCTGTGTAGTTAACTGCTACTGGGGACATTTCTACCCCCTTTTCATTAGTCTCCCTATCAGGAGACACAAGCTGGAGAACCAGCCTCCCCAGTGGTTTCCACAATGGCTTCTGTGGTGTTCAGGGAACTACAATTTTCCCTTGCCACTTGGCTATGGGTAACTGCACAAGCCATCCCCTGTTTGAGATTGTTGCCAAGGATGACATCAGCTGCTAATGATTTGGCTACAGCCACCTGTTGCACAGTTCCCCCTGTTTCACTTCAGTCTAGGATAACACTAGCGAGGGGCAATTTTTTCTTCTCACCAGTAAATTCTTGTACAGTGACATATTTATTGGGTATAAGCTGACCAGGTTCTACCAGATCCCCTTTAACCAATGTCAGAGATGCCCCTGTGCCCCTTAACCCTTGTGTCTGTACACCATTCACTGTAACTAGGTGCATGTGTTCCCTCATGTTCACAGGCATGCTTCCAGGGACACACAAACAGCCCACTTCCTTCCTAGCCTCCTGTTGTGTATTGCTTGCCCTTTTGGGACACTGTCTGGCAATATGCCCAGCTAATTTACAAAACCAACATTCATTTCTTTTCTCAGAGAACTCTTTTCTTTGAAACCTGGGGTTAACTGGTTTCGGTGGAGGCAATGAGGGTTTTAGCTGCCCTAAAGGGGTGCTTTTCCCTTTCTGTGCTGCCATGCCCACCCCATTCGCTCTCAGAGCAGGTCTGTTCTTGGCATAGCAGTCCGAGAGTTCAGCAGCCTCTTGTGCTGTTTTATCTCGGTCCTCTAGAAAGGTTTTCAGCTCTGCTGGGCATGCCCCAAAACACTGTTCTAACAAAATAGCATTTTCAATTTTGACTACAGAGTTTGCTTCAATTCCTTTCCACCAATGTTTTAAAAACTGATGTTGTTTCATGGCAAGCTCCTCATAGCTCATATCAGGGCTTCTCCTGAGCTTATGGAATGTAGCTCTGCATGCTTCAGCAGTTAAATCAAACTTTTTTAAACTGCAGCTTTAAGTTTGCTGTAATCATTACTGTCCTCATTGTCCATTTGATCCAATGCATCCCAAGCTTTCCCGGTAAGTAACGGGGATATCTGGAAGCTCCAGGATCCTATAGGAATTTTAGCCTGAATACAAACTTTTTCAAAGGACTTTAAAAATTCATCCATATCCTCACCCTCTTTAAATTCAGCTATCAAGTTGGAATTCAATTTGTAACCCTGTCCTGTTGTTTCAACTAAACCCAAGTCACTTGCCCGCTCTGGTGCTGGTGGTTGGAGTCGTAGCTTCTCCAGTTCATGTTGCCTCTTGTGCTCATGCTCCTCATGGTTCTCCTCTCGCTGTTCTCATTCCCTCTTCTCTCCGCAGCTAGCTGGCACTCATGCTCTTCATGGTCCATCTCTCACTGTTCTCACTCACTCTTCTCCTCTGCGGCTTGCTGGTGCTCATGCTCTTCATGGTCAGCCTCTTGCAGTTCTCATGCCATCTTCTCCTGGAATTCCAGCTCCATTCTGTGTAACTCAATCTGCAGCCTGAGTACTTCTGACTCCAGATTGCTGGTGTCCATCCCCTGCTGCTGTGGCCCTTTGCTGGCATTGGCCCTGCTCTCATCCTCACTGGATCGGGGCACTGTACTGGCTGCTGGCCCCTCCACACTCAAGGGTTGGTCCCTTACAGTTACAGTCAGTGACTCGATGCTCTGGGCATCTGCTGCCATCAGGGCACCGATGAGGTTATACTTGGTGGCTCTCCCCTCATACAGGACTCCTCTGTCCTGGCAAAACTGCCCAAGTAGTCTACAGTGTGCCCACTGTTGCTGGAAGCCATCTTCATCCCTATTTAAGGCTACTCTAACTTGCACTTTAGAAAAAAAAATAAAACAGGTAGGAACTCGACTGTAAGCAAAATTATATAGTTCTGTTTCCTTTATAAAAAATAAATTACTGCCTTATTTTGCAAGTGAGCAGCACAGTATCAAGCTGACACACTGAACAGTTAAAGCTTGTGTTACCAAATGTATCTGCACATATGCCAACCAATCTGTCACAAAACCATTCAGCAGGTCAGGTCCTCTGCTGCCGCAGTGCCAACCTCCGAGCACAATATTGTGAACAGGTAACAGAACAGGGTAATCCTCCTGTCTGCTTGTGGGTCTGAATCACCTTTACTCTCAGGTTCTGGAGGGATTCAAACTGTGAACCTTATGCTAGCATACCCAAATGTACAGGCTCAGAAAATCTGCTGTTCAGGGGGATGCCAGATATCTTTCACCTAAGAGCACCTAACCTACTCAATAAAAGACCTTAGGTATATTCTTGCCTCTTCCCAGTTTGGTAAGACCTTTAAGCTTATGAACAGTTTTGTCAATCTTAACCCTCCATACATCACATGCAAAAGAAATCATTTGGAAGACACACCAGGCAGTCTCTTTTAAAATAACAGGTTTACTTAAAAATAGATAAAAATATGTAAAATGTAAACACAGAACGCTATATTACAAAGCATACAATCACTTAAAAGAAAACAAAGAAAAGTACAACCTCCTACCAACATACAGTTAGATTTTTTCTGTCTAATGTATACCTCTACCAGTGCCTTAGTTAGGTCTGAGATCTTGTTTCTTAGGAGTCCAAAAAGGAATGTGTCTCAGTGGAAATACAGAATACAGTTTAAACTCTGTGACTCCACCGCCTCTATGAAGCCATCTAGCTCCTCCTTTTAGAATACAAAAATTATTCAAAACAGGATGACCTATTAGGTGGTGTGTTAAATAAGGTGACATCAGCAAAACTCATTTCCCAAATTATAAGTCTGTCTTTTCATCAAGCCTTTCCTTTGATCTTCTGTTGTTTCCAGCTCTCCCAAGGAATCAAAGGATATTTATGACTTTCACACCATGGTATAAATCGGTTTCTTTCCTCTAAGACATCATAAAAGTTTATGAGCCCTATATCCTGGTAGCTGTGTCAGCTCTAATTAAGTCAGGAAAACAGGAGACCCTTAATTATGTCTCTCTAGTCTTTAATTACCTCCTGGTTTCAGGTTAACATATCCTGTTGTTTCTCTGAAACCTGGGGAGGGGGTGGCATTCATGGAAGCACTGACAATCACACGATATATTCTATATTACAAAAATTATAGAGCAATCATAACCAGATGGCCAAGCATCACAGTACTCATTGAGATAATCTCTCTCTCTCTCTCCCCCCTCACTATATAATTTATATATATATATATATATATATATATATATACACACACATATATATATACACTGTATGTATGTCTATATATATATATATATTTATGCAATGGGGTGGACATATATTTAGTGTGATAAATGTGTTTATCTAAGTCACTGTATGTATAAATACATTTATACATACAGTAACCATTTCTACACACAGTTACTATGTCACAAATCTCTTTAGAATTCATTTAGAATGTTCGACCTCAGAAGTAGTACTAACCATATTCAAATGGGAGTAACTTTAAGATGAAAAAAGACAGCATGGTACTGTGAGCACGAAAATTGTTCAGCACAAAATTATCTACAAAATTAGTGGTGTTTCATGTATGTATACCTTATAGATCTTTTACAGCTAGCAAAAAAAGCAGAACATTACATTTTTTTGTCCACTTTTTTGACAAACAGATGTGAATAACATTAAAACAAAAAATTACAGCATGTTACTGTGAGCATAAGAAATATTCAGCACAAAAATATCTACAAAATGAGTGGTGTTTTATTTATGGATACCTTTTAGTTTTTTTATAATTAGCAAAATAAAATACAATTATATTTTCTTTTCCCTTTTTTTGACAAACAAATGTGAATATCTTTAAAATGAAAAAGGTAGCATGGTACTGTGAGCATGACATTTGTTCAGCAAGAAGTTTTCTACAAAATGAGTAGAGTTTCATTTACTAGCAATCACTATGCTAGGCAGACATACTCTTGGAAAGTTAACCAAAACTCTCGGAAATTAACATTTAAAATAAAGATAAACAGTCAAAATCAAATGTTCCTGCAGTGATAGACAGAATCCCTATTGCATAAATGAAATATACACTGCTGAGCTGTCAGATAAATGATTTATCTACACTTGTGCTGTTTGACCTCGGACACCTCAATCGTGGCTTGCGCCTCTCGTGAGGTTACCCAAGGTCAAACAGCACTTGTGAAGATAAATCATTTATCTGACAGCCCACCATTGAATATCCCATATATATATATATATATATATATATATACACACACACACACACACACACACACACACATACTGTATACCATGGGGTGAGAGTTTTCTCAGTAGGATATCCTGTGTTAGTTCCAATGCAGTAAGAATAAATCCTGAAGACAACATTTATCCACACTCTGCTGATGTCACCAGAGTGAGAATATCTGCACTGCAGCTTGCATTCTAAAGGAAATTGCTCCAGAAAACAGTTTTTACTTCTCACTGAAGCTGCAGCTTACTCAATTAGCTTTGCAAAAGACTCTCACCTGCGTCCCATTGTGTTTCTAACATTCCTAGCCCATTACTGTGCTGATCTCAACTTCAGAACAACCTGCATTCTAAATGAAACTATTTTTCAAAGTAGTTTCTGTTTCTCAGTGCTACCTGCAGCAGTTTGTCTTTCTCATTGAGTCTCTGACTCACTCAATTAGCTTTGCAAAACACACTCGCATGTGTTTCTGACTCCCAGTCCATTCAGAACAGAACACACACACACACACACACACACACACACACAAACACACACACACTGACAGTACACACAGATTGAGCAGGAAACACACAGAATCAGAAAAAATGTTCCTAAAGCTCTCACCCCTGTGGTATAAATCACATACATGATGGGCAGGACTGGGATATGGAAAATATTCTCACTCCTGCAGAGTGAGCAGTGCATTCTCACTCGTGCCTTCAGCACTCATGAGAATACAGAGCTCACTCTGCAGGAGTGAGAATATTTTCCATATCCCACTTCATGTATCATATGTATATATATAAATATTTATATATACATATATATATATATATATATACTGTATAGACCTTTTGATGCCTTCCAGCCATCTCGATGCCCTGGTGCTTGCGGTCCACAGAGCACCCTGAGGAGCATTCTGTCACTGTAAGCTAAAGAAGAAAGTTATATTGTAAACTCAATTAAATGCAATCAGCAGCAGCATGTTTACCTTCACAGAGGCTGGTGTCTCTCATATGGGGCTCCCTTACTCAGCCTCATGATGCAACACAACATCATCGACATACTTACATTTTTAAAATACCAGCAGCACTAATAAGCAGCCTGCAAAGCCTTGACATGGAAGAGACCTATTGTCTTTGGCTCCTCCCCTAATACCTGGAGCACAATTGTCAAAGGATAAACTATGATGCAAGATGCCTGCATCAAACAGGTATGATGCAAGTGGCATCTTGCATCATAGTTTGCGGCAATCCTGATTGCCAGATGCTGGCTGCTACAAAATTGGGATGCCATGAGCCCAAATCACTCTGTGCCACCCTTGTGGAAAAAGCACTCCTGCTCCAGGATGCAAGGTGGGCTTGCACCATGATGGGCCTGCGCCATCCCCATTCATGGGGATTTTGCAAGCCCCACTGTGGATACAGCAAGGGGCTCACATTAGACAAGCCAGGAGGTTGTCTAAGTTCACTGTGCTATTACTTGACAGGGCAGCCAGTGAGCTGCAGGTCCAAGAAGGTAGGCAATGGGGACTGCAGGTGCACTGAGCGTGCCATAGGGCATGGTAGCAAGTACTGGGAGTGGAGGAGGCACCTGGCAGAGGTGCCATAGGGCAGAAAAGACAGCTGAGGGGACTGGGAAGTTGGGTTAGCATCACAATCTTCATATGACATGACCCCCAGTGGATGAAGTCCTAGTACCTGCCTCACAGAACCAACAGTCCTGTGGGGCAGGTGCCAGGGATGCTACCACCCGGGGTCATTTCATGCTAGGATTACAATGTAACCTCCCTACTCAGTGCCCTTGGCTGTCTTATGCACCCTATGGCATGTCTGCCAGGTGCCTTCTCTGCTATCTATACTTTCTACCATGCCCCCATCATGCCCTATGACACCTTCAGTGCCCCTGCAGCCCCTGTTCCCCACCTTCCATATAGGGCCCCCCCCCACATTTGTGGGTCTTGCAGGCTTGCAAGGAGGGGTTGACAGATCCCTCAGTCAAACTCCACAGGTACACCCACTATTTGGTACAGCACTATAACTGCAGCAACTCCTAGTTCTTTAGTGCATGGACCCTGATTTTACAAAATCTGGTACAGAGTCCCTGACACACTTGGAGTTCACCACAGCACTAGATCACAATAAATTGTGGTGATCTGAGAGTTCTTTGAAAACTGAGTCCCTGGCCTTTATGTAGGCAGGTAGGGTTCTGTCCGTAAGAGTGAAGAGGTGCCCTTGCACCACTCCCAGGGGAAGAACTCTTAGTGCCACTCACAGGGTGGAGCATCAGGCTGGGGGAGGAGAATGATGAGTTAAAAAGTGCTGTGGACTCCCTCTCACTCTTTCATGCCAGCTGAATAATTTGACAGCTGGGGAAAGCTTTGAAAGTTCAGAGGGCTCTACACAATTTTCACAGTATATGGTATATTCATTTTCTTTTAGGAGCAAGCTAGTCAAGTGTACACCTATAAAAACATATTTTCTCCAGAACCTCCAAATTATCTTTCCTATGCTGGAACTTTCCATCAGTTGGTTGTCAAGTAGAATGTTGTTGTGCTGGGTAATTTAAAAGATTTCTGTTATCTAACAACTGCCTGCTTAGTTGCTAGGGATGTGGCATTGGTTGTTTCAGTACAGCTTACCCTATTTGGCTGAAGCTGCTCTCTCTTCTTCTCTGTCCCAGAACATTGAGGTAGGATGAGGATGATTAGAAAATGGGCTAAGAAAATCCCAGGTTCTGATTGGCTGATAGCCCTGGCAAGGTGGGCATCTATCAGACAACAGAGCCCGGGGTATTAAAAGCACCAGTCCCGACTGACCTGATTTCACAAATCAAGGTGCCAGAATTTTAAAACTCAATCTGCCGCCATTTTTTTTACTGCCCCTTAGTGGACCCATTGTGGCCGACCAACGCAAGAATTCTCAGCTGGCCCTGCCCCCACCTCAGTTATTCTCCATTTTGTTCAATAAAAACAAAAATAAAATACCCACACACAAAAAAACTGCCTCCTGTTATGGTGCAGCACGTTTAACTAACATTTTTCTTTCCGACACCTCAACGCAACTGCATTTTCATCACACACGACCCGATGCTGATCCACCTCCAGAACTGGAAAACAAGCTACGGACAAGAAGACCGTCATATTTACCAACTCAATTTCTGATTTTTTGAGCCAATCGTTGCCTAACTTTAGTACAGCCACTACTAAGATTATTTTATTTTAAAAAAGCCACCTTATGATTCGCGACTTACACACACATACCTAAACCACCGCCCGCTTAGAGCCAAACTGAAACAGCTTTTTTTTCTTTTTTTCAATCACCTTAGAGAGGCGTCGCGATCCTTCAGTCTTTTCTTGGCAGGCAGGCGGGATGCAGGGAGGGGATGCGTCTGTTGTCCATGATTGCCACTGGAGGGAAATCCATAGTTTCGCCCTGCCACATGTCAGCCTCCCCCCTTGCACTTCTGACTGCTGTCTAAAAAAAAAAAGAAAGTACTCTGATTTGCGATCACACTCGCGCTCCAGCTGCCATCATGCTCCTGCTGCCATCCCATCACGATTGTCTTCCAACTGCGCTGATCCCGTCCTTTATTAAATAAAATGATAAATACATTCTGTGCATGCCCACGATGAAAGTGCCACTGGTGCGAGTTGGGGGGGGTTGTCTGCTACGTGGGTTTGGGGGAAGGGTGACGGCAAACAAACAATCCTCACTGCTGACTGTGTAAATACTGACAGTCTATATCTTTATTACATTAAAATAAACAAAAGTGCTGCTTGTGTGTGTGTGTGGGGGTGGGATGGCAAACAAAAGAGACACTACAAAAGGCAAGTCATTAGTTAATGTGTGTGTGGGGGTGGTGGTAACAGCATTCTAATACAGGTGGAGGAACTATTTTATTACAAAATAAGAGTTTTAAAATTTAAACAATAACTATTTTTTCTTCAAACACATATATTACAGTGGCCATTTCTAAAGCGCAATAATACCCTCCAGGGTGGGGTATTGTGCTATACCAGACCTTCCAGGGGCTATAAGGTCCTCCGCCTGCGGCGTCGGGCCTCATTACGCCCCTGGGCGGTCCGGTATAGCACAATACCGCCCACCCTGTTGGGTATTATTGCTTACTTAATTTGCCATCTTGGAATGTTGTCTCTTTTTCCCAGCTGAAGCACCCTCCAGCACCAGGTTGTATCTCAGTCCCAACAAAGAGCTTCTACCAAAACATTGACTGGACTATTTGACCAGACCTGCCCCTGTGCAAAATGCCATGGAACATGCATCAGGCCCAACAGGACAGGCAGTTACCTGGCGGTATAGAGGTGGTGGACTTGTGGTCACTGTTCCCCACCTTTTGTACATTAACCTTGATCTGGTCAGTCCTTCACATTGGGGCATATGCATAAACAGGTGGGAATTGTGCACCAGAGGCACACATCCTGCCAGCATAGCTCATCAGCCCTGGAAAGGTACAGGGTGTGTGGTATTCACATCTGCATGTATCTGCAGGGCATCTGTCTGCAGCCCCACTCCCCCGGCATGCAAGACTGCACATGGAATCCAGGTGGGTATCCAATCATATGCCTGGGTAGGGTCCCTGAGTGGATCACTTGCAGGGCATGGCATGGGTCCAGGTGCATGAATAGCACCAGCAAACACCAGGATCCATAAGGCTGTGTTTAACACAATCCCCCTGACCGAGCCCCACAAACACCTTGGCCTCTGCCATAGATCCGCCACTAAATACATGTCTGCCTCTTCCCCAAATGTCCAGAGGCACCCTCCACCCCAACACAGTGCCGCTCTATCCCCAGTCCTATCACTCACCCCCCCGCACTCCAACGCAAGTCAGCCCCAACCTTGGTTCTGCATTGCATACCCCCCTGCCCTAACACATGACAGCCCTTGCCTTGGTGCAATACAAGCACCCTCAACCATATCTTCCCCATCTGCAGTGTATCCCTTCAGCAGAGTATCTGCACCTGGAACACTGCCCATAACTCATACCCTACCCACCCTCCCAGACCCAAAAGCCCCATCCCATCATTGGTCATCAGTGGTCCCCCTACAGCATGGACAATGACACCCACCATCCGCTGTATGATCTCTTCAGTGTTGCAGCTAGGAATAGCCAGTGGTACAACCCTCCACACACCTTCTCAGCTACTTGCTGTCTGACTGTTGCTGGGAGCACCGTGCCTAGTTATAGTGGCACACTGCCAGAATCAGTTGGATGGTCGACAGCTGAGGAGGTGTGTGGAGGGCTGTGCCACTGGCATTCCTAACTCCTGCATGAATGGGATGGTATGGGAGATGGAAGGTAGTATTGTCTTTGCTGTGTGGGGTGGGGGACTACTGATTACCAATGAGGGGGCAGAGGTACAGAGGTCACAGATTAGGATATTGTGGCACACGAGCTCACATCGCCAGTGTCTGTGTTCTTGTACATCACCGGTACCGGGAATCATATGTGCAAGTGGTGGTCTGCTCATGTGCTGTGGTACCAGGGCTGACATGTGGTGGAGGTGGAAGGGTAGGCTTATGTTCTATGGGGACTGGGCACATGTGTGTTGGGGGTGGTTACTTCACCCTGTTGACAATGGGGCTCTGCCATGTGGCAGGGGGTTGGGGACGGTTCTGTATGTCAGTGCTCTGCTAGGGAGGGGGGCCACCTGTGGCTGGGATAGGTGGGGAAATGGCTGGGCATGTGTGTATGTGTGGGGGATTCTATCAGTTGCAGTCACAGGGTTGGTGGGCTGTGTGCTCTGGGCATGGCACCTAGGGCACGTACAACAGGGTCCCCCTTTGAATAATGGGTACCCTTTTCTGCCCCCCTGCAGACAGCACTACATGCTTAGTGAATGGCAATTAATGCTGGCATACCCCTGGCCCACCCTCAGCGTGTAACTGTCCGTGCATTATGGGGATCGGGTGAGTATGGAATGCACACCCCTTTTCATACATCCCATGTGGGGGCGCAATGGGTGTGGACTGGCTACTTGCCACAGAAACACCACACCTAGACACTATGCACATTCTTGCATAGGCCCCTTTTTCAGCTGCTAGTCATTTGATGGGATGGCCAGTAGAAATGTGCTGGAAGGGACACATGGCACAAAAAGTGGCCATATGGCGAATATCTCTGAGAGGGACTGGTATTCTGGCTTTTGATGAGAGACAGACCTCATGGCCTTGGTGTGCAAGCCCTTGGAGGGATGATTCAATTGGTATTGACAGCTCTGTCCAGCATAAAAAGTTAAGAAGCTTCCTTTACCCAGTTAGAATGCTCCTTCCTAGCTGAGTGGCATCTTCTTGCTCAGGGATAATGAGAGGACAATAGCTGGAGGCAGGAAACTGCACAACATGGGCTGGCATGTGAGCCTCTTCCCATTCCTCAGTCAGCTGCTTAAGATCCAGAGCCAGCATCAGCATCAGTCTCAGCAGCTCCCACCCCAGCTGCACCAAATTTTGCCTGATATCTCAGGCAGGTGAGTTCCCTTTATAGACAGCAGATAGAGGTCATGCCAACAGTATTAACATTGGTATCTTTTCAGAAGTCAGTATCTTGTTGTCATTTCATCAGTTTGCAGTGCAAGAATTCCCAGCAACAGAAAAAGGAACCGTCTGGCATTGTGGCAGCAACCGTGGTACTGGAAGGTCAGCTGAAGGTCATGCATGCAGAGAAATGTCAAACCAGCTTGCATACATGTCTGGTAGGGGCTGTGTGCTCCTGATGCCTTTCTTGCTATGCTGACATCTTTTTAGGTTTGCTTCCTCTGATTAGCTTTCATTGGCTTCTCTTAGTGTGCCATCTCCTTTTCATCAGTTTCATCATCTTCTGGAAGTTCTCTCCTTACAGACCAGCCCACTGGGCAGAGGCAAGGTATCCAGCTGCAACTCTGACTCTCCAGATTCGGGAATGGACCAGGGAGTCAGAGGGCCACAAGGGGATGAGGATGGAAACTCTGAGGAACTGCTCTCCTCCACTGGGGGAGGGTGGATGAGTGTCTGCCACATATCTGACCCATGGTGGTGACCGGGGGGGGGGGTGCAGCTTCTGTCACTGATCTAATGGGGAGGTGTGCCAGATGTTGATGCCTCAGCATCATTGGGTCATTGCACACCGCATCTTCAGTCGGGGTTACTTCAAAAACAAAATAGTGGCTGCCACGTATGACACACAGTTCCTCTGGCCCAATGATGCACCAGGGCTCTCCACTGTCAACCTAGCAGCAGCGTCTGTCAGGCCAGCCCAGCTTTGTACCCTGCTCTGGAGGGTAGGTCAGGGAGGAAATACCAGTGGGTGACCTCTGCCAGTAACCTTGTACCAGTGTTGTGAGGGTCTGTATGAGTGCAGCGACCCTGCTCTGGGGGGGATAAGCCAGGAGGCTCAAGGGTGGAGGCAAGTCCCGGGGGTGAGGTGGGGGCTCCGAAGAAGAGGGAGGGCTGTGCCTTCTTGTGGTTCACAATAAAGGCATAATAAATAAAAAAATTAAAAAAACAGAAGTTCCCCAGTTGGTGGGATATATGTTCTCCTCATCATTAGAAGCTGGGTCAGGTAATGCATTTTCTTCGATATTCTCTTCTGTCAGCTGCACTTCTTCAGCATCCATGTCTTTCTTTCCCACTATGGTTATGTTACGAGTAGCAACAGGAATGAGTTACTGTTCCCTTTCCCCTGATGGCTTCATTATAAGCTGACTCACCATGGCCATTATCTTCAGATTCAACATCACTGTCATCATATGCAGCATTTCCAAATTTCCAACACATTGTCTCTGCCACCTGAAAAAGATGTGATATGCGGGGTAGTGTTACTGTCTGAACTGGCTACATTCATGAAAAGGGGTTATCAAAGTGTGACATGACAGTCAATTTTTCACATTGACTGTAGATTAATTTTGTGATTCATTTTAAGATACTATGATCCAACAGTGCAAAAATATCCATGTTGCAAGCTAAAAGCTTTGCTGGTGGCCAGCAAAAAAAACAACAACCTGGGTGTGGTGAGTGTAACAAGACATACCACTCACCATGGGGAATGTAACAAAGGACACCACACTATTGTTTATTTGAAAAACTACTAATATTGATCAAATGAATGACAAAACACTACAGTAAAACATGCTTATGTGTACTATACTTATGTTCCTCACAACTGTAATTTTACAACTGTACAATTTGCATTTAACATCAAAACCTATTTTGTATCATGGCATAATGTGACACACACCAAGTAGTTCCACTGTACTGAATGTAACGGTACTGTTACTCTCAGAGTTGTTTCAGTTCTTCATATTTATTGTTTATTAATATATAGCTCTTCAATTTAATAGTTCCACTATCAGACGGCACCCATCCAATTGCGTCCATCATTAGGACACCAGGGATTCAAGTTTGAATCCCACATGTATCATAAGGGTCTGTGCCCCGATGCCTCTCTAACTATAGAGTCTAACTCGGGGGGTGGACCTCGGGGAAAGGGGCGGCAAATTGTTCCCCCATGCCCCTCTAACTATAGAGTCTAACTCCAAGGGGGGGTGGACCTCGGGGAAGAGGTGGTAAATTGAAGATTTTGTTGCCCTGTTGATGGACACACAGATGGCCAGAAGGGCAATTTAATAGCCCACTGAAGTATACAAAAAGTGTTGGTAATATTATCACTCCCAAAGTGATAATACCACGCTTTAATAATGATAATACTATTGTTCAGGTCCCGTAATAGTATAATTTGGTACCTGAACAATAGTGTTATCACCGAAGCTCAACAGCGCAAGGGCAGAGCTCTCCAAATCAGTGATGCTGCCAAATGTCAATCAATCACTCACATTCACAGTGTGGTTCATTATTGGCCACTTTCTGTCTGTGGGTGGCCAAAACAGTTTCAAAAACATGGCAGTCTCTCTTGATTAGCAAGAGTGGAAAGTGTCCATGATACTTCCATATTTTTTTCTTTTTTTTTAATCATACCACAAAAAGGAGATATCTGGCAGATCCTGTGCTTCCCCCAGGAAAGCAAAGGGTAGGACTAAAATAAAACTGTTTGTGATACCATCCATGTGTGCATGTGGGTGACAGGGGAGGGGGGGGGGAGAGAGAGAGACACCGAGACTCTGTCATAGAAAGTGCGACAGTTGGCTAGGACTTAGACAGTCCTTCACTGAAGGGCCGACCACCCGTAACAAGACAACGGGGGGGAAAAACAACTTGCATCCATATATTTTAAAAAATAATGGATATCTCACAGGGCATTACCAGTGAAACACCATCTCAAGTTCTGGACACAGGAACCTCTCAAGGTTCCTATGTGTACAGAACCTATTGATGGTATCACTCACTGGTAATACCTAGTGAGCTGTCCATTATTCTCTTTTTTTTGCAGATTGTCTGGTGGGACTGTGTATCTACCCTGAACTGCAAAGGATATTGGTCAATGGAATATGTGACTCTGTCTTAAAAACTTGAAATATTAGCAACTGCTGTCATCGACCATTGTTAGTGGTCCAATAAAGTAGTTCTTTGAGTAGTAAACAACATAAAAGCTGTTGCATGTTATGTATTCCAGCTTGTTTGCTGCCAGCACAGTGGTTGAGTGAGCAGAAAAGTGGTTTGCCGAGACCCTAGTTTGTGGGTTGCTGCATGAAGTGTGGGCAGCTGAAGTACTTTTGAAACTGTTGACATCTCTTTGTCATGATGACCATGTTTTGTAGCTCATCTGGTGAATTGATAGCTGGATGTGAGGGTACTGATGCAGTGGTGCTGTAATACTGGTGTCTGGCATATCAGACCTTGAATCTGAATATAACTGGAAGGGAAAAAATGAAAGTGTGGCAGAAAGATGGGTGCCTTGTAGATCACTCTCTGGCACAGAAGAAAAATAGCCAGGACAATCCCTAAGTTTCTTCACCTTCCATGCTTCCTCACAGCCAGTGTTTTCACAGGTGCCATCTCCAGTTTGGCATGATCTGCAGAAACAGCTGTTTCCAAATGGTGACCACGCCATCAGCCACAGACCACAGACTTTGTATTCTCCATGTCCCTGCTATCATTATCAGTTTTGGTCTTGCATGCCTCTTCATGATCTTCTAACCAATCCAGAATAATGTGTGCAGAAAATGAGTGCACCCACTAGTGGTGGACTTTTTCATAAGGTGCTGTTTACAATATTCGTTATTTTGCGTAACAGCTCAACTGGCAAGTGACTTTTATTATGGCACTCTCCATTGGAGGGTCCTTTCCCATGCTATAAACCAAAAATATGATCTTTAAACAGGAAGTCCATATCCTGTGGGTGTGCCCGATATGGTGATAACTGCTCACTTTGATTTGTACTGAGGTCCGCACCCATCTGTGAACTGAACTTCTCCATCTTAAGTGAGAGTATGTTCTTGAGATGTACATTGACTACCTCAGCAAAATGACAAACAGCATGGTGGTCATGTTTCGGGTTGCTGGATATGAATACTAGAGACTCTGTGGATGTACCTGTACATTTATGAAACCTGTAGTATGTCATTGTGGGGTGAAAGGTGGCCTGTTCATAGTGCCAATGGGTTCATTGAAATTCATCCTGAAACTTACAGGTTTTCTGCAAGGTTCAAGACCATGAGGACTTAAACGGGTAACATATTTTCTTTGAGACTCCTGAACTGGCTTTGTTGTCATGATGATGCCACATGTAAGTGCCATCCCAAGAAACTTGATATCCTCTTTCAGGACTTCTACAAGTTCTGATACTGTGGTTGTCTTCTTTTTGGAACAGTTTTTATGTTGTCTTGAATGCGCACTGCAGACAACATATTGTGGTTGCTTCAGTGGAGAACTGGGTTTCAGAGGTGCAGTCCTGCTGCAGCCAGTGGTGCCACCACTTTTTGTGCCTGGGCTCTATGGTGCCAATGGCATAGCACACTGTCTATGACAGCAGTTCAGAAAATGTGCCACCACCTTGAAAAAAATTAGCCACTGCAATCAGAGAGTGCCATGGGGTGGTCCCTGATTGCAGCAGCCAATTACTGCTTGCCTCATCTGGTGTCCCCATCAAGCAACATGGTGGTGGCTTCCCCATCAGCTTCTCATAGCCCCCACAGAAGCTGAGGGATAGCCACCGCCTTTCACGGTCCCTTTGAAAGCCAACGTGGTGCCCAATCCCCCTGTCAGCATGCCCCCCCAAATTTAACTTGCTGACGGGGGTGCCCAATCCCTGTCAGCATAATGCACCCCCCCACTTCTTGTGTGCCAAGGGGGTGCAGGATCCCCCTCATCTCATGCGACTCCCTCCCAACTCAGTATGTGCCCACAGGGGTTCCCAATCCCCGTCCCGTCAAACACACAGGTGCCACACTGGGAGCCCACCCCAGTGTGTCAAATGTCCCTGAAAAAAAAAAACAGTCCTGTGATTTTTTTTTGTTTAAACCCTGTAAAACAGAAAATGATCCCTCGTTGAGTCTGTGCCCCTCTCTGAACCCACGCCCACCCTCTGTGCACTCCTGCCTCCTCACATCTCCCTCACCCCATTCTTACCTCTGGAGCCCAGCATGATGGTCTTCAGTGGACCTGGAAAACATCTGCACTCTTCAAAGCTGACCGTGAACTGAAGAAATGCCAGTAAGCTGTATAATGGCATAAATAGGTTTTTTTCAACTTTGGTGCATATCTCGGGCATTTAATTTTGGCACCAAATTTTCAACATGTGGTTATTGGGACCCCTCCTCATGAATTTAGTCACTATCATGGCATTATTCTGTCCTGAAAGGTGATTTTGCAGTCACTGCATAGAATCACCTTTCAGGACTGAGTAATGAAATGACAGTGTCGCTGTTCATACTATGGCCTACCAAAAAGCCTATGTTGCAAATTTGGTGAAAAATTCCCAAAAATGACTGTGTTATGAATGTGCCTTGCATAGTTTCCATGCGCGTTCATAACTTCACCAATTTGTAATATTTTCACTCCAGATTTTCAACATTGGCATTTTTTCACACCTCTTTATGGACAGTGCAGCTGTCATTTTTCACACCCTGGAGGAAATGTGTTTGGGCACTACTGGTGCAGAATAGCATGGTTGCTGTGAGAAATCAGTATTCAGGACAGATTACGAAAATCACAGCAGCACTGTTCATGAGCAGAGGTCCTAAAATGCCTATGTTGAAAATTTGGTGACAGAAGTCCATAAAATGACTATGTTACAAGCGTGTGTTGTGCAGTTTCCACGCGCACTCATAACTTTGATAATTTTTAATGTTTTCACTCAACATTTTCAATATTGTCAATTTTGCACATGTCCTTATGAACAGTATAGCTGTCATTTTTCTGATCCTGCCTGAAATGTGTTTTCGTACAAGTGGCGCACTATGGCATGGTCACTGTGGAAAATAAATGATCAGGACAGATGAAGAAAATTATGGTGACAGTGTTCATGAGCAGAGGTTCCAAAATGCCTATGTTGAAAATTTGATGAAATAATTCCACTAAATGACTCTGTTACGAGTGTGCATTGCACAGTTTCTATGTATGCTCATAAATTCAAGCATTTTTAATAATTTCACTCAAGATTTTCAACACTGATATCTCTTCACACCTACCTAAGAATGGTACAGCTGTCATTTTTCACATCCTGATCAAATGGTGTTTTCCCACATCTGGTGCAGAATAGCACGGTCACTGTGAGAAATCAATTTTCGGGACAGATTAACAAAATCACAGTGCCACTATTCATGAGCAGAGGTCCCAAACACTTTCATGAGGTGAGGTCACAAAAATAATATGTTGCAAATTTGTAGGGCAAATACCAACAAATGGATCAGGGCATTAGGGTTTCTAACCATAATGTCCCACCCTGTACAGACTGACAGGCATCAGGGGTATGTCTTTCTAATGTCGGCTGTCATGCTCACACCATACAATCCCCCCCCCACCCTCAAGCCACTGACAGGTATCAAGGTGTGCCTTAGACTCATCGTCCCCACAGTTCACCCCATTCTCCTATGCTGCACCCATTTCAGCATATGTCCCTATGAAATGGGGTGACTGTAAAGCGGAACACCCCAAGGCACACCTCAGCACTTGTTGGTGTCTACAGGATAGGATGAGGTAAAATGCCATGAGTGTTATGGCCAAATGGGGTGAGCGTAGGGCAGGAGAACCATAAGGCACAATGCAATATTTGTTGCACTGCAGGGTAGGGTGACCTGAAATGCCATGAACATTATGGCTGATGCCCCAAGGCACACCTCAGTGCCAGTCAGTCTCTGTAGGGTGATGTGGGGTTTAACGTCACTTTCATACTTCACTGCCATTCCTATTATGCATCTTTTCAACTCCTGCACTACTGATGCCAATGTCAGCAAGATAACATTTGGCATTGACAAATGCTTGTTTTTATCTGTTTCACCTCTGTGCTATTTATGTTTCTGGTAACGCTAATACTTTTCCACTGGTACCATTTTACTTCTTCATTTCCATATCTGTAAAAGTTAATTGGTATTTTTTCTAGGACATCTGTACTGCAGTTCTCACAAGTCTTCTCTATGCATTCATTTGTAAAGAATTTTTCACCTGGTGGCCTTGGCAACACGCCAGTGTCAACAGTCCTGTAGATATTTGGAATCTTGCACTCTGTTATTGTTAGGACATCTGCAAAGTGGTGTAGTGAGCATAACTTCAGGGTTGTATTTATACTATACTCACAGAGGCACTGATCAAGTTTGTGCCTCTTGGCCAGTTTTATATTCAGTGGCCTCAAACTGCAGAATTTTGTGACCCTTATTGTTTTCTTGTGTTTTGTTAACAGAAATCTTTGTAAAGACTATGAAGTGGCTTGTCAACAAAATACTTAATTTTCCCTGTTTGTTTTGAAAAGGTATTCTTGTGAGACAGAGGAGTAGATGAGACACCAAAGAAATTTTCCACCTTCTCCACCATTTCAGCTGGCAATGCTGACCTGTGCCTGTTTCTGCTTTCCTCTCATTTGTTCTGGGATGCCCTCATCAACTGCTTCCAACTATTTCCCAATGATCTGCTTGTACTTCTGAGCATACACCACTTTCTGAGTACCAGAATATAGCTAGTGAAGACATTTTTCACTTCTTTTTGCTCCTTGGAGATTTGATGTTTGAAGTTAGACATTTTCTCCTTCATGACCTCCAGCAGATTGTCATGGATTTTGGTTCGACAAGGTATAGCTACATAGATACATAGACAGTGTCGACAGATAAGGGCCTATGGCCCATCCAGTCTGCCCATTTGAGCTTGTAAGTTCAGTTTATGTTTTCCTAGAAGTCTGTTGTCCCTTGCCCCTGACCTCCAGAATTCCTTTATGTCTATCCCATGCATTCTTAAATCCTGTGATTGTTTCAGCCCCCACCACTTCCTCTGGCAGGGTGTTCCACTTGTCCACCACCCATTCTGTGAAGAAATTCTTCCTCACTTTCCTCCTGAATCATCCTCCTCCAACTTCATCCCATGCCCTCTAGTCCTGGAACATCTTTTCGCTTAAAATAGTGTATTCCTGCACCCTGTTCCTCCTAGTAAGATACTTGTATGTCTCTATCATATCCCCTCTCTCCCTCCTCTCCTCCAGGGAGTACATGTTCAGTTCATTCAACCTGTCCTCATAGGACTTGTGATGCAATCCATGCACCATCTTTGTTTCCCTCCTCAGAACCTTCCCTACCCTGTCTATGTCCTTACATAGGTAAGGTCTCCAGAACTGTACACTGTCCTCCAGGTGGGGCCTCACTAGTGTCTTGTATAGTGGAATTATGACCTCCCTTTTCCTGCTGGTGATGCCCCTGCCTATGCATCCCAGCATCCTATTTGCTTTACCTGCTGCCTTATCACACTGTTTCCCTACCTTGAGGTCATCAGAGATGATAACTCCAAGATCCCTTTCCTGCTTGGTGCATACTATATCCTCACCCCCCAACTAATATATTGTGCCAGGGTTTTTGTGCCCCATATGCATTATCTTGCACTTCTTTGCATTGAATTTCAACTGCCAAATCCCTGACTATTCTTCAAGTTTCTGCAGGTCTCTTCTCATTCCGTCTTCACTCTCTGGTGTGTCCACTCTGTTACAGAGCTTTGTGTCATCAGCGAACAATGAAATTCTGCCTTCTAGGTCTTGTGCAATGTCACTGATAAAGAAGTTGAGTAGGACCGGTCCTAGCACTGATCCCTGTGGTACCCCACTGGTCACTCTTCCCTCTGTGGAGTGACAGCCATTTACCACCACCCTCTGTGTCCTGCCGCCCAGCCAGTTACCTACCCACCACACTACTGTCCTGCCCACACCCATATTCCCCAGTTTGTGTAATAGTCTTCTATGTGGCACAGTGTCAAAAGCCTTGCTGAAGTCCAGATAGGCCATGTGCACTGCCCTCCCGATCCACCTCCCTAGTCAGCCAGTCAAAAAATTCACGAGGTTGGTCTGACAGACCTCCCCCCTGGTGAGCTTGATGCTGCCTTGGGTCCCGTAGTCAATTGACAACCAGATGTTCCACCAATCTCTCCTTCAGTAGTGCTTCCATGATCTTCCCCACTACTGAGGGTGAGCTGACTTCTGTAGTTCCCTGCTTCCTCTTTGTTCCCACTTTTATATAAGGGGACTACATCTGCTGTCCTCCAGTCTTTGGGCACCTCCCCTGTTTCCAGTGATCGACTAAACAGGACAGCCAGAGGTTCAGCCACCAACTCTTTTAGTTCTTTAAGGACCCTGGGGTGCACCCCTTCTGACCCCATTGCTTTATCAACTCTTATTACTTCCAGTTCCTTCAGGACCCTTTCTCGTGTAAAGGGACTTGTGTCCATTTCTGCACCATTCTCACCCCTTGCGCTCCCTTCAGACCAATTACCCTCATCTTCCTCAGTAAGACTGAGCAGAAATACCTGTTCAGTATGTCAGCTTTCATGTTGTCGTCCTCCACGTGGCCCCCATCCTCCCCCTTCAGTCTCACTATCCCTCCCTTCCCTTTCTTTTCACTTATGTACCTGTAAAGGTTTTGCCCTCTACCCACTAATTTTGCAATGTGTTCTTCTGTCTGAGCTTTGGCTTCCTTACTGAACTCCTCCTCCCTTTGTTTCTCCTGGTACTTCTTCCTATCCCCTTCTGCCTGTGTCTTTTTGTATTGCCTGAATGCAATCTTTTTGACTTTCACTTTCTTTGCTACCTCTTTGGAAAACCATAATGGTCTTCTCTTCCTTTTCCTCTTGCTAACCTGCTTAATGCATAATTCTGTTGCTCTTGTAATCCCCATTTTAAATACTGCCCACTGTTCCTCAACCCCTGATTCTTGCCCCATTCCTCTTAATGCCTCTTTCAAGTATCTCCCCATTTTCCCAAAGTCTGCCCCCCTAAAATCCAGGATACATATTTTTGTGTGGTTTGGTTTTGCTCTTTCTGTGATTTCAAACCTCAATGACTGGTGGTCACTGTTCCCCAGGTGCTCCCCCACTGTTACCCCATCACACTGTCCCTGTTTGTGAGCACAAGGTCCAGTATTGCCTTCTGCTGAGTTGGTTCCATGACCAGTTGCTTAAGAAAGGCACCGTGAAGGGAGTCCAGGATAAATCTGCTCCTAGCTGCTGCTGCTGCTGGGATGCTCCAGTCCAAGTCTGGAATATTGAAGTCTCCAACCAGTACTACCTCCCCTTGTCTGCCATCCCTTTGGATGGCTAGCATCAACTCCTATCTGTTTCTTCCTCCTGTGCTGGTGGTCTAGAGACCACACACCTGTGTGGATGGCTGGCCCCATTTTCCTTTCCAGCTTAACCCACAGTATCTCCCCCATTTTGTTCCTCCTGGATCTCTGTGGCCCTTATGTCATTTATTTTTCACATACAGTGCCACTCCTCCTGCCTTCCTGCCTGCCCTGTCTCTTCTGAATATGTTGTAGCCAGGTATGGCCATCTTCCAGTCATGGTTATCATTACACCAGGTTTCATTGATGGCCACAATGTCCAGATCTGACTGCACCATGACAGCCTCCAGATCTTCCATCTGTTGCTAAGGCTCCTGGCAGGCTCAGGCTGACAAATGATAGGGCACTGCCTTTGCAGGGCAGCAGGATGAAATCAGTTTTAACAGGGTTGTGGCAAATCATCTTGGTGACTGTGGAAGTCCACTATGTGCTTTTTGCAGAACTTTCCGAATCAGGTTACTTGATTGGTTGTTGGTCAGTGTGGTTTCATGTGGGCTTCCTTTTGATAAGAACATGGGAACTGAGGTGGTGGTGGAGAAGAGGTAATGATGGTGGTAGTAGAGGATGGAGTGCTGTTTCACTCCTTTTTATTCTTCTCTCTGTGCTGGTTTTCTCTTTTCATTTAGAAAATGGCTTTTAAAAATAAAGAATCCTGATTGGCTGGCATGGGGTACATTAATATACAGTGAGAGCCCTGGTAAAAACAAGTGCAGGCATTCTCCCTCACCCATTCCAGTATCATGCCCTGCCCACTTCCTCAGTGACTCAAACTAACCAAATCAATTTTAAATCACCACCAATTTTTTCCTGTTGCTTAGTGAGCAAGTTGATAGCACACCAAGCGACCCCCCCCCCATGAATCTGTTTCAGTTTGAAAGAACTCATCACCACAACTACAGAAAACTTCACATATGAAAAACTAGTTAACTTGTTGCTCTTTTCAAATGGAACCTCCAGTACACATCCCCAGTGCTTCTCATTCTCCAAAGTGAAACATGCCAAACCCAGTAAACAAGCTACCGGCACATGATATGTCTGCCAGCAGTTGCAGCTATTGTCCCAAATGAAGAAGAAAAAATGAAAAACCCATGCTACTGATTTAAAAAAAATATATTAATTTAAAGTGCGGTCGCCTGTCATTGTTTGTATAGTTTTCAAATTCCTGGTTCAACGTAACAGGTTGGCACAAGGCCGCATGCCTGACCACTTGCAAATCCTTTGTGGCATCCACCAGTGAAGTAAATAACAAATTTGAAAGGACCAGGAACCTAAAAATAAATACAATTATAAAACAAAACAGTAATACCTCTGTCCTGGTCCTCAAGGTAGGTGTCAATAACCGTTAAACTTGCAAAAACCAAAACATTAACTCCTTACTCCTGGTCCTAGGTGCAGGCACAGAGGACTGGGAAACTGAAAACAGTCTGGGCTGGCAGTGAGTCAGAGGGACTACTTTACTGCAAAATAACTAAAAACACTCTTGTGGCAATTGTTATGTTGATTGCGCGCATGCGCAAGAAACATATTGAGACAGGTTGCCAGAAGCTGGTTGTGGAGGCATGGCATTGTTGTGTGCATGATCCCACAATAACGCAGAGCTGTTACCTGCTTTCCCCAACGCCATGGCATGCTGTTGCTGACACTAGTTTGGCCAGCATGCCACAACCTTGCAAGGTTTCAGCCGCTGCAATCAGGGGCCACCTCGTCATTGCAGCATAAGCCATTCGCTGCAATGAGAGAGCCACCCATCATTGTTGGGCAGAACCTTGTAACAGTGATATTGTTTGTGAACATGGCGGTGGCTTGCCACCATGTTCACAAACAATATTAAAGCCCTCCGCCGAGGGGGGTGCCCAATCCCCCTTGGCAGCATGTGCCCCCTCACACCGTGTTTGTTTGCAGATGGGGCCCCAATCCATGTCAGCTTCACTGCAGGTGTGATGTTGCTGATGGGGGAGCAACTCCCCCTCAGCATTATGTAACAGCCTCCCCCCACTTTTGTTGTGTGCTGACTGGGGTGCCCAATCCCTGTCACCATAATGTCACTCCCCCCTTTTATTGTGCGGCAACTGGGGTGCCCAATCCCCTGTCAGCTAGAGCTGCTTCCCTCCCAAAAAAGAGTCCATTGGCATGCTGGGAGCCCACCCCAGAATGCCACATGCCTCTATTAAAAAAAAAACAGTCCCACAATGTCTTTTTTTAACCTGTCAAAAAAGAATATGGTCCCTCTCAGTCTTCCTGCCACCCTCCCACAACCCATGCCACCCACTGTGCACCCTGCCTCCCCACACCCCCGTCACCCCATACTTATCTCCAGAGTCTGGCGCTATGATCTTCGGTAGACCGGGAACACGTCCACACTCTTCAAAGGTGACCGTGAACTGAGGAAGTGCCAGTAAGCTGTATAATGTAATAAACAACTTTTTTTTTTTTTATTTTGATGCATATCTCATGCATTTTTTGGAATTGCTGCTCCAAATTTTCATCATGGGTTTTTAGGGACCGCTCCTCATGAATTCTGGCACTGTCATGTGTTAATTGGCCCCAAAAGGTGATTTCATGGTCACTGCTTGGAATCACCTTTTGGGACCGATTAATGAAATTAAAGTGCCAGTGTTCATGAGGTGGGCTTTCAAAAAGCCTATGTTGCAAATTTGGTGGAATAAATCCAAAAAATGATTGTTTTACGAGTGTGCGTTGCATAGTTTGCACGCACGCTCGTAAGTTCATGAATTTATAATGTTTTCACTTCAGATTTTCAACATTGCCATTGTTCTGCACCTCCTTATGAACAGTACAGCTGTCATTTTTCACATCCTGGCAGAAAAGTGTTTTTGCAGTTCTTGCTCAGAATAGCACGGTCACTGTGGGAAATCAATGTTCAGGACATAGTACGAAAATAACGGTGACACTGTTCATTAGCAGAGGTCCTAAAATGTCTATGTTGAAAATTTGGTGACGAAAGTCCATAAAATGAGTATGCTATGAATGTGTGTTGTGTAGTTTCCATGCACACTCATACCTTTGCAACTTTGCAATATTTCCACTCTAGATTTTCAACTTTGCCATTTTTCCACACCCCCTTATGGACAGTGCAGCTGTCATTTTTCACATCCTGGCCGAAATGTGTTTTCGCTCTTCCAGCCCACAATACTGTGGTCACTGTGGGAAATCAGTGTTTGGGACACATTAAGAAAATCACACTGACACTGATCATGAGCAGAGGTCCTAAAATGCCTATGTTGAAAATTTTTTGATGAAACTCCATAAAATAACTATGTTATGAGAGTGTGTTGTGCAGTTTCCATGCACCCTTGTAACTTCCCAAATTACAGTAGTAATATTTTCACAGCACATTTTCAACACTGGCATTTTTCCACACCTCCTTATGAACAGTACAGCTGTCATTTTTAACATCTTGACTGAAATGTGATTTTGCACTTCCGTTGCAGAATGCCGCAATCGCTGTCAGAAATCAGTGTATGGGACAGATTAGGATTGAGCAACGGGGGGGGGGGGGGTAGAGACCGAGCTCAATTGAACTCTGTCAGGACTGCTGTGTATTTCTTTGTGGGCAGGAAAAGGTGCCAATGAAGGCAGCAGCCCTGTACTAAAGGGCAGCCTGCAGTGATGGAAGACACAGAACAAGCAAGTGAGGGAGGGGGAGTGAGTGAGCTCAATGGAGCTCTGTTTGGACTGCTGAGGATTTCTTTGTAGGCAGAAAAAGGCAGCAATGCACGCAGGTTTATAAGTATATGGGGGATCAAGTGACAGGAGAGACACAGTGAAGGCACAGATTCAACAAACTGAAGGAGACAGTGTGCACACTCCACAAAATTATTAGTTTTTGATACCAGATAAGATACACTAAACATATGTTTATGGCAGACTGAGGGAGAGGAGAGACACTGTTAATGCAACAAACTCCAGAAGAGAACATGATGTAGATATTTTACACTTAAAAACAGCACACACTAGCTGGCTCAGTGGAACTAATGGTTGAGGCACTGGATGCCACACCTCATGCCCTGCTGGCGACCCACTTATGGGAATGATCTTAGGAACCTTGGGTTGGCAGGGAAGGGAGGGGATGGAGCATCTGTAGGACTGCTCTCCTCTCCCTAGGGAGGGATCCAGGGTTCTCCAGTGTAGTGGAGAATGGTGGTAACACTCTTGCCTGGCAGTAAGGGGGGAGGGGCATGGCAGATGCCTACAGTTTCTCTATGCCATTGGACATTGACATTGGACTTTCATGCTCCTATGGGGGAAACAACAAACAGAAAAACCACAGTCTTGAGGATAGGTGAAAGCACCTCCTATGTGTTTCTGCCACACTCCCACCATCGAACTCACCATCCAGGGATTGCCCTGACTCTGGCCTGGCTTATTAAATTGTAGATAGAGCACCAGAGCATAAGGCTGACCCACCTTGTAGGGCTCACAGCCTTGGCATCCACTGGGCTGGGGTCGGCCAGAAATGGTGAGCTTCAGACAGGGAGGTAGAGGAGAGGACCTAGGGGCAGCTGGCAAGAGTTCCCTGAGATCCTGGTGATAAAGGGAGTCTACAAAAAAACAAAAAAAAAAACAGCACACAATTCAGGCAAAACATTAATAAATCAATATGTTGAGGGAATTCCAAAACAGCTCTACCAAAATACAAGGATCAGGTCCTAGGCCAGCAGAACCACACTACTTTTTTACACCTCCACAACCAAACTGTTCAGCAAAAGTATTGCAGGCGAGTTTGAACATTCATGTTCGGTCATATTGACAGCAGCGCTAAACATTAAAGAGCCAAACAACCCACATACTGTCCTCTCTGGCAGGGAAGCCTCATGGTGCTCAAGATGGCAAAACAATCTCAAACATACCTTTCAAACATGGTGGGTAATATGACCAAATTCTGGCTACCAAATGCATGTGAACAAAAGGGAAATGTACCATTACTGCAGCACAAACATATCACAAAAACAACTCTGGTTCACATGTGTTTGGGCATGCTTCTTTGACCATATTATGGTTAGCATAGAAAATGAACTGAAGCAGTCCACTACCCCTAGCCCCCCCCCCAATATATCCCCAAAGCACATTGCCACAGAGCAGTACAATAACATTTTAAACAAAACCCAATAAACACAATCTAAATAGCAAGCCTACTTGTGACAAAATTAATGCATTAAAACCTATCAAATTCATCTAGCACTCTCCTCTGCACTGCATTCAGTTGCACTTAAACACAAAGTGTGGTAATGGAACAAACTTACCACATGGCTTGGTGTGTGAGTTACAGATTTTGCTCAGCTTTGAAAAAAAAACAGCCCCCTCCCCCCCAAAAGCAGAGCACTAAACCAAACAATTGCTGCTTCCCAAATTGCATCCATAATTCAGTGGCTCAAATTAACACCCCTTACTATGCAAATGTTTGCCCAAGTCAGGTGCGTAACAAGGGGCACACGTTGAGATGAATGAACAGTGTTCAGATGCACAACACAACAAAACTATTATTGAACTCTCCAGGCACATGAAAGGACCAATCTCATGGTGAAAGTATGGCTTTTATAAGCCAAATCTGGCACCACCCACTCCCACCCGTGATTTCTTGAAATACACAGTATGGGACAGCAAAATGATCCCTCACTTGTGATGTGTGAACATATGTGATTCTGATACACCACATCAGGTGGGAGGTCAAGTTTCAGAACCCTATGACCATGAAGGGTCCAGCAGTACATTCTGGGCAGGAAATACAAGCCCGAAGATTGGGGAACAGATGAAACTTACAAATAACATACAGAAGCACCACATTTTGTGTGGGGCCACTTTGATGAGTGTAGCAAACTAACACACCCAAAGTTATACTCATCATAGAAAAATCTGAGCAACACTGGAAAAACTGGAGCTCCTAAAGGGAACAGGACACATATAAAATAAAAGAGCAATAAGTGATGTTGGCAGCAAGACCTTTATAGGCACATTAACATTCACAGTGCCATCACAATAGCCCATGAAAAACACACATGGTTTTCAATGTCACACTTTAGGGCAGGAAAAAATGCTGGAATAGACATCATTTAAAAAAAATTTAGGGAACGCCTTAGGGTACTGAGGTTATGAAAGTTATCTCTAAGTGTAAACAAAAAGCACCAATTTCCTTTTGAAACAAATCTTTTACAATTTTTTAATAAAAGAACACAATTATTGGTGCATTGGTAACCCCCTTTCATGAGCAGACTCTCAAAACACGACCAGTAGTAGTCAGTTGTGACTGTCTTTTTTTTTTTAACTTTATCTCCTTGGCCCCAGACTTTCTCCAGTGTGGGCACTCAGCAACAATTCCATCTCATCCAGTCTTAGGCTCATTCCCACCATTGGATCCTTGAGCTCCTCAGCCACTCATCGGTACCTGGTTCCCCAAAATTAAGCCCTCCAGGGTGGGATCATCCTTCCTCACTTGACAACCTTTCTGATAATCTAGTCAGGCACTCGGGGGTGGAGGGAGCACCGGACGCAGCTGTTGCACTCAGCATTGGATGTGGGGGCGGTCCCTGGCCCCACCTTTGCCTGCCAGAGCAAAGCAGGTTTTCAACTTTTTGTTCCCCCTAGAGCTTGGACGTGCAATGACATCCTGCTCAGAATGTGCATGATCCCACACACACCCAAAAGATGTCCGCCGCAGCTCCACCCTCTTGCTGCAGCCACAGATCACTGCCGAACCAGCCACTAGCAGCTCGGCCAGCAATGTACCTAGGGGGTGTGGTGGGCTTGTCCCCCTCATTGCGCCAACACCTTGTTGGTCTTCCGACAGTCGGTCTCCTAAACTCGGGCTTATGGAGTTCGGAAGACTGACTCTCGGGATTTAGTAGTAGATCTGTATATGCAGTGGTTTAAGGCTCTGAGATGCAAACCTGAAGACCTGAGTTTGAATCTAACAGCTCCTGCTTGGATACTTTGTGACCTTGAGCAAATCACTTAACTTCCTTGTGCTCCCAGGTCACACCTGTAAACAAGTATTCAGCTTAGTGTGTCTTTACTGGGGGGAAGTGCATACGGAGATATGAACATATGAAGAACCCAGCAGAGGAAGGCCATTTGATCTGTCTAGTATGCTCATACTGCAGGATCCACAGCTTGAGCTACTGACCCTGCCCCCCCATTCATCCCATCCTTTCCATCCGCCCTACCCATGATCCTTATGTTCCCCTTATGCCTATCCCAGCATCTCTTGAAGCTGCTCAACATCTTCATTGAGATCACCTCTTCTATCAGTACATTCCAAGTGTTCACCAACCTCTCTATGAAGAAATGCTTCCTGACCTCCTTTCTAAACCTCCCCTCTTCCAGCTTAACACTGTGTCCCCTCTTGTTATGGTTGCCATTTAACTTAAAGAGAACCTCCTTATCCACCTTATTTATCCCTTTCAAGTACTTGAAGGTCTCAGTCATGTCCCCTTTCTCTCTTCTGTCCTCCAAGGAGTAAATGTTTAATATCCTGAACCTCTCCTCATATACCTTACACTGCTGACCCACTATCATCATTGTAGCCCTCTTCTCTACATTGTCCAGCAGGTTAATGTCCTTTTTGAGGTGTGGCAGCAGTGTTGAATTCTATACCTTAGATGTGGCCTCACCAGTGACCTGCACAAAGGCAGTGTAACCTCCTGTCTCTTACTGCTGATCCCCCTAACTATGCATTCCAGCATCTTATTTGCCCTTGCTGCTGCTTTCTTCCACTGTGTGAAGAGCTTCAGGCCACTAGTGATCATCACTCCCAGGTCCTGCTCCTCCTCTGATGCAGATACCGTGGTCATGTTGTACTCATAATAGCATATGTCATTATGCCAAAACCCGGATCTGTGCATTCTCTGTGTTAGACCCCCCCAGGAGTTAGAATCCTTAGTGGGGGGTCTGAGGTGTGCAGCCCCCCATAATGGGGTGTGGGGGTGGAGTCCCCCACAGAAAACTAGTTAATGGTGAATTGCGTAACATGATTATGTTGCATGACATTCTGCCATGCGTGGTATTGATCCCATGCCTGGAGATACCTGGACTCCACCCAGGTAGTACTCTGTTTTGGGAATCTTGGCTCCAATGAGCATAACTTTGCATTTCTTGGCACTGAATCAAAGTTTTCAGATCCTGGACCACCTCACCAGCTTTTCCTGATCATCCTGTATCCCATCAGCTGTGTCCACTCTCTGTCAGAAATTGGTGTTGTCCACAAATAAGCACATTTTGGCCGTAATGCTATCCTCAGTGTCACTAATGAAGATATTGACCAACAATGACCCAAGCACCAAGCCCTGTGGGACCCCATTATTGACCTCTCTGGTGTCAGATAACTCTCCCCTAACAACCTTCCTCTTGCTTCTGTTCCTCAGCCAGTTTTCCACCCATCTGGTCATCTTCTCCCCAACCTCAAGATCTGTCAACTTCCTGATTAACCTTTTGTGGGAGCACAGAGTCAAAGGCCTTTCTGAAATCCAGATAGAGGATGTCTACCACTTGGGCACTGTCTACTGTCTTAGTTACCAAGTCAAGGCAAGGCAGGGCATATTTTATTTATATGGTGCCCATACCTGGAGGCTCTAGGCACCTAACAATAAACACTACAAATAATAAATACAAAAAATAAATAATTGTTTAAGTTCATAAAATTTATAATCACAACATTCTGATATACATCAGAGATGACTCATACAGTTGGGTGGGCAGAATTATTCCAAATTGGTCAGGCAGAAAAGGTAGACCTTTAGCCTCTGTTTGAACACCCCAACTGAGGGGGCCTCCCAGACTGTAAGTGGTAGCGAGTTCCACAGGGATGGCCCAGTGACACTGCCAGTGAGATCATCCAATGTCTTGAACCAAACCCTGGGAATGTCCAGAAGGTCCCTTGAAGAGGAGAAGAGGGTCCAGATGGAAGTTTCAGGTGTCAGGAGCTCAGTCATGTAGCCAGGACCCAGTCCATATGAGGCATTAAATGTGAGCTAGCCCACCTTGAAAAGGACCCTCCACCTGACAGACAACCAGTGCAGGGCACGCAGGACCAGTGTCACATGACTGGATCTAGACAGACCCATCAGTAACTAGGCCACTGTGTTCTGTACCAGCTGCAGCCTATGGAGGATCCCTCCCATGACCCTGAAGTATAGAGAATTACAGTTGAGCCTAGAGGTAACAAAGGTATGTACTAGAGTCGGCTGGTCTTCAGGTGGAATGAAGGGCTAGATCCTGGTGATGTTCCTCAAGTGGTAAAAAACACTTTGACAACAGATGACACCTGACCTTTGAGCATCAGTCTGCTGTCCAGGATCAACCCAAGAACACATACCCTCGGGGAGGCCACCAACAGAGTGGGCCCAGAAAAAGATGTATGTTGGCTCCAGGTGTTGGCCCATCATGCCCATGTCCCAGCTCAATCACAAGCACCTCCATCTTATTTGGCTTCAGTCACAACCAGCTGGAAGACATCCAATCATTGATTTTAGCCAGACAGATGTTAAGCACATCAACAGCATTGGATGTTCCTGAAGCAAATGACAGATACAGCTGGGTATCATCTGAAAAGCAGTGAAACTCTATGCTGAGCCATCCAAATGATCTCACCCAGGGGCAGTATGTACACTGCAAACAGCATCAGTGACAAGATTGAGCCAAGGGGCACTCCACATGACAGGGGCATTGGGGAGGAGGAGGAGAAATTTCCCATCACCACATGCTGCACTCTATCAGAGAGAGAGATAGGACTTAAGCCATTTGATGACAACACTGGTGAGTCCACAATACTCACAGAGCCAATCAAGAAGCATAAAGTGACACACTGTGTCAAAAGTTGAGGAGAGATTGAGGAGAACAGGAATTGACTTGTCTCCTCTGTATCTAGCCCTGAGCAAATCATTATGTACCCTAACTAATGCTGTTTCCATTCTGTGTCTGGCCCAGAAAACTCTACTGAAATGGCTCATAAATATCAAAGGACAAAGGGTGATCCTCGTGCTATTGTGCCACAAGTTTCTCAAGAACATTGCTCAAAAATGGCAGGTTGGAGATAGGACAGTAATTTGCCAGGATGTCTGGGTCAAAGAAGTATTCATATTCACTGGGGCAGGATTGAGGGATCCTAGCAGGTGAGTTTGTGACTGGGTGTTTGTGGTAGAATTTGAGACTTTTATTAACTGCAATTTCTGTGTGCTTTTCCACTTAGTTTGGGCAGGATTGGTAGATTCTAGCTGATAAGTTTGTGACTGTGTTTGTAATTGGCTGTGCCTGGACCACAGTGAAAGGAGTGAGGAGCCACTGCCAAAAGACTCCTTGGCTGATTGTTTTGGACACAGCCTCTAATGTTCCCCCCTCCCACCTGACAACCCCACCCACCCAAGGGCACACCCTCCATTTATAGGGTGGGTCCCATAGGACCTTGAAAAATTCTTCTTCCTTACAGGAAGTAGCAAAGAGAGAAAGCATAACAATAAGCAAAAGAATAAAACAAATATTTGAAAGATAACAAATAGCCATCTTAAGCAGTCAGTTGATTGAGGAGAGAAACAGACATGATGGAAGTGGTACAGTGCAGTAATTGTGGAACAGTTGTCTTCAGGGAGACATTCTGGAGGCTGTGATGATGCCCCATTTGTAGCCACCTCTCTAGGAAGAGGGAGGAGGTTGCCTGTCTCTGAGCATAGTTGGTCAAGCTGAAGATGGCATCCACCCTACCCAGAGACCACCAGGTCCACAACCTGTACCTCAAAGGATGCCAGGGAAGAGGAGTGATTGGACTATGGTGAAGTCAGGGAGGGTGAGGGAATGGGGTCAAAAGCATATCCCCCAACCAGTCCTACTTAGGAACTCCTACACTGTTTTGGAGGAATAGGAAATACTCACTTAGCAACCCAAGGATGGGACCAGGGAGGATGGGAGGGTCCTCCAGGATGGAGTCCCAGGAAGGGAAGCAGGGGACCCTAGAGGAGGGGGAAGCAACATCTAGTGAGGGACTCTATTATTCATTGAGTGAAGTTTGGGTCACCTAGCAGGGGCGAGAAGGAGGTCAAGTGCCTCCCCAGAAGCACTGTGTGAAGGGATTTGAAGTGGATCCATAGGATCATTACAGCAATAGCTAGGAGAAAACCACTGGTTGTCATTGTCTACCTGCTGACTGACCTGGCTAGGAGAAGGGTGGAGTTAGCCAGAGTCCAGGAGGATTTCAGGAAGCTGGGGGGAAACCTGAAACAGATAGGTCACTCCATCTCATTCTTCGAGGTGCTACCTGTTCAGGGCACAGTGGAAGCAAGGGCACTCCACATCTGTACCTTCAACTCCTGGTTGATGGATCAGTGTGGAAGGGAGAGTTTTGGCTTCATAGAGGACTGGGGCCTGACCTGGGCAGATTCGAGCTTTTATAAGGAGGATGGCCTGCATCTGTTTGAGAAGGGTACCTTGGTCCTTAGTGAGAAGTTTAAATGCTTCAGCTGTGAGCATTTAAACTGGCCAAGAGGGGAGAACCAGGAGGGTCAGGAGGCTTAGGACCCCCCATAGGAACATGCAGAAACATAGGCTACAGGAACAGCTAAAGCAGGCAGGGAGGGGAAGGCAGGTGAAGAATGTATAAGGAGTGTTTTAGGGGTGGCAAGAGCACATAGGAAAGGAAACCTGGATGCAGGGAAGACATTGGTGAAGGAGAACAAGAGCAGAGGGAGGGCAGACTATAAAACATGGAAGGCCATGTTAACAAATGCTCGTAGCTGAGGGAATAAGGTACCCAACCTAGAGGCCTTGTTGGTAGATGCATACCTTGACACAGCAGCAATAACAGAGACATAGTACTCTGCTAATCATGGCAGGGAAGTCAGTGTACAAGGCTATACAGTCTTCAGAAGGGACAGGAAGAGTAAAAAGGGTGGGGGAGTGGTGATGTACATCAGAGATGGTTTAAAGGACACAGAAGTTCAGGGAAGACAGGGGGATGCCAAAGTAATGTGGATCACCCTGGAGACAGGGAATTGAACAGCAGCACATGCAGGGGTGACCTATCGACCTCTAGCACAGAGGGAGGACGTAGACAGGGAACTAGTGGTGAATATATATGACATGGCAGTTAAAGGCAAAATCTTGCTACTGGGGGATTTCAATAAGCCAGATATGGATAGGGCCACCCAGGATGGCTGCTTCTGCCAGAAGCACAGCCATCCTGGAATCATTGCAGGTGGTTGGACTCAGGCAGCTGATGCATGAGCCAACCAGAGACAAGTAAATTCTGGACATGGTATGGATCAATGGGAATAGAGTCAAAGGAATACAGGTGGAAGGGCAGTTGGGGTCCAGTGACCACCACATGGTGTGGTTCAACATGGAGACATGGACTCAAGCCACACAAGGACAAGAGTATTAGATATCAGGAGGGTGTATTTTACTGAAATTGGTAGACATATACAAGCAGTCCTGGGTAAAGGAGATGTAATGGGGGTGGAAGAACAATGGGAGAAACTGACAGGAGCCATAGTGGATATAACAAACCAATGTGTTAGGATAGTGGCCAAAGAGAAAAGAAGAAGGAAACCACTATGGTTCTCCAAAGAAGTGGGGGATGAAGTCAGGGCTAAAAGGCTGAGTTTCAGGATATATAAGGGGAGCTAAAGGTAGGAGGACAGGGAGGTGTACCTTGAATGTCTAGGGAAAGCAGAGAAGGCTGTTAGGAGGGCAAAGATGCAGACAGAAGAGGGCTTAGCATGGCCTTTAAACAAAGGGGATAAGGCATTTTATAGGCACATCAGTGAAAAAAATACAGGGGGGTTGTGAGGCTTAAAGGGGAGAAGGGAGGGTGTAAAGAGGGGGATCTGGACAAGGCAGAAATACTGGACACATACTTCTGCTCAGTATTCACTAAGAAGGGAGAGGGTCAAGGACCACATTTGGGTTGCAGAGTCAATGAGGGAGAGAAGTGGACACCAGTCTATTCACAGTGGAGAGAGTTCTGGAAGAACTCACAAAGCTGAAGGTGGATAAGGCCGAGGGGCAAGATGGCATCCACCAAGAATCTTAAAGGAGCTGCTAAGGGAACCAGCAGCACCTCTGTCAGCCCTGTTCAAAGAGTCAATCAACACGGGATTCATTCCAGAGGACTGGAGGATGGCACATGTAGTCCCACTGCACAAAAGCGACAATAGGGAGGAGGTGGGGAACTACAGGCCAGTCAACCTCACCTCAGTGGTGGGAAAGATCATGGAGACAATGCTGAAAGAAAGGATAGTGGCACATATGGAATCCAGTGGTGCTCAGCATCTGAGGCAACATGGATTCACAGCAGGAAGTTCATGTCAAAGAAATCTAAAACATTTTTTTGATTGGGTGACTAGGAAAATAAATCAGGAAGGGGCAGTAGACATTGCCTACCGAGATTTCAGCAAATCCTTTGACACTGTCCCATGTAGAAGGCTGATTAACAAGATGGGCAGTCTGGGCATGGGAGACAAAGTGAAAAACTGGGTTAGGAACTGGTTAACATACAGGAGACAGTGGATGGTGGTAAATGGGGTACAATCTGGGAAGAGGGAGGTGATCAGTGTGGTACCACAGAGACCAGTACTAGGACCAGTCCAGTTCAATGTCTTCATTAGTGACATTGTAGAGGGGCTGGAAGGAATGGTCTGCCTGTTTGCAGATGACACCAAGATCTGCAACAGGGTGGATACTCCAGAAGGGGTACAGAAAATGATGAGAGACCTGGAGAAGCTACATGTACTGCAGCCACATCCAAGAACAGGGTCATTCTTGATGCCCTACAGGGGGCATGCCTTAGACAGCTAGTGTTAGAACCCACTCAGGAGGGAGCAATACTAGACCTGGCACTCTCAAATGGTGAGAGGATCACAGATTTAGAAGTCAGTAGACATCTGGGAACAAACGACCACTGCAAAGTGTGCTTCACAATAAGCACAACCATGGAGGCAAGCCATACAAAAACAAGGACATTGGACTTTAGAAGGGCTGACTTTGGCAAAATGGATGAATACCTGAGGAATGAACTAGCAAATGACCAGAAAGGAGGGGTGGAAGAACAATGGAGAAAAATCAAAACTGCCATCATGGAGGCAACAAGCCTTTGTGTGAAACAAACAAAGAAAACAAAGTGGAATAAAAAACCACTATGGTTCTCAAAAGAGGTGGCAGGGAAGGTTAAGGAGAAATAGGCTGCATTCAAAAAGTATAAGGAATCACAGAAGGAGCATGACAGGGAACAATATCAAATAAAGCAGAAAGAAGTGGGGAAGGCAGTCAGAATAGCAAAGGCCCAAATTGAGGAAAAGATAGCCAACTCAGTTAAGAAGGGGGATAAAACCTTTTATAGGTACATTAGGGAGTATAGAAAGGTTAAGGGAGGGATAGTGAAGATTAATAAAGGAGAGGGGAGGTGGACAGAGGTAGACAGTGAAAAGGCAGAGATACTGAATGAATACTTTTGCCCAATATTCACAATAGAAGAAAAGGGGTTTCCTAAACCAAACAATAGAGGATGGGGTGGTACCTGAGGACTGGAGGAGATGTAATTCCCCTTCACAAAAATGGGAGCAAGGCAGAAGCAGGAAACTACAGACCTGTTAGTTTGACCTCAGTGGTAGGGAAAATGATGGAATCACTTCTGAAAGAAAGAATTGTTGAGTACCTAGAGGCCAGCAGGGCACAGGACTCAAAGCAGCATGGATTCAAAGCAGGAAGGTCCTGTCAGATGAATCTAATTGATTTCTTTGACTGGGTGACCAAAGTAATAGACCAGGGAGGGGCTGTGAATATGGCCTGCCTAGACTTTAGCAAGGCATTTGACACAGTCCTACACAAAAGATTAATAATCAAGTTAGCCAGCCTGTGACTTGGTCCCAGGGTGGTAGTCTGGGTAGAAAACTGGCTGCACAAAAGGACACAGAAGGTAATAGTGAATTGAACTCATTCTGAAGAAAAGGGGGTTATTAGTGGAGTACCTCAGGGCTCAGTACTGGGTCCAGTCCTCTTTAACGTCTTTATAGGTGATATTACAGAGGGTCTGGAAGGAAAGGTATGCCTCTTTGCAGATGACACAAAGATCTGTAACAGAGTTGATACACAACGGGTGGTAGAAAGGATGAGAAAGGACTTGGCAAAGTTGGAGGAATGGTCAGACGTATGGCAACTTAGTTTCAATGCAAAGAAGTGCAAAGTAATGCACCTGGGAAACAAAAACCCAGAAGAAGAGTACACAATGGCAGAGGAGGTACTAACAACAACAATAATGGAAAGGGACCTGGGGGTAGTCATATCAGATGACCTAAAGGTGGGTAAGCAATGTGAAAAGTCATCAAGGAGAGCCAGGGGGATAACACAAAGGGTAGTAGTAAATGGAGTACACAGTGAAGAAAGGAGGGTTACTAGCAGGGTACCGCAGGGTTCAGTACTGGTACTGGTCCTTTTTAATGTCTTTATAAGTGACATTGCAGAGGAACTGGAAGGAAAAGTATGTCTCTTTGCAGATGACACAAAGATCTGCAACAGGGTTGATACACAAGATGGAGTGGAAAGGATGAGAAGGGACTTGGCAACATTGGAGGAATGGTCAAATGTATGGCAGCTCAGAATCAATGCAAAGAAGTGCAAGGTAATGCACACGGAAACAAAAACCCAGGGAAGCATACACAATGGGGGTGAGATACTGACAACAGTAAAAATAGAAAGGGACCTGGAGTAATTATATCAGATGACCTAAAGGTGGGCAAGCAATGTGAGAAGGCAGTAAGGAAGGCTGGGGGATACTGGGATGCATAGGAAGAGGCATCAATAGTAGAAAACAGGAAGTTGTTATCCCTCTGTACAGACAGTTGGTGAGACCCCATCTGAGTACTGTGTGCAGTTCTGGAGACCCCATCTCAAAGACATAGAAAGGTGGAGGCTGTTCGGAGAGCAACCAAAATGGTGCAGGGTCTGCACCAGAAGACATACAAAAAGAAGACTAAGAAGCTTAATATGTATACCTTGAGGAAAGAAGGGAGAGGGACATGATAGAAACTTTCAAGTACCTCAAGGGAATTAACAAAGTCAAGAGGGTAGCATCTTCCAGAAAAAGAGATGTGCAAGAACAAGGGCACAATTTGAAGATAGAAGGGGACGTCTCAGAGGTAATGTGAGGAAGTTTTTCACTGAGAGGGTTGTGGATGCATGGAACAGCCTCCCTGAGGAGGTTGTGGAGTCAGAACAGTGGGGACTTCAAGAATGCATGGGACAGGCATAAGGCAGTCCTAGTGGGGGGTAGGAGGAAGTAAGCTGTTGGTTAACTAGGATCTGCAGCTTATCTGTTAGGTAGGAAAATGGGCAGACTAGGTGGGCCAAGCGGTCCTTATCTGCCATCAAATTCTATGTTTCTATGTTTCTATGTTTCTAATGGGATGCATAGAGAGGGGAATCACAAGTAGAACAAGCATTTGTCAATGCTGAATGTTTGCTTGCTGGTATTAGCATTAGAAATGCAGGAGTTAGACAGATGCAGAATAGGAATGGCAGTGAAGTACAGAACTTCACATGAACCCCATCTCCATCCTGTAGAGATGGACAGGATTTGGGGTAAGTTTTTGGGTCATCACCCATGACTGTCAAGCCATGTCACCTCAACCTATTTTGCAGACACCGACGTGTTGAGCTGTGCCTTAAGGTATTTGGCTTTACAGTCTCCCCATTCCATAAGAAGAAGAATGGGGTGAAGTCTTGGGACGAAGAGTCCAAGGTACACCTTGATGCCTGTCAGTGGCTGGGGTGGGGGTGGGATGGCATGAGTAGTACAATTGGCAATCCAAAGGCACACCCCGATGCCTGTCTGTCTGTACAGGGTATGATGTTATGGTTAGAAACTGTAATGCCTCGGGTGTTTGTTGGTATTCACAGTACAAATTTTGAGCATGGCCTTTCTGTGACCCTACCTCACGAAAGCATTTGGGACCTCTTGTCATGAACAGCGGCAGTGTGATTTTGTCAATGTGTCCTGAAAACTGATTTCCAACAGTGGCAGTGGCATTCTGCACCACATGTACGAAAACACAAATCGGGCAGGATGTGAAGAATGACAGCTGTACCATCCATAGGGAGGTATGAAGAGATGACAATGTTGAAAATGTGTAGTGGGAATATTAAAAATGCTTGCACTTCCGAGCGTACATGGAAACCACACAACACATGCGCATAACACATTTTATGGAGTTTTATCACCAGATTTTCAACATAGGCATGTAACGACCTGTGCTCATGAACAGCGTCACTGTAATTTTGTTACTGTGTCTTGAACACTGATGTCCCACAGCAACCATGGTATTCTACGCTGGTACTGCAAAAACACATTTTGACCAGGATGTGAAAAATGACAGCTGTACTGTTCAAAAGGAGATGTGGAAAAATGGCAATGTTGAAAATCTGGAGTGAAAATATTACAAATGTGCAAAGTTATAAGCGTGCGTGGAAACTGCACAACACATGCTTGTAACACTCATTTTATGGACTTTCATCACAAAATTTTCAACATAGGCATTTTAGGACCTTTGCTAATGAACAGTGTCACTGTGATTTTTGTAATGTGTCCCAAACAGTGATGTACCACAGCGATCGCACCATTCTGTGCTGGAAGTGCGAAAACACACTTCAGCCAGGATGTGAAAAAAGACAGCTGTCCTGTTCATAAGGAGGTGTGGAAAAATGGCAATGTGGACAATCTGGAGTGAGAATATTGCAAATGTGCGAAGGTACAAGCATGCGTAAAAACTGCGTAATGCACGCTCATAACACATTCATTTTATGAAATTGTCTCACCAAATTTTCAACATAGACATTTTAGGACCTCTGCTAATGAACAGTGACACTGTGATATTCTTAATCTGTCCCAAACATTGATTTTGCACACAACTGCACCATTGTGCGCTACATGCGCAGAAACACATTTTGGGTGAGATGTGAAAAATGACAGCTGCACTGCTCATAAGTAGATGTGATAAAATGGTAATGTTGAAAATCTGAACTGTAAATATTAAAAATGTGCACACTTATGAGCGTGCGTAGGAACTGCGCAATGCATGCTTGTAAAACAGTCATTTTTAGGAATTTTTTCACTGAATTTGCAACATAGGCTTTTTGAGACCCCCTCCATGAACACTGGCACTGTCACTTCGTTAATCAGGCCCGAAAAGTGATTCCTTGCAGTGACCGCAAAATCACCCCCCTTCGGGCATAATTAATGCCATGACAGTGACGGGGGAGTCCCAAAAATCCCATGTTGAAAATTTGGTGTCAAAATTCCAAAAAATGCCCAAAATATGCGCCAAAGTAGAAAAAACCCTATCTATCCAATTATACAGCTTACCGGCATTTCCTCAATTTGTGGCTGGCTTTGAAGAGTGCAGACGTGTTCCCAGTCCACCGAAAGATCTTTGCGCTGGACTCCAGAGGTAAGTATGGGGTGCAGGGGGTGTAGGGAGGCAGAGTAAGCAAAGGGTGGGTGTGGGTTGTGGGAGCGGGGGCCCCGGAGACCGCAAGGGACTGTTTTCTGCCTTTCGGGTACAAAGACAACGTTGGATGGTTTTTACTTTACAGGCATTTGGCACACTGGGGTGGGCTCCCAGCATGCCAAGGGAGTCTTTACTGGAGCAGCAACTGTAGCCGATGGGGGATTGGGCACCCCAGTTGGCACACAAGGAAATGGGGGGACATCATGCCAATGGGGAGTGGGCTCCCCCGTCCTCAGACAACAAAACGGGAGGGGGTTAAAGCATGCCGATGAGGAGTGGGCTCCCTCATCGGCAGACAAAGACTGTTTGGGCGGGCACATGCTGCCGAGTGGGGTTGAACACCCCCTCGGCACTGGGGCCACAGTAATATTGTTCATGAAGAGGGCGGCAACTCGCTGCCATGTACACAAACAATATTACAGCAGCGTTCTGCCCAGCAATGACGAGTCACTCCTTCATTGCAGCGAATCGCTGATGCTGCAGTGACAAGGTGGCCCCTGATTGCTGTGGTGAAAACGTTACAAGTTGGTGCACCTTCTGGAAGCCAGTGTCATCAGCACACTGTGCCTCCATTGTTGCACCATGGCCAAGCCCCAAAGTGCTGTGCCTCCCTTGGCTGCTACACTGCCACGCCTTCTTAACCAGCTTCTCTCCTAAGCTGTCACATGATGTTTCTTGTGCATGCACGCACGCAAGCAAACATAAAAAGGGAAGTGGTTATCCCTCCATACAGACAGTCGGTGAGATCCCAGCTGGAGTACTGCTTGCAGTTTTGGAGACCCCATTTATGCAAGGACATAGACAGGATAGAAGCAGTCCAGAGGAGGGCAACTAAAATGGTGCTGGGTCTGCATCAGAAACCATATGAAGAGAGGCTGAGAGACCTGAATATGTATACCCTTGATGAAAGGAGGGGTTGGGGGACATGATAGAAACTTTCAAGTACCTCAAGGGAATCAGCAAAGTCCAGGAGGGTAGCATCTTTCAGAAAAAGAGATGTGCAAGAACAAGGGGGCACCATTTAAAGATAGAGGGGGGATGACTTAGGGGTAATGTGAGGAAATTCTTTTCCATGGAGAGAGTGGTGGATGCATGGAACCGCCTTCCTGGGGAGGTTGTGGGGTCTAAAACAGTGGGGGAATTCAAACATGCATGGGACACAGACATAAGGCAATTATAGTAGGGGGTTGCAGGAAGTAGGCTGTTGGTTAGATAGAATCTTCAGCTTATCCAATAGGTAGGGAAATGGGCAGACTGGGTAGGCCAAGTGGTCCTTATCTGCTGTCAAAGTCTATGTTTCTATGTAAAGAGGAAAGGGACCTAGAGGTTATCATCTTTCATGACCTTAAAGAAGTGCACAAAAGTACCTAGGAGGGTCAGTGGCATGCTGGGGTGCATAGGCAGGGGTAACACTAGCAGGAGCTGGGAGGTGGTGATGCCATTGTATAAAACACTGGTAAGGCCTCACCTGGAGTACTGCGTGCAGTTCTGGAGGCCACACCTGCACAAGGACATAGATAAGGTGGAGACTATCCAGAGAAGGGCAACAAAGATGGTGCAGAGCTTGCACCACAAAACATAAGAGGAGAGACTAAGGGACCTCAATATGTACTCACTGGAGGAGAAGAGATTGCGTGGGAGGGGGTCATGATTGAAACTTTTAAGTACCTCAATGGCATAAACAAGGTGCAGGTGGGGTACATTTTCCAATGTAGAAAAATTATTATAACAAGGGGGCACAATGTGAAATTAAAAGGGGGTAGATTAAGAGGTAATGTGATGAAGTTTTTCTACACAGAAAGGGTAGTTAATGCTTGGAATAGTCTGCCACAAGAGGCAGTGGGGGTAAACCCAGTGGAAGGTTTAAGCATGCCTGGGACAGGGACAGGAGATGCTTGTGGGTGGACAGATGGAGTGATGAAAATCCATTGATCACATAGGGTCAGTGGCCACATACAATGTATAGGGCCTATGGGCAGACTGAATGGGCCTAGCAGTCCTTATCTGCTGACAATTTCTGTGTTTCTATGTTTGACACCATCACTGCCTAGAATCTGTGTTACCTCACATTCTAGAGACCATGTTCCTCTAGATATTCTACTAACCTTTCCTTAAGTATGGTCTCCATTAGCTTGCACGTGATTGAGGTCAGACTGACTGGTGTGTAATTTCCTAGGTCATTCTTGGTTCTGCTTTTATTGAGGTGCGTTTCATGGTTCACTTACTGACACTGTGAATCTCACCAGACATTGTCCAGTTGCAGTTTTGATAAATAATATTTAAGAATTAAACTGTTTATTGGATTTTTTACAAATAAAACATATAAACAATAAAATAAGGTATAAATATGTGCATTTGTCCAGTATGATGCTGAAGTAGGTAAAATATGCATTCCACAGATATTATATAATGATATTAGACATGAATGATGTATCTATCTTTCATAGAGACCAAATAACATCTACTCAAGTTTTGAATTTCTATACATGCTGTACATATTACCTTAGGTTCTTTGGGCCTAAATGATGAAACATTGCTTGAGTTACATCATGGGTACGCTTATTTATTTTACTGGACTCTTCAGTATGAAATAGGAGATATCTGTTAATGATAGCTATCTACATTAAATGAAACTTCTCAGGCAGTGTAGAGCCCAAAAAGAGATACCATCAGAACAATCAGTACAGCATAAACAGTAGGGGAAACCTTACATTAGGTGGTATACAGATATCTTGGTTTAGCCAATGCCTTGCCTAGGAAGTGGTGGGATGTGAGTGGAGTGTGAGTATGATTCACAGTATGTACCGTGCACAAGTATTTATAGATAGCAGTCCATGTGGTGTCTTGTTTGTGCAGAGTGTTGTTGGTTATGTGTGATAGGCAGTCGTAGGTAGCTAGTTGGGAAAGATCTACAAGAAATTAATTTATTGCAGGTATTTTGTGTGTGTGCCAGTTACATAGCAGTAATTGTTTAGCCACAACACCAGCCTGTACTAGTACATTTGTGTGTTTCTTGGGTAAGGGGTTTGTGCTTTTTTTCTATTCCAGTAAGGAAGAGTTCTGGGACAGGTCTGTTCAGTATGATGGAGAGATTCCTAATAAATTCCTCACAGTATGATTTGATGTTTGGACAGTTCAATAGTAAATGGTGTAGGTCACCATGTGGTTGGGCACATCACCAGCAGTGGTGAGATGTTATGAATTAGGCAGCAAATTGTATTAGTGGTGTACAGTTGTTGCCTAAACACTTTTAGTGTGTAGGGTAAATATTAATAATACAGATTCTTATGTCTTCGGAGTGTGCGAAGAAACATTCATAAACAAGCAAGAGTACTAATAAATGTTTATTATACTACATACTCCAAGCATGTGACAGAGGAAATTACAAGGGAGATGGGTTTCTCACCACTCTTCTGAAGAATGTACTTAATCTCCAGGATTGTAGGATCTCAGGTTCTCCAAGGTCTTCTTCTCTCTCCCCCAGCTCTCCGTGGAACTGGGTTGCAGAAGGCTAAATACTACAGATAACAGCATAGCAACAGAGATTACCTCATAGTTACAGATATGAGAAACCGTGTGTACTGGATAATGACTTAGGAGACAGAATTACTAATGAGTATCATATGAGAGAAATAATATGCTTCATTTGCATTATAGGTTGGACAAAAGAAATGCTGATGGGTTCAAACTACACATGACATTTCTTGCCTGTGTATAAGCCATAACAAAGGTTTTCTCTCTGTGTCAGCTAGCTTAGACAAAGAGAAGTGCTGACTGGCCACAACTACGTATGATTATATGAGAATATATACATAGGCCCGGATATTCAAAGCAGTTGCGCATGGTGCAACTGAGTTGCACCGGCACTAGTGCGGACTTGTGCCAAGAAGCGATATTCAGTGGGAGCTAGTGCACAGCACAAATCTCATTGTGCCAATGCACAACTATAATGAATGCAGGTGCAAGTGCAGGTGGCATGCCCATAAATATCTAACGCAGTGCGATATTCAATGGTGAAACCATGACGCAAGTGTAGAGCAAATCAGAGACCCGACGAGCAGACTTGTTCCTACAAATACAGGGCGCAAGCACACTGAAAGCACTTGCTTCAAGTGAGAGGGAGTAAGAGATAGTAAGCAAGAGAGAGAGAAAGAAAGAAAGAAAGAAAGAAAGAAAGAAAGAAAGAAAGAAAGAAAGAAAGACCAAAGCAGACACAGAGGGAGAGGGATAGAGGTGGCAGTGGAGAGGGAAACTGGGGCATAAAGAGTGTGACAGACAGGCAGACACACTGTCAGGCAGTGCACCAGGGTGGCACACAGCCTGCAGCAGCTAACCACCCGGGGGGGATATAGGACAGCAAGGGCCAGGGATAATGCACCCTTCATGATGGAGGCCATAATGAGGGGCGTGAGGGGGCAGTAGGAGCAGCAGCATGGTTGTGAAAGGGCCCGTTGCTGGTATGCCTGACACAGGTGGTACAGTACCTGCATGACCTTCAAGCAGTACAGTGACATGGAGATCATGGGCCAGTACTGCCTGAACAGGGCCATTCTGAGGCAGTTCTGTGAGCTGTGCAGTGAGGAGATGCAGGCACCCACCAGCAGAGCCATACCATGTCCATGGAGATGAAGGTGACAGCCATCATTTGCCTCCTTTACATGGGCACCTTTCAGAGACCAACAGGGGACACCACAGGCATAACCCCATCAGCCACAACCTACCGCCTAAGACAGATCCTCAACACTCTGCTACCACATGCATCAGAATACATCAGTTTCCCCAGCACACAGGTGGAGCACACAGCAACAATGCAGAACTTCCACAGGGAAGCACGTATGCCTGGTGTGATTGGTGCCATTGACTACACCCATATGGGCATCCACATTACATCTGGCCCTAAGGGTTTGGCATGCAACAATAGGAAGGGAAGGTTAAGTGTCAACTGACATGTGGTGTGCAATGTCACTGGCCACATAATCAATGTCTGCACCACACACCCTGGGAGTGCACATGATGCATTCATCTGGAACAACACTGCTGTGTTACAGGTTTGAATGCAGGGATATCCCCATGGGCCACCAAGGGGGTGAGTATGGCATGGGAAGAGGCGATGGGTACAGCATACCTTGGGATGGGGAGGGCAGGGTGTGCATTGTGGCTTGGGTGCCAGGAACAGGCAAGGGGTGCAGCATAGCATAGCAGAGGGCTAACCATGTCATTATCCACACAGGGAACAGCGCCTATCCACTGCAGCCCTGGCTACTCACCCCCTACTGACATCTGTCGTCCCCAGCAGAGGAACACTACAATGAGGCAAATGCCAACAAGTGCAACATCATCAAGTGAGTCTTTGGTACGCTGAAAGCAAGGTTCCATTGCCTATACAGGTCAGGCGGCGCCCTACAGTAAAGCCCCTTGAAAGTCTGTGGCCTATTACTGATCTGCTACATACTGCACAACATGACTATTGACTGTGGGATGGTTGTCGAGGCTGATGAGGGTGATAGTAGTGGGGACGATTGAGGTAATGGGCTGGAGGGAGGTGGACAGCCACCCCCTGGGCAGAGGGATCCTGGCTGATCCAGCAGGCAAGATAGCACAGGAACATCATAGCATGGGAGCACTATGATGTGCACAGGTAGGTGGTGTGATACACATGCATAGGTCACACAAATAAATACAGCACATATGCAGGGGAATGCATGGCACTGGGTATGCACACCCTAAGGTGGGAAGCAGGGGTATGGGAGACAGGGGCATACACCAACACACAACCACACATAGCACCCCTCACAGCCCCCGCCACACACATGCACCCACACACACAGGCGTGGGTATGTGGCGTGGATGAGATCCATCACAATAGTGCACAGGTGCAATCGGTGAAGGACTGCTGTCATCAGGCCCATGCCACATGGCCCAGCTGTTGGGCAGGCACACACACAGGCAGCATGTGGTGTGACACACAGGTGCCTCACCAGTGGTAGGAACACACACACACTGCCCATGTGCACACTGGGCTGAAGCTCCAGACTGCAGGGAGGGTGGGCCACACATCATGTCTGCTGTATGGAACCATGGCCACCAGAGCCACGGGGCGGTCAAGCCTGGGCTGATAGGCAGCCACAGGCTGCGCTTCAGCCATGGGGCATGAGTAACTGCCCCCCAAGGGTGGAACCATGGGACTGCAACCGTGTCCACGCGGGGATGTCGAGGCTCCCAAACAGCCCAGCCTGGGCATGCCTGGGATGCTGACATCTGAGTCCAGCATTGTGCAGGGGTTGCCCAATGCTGGGTATGCAGGGTAGACAGCATACTGTGGGAGGTCATTTGTGCCTGTCCACAACCAGTGGCAGCCAGCAGCGCAAAGCCATCTGAGATTGCAGTGGCAATGCAATCCAGGGATGCAGTCATGGCCTCCTGTATGAGCTGTATCCTCGACATGATCTGCGCAGTGCCCCTCTCCTGCTGCTTGGCTAATGGTGCACCTCTGGACAGAGTGCGTTCACCCCAGTAGTGAGTAGCACCTGTTGCTGAATGGACTCCCACTGGAGATGGGTGTGTTCAGCCAGCGGGTCAGTGTCCTGGGACTTCCTGGACGGACGTCGATCCATGACCGGCCATGCTGCACAGCCCCCCTTTCTGGTGGATGCTGCACAGTGGGGTCTGCAGGGGGACTGGGTACTGCAGGCACACCAGTGATGGACCCTGTGTCCAGCTGCCCAGTGGCTCCTGCAGCCTGCTACTATTGCCCATCTGGCCACTGCACACCACCCAGTGCCTGCGTGGCTGCACCACCTCCACCGCAGGGCACAGCCTGGGCAGTGCACACCACTGCACCTGCAGTGCTGGTGGGCAGCTGTTCTGCCACTTGCACAACGCTGGGCATGCTACCGGTTTCAGTGACAAGCAGAGGCATCTCTCCCACAATGGTGGCCATGCTGTCCATGATGCACATTACATTGTAATCAGTGTCAGACCTGCCCCAATCTGTGTGTCTACACACAGGACCCCAAGGCTGGCATCCTGCAGGAACACCTCCAGGGTCTCATCTGACCTCAGGTCCAGGACATCCGCTTGCACAGTGGTGGTGAGCTGCAGCCTGTCAGGCCCCCCAGTGCCCATGGAGGTGGAAGGCTGGTCCTCCAGGGCCAGTCCTGTGGCCATGGCTGCTGCTGCCACTGGCATCCCATCATCTGCACAGAGGAATGCTGGTGCTGCAAGAGAAAGAGAGACGTGTTAGTGATGCATTGCTCACATGTGCCCCCCCACACTGCCACTGTCTGTGTCCTGCAGCATGGCATGCACGTGGGTGTGCACACCTGCACATGACAGGTATGCTGGCCTCATGCATGCCAGCATGGCCATGTACACACCCTCCATGCCCCAAGCTGTACATGGCTGTCATACTTACCATGCAGTGATGGGCTCCCACTCATCTGGAATCTGCCACCAGTCACACCCTCCACCTTGCTGTGGTGCATGGTGGCTGCCACCAACTACTCCTGCACTGTGAGCAGTAGCGCAGATGCAGGCCCCCCTCCTGTGGCATTCCGGGAGTCACAGATGGCTGCCACCTTCTCCTTGAGGTGTCTCTTGTCTGTGCCCACTTTCTTCCTGCACTCCTGCGCTGAGCAATGGTGGATGCCTTGCTGGTTGACCCATATTGCCACCTCCACCAAGGTCCCAGTCCTGGCCTGTGGTGTGCCCGTGGCACCACTCAACAGGGGCTCCCTGTCAAGGTAGACTTTGATGAGGGCCTCTGTCACTGCCTTTGTGAAATTGGGCCTGCGCTTGCAAGCAGGTCCATGTTCCTCAACCTCCAAATGTTCCGACATGTCGTTTCCTGTGGACATGGACAACACAGTGTGTCAGTGGCAGCATCATCCTATTCCATCCTCCCTGCTGTGCTGGCTGCTCTCAGTGAGCTGCAGCAGGATGTGCAACATACCACAAAGGGATGCAATACCGGTCCATGGCCTGTGCTGTTCTGTGGCGCCTATAAAGTGCATCACGTGCAGATGAGCTTTGGTGCAATGGTAATGACATGCTAATTCCCCCAGTGTGCTATGCATTAGCTGATGAGCTCATTTGCATGTGGCATCTGAATATCATGATTTTGCTCCATGTGCAATGAGATTGCACCGGAGCAAGTTGCGACACAATGCGTACATATACGAAGTGCATTGACCCGCAGTGCACATGTGCAGAATGGTATCATGTTGTCAATCATGCACTGTATGCCAATTGCTTGATGGGGGCCACGGCGCACAGTATGCCAGGCCTGCTATCGTACATGTGTGCAATGCGCAGTGGCAGCCGATCCCTGGCCCCTGTTTTGACCCCTGCCCCATTTTGATCACTGGCTTCATAGCATAGCATGGCACAGCAGAGAGCACCCCATGCACAGAACTGGACACAGGTGTAGTTGGTGAACCTGGTAGCCTGTGTCCAGCCCCATGCACCCCAGCTGTTTGGTTAGGTGCCCCGGCAGCAGCCCAGGGTGGCGGTGTGGCAGGAGATTGCTGCCACACTGCAGCAGTGTACTGGGGTGGCCAGAACAGTGGAGTAGTGCTGCCACAGATATGGTGACCTGTCAGGAGAGACATAGAGCACCTGAGGAGGCTAAATGCATGAGTCAGGCATGAGGCTGTGCCACAGCCAGGTGAGTAGGCCCATATTGCATGTGTGCCCTGGTGCCATACTGTGATGTTGGCTAGGCTGCCTGGCATGCTCTACAGAGCAGTGCACTGCCATCATGTGGTGGCATTGCCAGCCACTGCTTGCTTTGCAATACAGCTGTGCAGGACGTGTCAGGTAGGGGCTCACCCTGTGCAGAGGGGGTGGGGTGGTGAGCAGCTGCTGTTTATGTTTACTGATGTGTGCCTGTCTATGTTCCATTCCCAGGGCCTGAAAATCACAGGAGGGAGGCAGTGGTGGCAGCAGCAGGACAGCAGACCACAGCTGGCCAAGGAGGTGGTGCAGGAGCGGCTTTGGCACCAGCAGGGACATGGATGGCAGGTAGGCACTGTCATGGTCCTTTGCACTGTATATGGGGGTGGCGGGGTGTGGGTGTGGGCATGGCCACCTGTGCCATGTGCTGTGGCAGCTGTGTGTGTCTCACTGTGCGTAGTGCTTGCCACTGTGGCGCATCCATTGCACATGTGTGTCAGCTGTTTGTGGGGATGGGAGTGTGCCCAGCTGCCACCGATGTTGCTGTCATGCTGCCGGTGCACTGTGCCATGTGACTGTCATTGAGCAGTTGGATGGCCATTGTGCGGCGGGGACTGCCTCTGTGCACTGACGTAGTGTGCCGCGTTGCTGGCAGGCAGTGGCCCACCCCCCTGTAGGTGGCCAGTACAGGCCCTCCAGGGATGTGTGTTCCCACTGCCCATTGCACGCTGTGGGTGGGCATGATTCCTTGGGACATTACATTGATCACCTGTCCTTTCTCTTGTCATAGGTGTCTGGAGGAGGTGTAGGATACCATTGTATTGCCGGCAGCTCTGCCAAGTCATTCTCATTACATCCACGAAAATGGAGGTGGTTCTGCAGATGAGAAGGACGATGCTGGGAGGCTGAAGGTGCTGACCATAGCATGGGGTGGCAGGACATGGCCGCCGGTAGTCGGGCCCCTGCAGTCCCCTGTTACCCCAGCTGTACCTTCCCCAACAGTCCCCCATCCCACTGTACAGCCCCTTCTTCCTGTCCCTTCCCTCATGCTGCATCTCTGGTTGTGCAATGGTGCATTCCTGGTTGCACTATGGCACAACTGCGCCATATTCAGCTGTGTTGTGCTGGCACAGTGTGGCCAGCAGAGTCTCTGAATATGGCTCCTGTTGTGCCACGGCACATTAGATTTGCACTGCACCAGACTTGTGCCAGCCTTTGGTGCATTTCTGAATATCTAGGCCACAATGTATATGAGAATATATGTATATGTGTATATATATATATATATATATATAGATAGATACCCAGATATTCTAAGTGGTCGAGCATGCGCAACTGCAGAGATGCGTCATAGAGTGATATTCAGTGGCAACAACTGTGCAGTGCAAGTAGCAGTGCGCCAATGTGCAATAGAAATGTATGCATGTGCAAGGGCAGGGGGCTGACCCACCAATATGTGGCACAGTGCAATATTCAACCCCCAATCAATGGCGCAAGCGAGGAGCAGCTGCCATTGGTGTGGAGCAGGCTTGAGCCTATAAAAACAGGGAGCATGTCAGAGGGGAGCAGGACAGTGGGAGACAGGCCATCTGAGACAGGAAGAGAGAGATAGAGAGGGAAAGAGACAGAGAGAGAGAGAGAGAGAGAGTGAGAGAGTGAGAGAGTGTGAGAGGGAGTGTGACACACAGGGAGGCCCACTGAAGGAGGGGGAGAGAGTGGGTGCCCAACATAGCCACTGGACCCAAGGGGAGTGACACTGGCACCCACAGGGGTGGCTGAAAGAGCCAGCTGGCAGAACCCAGCCAGGGGCAGGGTACAGAGGAGGGGCCCTGCCAAGTGATAGGCACTGCCCCAAAGAGCCAGGAGGGGGCCAGTGGAGCCAGATGCCCAGGGGGTGACAGGACAACAGGGGCCATGGCCAGTGTGGCATTCCAGATGGAGGCTGTAATGAGGGGTGTGAGGAGGAAGGAGGCAGAGTAATGTGGCCATGGAATGGCCTGTTGGCATTATGCCCAGAACAGGTGGAAATGGCCCCACATCAGCTACAAAAGCCACACTGATACAGAGATTGTGGGCTGGTATCATCTGAACCAGGCAATTCTGAGGAAGCTCTGTAAGCTTGTGCAGTGAGGAGATGAAGGCACCCACTAGACAGAGCCACTCTCTGACAGTGGAGAAAAAGGTAACAGCTGTCATGTGTCTACTCACCACGGGCACCTTCCAGAAACCAGCAGGGGACACCACAGCAATAACCCAGTTGGCCACACCATGGCTCCTCACACAATTCCTCAATGCTCTGCTGCCACATGCTGTGAAACACATCCACTTCCCCAACACACAGGTGGAGCATATAGCAAACATGCAGGAGTTCCACAGGGTAGCACGTATGCCTGGCGTGCTAGGGACTATCGACTGTACCCATGTGAGCATCCACATGCCACCTGGTGGGGAGTGGGTAGCCTACATCAACAGAAAGGGCTACCCCAGTATCAACTGTCAGGTGGTGTGCGATGCCAGGGGGCGCATAACCAATGCCTGTGCCACACACCCTGGGAAAGCACATGAAACCTTCATCTGGCATAGCTCGGCACTGTGCCACAGGTTTGAGAGTGGGGACATCCCCACAGGACACCTAGTAGGTGAGTATGGTGGGACCATGGGTGGATAGGAACAGCAGGGCATGGAAGGGGGCAGCTAGGGCAGGGGGACCTCCATGTGTGCCCGGGAGGGGCATGGGACACAGTGACAGGGGTCACCAGGCTAACTCTCTCTCTCGCTCTCTCTTCCTCTCACCCCACACAGGTGACAGTGGCTACCCACTCAGGTTCTGGATGCTCACCCCCTAATGGCGCCCATCATCCCCAGTGGAGGAGCAGTACAATGAGGCACACACCAGCATGTGGAACATCATTGTGCATATGTCTGGGATGCTGAAGTCATGGTTCCATTGCCTGAACAGGTCCAGTGGAGTCCTACAATACAGCCCCTGAAGGCCTGCGTCCTATTCCTGGCCTGCTGCATGCTGCACAACATGGCCATTGACTGTGGGATAGCTGTAGAGGCCAATGAGAGGAACAGCAGATGCTGGCGATGTACCAGGAGGTGGTGGGTGGGCAACCCTCCCCAGGTGGAAGGATCTCTGGCTCCTACGGCTGGCATGCCACCATCAAGACACAATAGCACAGGAGCACTATGGTGCACTCAGGTAGGTGGACAAACACCCATTCACAGAACTGACACAGTGGCAGGGCACACAACCATGTGTGGGCATGGCCAAGACCTTGCACACACAGGCATGGGACAGTGGCAGGGCAGTGCCACTTGACCACCCACAATGCCACACCACACAGCATTGCACAATGTACACATGCACACACACACACACACACACACACACACACACACACACACACACACAGTGGCACTCGCAGGCACATGACCCAGTGCTAGTAAATGGCATGGATCAGATGCAGGGCACCGGTGCACATGTGCAACTAACGTTGAGAAGGCATCATCACACACACATCCCATGGGCCAGCAGCTGGGCAGGTGCACACACAGACAGTGTGTGGCACACCACACGGCTGTCACGTCCATGCCATGTACCCACACACAACTCCCACGTGCACACAGGGCAGTGGCTGCAGAGAGCAGACCAGGATGCATGCACATTTGGTCCACCGTGCAGACACATGGCAGGCACGGACATGGGGATGGCCATGCTGTGGCCACCCAGTGGACTCAAGCTGTGCAACAGCCACAGGGGTGGTCTGCAACCCACCCCCAAGGGTGGGACTGCGAGACCACAACCAGGTCCTCGCAGGGGTCTGCAATCTCCCAAACAGGCCTGCACCAAGTGTGCCTGGGATGCCCACAGTGGAGCCCGGCATCGACACAATTGGGGTCACCTTATGCTGGGGCCGTGGGGTGGACATTGCACTCTGCAGTGTCTGTGGCAGTTGGTCACACCCTGTGGCAGCCAGTGGGGCAAGTCTGACTGAGATCGCAGTGGCAATGTGGCCCAGGGCTGCACTCGTGTCCTCCCACAGGCATTGAATGACCTCCATGACCTGCATGGTGCCCCTCTGCTCGGCTACCTGGCAAACCTCTGCATGGAGTGCCTGCACCCCTGCCATGAGCAGCACCTGTTGCTCCACAGAAGCCTGCAGCAATCAGGTGTGCTCAGACAAGGGTTTGGCACCCTGGGGTGCATGGGCATGGCTCCAACCCACCCGTGTCATACGACCACTCTGCACGGCCCCCACTTAGGTGAGTGCTGCACAGCAGGGTCCTCATGGGGTTGGGCAATGACTGGTACTCCAGTGGCAGACACAGCCCCCAGTCTCCCAACATCACTAGCCATCTGCTGCTCCTCCTGCCCCCGTGTGCTGGCCAGTGCCTGTACAGGTGTTCCGCCACCCTGCACCACTGTGCCTGCACACTCTGCTGTACAAGGGGTAGTGGTGGGCAGCTGTTCCACCCCCAACAGGCCACTTGCCGTGCTGCCTGTGCTGGTGTATGCTATGGGCATCTCCCCTCTGACATGAGCCCCACCATCCAGGACTATGGTCAGATTATCATCATTGTCAGACCTCACCCCGATCTGTGTCTCTGCACAGTGCACACCATGGCCAGCGTCTTGCTGGAACACAGCCAGGGCCTCATCTGCCACCATGCCCGGGACATGCGGCTCAATGGCAGTGGTGTACTGCAGCCTATTGGGCCCCTGGATGCCCATGGAGGTGGATGGCTGGTCATCTAGGGCTGGGAGGGATCGTATGACAGCCTCAGGTAGCCCTGCCGCCTCATGCTGGTGAGCCGGTGCTATAAGAGAACACAGATGCGTTAGAGCTGCTGACTTGACAGGCCTCTACCCCCCCACCAGCCTGCCCACCTGCCATATCTACCATGAAGTGACAGGCTCCCTCCAATCTGGAATCCACCACCCGGCACACCCTCGACCATACTATGCAGCATGGTGGCCACCACCAGCTCCTCCTGCGCTGTGAGCTGTGTCACGGTGGCCTGGCCCCCACCTGTGGCTGACCTGGCAGCCCAAATAGCTGCCACCTTTTCCTTTATCTGATGCTTCTCAGTGCCCACCTTTTTCTCACACTCCTGTGCAGACCACTGGTGGCAGCCCTGCTGGTTCACGGCCTCTGCCACCTGCTCCCAGGTCATGGCCCTGGCCTGCGGTGTGCCTGTGGTGCCACTCAGCAAAGGCTCTGTGTTGAGGTATGCCTTGAACTGGGCATCTGCCTCCACTCTAGTAAAGTTGAGACTGTGCTTCTGGGCAGGCCCATGCTCCTCACCTTCTTCGTGCTCTGACATGATGCTACCTATGGGCATTGACATGTGGTTAGTGGCTGCAGCGGCCCATCCCAGTGATTCAGCATGCAGTGCTGGCCATCCCCTTGGTAGGCAAAACATGCTTTTGATGGTTGCAATACTGGTCCATGGCCTGTGCTGTTGACTGGCACCTCTATAGTGCATTGCATGCAAATGTGCTGATGCACAACTGTAATGATATGCAAATGTCCTCATTGCTCCATGGACAGGATGATGAGCTAATCAGCATATGATGGCTGAATATTGCGCTCTTGTGCATTGCACAATGGACATGCTCCAGCGAATGTTGCTGCGCACTGCCATGGCATGTGTAGCGCGATTCTCTAATGTGCATGCACCACAGAATATGATACCACCTTTGTGCAGCATGCACTGGTGCACCATAGGGCCCATCATGCCTATGGTGATGGACCCTATGGCACTGGGGTGCTAGGGGCTATGGCACTCTGGCACTATAAACCTATGGCACTGGGGCAATAGGGCCAATGGCACTTGGGCGCTACTGGGCCTATGGCGCTCAGGCACTATAGGGCCAATGGTGCTTGGGTGCTCTTGGGCCTTGGTGCTTGGGCACTATTGGGCCCATGGTGTGTGGTGCCTTCATGGCCCTATTGTGCAACATGCATCATGGGCCCAATAGCGCTCATGCGCACATTGCACGTGCTGACCCCTGACTCTGTCCTGTCCTCTGCCCCCCCGGGGACCTCTACCTCATGTGCCAGTGTGCACACCCCACACCGTGCATCCCGGAGATGCTCAATTGCCACAGGCAGTGCATCTCTGTGCAAAATGTGCATCCTGAGCACGTTGTGCATGTGTGCTACTGGGTGCCATTTTGGCCTGCATCTTTGCTGTGGAACCATGCCACATTGTGCAGTGCCATGATCCCATAATGTGAGTCAGGTCAAGCTGGTAAACCTGGTGGCCCAGGTGGAGCCCCATGCTGCCAGCCTGTTTGGCCAGCAGCCCCTCCACTGACCCAGGACTGAGGTATGGCAAGATATTGTGGATGGGCTTGTCCAGGCCACCGGTGTGCAGTGCACCAGGGAGCAGTGTCTCCACTGGTATGGGGACCTGTTACAGAGGGACCTGGAGAGGCTGAGGGCACTGCAGGCATGCATCTGGGGAGGCCTTGCCATGGCTAGGTAAGTGGGCTCTGACTGTATCTGTGCATGTCTACTGTTCCATGGGGCTGGCAGGGCTGCATGTCATCCTGGAGGGGCCTGTCATTGTGTACCCTGTGGATTGGCATTGCCAATCATTGGGTGCACTGTGCCACTGCCCTGTGGCCTTGCCAGGCCTAAGTACACTGTGCTTGGGGAGTGTGGGCAGTGGGCCCATGCTGTGGCTGTGTTCTGATGTGTGCCTGTCTGTGTTCCCATCCTAGAACCTGAAGACCGGAGGAGAACCAGGGCAGCGGGGGCACCTGGCGGTCTACAGCAGGCCACTGCAGGCCCATCGGCTGCTGGTGGAGGACAGACCTAGCTTGGTGCACCACGGCCAGCATGTGCAGTGCCACAGTGAGCAGGTAGATGCTGTGCATTCCAACATTGCTGTGCAGGGTGGGTGGTGGAGGTGGAGGGGTAGCCCTTATCCCCTGTGCCTTGTATCATGGCAGCTGTGTTTAGCACATGGTGCAGTGTGTGTGGTGCCATGGGGCGGCCACTGCAAATGTGTGGCAGCTGTTGGTGGGCCAGGTGTGTGTCCAGATATCATCTGTGCTGCTGCAGTTACACTGCAGCACCATGCCACCTGCCTGCCTCTGTCTTGTTGGGTGGCCCTTGAGCAGGGGATTCCAGTGCTGTGCACTGATGTGGCTTGCCAGGCTGGCAGCAAGTGTAGGCCCACCCACTGCAGGTGGCCAGGCTGCCACTCCAGGGGCATATGTTCCCACTATCCACAAGGGGGGGCTAGGGTACTTTGGACATGCACTGATCACCTGTCCCTTCCTCTGCCATAGGTGTCCAGATGGGTTCCAGAATTCCATTGCACTGCCATCTGCTACAGCAGATAATTCTTATAACATCCCATAACAGAGATTGCAGACCAGACCAGGCAGATCCTGCTGTGAGACTGGAGCAGGAGGAGGCACCAGGTGCTGGCAGGACATGGCCAGCCATGAAGTCCCCCAGCACCCTTCCTGCCTCTGTCCTCCTTTCCCTTACCTTCCCCATCCACCTGTACAGGCCCTGCTCCCTTACCCCTTCCCACCTACATCTCCTCTCCCCTGTGTTTGTTGTTTCCTGTACAGCTGTGTATCTATTGTAATATTACATTTGTTACCTGTTTACCCTTCTGTGTCCATGTCTGCTTTGTGGCTGGCAAGTGGGTCCATGCTGCAGTGGTGTGGTGGGTGGCCATGTGGTGCACCTGTGTCATTCAGTGGTGTGTGCATGGTGGTGGCATGCCCCTTGGTCAGTGGTTGTGCCTTGGAGTTGCCTCAGGCTGGCAGTTTGGGCTGTGTGGTGTGTGTGTGATGGGTGTTGTGTGTCAGGGTGTGGTTTGTTGTTGTCTGGGTGGCTGTGTGCCCTCCAGTGTGTGGTGGACTGGGTACCTGCCTCTGGATGTCGGTGCTGCCTGTGCCCTGTGTCCTCCACTGTGGGGGGTCTGACTGCCTGCCTGCACTCCATGTGCAGTGGTCACCTGTGTGCTGGCCGTGTGTCTCTGCCAGTGTTCCTAGCCTGGTGCTCCGCCTTCCCACACTGTCCCCCCATCACCCTTGTCTGGCACCCTGCTGTGCCTCTGTCTGTTCCTGCTGTGCCTTGGTGCATCTTCCTCTACCACTTGTGCATTGCTGGGTGTGCTAGAGTGCATTTCTGGTTCCTCCTTTGTGCAACCGTCACTGCGCCATGGCTCGGCAGCTGCAATATTCAGCCATGCTGTGTTGACGCATGTTGCAGTGTGCAACCATTGAATATCGAAGTCACTGTGTATCTGTGCAGTTGACTTGCACTGCACCGGGGTTGCACGTGCCTTTGGTGCATTTCTGAGTATCCCACCCATAGTTGATAAAATAATCACTGCTGATCCCTTAGCATCACCTTATCAGTGATTAGGTAGATTATATATGGAATATATGTAAAAGACACACATAATGCATTATAGTGAGGTTTAATAGTCATGCATGTTCTAATCCTATGAAGGATGTAAATATTAGCAGCAAAGCACATTCCTGCCACTCATACTTATATGATGGATGCCTAAATCTATATATTAGTACAAAATTGCAGTATCACAGTATAATAGACCAGGAATACAGTGTGAGGTGTATGTGGGATGATAGGGGGCATAACTCAGTTGCAATAGTCCCCTCTTTGTTTCTCTAATTGCAAAAGTGGCAACACAGCAAAAAGACAATGGTTAGGCACCATTTGTCTACAGGCTCGAGGCATGATCCTGATAGAGGAATTTTAACTCATCACAGTGGTGTTTCAGGGTTTTCCTAAAAAAACAAAATGTAATTATAATGGGAACTGTTAGTAAACATTGTATTACTATAAACATGTGGAATAAAACTTCACAATGGGGTTTTCCAATATCAAAACAATCAGTAATTACCAATATGTATAAGGTGTTTATCTGTCCTAGTGGGAAGAAATTGAAGAGACAAATTTAAGTTGCCTGCATGGATATTAAAAATAACTAAAAATTGAGATACAGCATCAAGATAGTTAGGACTAGACTTAATGATGTCTAGTTATGGGATGGGAACAGGTGTGTTACCATGTAACCTATTACCTGTTTAGGGAGTAAAAATAGAAGTTAGAAAAGTTCACTATGCATAACTTTTAGTCCATATCAAAAGAATGTATAGTTGAACACCACACAATGTTCCACATCAGCAGAATATACCACCTTGAAAGAGTACATTTTTCAGTTGGTAAGTTGAACAGGACATACAGTGTCAATGTCCACAAGGCATAAACTATGAACAGTTCCAGGGATAAATCCAGGGTTTCTTCAAGTGTTAGATGAAAATTCATAGTTCAAATCTGATGCATTTAGATTTTTCAAAGGTAGATCCAAATGTTCAGGAAGCAGCAGTATTTTCAGAGTCCTCATCAACAAAGTTTATTGTGTGGCTAAGAAGCCTTACAATGTAAAAAGACGGGACAAATAAAAAACCATAAAAGCTACAATTATTGTCGCATCTACTAAGATTAAACATCTTGGAATAAGCTATGTCTTAGGTGGTGACATAGTTAGAATTATTATCTTACTTAAAATTTGAATATTTTAAAAACCAAAATACACAATTCAAACAACATTCATGTTCTTCCTGGTTTTGTCTATTATTAAGAAATATTTAGCTACTCTTTCAAATGACCAAGCATCACTTGTGTGTAACAAGATATTGGTTAAAAGCTTTTTTATCTAATACATACATTTCATTCAAAAAGGGACCTAACCAGTAGGTCCTTTGCAACTGATACCAAGTACATTCCCATAATACATTCACAACATTTTCTTCGCCCTCCTTAGCACAATCACAATCCCCAGAAACAAACCTTTCTGTCTTGTAATTATAAACCAGGACATTACTTTTTGCTTGTTCAAACTTATAATTAGAAAATGTGGCTCTCAATTTAGTACCTGTTAGAATTTCCAAGTAAGGTTTAAAACCAAAACAGTAATTATTTTCTGAAAACCATTTTGAGTACTGTGAAGACTTAATTAGTTGTGAGTCCTTAATAATCCAATTATTAACAATTTTCTTGGTAATATATGATTTGTATTTTAAACTTAAGAGAATACCTTTTTTCTGTTATCTGTTTAAGATTACTCAATCCAATGTCCTTCATTGTTTTCATTAAATTAGTATACCATAAGTTTTGTTTGATGCCCATGTTATACCATTTTTCTTTTTCTTTTACCACTATGGATGCCACAGCTGATGGGTCTTTTCTACTCAGGGTAAGCCAAAAATTGACTTTCTGGGATTCCAGCAAGGCTTCAAGATTATTAAGTCCCAATTCTGATCTCAAATAGACAGCTAGAGATGAATGGCCCACCTTTAATAACTAACGTAAATATTTATATAATGGGACAAGTAATTTGTTTAAATTAGTTATGTCCCATATTTCTGATGCATAAAGTAATTGTGAATCAAACTTAGCTTTCATAACTTGTATCAGTGGTTTTAAGGTCATCCCTCCATATTTTAAATTAAAAAGAACCAAACCTGCTACTGTACTCTTTAACTTATTTAACAGAGTTTGAGAATGTTTTGACCAGTTTGTGTTTTCTTGAAACTCTACACCTAGATACAGGTATCATTTTACCCTTTCCACTCTCTCCTTCCCCAGTGTCCAAAATGTAGAACATTTATTTTTCTCCTCAGAAAAAACTAGGACCTTTGTTTTATTCAAGTTTATTTTTAACTTTAGAGCAGAAGATTTTGAAGATATGTTATAAATGTTCTTTTATAGTCCTGCTTTTGACAATGAAAATATAACTATATTGACAGAAAATACTAATAAAGGACATTTACATGAATGCATGTTTGGTATATCAATAAATTCCTCAGCACTCTCTCTCAACATCTGATCTATATATAAATCAAACTATAGGGGAGCCAAGACACAGCCTTGTCTTACACCCCTATTTATTTTTAAGGATGAAGAAATGCCTCCTTTCATACCCAATCTGATGTTCACCCAATTAACTGCATATCATTGAGAAATAATTGAAACCAGGTTATGATCTATACCCCTGTTTAACAATATCTTCCATAACAATTCTCCTGAAATAAGATCGAATGCTGAGGAATGATCCACAAAAAGGGTGGACAATGTTTGTCCCCTTATGTTTATGTACTTTTCTATTAAATGATGTAAGAAAAAGATATTATTCAGAGTGGAAAAGTCAGGCCTAAAGCCCGCCTGGTAGATGGTAAAACTTCCAGTTCTTTCCACTTCTATTTTTAGTCTTTCTAGTATAACTCTTGCAAATATGTTTGAATTAATATCTAAAAGACTAATTGGTCTGTACATAGAAGGGCCCCTTGTACTACTCTTTTTGTAGATTGGCATAATTGTAGCACCTTGCCAAGAAACTGGTGAGTTATTTGAATAGATACATTTATTATAATATTGTGTAAGAAATATACACAAAAGGGAAGGAGAAGAAAGAAAAACTTCCACAGGGATACCGTCTGGTCCAGGGGCTTTATGCCATTTCAATGATGCCAATGCATAATAGACTTCTTCTAATGCTATCTTAACAAAACTCTGGTTAACCAAAAGTACATCTGTATCCTGATTATCTGGATCGAAAAAAAATAGAAGAGAAGTGAGAAATCAACCTGTCTTCTTTTATGTAAGTATCTATTTCTGTTTTGTATAAATTGTTTCCCTTAGCAACCAATGTCCAAAAACTTTTAATGTCATTCTGCTGAAGAGCTTTTAACATGATCCCCCACACTTTATGATAATCTTTCTTTTTATTTTTGATTAAGAGTTTATATTTTTTCTTCTCAAGATTGTTTCTTTAGATTTTGCTTACTACAAATTGATGTATAATCTTTAAGTAACCCTTTGATCTGCAATTTCCTTTGTTTACATTCTTTATCAAGCCAATTATACTCTTTATGTGGTTTCACTTGATATTCTAATGCAGTCCTAATCTTTAAGAATAAGTTGTTTAAATACGTAATTAAGTTCACCAATTCGTTACTTTGTATTAACTTATAATCCAACAGAAGAAAAGATTCTTGAAGTATTTTATCAATTTTAATCTGTGATCTTTCTTGCCATATAATTCTTTTGTTCATTCTAATTTCTAATATTGACAAAGACAGCAGAGCCACATTTTCAATTAAGTTATTATTTTTTCTAAATTCTAAAACTAATGGGAGATGATCACGTTCTGGTCTTAAAGGTATAACTAATCCTTTTTAATAATTTAATGAACCAGACCCAAGTATATAATCAACTATGGATGCTCCCCTAGATGAGACACAAGTTTAGTGTCCTTCTTGATCTCCATTCATTCTTCCATTTAGTGGGTACAACAAGAAGTCCAACATATAATCGATCAGCTTAATACCACTATTATATTTTTTTCATCCTTGAAATTTATTTTCAGCATACCTTCATTAAATTGAGAAATGATCAAGTTATCAGCTAGGCCATCAAACACACCAATATGTGCATTAAAGTCCCCTAAAACACACAGTCTGGCCCTTGAATACTTGTGTATCAACCTCAAAGTATCATGTGTTAGGTTAAACCATATGTCCTCAGTGTAATATTCTGAATTCTCCAGCTGCATATAGCAATTAAAAATAAGAAAGGAATTTTCCCCAATTATTAATTCAAGGACAATATAATTATGATGCTGGAATATTTCTGTAACTTTACCAAAAGATCCTATTTTAATAAAAGTTAATAGACCCCCAGATGGTCTCCCAAATTGTTTAGCTTTTACACCCTGTTTGGAATAACATTGGTAACCATTTAAATTAACTTGATCATTCTCAAGATGCCAGGTTTCTTGCAGACAAATTAAATCATGTTGTTCAAGGAATCTTTTACAAACCAGATCATTAATTTCTGAATTCCATCCAGCTACATTCAAAGTAATAATAGTACAACCTTTCATAGAGTCATTAATCTCAGCTGCTGCACTAATCACACTTTCATGATGTCAATTTGTTTCATAACCTGATATAGCTAAAAATCTGTTTGTTGGTACAGTTGTTTTAACATTTGGTCCAGTTTCAGTTCTCCATTTTGAACCATTCAAAAATTCATCAGCTTCTACTAAATTCAAATTCAAAAAATCTAATTTGGTCAAGTTGTTCATAATCATTTGTGCCAGATAATTAGATGAAATCCAAATATCAATCTGACTTTCCTAATGGGGTCTTGTAGCGATAATATCACCATATTCGTCTATTGGAATCCTCATAAAGTTAACAAAAAAGTCCCTCAACGCCTTAGACAGAGATTCAGAATTTTCATTAGGAAGATTGGACATGCCAAATAGGCATGCAGTTTTTCTCTCACTACTATTTACTGTTTCATTATTAAAAGAAGATCTATTTGGAAATGTAAGTATTACATTCAAATCCTGCATCAGACTTCTATTAATCCAAAGGTAATTTACAACTCTAGGGTTCAAAAACATTGCTTCTATAAGTACTGCTCCCATCAAAGGGATACTCTTGACATCTATTATATCTTCCTCTCTCAGTTCCATATCAAACGTATTACTAAGGTAGTGTAGTAATTCTTTTTAATTGACCAGGGGTTCGGAGGATCCACAACTGAGTGGTCCCTAAAGCCTTATCAAGGTATAGATGTTAATCTAAATCCTCTTGTAAATTACCTGGTATCTTTTTAGAGAGGGATGATACACTGTTGTTGTTTTTTTCACTGTTATTAAGTGTCTTGCTTACTATCTTCAAAACAGTATCCCTTTTGTCCCTTGTTTCGGTAGTTTCTATAACATGCCCTTGTTCAGTACTGTTAGGATAATCCATTTGAGCAGTTAACTTTGAAACTTCTTTCCCCAATAAATCTAGGGCTGCAAAAATATAGAATTGCTCATGTTCTAAATCGGGAGCTTCAATATTGTTAGAATTTGCTGGAGGGGGAAAACAGACTTTTTCCTACTAATCATGTTTATTATGTATATCCTCTTTTTGTACATTAGTAGATCTCATTTTTGACAGTATAAGATCTTTGTCATGTTGAACACCTTTGTTACATAAGACCCGCTTAGAATCTTAGACATTCACTAAGTAACCCAACACTGATGAATGTTTATGCTTTGTATTTGACTGATTATGTCTAACTTTATTTTTTTCCCCCTGTTTTTCTTTTGGCAAGTTTTCAACATGTGTTGTCTTCCTCCAGAATAATCAGGAGTAACAGAGAATAAGACTACACTAAACTCAGGTTTATTCCCTGCTTCTTTACATAGTTTAATTACAGAATTTCATGTCTCTGTTTCATTAGTTAATAAGGTATCTCGCTTGTCTTGTCTTAAAAAAGCAGTCAACTTATTACTTTGCATCTATTTACAGCAACTTCTGTCTTTAAAGCCTTCAATATATTCCTGTTAATAACCATCTGCTCCATTATAAATAAATGGGCATTATAGGGATTTTTTTTAGCAACTCAATCAGGTCACTATCTAAACAACTTGACATAAAGGTTTCCTGAACTTCTTGATTCTGACTTTGAAACAATCCAGGACTGTCTTCTGGATAATATTTTGCACTTGCTACATTTTTCAATAATTTTAACCCCTCTATAGTATGTTGTAAGTCCATAATGACATCACCCAACTTAGTATTTGCATTAGGAGGCAAGGTAACTTCATGTTTATCTCCCAGTGCAAAATAATGTTCATCTTGTTTTAAGTTGGAGACCCATTGATGTAACACATCTTCAACTAAGCTTCCAGTTCTAATGTTATCCTGGACAGTTAAATTATTAACAAAAATTTCCTTAAACTGCTGAACATTTAAAGATATGTTGATAGGGCTTCCTTCAAACTGTGAGATGGCCACTGAGGCTTCAAAGCTCAAAAAATCTTCAAGTATAATGTCACTACTATCTGTAGAGACATACTGAGCTAATTTCACCTCTGGACTAAGGTAATCATTCGAATGATCATGGGTGTCAACTACAGATGCATCTAAGGGCCATCTTGAAGTGGAGGTCCTACTCACTGAGAGGAAACAAATGTTTAGTTATTTGGGATTGTCTCAATTTTTTTAATAAGTGGAAGTTCATATAAGGGAGAGACATCCGCCTTTTGTTGTCTCTGTAAACGTGTATTCACTATCATGCTACAAGTGAGTTTGGCTATTTAAGCCTTGACAAGATATCAAAATACTTTAACTGCTAAGAGCTAACAACAGCAAAGAAATATCACGAGTATTCTTTTACTCTGCTAATCCTGACTTAACTGTAATTTAACTATAATAATACTATATAATATATAAAATACCAGTTATACTCAATAGGCAAAAGTAAACAAATAAACAAATTAGTCAAGGAACCCATTGAATAAAATAAAAAAAAACAACTTATGTCCTTGAATCCATAAATAAGTTCCACGACGTAGAAGAAAAAATGTTCTGGGAAACACTTTCCATTGGTTTCCTTTTTAAAGTTCCAAGGAGATCATTTGTTCAAGTACATATGAAACAAGTCTTTCCAAATAAGACTTCTACAGTTCCAACAGTTCCAATAAGACCTAAATCTATGGTAGGTTTCACTGCAATTGCCCTCTCCTCTGATCCACGTATACAGACGATGACCGAGGACCCAAGGTGCCACTAAAAATCAAAAGAAAGGAACCACATCGTGACAACAGAATATAACTAAAAATAACTACTGGTTGAAAACTTAAATTTGAATTGTCTCTAAGTTTGGTGTGTAAAAAATTGAAAAACAAATTATAATAGCTCTGCATTGAATAAATCTAACAACTTAATTGAGCCTTTTTAAATGTAATTAAAAATTCCCAAGTATAGCTTAGAGCTATTAAAACTTACTTGTATTTTGAATAGATAAAATATACAGATGCCAAGAATGCCAAACAAAGAAGATGAACACCGACCGTAGGACAAGCAGGTTGTAACAGCTTTCACTATGAAGACCAAAGCAGAATTGTGGCAAAAGCTAGACAATTTTTTAGGATGGTACAGAGTGCCTATTTAAGGCCATGGTTATAAACTTTGAAATGTACTTTGAGCTTTTTCCCTAAGGAACGTAAAGCTTAAAGCTTGAAGCTTGAAATAGTGGTACGTGTTGCAAAAACAAATCTGTGGTCCCAGACTTTGTGCTTTCCTGAGATGAGGATACCAAAAACCATCATGTACCAAAGCAATAGCAAGATAATACTGTTTCAAGAGGTAGACCTGGCAAAAAGAAACACAGGTGAGGAGGTACAGGCAAAGTGGGCAAGCATTAAGGATACAATACTTGAAGCAACATCCCATTGTGTTAGACAGAAAAGGAAGTGCAAAAGAAGAAGGAAACCACTTTGGTTCTCAAATACAGTAGCAGAAAAGGTCAGAGCCAAAAGGCTGGCCTTCAGAAAATATAAGGAACACAGCGGGATGAAGATAGGCATACAAAACTGCCCTAAGGGAAGCAGGTAAGGCAGTAAGGCAGGCAAAGTCCCAAACTGAGGAAACACTAGCACAAACAGTAAAAGAAGGTGACAAGACTTTCTATAGATACATTAGTGAAAGGAGAAAGTCCAGAGGGGGTATTGCTAAGCTTAATGGAGAAAGGGAGCATGTGAGGAGGAGGACCTGTAAAGGCATCTATCCTAAATAGATACTTTTGCTCAGTATTCACTGAAGAGAAGGTAGGGCAGGGCCCACAGCTCACATCATGGACACAGGGGGGAGGTGAGCACTACTCCCTCACAAAAGAAAGGGTCCTACAAGAGCTTGCTAAGCTCAGGGTGGATAAGGCAATGGGACCTGATGGCATACATCCCAGGGTACCTAGTGAGCTAAAGGAGGAACCAGCAGAGCCATTAGCAGAATTGTTTAGTGAGTCTCTGAGCACAGGAGGTCCCAGAAGACTGGAGAAGGGCTCATGTGATCCCACTCCACAAGAGTGGTAGCAGGAGGAGGCGGGGAACTACAGACCGGTCAGTCTTACCTCAGTAGTGGGCAAGATTATGGAAGCACTCCTTAAGAAAGGATAGTGCAACACCTGGAATCCATAGGGGCACAGGATCCAAGACAGCATGGGTTTACAAAGGAAGGTCCTGTCAAACTAATCTCATAGATTTCTTTGACTGGGTAACCAGAGTGGTGGACCAAGGGGAGCAGTTGATGTCGCCTACCTTGACTTCAGCAAAGCTTTTGACACTGTTCCACATGAAGATTGATAAATAAGCTAGGTAGGCTCAGGGTGGGTCAGAAGTTGGTCAACTGGGTGGCAAACTGGTTGACTGGCAGAAAACAGAGAGTGGTGGTAAATGGTATACAGTCAGAAGAGATGCAAGTCACAAGTGGGTACCTCAGGGATCAGTCCTGGGGCCAGTCCTATTCAACATCTTCATTAGTGACCTAGCAGATGGACTAGAGGGTAAGGCTTGTCTGTTTGCAGATGACACCAAGATCTGCAAACAGAGTAGATGATCCAGATGGGTGGGCAGAATGAGAAGAGATCTGGATAAACTAGCAGAATGGTCAGAAGAGTGGCAACTGGGATTTAATGCAAAGAAGTGCAAAATCATGCACATAGGGAAGAGAAACCCTGAAGCCACTTATAGGCTGGGAGGGAGTTGCTAGCAGTCACAAAGGAAGAAAGAGACTTGGGCATCATCATCACTGATGACCTGAAATCATCCAAGCAGACCTCTAAAGCAGTAGGTAAGGCTGAGGGGGTGTTAGGGTGTATTAGTAGGGGTATCACAAGTCGCAAGAGGGAGGTAATAATCCTCTGTGTACAAGATATTGGTTAGTCTCATCTGAGTACTGCGGCAGTATTGGAGGCCACACCTCACAAGGACATTAACCAAATTGAGGCAGTCCAGAGAAGGGCAACAAAATGGTGCAGGGACTGCATCAGAAGACATATGAGGACAGATTAACTGAGCTCAATATGTATACCCTTGAGCAAAGGAGGGAGAGGTGATATGATCGAGACATTTAAACACCTTAAGGCATAAACAAGGTGAAAGAGTCTAACATGTTTAAATATAAGAAAATAGCAGGACAAGAGGACACAGCATGAGATTAGAGGGAGGCCGATTAAGGGGAATGTGAGGAAATTCTTTTCACAGAAAGGTGGTAGATGCATGGAATGGCTTACCACAAGAAGTAGTGGCTATGAATACAGTGCAGGGCTTCAAACAGGCATGGGATAGGCATAAGGGAGCAATACAAATGACTATGAATAGATAGGTCACTGACATAGCAAAGGCCGATGGCACATTTATAAGATAGAAAAAGAAATGGGCAGACTGGATGGGCCTTGAGGTCCTTATCTGCCGTCAACTTCTATGTTTCTATGTAGACAGTGTACCTATTTATACAGCCTCTTCCCAAATAAGCTAAGCAAACTTTCCTTGTGCTTACTTAATTGGATAAATTTAATCAGTGTAAGCTACCAGAGGCTAATGGCTACTGGCTGATTAATCAGCTAATTAGAAAGCCACACTAGATACTCCACTCTCTTAATTAAATTAATTAAAGTTAGTTAAAATGACGTGTTTTCTTCAACACATTTCACTAAGTGCAGGTGTACCAATGAACTTCGAATTCAATACTTCTTGAAAGGGTAAATGTTTTTTGCACAAAGCTACACTGAAAAAAAAATTCACAGTGTTTTTAAAGTAACATACAACACTGTGGTTTGTTCTTATTCTTATTCGTAAAACTACTTCAACTACAAATTTAAAAAAACAAACACAAAGATTTTCTAAATAAATAAAATATAAAAAACAAAAGTCCCCAAATAAGCCCTCAGAAACCCTCAGAACTAATCGACATAACAAACATTCTGAACTAGACACTCCTAGAGACTCAGTCCAGACAATGTACTGTGCTAGGAGGAGGAACTGTTCTAGAGATTTTTCACAGAGGTTTTTAACCAGGTAGAGCAGTCTGTGTATCAGTGGTCCGAAAGCCTTTTGTACACTCCACGAGAGGCAGGCTGCTCCATTGCCTTCAGCACTCCAAGCCCCCCCCTGGGGTGACAAACAACAGAGACTGAAATTCCAAATACTGGTGCACAAGATTTCCTGGTAAGATAGTGTAAATATACTGCCACAGGCTTGACCTAATGTGACAACGATGGCATACCTGTTATAAGCATAAAAGTAGCTTTACGCAATACTGCTTGCTCAGCTCACTCCACAGCTGAACAGCATGCAGCACCTCCTCCTCTGAGCCCAAATTACTTTCGACCTCTCGAGTCATTTAGATGTCTGAGATCCAGTATGGGTTGTCACTCCCCAGAGGCCTCAGCAGGGGGTGCATTATATTGCACATTGAGTTTTACAATGGAACAACAACAATGTTCAGTGGAAGATGATCAGAAAGTGTAAAAGTTTATGACAGTATTCAGTTTGTATGAGGTGCCAGCCAAGCTTGGAAAAACAAGCAGTGAAGAAAATTGATTTTTTGATTGTAGATCAAATGAAGAGTCTTCTTGCTGAAGTTAGGGGATTGACCCCACCCCAGACTTGCTTCATAGCATGCACAACAATGAGCTTGATTGTAGAATCTTAATTGGCTAGACTGAATACAGTTTATTTGAAAGTTCACAAGTGGAAGCCTAATTTCAGTTATTAGGCCAGTATTCACAAGTTGATAAGACAAGTTGGAAGATGTCACATCTGCATAAAAAGGTGATGTTCCTTTCAAGTACGACATTCAAAGTCCGGTGTCAGTCATGATTCCAAGACCTCATGATAAACAAGGAAAGGATGTAGTTTCAACCTTTTATGATAAAAGTTCCCATCAAGATGATCAATAGAATGGACAGTTGCCAAATGATCAAAGATGGATGTAGCCAGATGAAAAAGTGACAATGACACTGTGAGAGTCACAAATATGCCTTCCTGGACTCTGTAGGGATAAGTTTCAAAACATGGAGCTATACTGGTGTGTGTGGTGACATACCCAAGGCTCCTTGCCATTGACAAGGGAGTGTTAGATTCAAATAAACAGTTGTTAACACATGCAATAGAAGTGCAAAATGTGTCAATGCCACTGACCCATATGTCTGTCATTTATGAGATCAAGGATATGTCCTAATTCCAGATTCTGGAAGAGATAACCAAAGGGTTGTAAGAACATAATAGCTGTAGGCAGTTCAAAGGACTTTCCTAGATACGTGATGCTCATCTGCTTCCTTAATGCGAGCAGAAAATAATTCATTAATATTAACATGAACATTTGTCAGGTCAAACCCCTTCACAATATCCTTAAAACTGTAAATGTAAATCACTCTCTATGAGCAAAACCATGTATACCATGCAATGGGGGAGGGGGTATGATATTATATTTCATACTACCATGAGCCTTTAACATATGTGCTTGAATAATGGCTATATCAGCCTTATTTCAAAAGCATATGTCAGAGCCAAATAGGCCTGAGTCTAAACCTGTGTTTTTTTTTGTTTTTGGTTTTTTAAATAAGAAAAAGAAAACAAAATGCCTTGTGTGTTTGGGTAGGTTTACTGTTATGAGATGTACCACTAGCGGTCAGGATGTGAAAATCTTGTGTGTGTGTGTGTGTGTGTTGTGTGTGTGTGTGTGTGTGTGCTATCAGTTCCTGTATAGGGGGTCATTATTGAGTACCTGGTATGCTGCAATGGTATCCAATCACATCATTATTTTTTTTTAAAGTGGGAAATGTTTGTTCTGAAACAAATAACAAATCATTCCAAGTTTGAAAGGTGAGATTTAAAATCACTGTGATGTGCATGAACTGCACGTTATTAACTAGGGTACCTTGCTGGGAAGTGGCTATTAGACCACTGGGTGGGCAAGGGTTCTATTTTAGGCACTCAGTATTAAGTGTCATAAATTATGGGGCAACATTGGATAAAACCTTTAAGGTCTAATGACTTTTATTGCCATGTACATTTGGATGCAAAATTCACGATCATCAATAAAATATAAACTGGGGTCCAGATCAAGTCTAACTGCTAGGATTGAACCAAAGCAATAACCATAATATTCAATAGGGCCTTACTACCCTTCTGGACAATGAACATGTCTGTTAAGACTTTAGTGTGAATTCCACAGGATACAATTAAATCATGTGGGCTTGTGAGGCACTCTGCCTCAACAAGCTGTTTAGGTTTAGGTCACTGGTTCTTATCTGCAATACAATGTGCAGTTTGGACTTGTAAGAAGACCCATACTTTTAAAAATAAAAATAAGCATAAAAGCAAGCATCTCTCTCTCTCTGGAACCTAAAAGGAAAGAGAAAAAAATATAGTTAGTTTAGAACTATTCCTCCCATTGGGGTATGGAAAAGTAATTTAATCTCCTTTTAGCAGGTTAATTTGATTAACATGTAGCCATTTATCAATTACTGTTATTGTGAGACAGTCTAACTTGGTAGACTGCTGGACAGAGTTTGTTTACACCGGGATAGGGCCTGTTGTTGGGCCTTGTCCATACATTGTGCAGCAAACAAGTGTACCTTTTGGATGTCTGTTTCAGTTATTGTTATGTATATCTACTGATGCTCCATCAGCAGTGGCAGTACTCAGTTCCAGAAGTAAATGTTGTGGGAGTCTTATGGACTGTCTGGTCATGATTTCAAAAATGGGGTACACTGTGCACCTGCAGAGGGTGTCCCTCTTATTGCCATAAGGAGTAAGGGCAATAAAGAATCCCAGTCCTTTGATTTGATTGCCTCAGGGGTAACAATGTATTTTTCCTAGCTGGTATAGGATTGTTCTGTGCACAGATCAAACAGCTACTAATGAAGTGTTCTACCACATTTCTCATGTGTGGTCATCAGGCAGAAGATTTAATCTGTTTAGGGTTTTTATTGACTCACTGGTGTTCACCTGTTGGAGTATTATGTTCTTGGTCAACAGATAAAATCTACTCTCAGGTGTTCAGCAATTACCCATAACTTTTAATGAGTGTTACAGTAGCAATACCAAATGAATAGGCCATCACTGGATAGGTGAAATTCATTTTTCACATTCTTATAAGAGCTATTTTGAAAAATATTGCTCAGTTCTTTTATTAAGGATCCTATACACTGCCCTCAAATGAGGGTCATTTTACAATATGCTTGAACCTTATGAATGTAGTTTACATTTAAACTGTTTAGGTTAGTGTTATGATATACACAAACAAGTCTGTATTTCACAGATGTACTCAAATAGATATGGAAGTGTGTTTTCTTTCAAAGAAATTCAGTCAGAGAGAAACAGACCTAATTAGAATCTATAATAAGAACATATTATCTGCTGTGCTTTCTGTAATTATCTTAAGGCCAATTGCTAAACTGCAGTGCTTAACCCACTTATGGAGTGCTGGTATCATGTTACATAAGGACAAATCTTTTGATTCCTCATTATTATCATATCCTGCTTCACTCAAGCACATACCAGCTCTCTAAACCATCCACAAACATTTCTGATAATTAGGAGACTCCTTGCCTCCCTGCTTTTCATTTTATTTGGCAGGCATGTTTTTTAACAATGCATGTGAATCATACATATACAATGATGCAAATGCAATTGCTAGCCATGCACACTCTGTCATCACCTGAATGCAATATAATTCCAAAACCTGCTATCTGACCCTCGTTGATATGGGTAGCTGAGTTATAAGTCAAAACATGACACACAGTGGAGTCTTTTAACACTTTCTAGGGTTCTGTCAAAAAGGTCCCTGGGACAGGTAGGTCAGTGGGTTGATGTGAACAATCATGGGTCTCTCCTGCAAATTGTAGACCATGGGTTAGCAAGGATGGAGTTTTCATAAGAAGGACAGTGATGTAATGATTCTGTAAACTGAGAGTTCAGTGTGTAAGTTTGGCATAGGACACAGATTCATCTTTTACTCTGTCTGACAACAGAAAGTTATTTGATAAATGATTGGAATGCAGCAAAATGGGTGCATATCCAATGATGTACATACAAGTATCTTAATGTCCAGTATGTAGTCAAAAGATTACTTTCACAAAGGTTGTATTTCAGCTCCACTGAGACAAGCATCTGGGATGCATAAGCAATGGATCTGGTGTGTCCATTGTATTGCCAGGCTAAAACTGCTGAGATTGCTATATCTGATTTAGCAGTTTCAATATACCCTAAAACTTAGTTAGGATTAACCAATGCTGGGACCAAGGTCAGTGATACGAAAAGAAAAATCAATGATATCAGTATTAGGATATCTTGCACCTTCTTGCAAGAAGTGCCTGCTATTATTTATTCTGGGATTAACCCAGACTGTTCCTGATTTGTGTCTGCTATTGCATGTGCTGGGAATAATCCAGAATGTTCCTGGCTTGTGTCTGCTATAGCAGCCACAGTATGGGATGATCCAGGTGTCACTGATGGAGGAGGTTCTGCATTATGTGCAGAGAGTGCTGGCACTATCAGGGGTACCTGCAGAGTGGAGAAAAGTGGTGTGCAAGTTGCACGTAGTTCTCCAGCTATGGACTGTGGTTCAGTAGCCATCGGGGTGGAAATAAAATAGTGCCAAAACAGCTGTCAGCACAGGTTCATAAATAAAACCTGTAACCCCCCCCCAACATGGCCTGTGATGCTGAAAATATCACAGCCATGGGGCTCTCAGAATCAGGGTTGTCCCCTTCCCCATCAAATGTAAAGGTGAGTTTCCCCACCAGAAGTTTGCTGTATTACAGCAACATTGTTTCTAATGTTACAGCTTAAAGTATTAATGGGCTGCATATGGTCAATGCTGTTATGGTTAGAAACAGTACCTTCAGTCATATCAGGGAAAGGTGATGTTAAATTACACAGGGAAGAATTACAGCATTTCATGTAATTAGCCAACATGTGTTCCTTAACCAAAGACCTTCTAGTATAGCAAACATTGCTAGCAAAAACTCCTTCTGCAGCATCAGACACAGACTTCATGACAGATTACATATCAGCCACATTCAAAAGTATGTCAGCATCATTTTTAATGAAAATGTTCTGTCCCTCAGAAACATTAGTCTTACTAATAACATTATTAATCATACCAAAAACCTCTGGTATGCTTTGTTTGGTTATGGCAGCAATCACAGGTCCCTGTGACTGCATGATCCAACCTCCATGATGTGGTGGTTAGCCGTTTTGGATTACTTCATGGGCATCTTTGGTTATTTTGTTATGATCATCATCACACGACCATGAGTAGCCATCTTGGGAATGGTATGGGGTTGCAACCTGATGATGTATGTCTACCATTTTGAGACTCTAACAATTCTCCAGAAAAAAAAGTGGGTAGACTTTGTTCTAGTCCATTCCACAGCACACTGTGAGTGTTCCAAATCAAACTCTTCAACATCAGTAGAAGCAAGTTCTAAGGGCATTAAGTTAGTATGCCCTGCCAATACCTCTGGCTGACAGCACAAGTTTGCCATATCTGATTTTTTACTCCTACATTCTAACTGCGCAGATACAGGAGTCAGCATGCTGTAAACTGCCTTGTTTTCAGATTGCAAGACAGTCTCATTTTGTAAAACTTGCATTTTATCAACAGAAGCTGTGTCACAGTTTAGATTCAAAACATTTGTATCAAGTCTGTGGTACTGAAAACATAATAATTCACACAGTTCAGTCAAGGTCTGGTGTTGAAATACCAGCATGTTAACTCTTCCAGTAATTACTGCAGACTTATCATGCCTAAGTTTCTTGTTTTCAAAATGTAATGAATCAGTGTTATTAGCCAGAACACCATTCATTTGAAGAACTTTTTTTTCTAACAAGTTTTGCCATTTCAGCATTATCTCTTAAGGCATGCAGGTCTTTGCTGCTTCCGTCATTAAAGAGAAACTCATTTTCTTGATGGAGAGACAGAAACTGAGACTGCAGCCACTCTATCCTTTCTTTATGAGAAGCCTTTTTCAGAGTACTTTGCTGCTTGCAGGTAGCATTCTCCATTTTGCAAACAACATACTCAGATTCCAAAGCATATAACTTATTTAGAACAGCATCAAAACATTTAAACAACATTGCAATTAATAATCCTTCAGGATCAACACTTTTGGTACCATTTTTCAATTCCCCATAGTGGGCAATGATATCCCTGAAAGGGCTACCACACTGTTTTGCTACCTCAGCAAATTCAGACCAACCACCATAGGCAGTTTGGTATGTTAAGGCATCCAGCCTCAACTCAGTACTGATATTTTTAGACATGTCTTAAGATAAAAAACCCTTGGCTGTCTGTGGATCAAAAACTTTGTTTGCAACCAAAGTTCATGACAAGACACAGACAGCCTTTGGCGTGTGTGGACTCCTAAATGAGTAAAAAAAAACATTAGGATTTGAGACCACAGATGAAAGCAGTCTATCTGTCTGGTTGGATCCCTTTACAGCTGTGTGTTCCCACAGAGAAAGAAAAGGAAAAAAAAAAAATAAAACAACTCATTGCACCAAGATTGAATATCTGCCAAATGATTGTTTTGTCTGCACTGTAGAACACACAACATGCCGACAATTTAAATAGAAGATGCTCTCCGCAGCTGGTTACTGGAGATTTCTCAAACAGCGTTTTAATTTACAGAAGAAATTAAAATGTAACTTGGCAAACACCCAGACTCACTGCCCAGTCACCATTTTATGCTGTCTAAACACCTTTAGTGTGTAGGGTAAATAATAATAATACAGATTCGTATGTCTTTGGAGTCTGCCAAGAAACATTCATAAACAAGCAAGATTAGTAATAAATGTTTATTATACTACTTACGCCAGGCATGTGATAAAGAAAATTACAAGGGAGATGGGTTTCTCACCACTCTTCTGAAGAATCTACATAATCTATGGGATTGTAGGATCTCAGGTTCTCCAAGATCTCGTTCTCTCTCCCCACTCTCCTCAGAACTGGGTTGCACTAGGCTAGATAGTACAGATAACAGCATAGCAACAGAGATTACCTCACAGTTGCAGATATGAGAAACAATGTGTATTGGGTAATGACTTAGGAGATAGACTTACTAATGAGTATCAAATGGAACAAATAATATGCTCTTTTTAATAAATCATGGGAGGATGGTGTGGTACCCGAGGACTGGAGGAAGGCGGATGTGATTCCCCTTCACAAAAGTGGGACCAAGACAGAGGCAGGAAACTATAGACCTGTCAGTCTGACCTCTGTGGTAGGGAAAGTGTTGGAGTCACTTCTGAAGGAAAGAATAGTTGAGTACCTAGAGGCCAGTGGAGCATACGACCCAAGGCAGCGTGGGTTCACAGCGGTAAAGTCATGTCAAATGAATCTAATAGATTTCTTTGACTGGGTGACAAAGTAGTAGACCAGGGAGGGGCTGTGGACATGACCTACCTAGACTTTAGCAAGGCATTTGACACAGTCCCACACAAAATATTAATAGTCAAATTAACCAGCCTGGGAGTGGGACCCAGGGTGGTAGCCTGGGTAAAACATTGGCTGGACAACAGGACACAGAAGGTAATTGTAAATGGAGTCCACTCTGAAGAAAGAGGGTTACTAGTGGGGTACCGCAGGGTTCAGTATTGGGTCCAGTCCTTTTTAATGTCTTCATCAGTGACATTGCAGAGGGACTGGAAGGAAAAGTATGCCTCTTTGCAGATGACACAAAGATCTGCAACAGGGTTGATACACAAGGAGGCGTGGAAAGGATGAAAGGGACTTGGCAAGGTTGGAGGAATGGTCAGAAGTATGGCAGCTAGATTCAATGCAAAGAACTGCAAAATAATGCACCTGGGAAACAAGAACCCATGGGAAGAATACACAATGGGTGGGGAGGTAGTAACAACAACAAAAAAGGAAAGGGACCTGGGGGTAATCATATCAGATGTCCTTAAGGTTAGCAAGCAATGTGAGAAGGCAGTAGGGAGGGCTGGGGGTATACTGGGATGTATAGGGAGAGGCATCATCAGCAGAAAACAGAAAGTTGTTATCCCTCTGTACAGAGAGTTGGTGAGACCCCATCTGGAGTACTGTGTCCAGTTCTGGAGACCCCATCTCCGCAAAGACATATACAGGATAGAGGCAGTCCAGAGGAGGGCAACTAAAATGGTGCAGGATCTGCAAGAGAAGCCATATGAGGAGAGACTAAAGGAGCTTAATATGTATGCCCTTGAGAAAAGAAGGGAGAGGGGGGACATGATAGAAACTTTTAAGTACCTCAGTGGAATCAACAAAGTCCAAGAGGGTAGCATCTTTCAGAAAAAGAGACTTGCAAGAACAAGGGGACACAATTTAAAGATAGAAGGAGGGCGGTTCCAGGGCAAGTGAGGAGTATTATTTCACAGAGAGGTAGTGGATGCATGGAACAGCCTTCCTGAGGAGTTATGGGGTCTAAAACTGTGGGAGAATTCAAGAATGCATGGGACAGACATAAGGCAATTCTTGTGGGGGGGTAGGAAGAAATAGGCTGTTGGTTAACTCGGATCTGCGGCCTATCCTGTAGGTAGGGAAATGGGCAGACTAGATGGGCCTAGCGGTCCTTATCTGCTGTCAAAGTCTATGTTTCTATGTTTTCCATTTGCATTACAGCTTGGGCAAAAGAAATGTGGATGGGTTCAAACTACACGTGGCATTTCTTGCCTGTGTATAAGACATAACAGGTTTTCTCTCTGTGTCAGCTAGCTTAGACAAAGAGAAGTGCTGACTGACCACAACTACATATGATTATATGAGAATATATACATAGTGTGCATGAGAATATATATATATATATATATATATATATATTGTATAAAGTAATCACTGATGATCCCTCAGAGTCATCTTATCAGTGATTAGGTAGATTATATATGGAATAGATGTAAAAGACAAACATAATGCATTAAAGTGAAGTATAATAGTCATGCATGATCTAATCCTACGAATGATGTAAACATTAGCAAATATTAGCAGCAAAGCATATTCCCAGGATTCATACTTACATGACGGATGCCTTAATCTATATATACTGTATTAGTGCAAAATAGCAGTATTACAATAAAATAGACCAGGAATACGAACATACAAAATTTGCCAGCAGATAAAGACCTAGAGGTCTATCAAGTTTGCTTGAATGTGCAGCTAGCACACCTTATTCTTCAGCTGCCCCTCCCTTCTACCCTTCCCCTTCATTGACCCTACCCCTTGTCCTGTCCTATCCCCTTTTGAAGCAGTCCACTGTTCTACTGGATACCACTTCTGCAGATAATGTATTCCACCCAGCCACCACCTTCTCTGTAAAAAAGTCTCTCCTCATCTCCCTCCTGAACCTTCCTCCCTCCAGTTTCATATCATGGCCCCAGGTGTCCCTCCCCTCCCTTACTTTGAATAGCCCCTCTGCACCTGTCTTGTTTATTCCTTTCATGTACTTAAAGGTTTCAGTCATGTCCCCCGTCCCTCTTCTCCTCCAGTGAGTACATGTTCAACTCCCTCAGCCTCCTCAGGTATGATAAGTCCCCCAGCCCCTTAATCATCTTTGTCACCCTGTGCTGCACCCCCTCCAGTAACTTAATGTCCCTCTTCAGATATGGGTGCCAGTACTGCACACAGTACTCCGGGTGCGGTCTAACTAATGACCAACACAGCGGCAGAATCACCTCCTCCCTCCTCGAGGATATACCCCTTGCAATATAACCCAGCATTTTGTTGGCCTTTGCAGCTGCCTTCCTACATTGTGCCAAGTTGTTCATTGACCCTGTAATGAGCACCCCCAGATCCTTCTCCTCCTCTGTCTGGGCTAGCTGCACTCCTCCCAGCTGGTAACTCCTCCTTGGGTTCTTCATCCCGAGATGCAGCACCTTGCATTTTTTGGCATTAAACCCCAGTTGCCAGGTGTCTGATCAGGTTTCAAGCTTTGCCAGATCATCCTGCAACGGCTGCCATCCCCCTAGGTCATCCACCACTGCTTCTACCTTGATATCATCAGCAAACAGATTGATCTTGCTCTTGATGTCCAATGATATGTCTGCAAAGAATATCCCAAACAACACCGAGCCCTGTGGAACACCGTTCATCATTACCCTTGGGAGTGAGAGCTCCCCACCCACCACCATCACCCTCTGTTGCCATACCTGAAACAAGTTCCCTACCCATCTCACCAGCTTTGCATCTGCCCCTGTGCCTACTAACTTACTTCCCAGCCTTCCGTGCGGCACTGAGTCAAATGCCTTACTGAAGTCCTGAGACAGGACATTCACTGCATGGCCCTTTTCTAGTTGCCTAGCTACCCAGTCATAGAACTCCACCAGGTTGGTTTGGCAGTATCTGCCCCATATGAAGACATGCTGTCTGCTGTCCTGTAGTCCTTTGGCTTCTAGGAGGGCCCCCAGCCTCTCCTTCAGGTTAGTCTCCATTAGCTTACCCATGATCGATGTAAGGCTCACTGGTCTGTAATTTCCTGGTTAATCCTTGGGGCCACTCGTGTGGAGGGGCACCACATGAGCCAACCTCCAGTCCTGAGGTACACACCCAGAATGTAGTGAGGCATTAAATAGGTTTGCCAAAAGTCCTGCAAGGACCTCTGTCAGCTCCTTCAGTACCCTGGGGTGGATGTCTTCTGGGCCTGGTGCCTTATCCACCCTCAGTGCCTTCAAACCCTCCTGAACACTGTCGTCCATGATTTACCCATCTGTCAACACCTCCCCCCTGTTTCTGCCATTTCTCCCCTCTTGGGTGTCACCCCCCTCTTCTCTTTAGTAATACTGAGCAGAAGTACTCATTTAGTGCTTCTGTCTTATCGTACCCTGCTTCCACCCAACCCCCCTCCTTCCTAATCCTTACTATGTGGTCCTTATAGCTCATTTTCTCCCTGATGTACCTAAAGAAGTCCTTTTCCCCATTCTTAATGCCTTGTGCCAGCCTGAGTTCCATAGATGCCTTGACTCCCCTTACTGCCCTGGTCACCTCCTTCAATTCTGTCAAGTACTCCTCCCTGTCCTCCCCTCTCCCTTTTTTCTTGTACTTCCTTAAGGCAGCTTGTTTCCTCCTTACCTTTTCCATGACCTCCTTGCTCAACCAGCTCAGTTTATTAGCCCTAGCCTTCTTGCTCTTGGCCTTGCAGCAGGTTTTGGTTGCCTCCACTATCCCCAGCTTTATGAGCTCCCACCTCTGGTTAGTGGCCATACTAGATTAAATTCTGGCCAGGTATCCTTTTACCACTTCCCCCATCCTCCCAAAGTTGGCCCTCCTGAAGTCCAGCACTTTTGTGCCAGATTCCACTCCATCCTTGCCCATATACAATGTGAGCCTTATTGAGTGGTGGTCACTCCCTGACAGCAGTTCCTCCACTGTAAGTTTTCTTTCCAAGTCCCCATTTGCCAGCGCAAGGTCAAGGGTATTCCCTAACCTGATTGGTTCACTGACCATTTGCAGCAAGAAGCTGTCCTGGAAGGCATCCAGCAGTACCTGCTCCCTTCTGTTCCTGGTTGTTGGGGTACTCCAGTCCACTCCTGGCATGTTGAAGTCCCCGACAATCACCACACTTCCCTTCTTGCAGGTCCTCCTGATCTGTCCCACTAGTTCCCTGTCTAACTCCTAAGTCTGAGATGGTGTCCTGTACACCACTCCCATTCTAAGAATCCTATTCTTGGAATCTTGGATTTGCATCCAAAATGACTCCGTACTACCCTCCTCCCCTTCCTCCCTTACACACTTCAGTCCTTCCTTCACATATAGTGCCACACCCTCTCCTTTCCCAATCACCCTGTCCCTATGAAATAACCTGTACCCTGGTACAGAAAGGTCCCAGTCATTGTACTGGGTGGCACATGTTTCTGTGATGGCTGCAATGTCCATCTCTCCCTCTGCCATGAGCACCTGTAACTCTGCAGTTTTCCTCCCAAGGCTCCTAGCATTAAGGGTAACTGCCTTCCACCCTTTTCCCCACCTCCCATCCTGCCCTCCTTTACTAGCATCACCAATAGTACTTGCCATTGGTCCTTTGTCACTGTTCTGGGGGGTAAGCTCATATGGTTTCCCAACCTGTGGTCTCTGCATGTATCTTGCCCAATTGCCACTCCACACTACTAATTTAAATTCCCTACTTCCTCTATGCACTCCTCCATCCTCTGTTTCAACACTTTCTTTCCCTCCTCACTCAAGTGTAGTCTGTCCTTGGCATAGAGACTAATGTCCTCCCAGGTCCCTACCCACTTCCCCAATAGCCCATACCCTTTATCACAACACCAGGTTCCTAGCCATCCATTAAATTCCTCTATTCTCAGCTTTCTTATTGTGCTTACCTTGGGCACTGGAAGTATCTCCAAAAAAGTTACTGATCTTCCTGCCTCCTCACATAATTGCCCTAGTTCCTCAAACCACCTCTGGACTATATCTACTGTCTTGTCAGCCAGGTAATTGGTCCCAAGATGTATAATTAAATGCGGCTTGCCCCTACCCCATCTAGCATATTTCAGAACAGATTGTCCCACCCTTTCCACTGTCATTCCTGGCATGGCCTCCACCCAAATGTGACTATGCCTCTCCCCCTTGCTACCCCCACCTGACTGCTCTTAGTATTGAGTCCACCACTCTTTCTCCCTGCTTGCTTCCATTCATCTCCCTCTCTCATTTCTGGCTCCTGTTTTTCCTCCTGCATATTATTTCACCCTTTTTCCCCGTTGCAATTCTCCAAGCAGAACTTCCCCCTGCTCCGGTTTGTCAGGCATTTATCAATTACTCCTTTAATTTCATCATTTCCCTCATCCACCTTCTTCCTCTGTAGCAGTGCAAAACTATTTTCTGAAGACACTTCACAAATGCCCACTCTCGCTCTCTTCAGAGTAACCTGTTATCTCCTTTCCACTCCATGACTTTTGCCACTTCTTTGCCTCCCCTTACAAGTCCATATCTCCTCCTTCCATTTGTCTTTAGTCTCCTGACCTGGTTTCCCCAGCAATCGTTCTTCCTGGCCTTGGTCCCCTTGTCCCTGCTTCCCTTCTTCTGACCCTGTCCTCACCACTGTTGGCTTAAATCACCCTCCCTCATCTCCCATTCTTCCTCCCTCCAGTATTGGGCAAAACCCACCCCCCAGTCTGCCTTGCCTGTCTTAATTCCTCCTGCGGGCCTTCAATCTCCTTTCTAAGTTTCTCTATGTGGTTGCACACTAAACATCCTCCCACACTCCAGGCAATTTTTAAAAAGATTGGTGCACCTCAGTTGTTGCAGCTTACCACCCTACCCATTGCTGACATTGCCCAACAGGGACCCCCCCACCCTTCCAGATGCAGGATACCAAACACTCCCCCAAGTCTCCCCTCAACCTCCTCTATTAGTGCAAACATTCTTTTCTTAATTTCCCTTACACCCTTTGTTGTACATGTTTAGATAGATTGAGCAACTGCTTTTTATATTACTAACTTTCCTATCCTTGCTCAAAAAGAGATTTGAAGTCGCTATTGCACAACCTTCTTCAAACTCCTACTCCTCCTTTCCAAAATGCAATAGCAATGCAAAGAAGTAACAATGAAAGCTCCTAGATTTGCAGTTACTTCCCTTCCACTGAGATAGCAGTCACATCTTCACTCACTACTGTTCCTTTCCTGGATGTCTGCTTCTGCTGTGACAGGTGCATATCCTTTGCCCATTTGAGAAAGTGATGTCAGAACCCCTGGTATAAAGGAAATCAAGGACCAGGGGTGGGTGGGGTGAGTGGCTGGGAGGTGGGACCAACCCAAATCTTCCAGAAACAATCAGGTAACTGAGGCCCCTGGTCAGATCATAGCACCCTTCCCCCACTATGCACTAACCTTTGCAGCTAGTGAAGCCAGCAAAAATGAATCACAATTCTACTCAAAGCCCCCAAAATAGGGTTGCTACCAAAAGAAACAGGTCTCCAATTCAAACAGCTTCACCAACAACACATCAAAATAGCTTGAAATTAGAATATATAGGTCTCTGATTCAAAGAAACAGCCCCAGTTAAATCACACCAATAGGTTTTAAATCAGAAGAAATAGGCCTCTATAAATGTAGCCTGCTACACAGTGAAACATCAAACAAATGAGCCACTTATAGCCACCAAAACAGTTTTCAAAATTCCAACAGCCTCAAAACAATACCCTCCTAGCCCCTTAGAAGTAGTAAGAAAGAAAAGAAATAACCTTCTGCCAAGTAAAATCCACAAGAAACAATTTAAAAACAAGAAGAAGCTACTGTACTATAACTGATCTGATCCTTTCCCTTCTAGTGACAGTGTGAGGTGTATGTGGGATGATAGGGTACATAACCTAGGTGCAACACGGTACCTGTGGTATAAAATTTATTTTGAATGAGCCAGCTTCTGTTGTCCCTTATGGCTTCATGAGCAGTTTTCCAACATTGGCACTATTATTCTTCAGTAATGATGTGGTTCAAGACTTTTGCCCAGTATCATTTAATCTGTATTATTTGGTCTGGTATGTTATTTTTGATCTGTAAATAGATTAGGCCTGCTTTACCCTTTACTCTTCTTAGTACTAAGCCTTTTTGGAAAAGGGTGCATTTGGATGGGTGTAGGTAAGTTTTTTTAAGAAGAGGAATGAGTGCTCTACAGATTTGAAGTTAGCTCCAAAATTCTCTACTTGGCAGTCTACATCTAGACTGTAACCCTGGAAAGGAGTCAAGGATATCATTTTGGGGTAGGAGTCGGATTATGTACCTTTGTTTTCCCAATCTTTCCATCGAAGAGGCTGTCCTGCTACTTGAATAGATGGGTTATTTCTCAAGGGTATAAGGGTTTGGTGAACATTTAGGTGTTTCATCCATTTTTTTGGTTGTTTCTATCCTGAGATGGAATCCTTGATAGTAGGAGGTAAGTGAGCGGTGGGTTTTATATTTGTGAAGATGTATGAGCTAGGGTTTACCTGTCCAAAGAGAGTTGTTTTAATGTATGTCCATAGAGGAGGAGGAGGTCCACGTGTATTAATCCGTTTTATGCTTTGTGTATCCCTGAACGCCCAGTAGTAGCCTGAAACCATGGAAAGTTCCATTTAGTGGTGGGTGAAGTGGCAAAAATTCGCTCCGTGAAGTGATTAATGGAGTAATGCGGAATCTGCAAAGTATTCCACAATGTGAAGCGGAGTACTTTGCATCATAATGAGGAACACAAAGTCCATTGAAACCAGTGACTTTGCATTACTTCACCTTCCCCAAACCACTTCCCCAACAATTTTAAGGTGAAGTACATTGAAATCAATGTACTTCACATAACTATTCCTTGTAATTGAGCTCCAAGGTGAATTTTGCAGTCATTCATGGGATTGCAAGTCACATGGGCTCTAGATTGTTCTGCATAGACTCAGTTCTGAGTAGCATGTGTGTAGTGGTAGGTGGAAACAGTTTGCTCTTAGAGCTCTGTGATTCAAAACCTCTGAAAGCTGTTAAAAAATTTATTTTTGAGTCATTTATTTTGCTCAAAATGGAGTACATCGATTGTAGGAAACCCTCCTGTGCTCATATCGTCAAGTGTTTATTATTCGTGTGTAGATTTTGAATGTTAATTTAGAACATTCAGTCTGTGTATTGTGAAGTATGCTTTGGGGGAAGGGTGTATCTGTGGTGTAGGTAGATTAACTGGGAGAAAAAGGCAGTCTTTCCGTTTTGGTTATATCTTTCTTGTATAACTGTGAATGTACACGCAGTAATATTTTCAGTAATTCTTTAAATTTTTTTGCTGATTGTTGTGGTGCAGCAGTGTATAATTTCAGTTTGTTTAAAAAGCTTGGTTATATTACTGAAGATTTCAATTTGCTATGCATTACTAGTATTGTGAGTGTGAGTGTGTGTGTGATGTGTGCCATCAAATCAGATACCTTTTATTGTGCCACAGAGTAACTGCAGCAGTGTGAACATCTGTTTTGCATCTGTTTAGTACCCAATCTCCATCTGCAAACCACAGTTGTTTTTCTATGGCTTCACATTCCCAGGCCCAGACTGAAAGTTCAGAAATCTAAATTCATTTAGAAATTCCTTGGTGATCCCCCAAAATGCCTTCAAAGAGACATGCCATCAAAGCTGTTTCTGGTCATGGCACTGCTGCCAGTGGCAAGATTGTCTGTGGGCGTGGTAGTATGCAGAAGTGCATAGCTGATGTCAGTAAAGGGATTTCTCCATTAATGTTTTTTACAGTGCAATCTTTAGCTTTATTCATAGTTGGAGGAGATGATGTTGCACCAGCTGGTTATGTTAGTGCAGTTTCTGCTGGCATGAATATTGCTGCCTCGGATTCCAGTTCTGACCAGTTAACCATTTCAAAAAACACAGTTGAGTCTAAAACTGTGATTGAAAGTGTAGATGATGTCACTTTCCTCATTAACATCCCCATGGTGTATGAACATGATTCTGATCCCAGCGACAATAACTCACAATGTCACATTTCTTCCAGCGCTGTTGAGGTCATGCCTTTGCCATCCAATGATTCTACTTGTGGAGCAAAAATATTGGGTGATGTGGATGATACTGTGGTTGGAACATGTTCTCCACATGACAGCATCCAAGCTGAAAATGTGGATGTGGATGATGTTGATGAATATGATGATGATGTTAGTGACCCCTGCTGGGAACTGGAGAAAATAAAGTCAAGGTGGCTGTTTCTGGGTCTGTTGGCATTAACCCCCCCCCCTTAAAAAAGTTGTGATTTAGCAGTTCCTGTTTATGATAATGATGATGACCCAGTAATAATCATACGTGGTCATGGTGGTCAGTTGGTGTCCAAGTTTGTTCAGCCTGAAAAATCATGTAGCAGACACACACACACACACACACACACACACACACACACACACACACACACACACACACACACACACACACACACACACATTTCAGGGGTTAAAAAGCCTGATTCCAATAAGCAGCATCAGGGACATGTTAAAAGTAGGGTATCACAATCCCTTGCTTGGGATTTTTTTGGCCAAGATGCAAATGATAGATCATTTGCAATCTGCCAGCTTTGCCATGCATATGTGAGTTGAGGAAAAAGGGGAGTCATCAGGGCATGGAGGCCAGTATACACATCTTAAGAACAGGCACATGACAATGTGGACCCAGCACCAGAGGGTACCTAATGCCATAGTGAGGCACTCACCCTCATCATCAACCTGAGCATGACATCCCCTTCCAAGAGTGTAAGACAAAGTAGGAATGTCTGCAGTAGCAATGAAATAACACCAGAGGATTACTACAGTCATGATGAGGGGGAGGATTATGATTTAGAAATCTTGTCAAGTGGTGATCAGAGTAGTGTTGGTGGTGGTGGTCGATGCAGTATGTCCAGTGAAAGTGGTACATCAAGCCCTGTATGTAAAACGAGGAAAATAACTTCATTTGGGGACTTGTCACCTCTGTATCCCTCTTCATCACACGTCCACACCCCACCCCACCCCAGCCATGACAGAGCAGATCCATTTGTCACTCCCGTAAAAGCGTGTAAGTCAGCCCACGTTGAAGAGTGTGTTTGCCTGTAACCAGTGGCAGAGCTGTGGGGAGGCTGTGGGGGTGGTCGCCACTCCTGGCTGCCCCAGTATGAGTCATGGTGCCCCACCATCCATGATCGTGATTCACTGTTTAGTGTCCATTGTGGAGCCCACAATTTACTGAATTCCCCCCTCCAGCTCTCAAACACTCCCAAACCTGGCTCTGCCACTGCCCGTAACCTCCTGCCTGCTTGCCTGAAGCATGTGACCTACACTGTGTAAGCCATGTGATGTGTGTGGGATGCCTGTGAATTCTCATTCTGCCTTAAAGCAGAATAAGGTGACGTGCACAATGCAAAGTCATAATTACAATGCAAAATGGCAAAGTGAGGATTTAAAATGAGCACTTTGCGTAGCAGAAACACTAACGTGAAGTGACCACTTTGCGTCACTTCGAAGGAGAAATTTTACTTTGCTGCCTCTCTGGTTCCATACCCCCATGCCAGTGGGATCTCTGTTTCTGCTGTAATGGTGTTTGTGTCCTTCTCATAGAAATTGGTCAGTCAATTTATCAATCTGGTCAAACCATTTGTTCAGGAACAGAGTTAGTATGTATGAAATTAGGTGGAATATTTTGGGGCTGTGATAATTTTTAATGACTTTCACTTTCCCACCATATATAGTTTTTGGGTTTTCCAGTGATCCAGTTCTGTCTTGATTTTAGGGATCAGAGAATTGGAATTCATATCACACAAATTATGTAGTTTTGGGGTTAACTTAATTCCTAGATATGTCAAGGAATCCAAGCCCACTGTAATTGCATATCAGTGAATCTTTTGGGGGTAGCAAGTAGGTTTAAGTGCAAGACTTCAGTTGTAGACTGGTTTATTTTCAATCTAGATATATGAACATATGAACATATGAAGAAGCCACCAGAAGAAGGCCATATGGTCTATCAAGTCTTCTCATATTGCAGGATCCACAGCTTGAGCTAATGTTCCTGCCTTCCCTTCCCACTCCTCCCATCCTCCCTATCCATGATCCTTACCTTCCACCTATGCCAATCCCACCCTCTCTTACAGCGTCCCACTTTCTTCAATGAGATGACCTCTTATAGTACTGCATTCCAAGTGTCCACCTCCCTCTCTGTGAAGAAGTGCTTGCTAGTCTCCCTCCAAAACCTCTCACCCTCCAGCTTAAGACTTTGCCCCCTCGGTTTGTGGTGTCTACACAGCTTAAAAAGACTTTCCTTATCAACCTTATTCATCCCTTTCAAGTACTTGAAGATCCCAATCATGTCCTCTCTCTCTCTCTCTCCTGACTTCCAAGGAGCACATATTCACTGCCCTCAGTCTCTCCATGTATGCCTTGCCCTGCTAACGGGCTATCATTTTTGCAGCCCTCCTCTTGACCTTCTCCAGCAGGTTAATGTCCTTTTTGAGGTGTGGGCACCAGTACTGAATTCCATACTCTAGAAGCAGCCTTACCAGTGACCTTCACATGGGTAGTATAACCTCCTTTCTTGTTCTACTGATCCCTCAAGCTATGCATCCCAGCATCTTGTTTGCCTTTGCTGCTGCTTTCTTACACTGCTTGAAGTGCTTCAGGTCACTAGTGATCGTCTCTCCCAGGTCCTCCTCCTCCTCTGATATAGCTACTCAGACTCCACCCAGATAGTACTCTGCCCTGGGATTCTCGGCTCCAATATGCATAACTTTGCAGTTCTTGGCATTGAAACCACACTGTCAGGTCTGGGACCACCTCCTCAGCTTTTCCAGATCTTCCAGTAGGTCCTGTATCCCTTCAGCTGTGTCCACTCTCCCACAGAGCTTGGTGTCAACCATGAATAGGCACATTTTGCCTTTAATACCATTCCCAATGTCATTGATGAAGATATTGAACAACACTGGCCTCAGCAAAGAGCCCTGTGGGACCCCACTGGTTACCTCTCTGGTGTCAGATAACTCTCCCCCCACAACTACCCTTTGGGTTGTGTCCCTCAGCCAGTTTTCTACCAATCTGCCCATCTTTCCCCCCACTCCAAGATCCACCAACTTCCTGATCAACCTTTTATCAGGTACAGAGTCAAAGGCCTTGCTGAAATCAAGATAGAGGATGTCAACCGCTTGGCCCCTGCCTACCGTCTTAGTGACACAGTCAAAGAAGTCAATCAGATTTGTTTGACACAATCTGCCCCCCATGCACCCATTCTGCCTCTCATCCTGGAGACCATGCTACTCTAGATATTCCACCAACATTTCCTTTAGTATGGTTTCCATGAGCTTGCCCACAGTGGAGGTCAGACTGACTAGTCTGTAATTCACTGAATTAACCTTGGGATTGCTTTTGCAGAGGAGCACTTCATGTGCTGTCCTCCAGTCCTGCGGTACCATGCCTGACTCTAGTGAACTATTAAATAGATGTAGATATATGTGTGAAATTCATTATTAAGTCCATTAAAGGGGCAATTGATTCATCTGCTTTGTCCAGAAGCACTAGGAGGTCATTGGCATAAAGTAATGTTTTGTAAATGTGGTCACCTGCCAAAATAACCAAAATATAGGGATGTGTTGTCTAATACAGTAGCTGCAGCAGGCGGTTGTATTGCTAGGATGAAAAGAAGTGGGGAAGGGGCAGTACTGTCTGGTACCTCTAGCTAGGGGGAAGGGTGGAGGGAGTTTTGAGTTTGTTAGGACCTGCACTTTGGGAGCTGAATATAAGGCCTGGACAGCTAGATGAAGTTAGGTTCCATTCCTATATGTACAAGAGTCGTGTACAAATAGGACCATTTGATGGAATGGAAGGAATTTTCAATGTCTATACAGTAGCAGTTGCAGCTGGTAGGCAGTTGGATGAGCTGGCAATACGTATTAAGTCAACCACTTTTCTAATATGATCTGAGCTTAGCCTGCCTTACACAAATCCTACTTGGGATGTGTGAATTAGGTGTGGTAGGTATAAGTCTAATTGGGTGGCTTGTATTTTTGTATATATTTTGCTGTCTGCAGTGATTAGGGAAATGGGCCTGTAGCTAGATGGTAATAGAGGGTCTTTACCAGGCTTGAGGAGAACAGTGATGGTGGCTATAGACATGGTCAGGGGACACTGCCTGGAAGAATGACTTTCTGAATAGAGGTACTGTAGCATGGGACAGATTTGCTGAGCTATTGTTTGCTACATATCGATAGGGAAGCCATCTCCTCCTGGGACTTTTCTGGGTTTAAGGGCCTGAACTGCTGCTTCTGTTTCATGAAGGGTGATAGGTTGTTTCAGGGAGGCTGATTGGGTAGGTGTAAACTTGGGGAGTTGTACAGTACCCATAAAGTTAGAGAGCTGTTGTGTTGTTTGCGATGTTAGTTTATGTGCAAAGCTGCTGGTAAAAATCCATCATGATTGCATTTATCTCTGAGGGTTTGGTGCTTAGGGAACCAGTACTAGATAAATGCGAGGAAATGTACCTTTCAGATTGCCACTTGTTTTAAATGGTACAGTAACAGTTTTCCACTCTTCTTACCACTTTCCGAACACTTACACAGAAACATACAGAAAAACAGATATTGACGGCAGATAAAGACTACTTGGCCCACCTCATCTGCCCATTTCACTACCTATTGGATTAGCTGCAGATCCTAGTTAACTAGCAGCCTACTTTTTCCTACCCCCCAACTACAATTGCTTTATGTTGGTCTCTTGCAGTCTTAAATTCACCCACTGTTTTTGACCCCATGACCTCCTCAGGAAGGCTGTTCCATGCATCCATCATACTTTCCATGAAAAAATCCTGCCTTACTTTTCCCCTAGCCGTCCCCCTCTATCTTCAAATTTTACTCCCTTTTTCTTGTGCATCTCTTCTTCTGAAATATGCTTTCCTCTTGGACATTGTTGATTCCCTTGAGGTACTTAAATGTTTCTATTATGTCCCTCCTCCTTCCCTCAAAGGCATACATACAGTATTAAGTTCTTTTAGTCTCTCTTCATACAACTTCTGGTGCAGACCATGCACCATTTTGGTTGCCCTCCTCTGGACTCTATGTCCTTGTGCAGATGGGGTCTCCAGAACTGCACACATTACTCCAGAAGGAGTCTCACCAACTGTCTGTACAGAGGGATATCAACTTCTTGCTTTCTACTGGTGATGCCTCTTTCTATGTATCCCACAATCACCCCAGCACTCCTTACTGCCTTGTCACATTGCTTGCCTACCTTAAGGTCATCTGATAAGAGTACCTCCAGGTCCCTTTCCATTTTTGTTATTGTTAGTACCTCCCCTCCATTGTGTGTTCTTCCCCTGGGTTTTTGTTTCCCAGGTGCATTACAGTTGTCCCTCGTTATAATGAATCTCATTATATCGAATCCCGGTTGTAACAAACCGGCTGCTTGGCTCCCATCAAAAACAAATGTTTTTGAACTTGTGGTATTTTGCATCTTGTTTTTTTTTTTGTGTGTGTGTGTCGGTTTCCAGAATAAAATGAGCCTCACTAGATCAATACTACATCAGAAGCATGTAAAAGCATGGCACGGCATTGCTACAGTGTTCAGTAAAAACCGTGAAGTGTCAACATGTCAATTTAAAATGACATAGTACTGCTCCCAGATTTGCTATGGCTAATATGGCTCTAATACAGCATTATTATGTTACAATCAGACCCCTGAGCACACAGATAAATAAATGAATTAAGCAATACTGATAATGCAAGCCACTTTGGAGCAGCTGAACGCATGGCTCACTGAAGATGCTGTCCTGACATTGGAAACCATGAGTGACTCTGCCATATTATCGGAAAAGCAGGGGTATGGTAGGGATATTGCAGCACCAGACTCAGATGATTACAGCGATGTGGCAGAGGCAACAAGTCACTTTGTGCATGCTGCAGATGGAGCAGCAGGTTTAGAAATTGGTCCACTCCAACTGATACAGCAAATTACAATATGAAGGAAAAGCATTTTCACTTTTTCCTGGTATTACGAATCCTCGTTTTAACAAACTTTCAATATGGCTCCAGAGGGATCTGTTATAACAAAGGCCAACTTTGCTTTGCGTTTTTTGGCATTGAAACTAAGTTGCAATACTCTTGACCATTGCTCCAACCTTGCCAAGTCCCTTCTCATCCTTTCAACCCCTACTTATGTATCAGTCCTGTTGCAGATCTTTGTGTCATCTGCAAAGAGGCATACTTTTCCTTCCAGACCCTCTGCAATGTCACCTATAAAGACATTAAAGAGTACCAGTCCCAGTACCGAACCCTGTGGTACCCCACTAGTAATTCCCCTTTCTCCAGAGTGTGCTCCATTTACTATAACCCTGTGCGTTCTGTTGTCCAGTTAATTTACCTAGGCTACCACCCTGGGACCCATTCCCAGACTGGCTTACTTGTTTATTAATCTTTTGTGGGACTCTGTCAAATGCATTGCTAAAGCCTAAGTAGGCCATACCCACAGCCCCTCCCTGGTCTACTACTTTGGTCACCCAGTCAAAGAAATCTATTAGATTTGTCTGACATATCCTTTCCAGTGCGAATTCATGCTGCCTTGGGTCCTGTATCCTGCTGGCCTCTAGGTACTCAACAGCTCTTTCTTTCAGAAGTGATTCCATCATTTTCCCTACCACTGAGGTCAAACTAACAGGTCTGCAGTTTCCTGCCTTTGCCTTGTTCCCACTTTTGTGAAAGGGAATCAAATCCACCTTCCTCTAGTCCTCAGGTACCACACATCCTCCCATGATTTACTAAAAAGGGTAGTCAGGTGCTGGCCCGGTGGCACTGAGGGTTGAGGCACTGGATGCCACACCTCGCTCAACACTGGTGACCTGGGTTCAGGAACAACCTCGGGTCACTGAGGAGTCAGCTGGGGGGGGGAGGGCTGGAGTGGGATTTCCTCTCCAGTGGTGAATGCCTGCTCCTCCATAGTCCTGCACCCATTGGGTGGAGGTTCGATGTGTGCACAGGTGGCAATAGCAGCGATGCAAATCTGGGGTGGGGTGGAAGAAATAACCAGATCCTGGTGTGTGTGCATGCACGTACGTGTTTGCCATGACCCTCTGGGGTGAATCCCGTCAGGTCCCATTGCTTTGTCCACCTTGAGTTTTAAGAGTTCTTTCAGCGCCCTTTCTTCTGTGAATGGACTGGTATAGAACCCCGGCCCAGAGTGCTTCTATTCGGTTTAGTAGCCTCCTCCTCATCTTCATTTGTGAATAGTGAGCAAAAGTATTCATTTAATATCTCTGCCTTTTCACTTTCACTATCTAATTAATCTATAAAAAGATTTTATCCCCCTTCTTAACTGAGCTGGCTGTCTTTTCCTTGGTTTGGGCCTTTGCTATCCTGACTGACTTCCCCAATTCCCTCTGTTTTAACTGATAAAGTTCACGTTCCTGCACTTTCTGTGATTCCTTATACTTTCTGAATGCTACCTTTTTCTCCCTAACCTTCTTTGCCACCTCCTTTGAGAACCAAAGCATTTTTTTACATCATTTTGTTTTCTTTATTTGCTTCACAAAAAGGCTTGTTTCCTCTATGATAGTTTAATTTTCCCCCATTGTTTTTCCACCTCTCCTTCCAGTCCATTTGTTAGTGCATTCCTTAGGCACGCCCCCATTTTGCCAAAGAAAGCCTTCTAAAGTCCAGTACCCTTGCCTTTGTATGGCTTGACATCATGGTTGTGTTTATCATTATCCACACTATGTGGTGGTCATTTGTTCCCAGATGGCTACCCACTTCCAAATCTGTGATCCTCTCTCCATCCCCACATGAGAGTACCAGGTCCAAGATTGCTCCCTCCCAAATGGGTTCCAACACTAGCAAGCTCAGCTTTCCTTGTACTAATTTTATTTCTTGGTGAATAGTAATAATCTCCTTATATGTCTTGAATTGTGTTGTATTGGGTAGTAGGTTAGATTTGAGGGAGTTTTCTTTACCAGTTAGCTCAGCTTCAAGATCAGCAAGTCTATTTTTCCTCTTATTGTGGTGATAGGCTGCATATCTTATCATTCTGCCCAGAAGGGTGGCTTTAAATGCTTCCCAGAGAACTGCAACTGAAGTAGAGCTGTTGTCATTTTCTTCAAAATATTCTGATGTAGCTTTTTTGCAACCATTGTTTGAACTGTGTATCAAACAGCAAAGTGAGATTGACCCCCCCCCCATCTGGGAGAATGTTTGGGGGCACTGACAAATAGAAGATTAAGCTGGATGGGCACATGATCCAAAATGATAAGGGGCTTAATTTCTACAGAGGTAACTAACTGGGTCAGGTGTTGGGATGAGAAACACATATCAATTTGGCTTAGAGATCCAGGTACAGGGGATTGATATGTATAACATTTTATTGTGCAGTGCTGGTGTCTCCATATGCTGGTATGGCTTGCTATTTAACCCACAATAACAGTGCGTGTAGTGCCTGGATGTGGGGTTCAGGTTTGCCATTACTTCTGTCCATACTGTGATTTAGCACTACATTAAAGTCCCCACCTATTACGACTGGAGTTTGAACACCAGTAAAATCAGTTAATGTATTGGCAGAACTATGAAAAAACGGGGAAGAGTCATAATTCTGAGCATAAATGGTAAGTATGCTGAGGGGGCCATGGGGAATATAGAATTGCACTAGTACTCATCTGCCCTTTGTGTTCTTAAGGGATGTCAAGAGCTGCTAGTGCATATTTTTGTGAATAAGGATGGAAACACCTCCTTTTTCAAATGGGAAACACTGTGTACCGCTATGTCTAACCATCCCCATTTGAGTTTTTGGGATTCAAGTTAATTTAACTTAGTTTACTGTAATAATACCACCTGGGATTTGAATTTATAGAGATGATTTAGTACCTGTTTATGTCTGATTGGGGAGTTTAGTTTCCTGACATTTCGGCTATGACATCTGATTTCTGCCATAATTAAATGGTTGGGTATGAATCCTGATATGTAATGCAATATTATACAATGGCAAGAAAGAATGCTGGCATCTAACTGGTCAGTCTGGGATGTGACCCTTGATATTATCCCAGTACAACATCACAGTTCTTGTCCCAGCACACAGATGACCTCTGACCTCAGAACAATGAAAGAAATCCCTCCCTCCCTCCTCCTCATGAAAGCCACTGCAAAACCACCACTGCCCTGTCCACACAGAACCGTTACCCAAACATTACTGGGCGGTGAAGCCATCACAACATCACCCCCCCTCAGTAATTTCCTCCCCCAGGGTTAACACAAAAATACCATAAAACAAACATAACCTGCATTTAAAATGCCACTTAGTTGCCAGCCTTTTCTCAGTTTCACACTCAGACATGCTCACAATCAATGGCTCTGCTACAAGACACCTCACCCTTCAACTGCCACTTTCCCTTTCCTCAGACTCAGTCTTCAGTCACAGTAAACATAACAGTGCTCCACCCGCCCATTTCATAGTCTCATGCCCAGAGAAAATGTAAATAAAAAAAAAAATAGACTATCCGAGCAGCCTCTCATAACGGCATGCACCTTTGCATACCACATGCACTCAACTTGTTCTCCACACTCCTCCATACCATAGTTAGTGGTCATCAGCACCACTTTTCTATGCCCCACTAATATAAAAAATAATAATTAAAACCTGCTGTCCTGACTTCAGTTCACATTCAGCAACCAGCAAAAAAACTGAAAGCCGCACAGTCCTGTACTGCAAATCAGCCAACACTCCATCTGATTGCCTCTGAGACTGCCTCTGCATTTAAAATGTACAATTGAAAAAGCAACCAGGAAGGGGGGAACACAGTCAGCATGTACTATAGCACAGTATGTAATACTCCTGTGTATGAAAACAGAAAAAGCTGTGGCGAGGAAAGCACAATGCAGAAGATAGTGTCAGCACCATCTAATAGTCAAAAATAGAGACTGTGAACTTTTTTCTCAAACTGTATACTTCCACACATGAAAGAATGAAAAAAAAAGCCATCAAACATTTTTTTTCTATTTTCTTGTTTTATGAAAAAAGAGCCATTGTATAATAGCAGTAATGCACTCCAGGGTGTGTGTCGTGCTGGGATAATGTCACCTCTGGGGTGTTGGATGCACTCGGCCTACAGTTATCCCAGCATGACACACACTCTTTCATGCATTATTGCTTAAATAGCAGTCAGGTACTGAATTAAATATAATAGGTATGGTCACTCAATAATGCTGATACTTTTTGATAGGCTTTAATATACAGTACCTGGACAGGGTCTGATACACCATCCCTAGGGATGTAAGTTTGTCATGGAGGAGGTTTTAATGACTCCTTGTTTGTTCATGAAATCATTAGTAAACAGTAGTCAATGCTGTGATGCTGTCATCATTGCTACATTCTGATGAAACTAGTGAAAGTCACAGAAGTCCTGAATAAAGAGTAAACGTCATGGAATCAATGATGTGTATGACTGCCATGACAAACTTACATCCCTAACCATTCCTATAACAACGACAGTAGACATTCCATTCAGTAAGAGAAATAACACTTGTGAACATTAAGTCTAACAGAATACCAATTGGGGTAGAAACAACATAAATGATTAAACCATTAAACTGTACATTTTAGTAGTAGGAGACGAAAATGTGAACTGGGTTGCAAGACACCCTATATTGTTCTCTCAGTCCTGTGGAGAAGATGTAGTCACATCTTTTCTGACTCAGCTCTGTGTGGACAAAGCAGTTCAGTTGGGTGACAGCAGGTGTGCCTGTGCAGAATAAAAGTGTTAAAGGGGGGAAGCCTGATGTAAGCTACCTTACCAACCAAAAGTGAGGGAAGAGAGTAGTATAATTTTTTTCTCCACAACCTGAGCTATGTGTATGCCTGGTTGTGGCAAATCACATGAACAAAGGGTAGGAGATATTATTTAAAAATAGTGCAGCCTTTGTATTTTGTTGGTTTGGGTAGTGGTTTAAGATAAATACTCATTAGGCTGGGTAAAGGTTAGAAGGTTGACTAACATAGCTCCTGGCTCCACGGGCTGCCTTAAATGTTACAAAAAAACACAGGATAGATCCAGAAGCAAATGATTTGATACCTTTTAATGGACCAACATAGATGTAACAACAAGAACAAAGTGCTCTAGCTTTTGGACCAACCAGTCCTTCTTCAGAAGCTCAAGCAAAAAACACAGGATCATGTAGATCTGAATATCGCCCAATAGATGGCATTGTAGGCATAAGCTCTGTAGCTTACATTTTTCTGTAGTCTGGGAAATGTAGCTGGAGTGTGCAAATTCTCTAACCACAGAATTGCAGCTGCCTTTCAGTTTCTTTGTTGCATTTAGATTAAGAGAATAGCAGTATATTGCACATTGCGCTGTCAACCCATTGTATTCTGCAGGGAAAGGGTAGGTAAACAAGTTTTTGCTTATTTGCACTTTGACCACCATGTTAGTATTTGTCAAAGACAGAGTGATGGGGACCCTCTGCCATTGTGCCTTCTGTTGGTTCGCACATTGGCATGGAAGCTACTGGTCCCTAAAGGGTTAGTTGTAATTCAGTACTGCATCAGGTTTTACAGTGAAGTGAAAAAATAGAGGAAATTCTATTTTTATCATAATTTTTCATCTAGATGTTTTTCTACACAAGTGCAGTCCTTAATCTATAAAGTAAAAAGCCCTGTCTCAGCTTGCTGTGATACTTGCAAAATGAATACAGATATTGCTCTGCACCGCTGTCAGGAGTACATATGCCATTCAGTAGCCAGACGTACATGAAGGGCAGTCTCTTCTCAAAATTGAGCTGTGGGCTTCACTGGTTTGCTGGCAGTCTGCGGACTCTGCTTTTTCTGAAAATACCACCAACCGCTTAATCAGGTACAGTTTCAGTTGGTTACCAATTGTATCCCCCCCCCCTCCCCCATGTCGCCCCTGAAAAAGAGACTTCTAGGGCCAGATATTCAAAACTTTGCCCCGGGGCAAAATTAGCACTGCCCAGCGGGCAAACTTAGCCTGGAGCATAGAGCAAGCTATATTCAAAAGGAATAGCCCAGAGCAAACAGCTTCTGAATATAGCATGGGAATGAGGCAGGGCAAACTGGGCTGGGAGTGCAGGGCAAACTTAGCCCCGTGGAATAAGACAGCTCTGAATATGGCAACCAGGAAGTGAAAACCACAACAGCAACACAGTGCACAGCGATGTGAAGGTAGGTAGAGATGACCTATGTGGCCAATGTGTGTGCCAGCAAATGCATGGACCCAGTACAGCTGCAGGCAGCAGTGTATGTGAAAGTACAGTGTGCAAAACTGTAAAATATTCCCAGAACTGTTAGCGCAGCGCTAACACGTCTGCGCGGGTTTAGCACAGGGCTAAACCTTTAGCCCGGAGCAAACACGTCTGCCCGGAGCTAAACTTTGCCATATTCAAAAGTGACATGCAAATGAGCCTACTTAGGTAGTCTGTGGGCAAACATCCAGATTAGCATCTCATTATGACCTGATTTGCATGCAGTTTGCACCAGGCTAACTGTTTAGCCTGCGGCTAAACCAGCAAATGTGTTAGCACTGCGCAAACAGCTTGGGGAATATTATACAGTTTTGAACACTACTTTCCACATGCACTGCTGCCTGCAGCTGTACTGGGACAACACAGCATAGGCACAGATGGTGGTGGTGGTGCTGCATGCAACTGTCACATTGTAGGTCATGCTACAGTGCACAGCAGAAACTACAGTAGCAAGGGGGCCAGTAGTGTGTGGACACAGCATTGCCTCTGGTGTGTAGGGCAGTGATGATGACTGCACTATACACAGTGAGAGGCCCAACCTGCAGGTGTTTGCTGACAGTGGACATTACTGTTACGCTGTTGTGTGACCCACAGATGCTGTACCTGTGGCATGGGATGCTCACAGTGACATGTACATTTCTGGCTTTGTGTGCTGTGGCAGTTGTACAGCTGTGCGGTATGTGGCCAGGGGGGTGCATATATTATCTGAAAGGCACACTGGTGTTGGGGTATTCCCAATACTGGCCCATGTGCACTGCATGATGTGTCCCAGCCTTGTGGCCACATCTGGTTTGTGGCACAGCCTCACCACCCATACATACTCCCCTCAACATCCTCCATGCCCACAGTGCTGCATGTGTGTGCTGGCATCTGTTGGTGTCCACAGATGTGTGGTCCGCCAGTGTGTGCTGTATGGCCACACTGCCATGCTGTCCATTGGCAGCAGGGTCACCACTTACTGCCTGGCATGGCTGGGACTGGTGGCAGATGATGGCATCATTGTGATGCCATCAGTTAGCAGCATGCTTCCTCTATGTTTGGCTTTATCTATGTGTCATATTTCTTTGTTAGGGTCATGCAAAACCCGCCCTAAACCCGCGCAAACACCTCGCAAAGCCATAGTGTCGCACAAAGCTGGTTGCCCAGGGTTAAGACAAGCTTTTTCTGAGCGGTAATGTACACCACAAGAGTGTCGCGCTAAGTCGCGCAAAACCACTTAGCACGGCGCTAGTCGCTGAATATACCATTGCGCCTGTATTCATGTCAGTTTGCCCCTTGCATACATTATAATTTTGCCCAGCGCTAATGCAGTTTGCCCGCACTATTTGGCCTTTTGAATATAGCAGACCCTCGCTAATCCCGTGCTAAACCTGCGCAAACGTTTTTTGCCCGGCGCAAAGTTTTGAATATCTTGCCCCTAGTCTCAATGGGCCTACTGGGTCAATAAAATTCAATAAATAAATACAATTTTAATAACAGCACTAACCCATGCCCTGGCAATGCAATTTACAGGTATGTGCCATCACTGTAAGACTTGAGGGTATCTTTTAATTCAGGCAGTCTATACTATTTAATTTCTAGGCACTTTTTGCTTACATGTCTCAGTTTGGGTGGTTTCCTTCGTAAAGTGTAAGGGGTTACAGTATCTGTTTGAAGTGCTGCACAACAGGGATCATATCAAATTATTAGTTCCTGGGACCTCATTAAAACGTGCATGGTGCACTGCAGATTATCCAAGGGGACAGGCAATAATGGTTCTTGGAAAGGGTAGGAGAGTGTGCATGGTAGGAGAGACCCAGCAAAGGGAGTCCTTACATTTTATTGGCTGGAACTAAAGCATCTCTACTAAAATATTAAGTTTGAGACTCGGACATTCGGAAGGATGCTGAGCCTGAGATGAAGTAAAAGCACATTGTTTCAGGGCTTTGACTCTTGGAGCATACTGTAGGACCCTTTTCAGTAGAGCTTCTGCTTTAATATCCTGTTAATTATATCAGGGAATTGGGATTATTGACTGGTTCCCGAATGTTATCCCACATGTAGATTATGGGTGCAATTTTGTCTCTGTGTACTGTATAACTAGGTATTAGGGAGGAATATAAAAGAGGGAGTGGCCATGCTTACTTTGATGGATAGAGCTGCCTGGTACCTATGCAGTAATTTTCTTTGGGTAGGTGACAAAAATATAAGCTATGAATGACACTAAAGCCTTTTTTAAGATTGCTTAAGAAAAACTGTTCAATCAATCAATCAATCAAATCTTTATTTATCCAGGTGGACACCATTGAGCAAGCTCATTTACAAGGTGGACCTGTATCACACAAGGTTAGGATACAATGCATTTATGTACAGGCAGTAAGATAAAACATGTGTATGCATAATAATAATACAAGCTACACTATGTAACAATAAGATAAACGGTATAATCTGAGCACTTACTATAATATTTCTAACTATATACATAACATATTCAGGGAAGAAAAAGGGGTTATTGGTAAGGGAGCTACACAAAGAGAGGGGGATGCAATGTCAAAATTAATAGGAACCTCACACTAAGTGCTGGTATAGAGGGGTAAGGGAGTGAGGGGGGCATGGGTCAGAATGATGCAGGGAACGCACACTTATGGGTTAGGTTAGGGGTTTGGAAGATGGAAGGAAAGGCAGGGTAGGAAGGAGGAATTACAGAATAGGGTTTCTGATAGGTAATGTTTGTTGTGGGCAAAAAGAAGGGCAGAGGGTGATAGTACGCAGATGGGGAGCAGCTATAGATGATGGAAACAGTGGCATACTTCTGTGACTGTTTTTGCATATGAAGTTTTGAACACTGCAAGACTAACTGGGGACCTTAATTTCAAGGATTTCTGCAGCTTATTCCAGAGAGTCAGCAGTGAGAAGCCTATGGCCGCTCTCCTAAAATGTGTGCAGGCCCTGGGAATCCTCAAAGAAATTAGGAAGCAGCTCCTTAGGGCATAGTTTCAGAGCCTGCTTAGAGGCAGTAAATCAATTATATACTGTGGTAGTTTACCAGTAACTGCTCTGAATGTCCATATGGCTGCATTTCTATTGCGCCTGTATTGTAGGGAGATCCACACCCACTGCAGTATATACGGAGCAGTGGTGGGTGGAGAAGGGGAGACTGGTGATGAATCGCAGTGCTCTGTGGTATAGAATGTCTAGTTTACCCAGATATGAGGCGTTACCATGGCTATAAATGAAAGTCGGCGTAGTCAATTAAGGAGATGAATGTGGACTGGACTAGCTGCCTTGTTGCCTCTGGGGTTAGAATGCGGTTTATCTGATAGAAGAGGTCACGCCTCTGCCTCAGTTTTTTCAGCAAATCCTCTAAGTGTTCCACAAAGGAGAGTTTGTGGTCTAGCCAGATCCCCAGATATTTGAACTTAATAACAAACTCTGGGTTTTCTCCTAATAAGGTGGTGAAGGAGGGTAGAGTACCAATAGTAGCAGGGTATGCAATGTGGTTGCCAGGTGAGAGTATCATTGCCTTTGTTTTTTTAGCATTAAGGAGCAGTTTCTTGCTAAGAAGCTGGAACTGCAAGATACTGAAATCAAGTTGCAGGTCTTTACAGGCAGCTTCAGGTGATGTCCAGCTTAGGTAGAGTACTGTATCATCTGCAAACAGGTGAATGTTGGCCTCCTTGATGTCGAAATCTATGCTATTAATATATATAGTGAATAAGAGTGGTCCCAGGATGAAGCCATGTGGGACACCTCTTACTAATGGTCTGAGGGAGGAAAGATCTCCTTCTGCCTTGACCTGCTGGTGCCTATCTGTTAGATAATCATGGAACCAGCCCAGTGAAGTGGAGTTTAGACCTAAGGCTTTTAACAAAGAAAGAAGTAGGCAATGGGCGACAGTGTCGAATGCCTTACTGACGTCTAGGAAATCAGCACAGACAAACTCTTTGTTCTCTAGATTACATTGCCAATCATTTGTTACCTTGGCCAGCACTGTAACTGTACTATAGTTAGTTTGGAAACCTGACTGTATAGAATTTAGGAAGTTTGTGTTTTCTAGGAAGGCTCTTAGCTGGGCATTCACAATTTTTTCTAAAAGTTTTGACAGAATGGGGAGTAGCAAAATTGTCCTGTAATTGTTTAGATCACAGGGATCCCCAGATTTAGTGGGGTGATGTGGGCAGTTTTCCATAGATTGGGGAGAGACCCTTGGGACAGTGACAGACTAAATAGATGCATAATTGGCATGGGTAAAACATGCCAGGCAATCTTTAGGTAGTAGGGGTCAAGTGAATCCGTACTGGCACTTTTCTTAGTATCCAAATGAAGGAGAAGGTCTTCAACCTCTTTCAGAGAAGCAGGTGAGAAGGAAAAGGAGGCACTTGTTAGGTTGGGTTCAGGGGGCAGTACAGTCATGTGAGAGCACAGGCTGCAAGTGGGCGTTGTCAAATGCTAGTCCTGCAGAGGCAAAATGGTTATTGAAAGCTTGTAATATTTCCTTTTTTATCACTGATAATGATATTGTCCAAGTAGATTTTTGAGGGGAGCATGTTTCCTGTCATATGGCCAGATAGTTCTTCTGTCGTGGACCAGAATTTGGTTGGGCATTTTGAGGAGAAGTTTAGCTCTGTGTGGTAGAAATTAGACTTGGCCTCCTCTGATCAGCTTAGTGCAGGAGTTTCTGGCAGTTCTGAAGAGACACCAGTCTTTGGCTAGTTGTGATTTGCGAGCATTTTTCCAAAGCTTGTCTCTTTACTAATGCAGTCTTAAGGTCTGCAGTGAACCAATGATACGTTCTAGGCTTTATATCGGTTTTGACCATCGGAGCATGGGTACTGAGGGCATTTGTTATAATTTCCTGGAAGATGATGTCTGCCTTGTTTACTGATTTAGCAAGGTAAAAGCTCTGCCAAAGCAGTGAGGCTTTCAGTTTCATTGATATAAGCTAGCAGGTCAAAGTTCTGTTTTGATCTTTTAGTAGAGAATATCATTGTGGATGTAGGCTTAGGGTTGGCTCTTACACCAGCGATGAAACAGTGGTCGCTAACATCAGTGTGAAAGATGCCAGATGGGATAGGAAGTGCAGTTTGTTCAGTAATAAGACATCTAAAAAGAGTGCCACTCATAGGGTTTTTCTTGTTAATGCATGTTGGTTCATTGATGAGTATTGATGAGAAGTCCATGGGAGTTGCAGAAGGATTTAAGAAGTAGCGAAGCACTGGACAGCCAGTCATAGTTAAGTTCTCCCAGTATAATTGTTTCAAGGTTACTAGTGTCCATAATAGATGAAAGGTGAGACAGGAGCTGCAACCAAGCAGATGGTGTTCTCTAGCAGCCTATGATACGGATGGCAATCGCAGGTGTGATTTCAATTTTTAAGGACATGCATTCAACTCCATTGGCAATTGAAGAGGAATCAAGGGTGGAGACTGTGAATTTGTCCTTGATGTTGATGGTGACTCCACCATCCCGGGTTTGTCTATCGGACCTGAATAGCAGATAGTTGGGAATGCTGACCTCCTTATCAGGAGTGGATGGTCGGAGCCAAGGTTCTGAGATCACAAGTACGTCGGGTTCAGTGAGTGTAACCCAAGCCTGGATTGAGGTGAGTTTCTTTAAAAGACTACATGCATTGACATGCATAAAACTAATTCCTTTTAACTTTGTGAGTTCTGAGGGTGATGTAAGGGCTTTTGATGGACCAGGATTGAGTTCAACATTTCCTGAACAGAGTAATAGGAGGAGCACCAGTTTCTTCAAGGCAACAAGGGATAGTTTGGGGATTTTAGTCCTTTGTTGGCTAAATGAAGCATCAGAATATGATTGCGGGAACCTGTTTTTAGTACTATGTTGTCCTAGCGATACATAGCATAGAACCCTTGCTGCAAAGCACAAGGGTGTATTATTACTGAAAGGATATGGTGTATTTCCTCCCACAGGCATCTGGTTTCTAGAGGCACCCTGAGTATGAAACACAATTTGGTGTAGGTGCAGGACTGTAGGGGTAACGCACAAATTAAATAATGGCTAAATATGTAAGCACTATTGAAAGTTAAAAGTAAAGTCGGGCAAAGTGCCTTTCCCAACACTATCATGCATAGGAGCTGTCAGCACTCGGTAACACTACTTGAGTTCAAATCAGTGCCTTTTCAGGAGGTCCAAGTGGAATACAAGTAGCCTAGGATGGTCCACTGGATCAGTTAGTCACTGTGTCTGCTTGCTGTATAAGTGAGACATGACATGAGATGGCTCAGCAAATAGTTTCCCAAAAGGTGGTATGCCAGCCAGAGCTGCAACCCACACTTTTTCATTCAGTTTGGTGTGCCAGTTTTCTTCTTTGCCTGGTAAGGGCAGTGCCTGAGGTTGTATTGTGACAGACTGCATTGAGAGCAAGGTGTCAGGGCCTATGGTTGTCGATAATGAATAACAGTGCATACAGGTTGCTTGAGAGTAGCGGTATGATGGTGCCTTCTGTGTCTTCGGAGTGCTCAGTTTTGCTCCTACCTCTGGGCCTTTGTCTTATGGGGGATGATCTGTGGGCACCCCGGTGTCTATGCCTTTGTTTGTATTTAGGGGGTAGCATCTATACATCATCAAGTGTAGCTTGAGTAGTTTATGCAGGTAGTTGCTCTGATGGTGCAAATGTCAAGATATCCATTAAGTTTCATGGTTGTTCTTCCTCATTGTACTAGTGTGCTCTTATTTTGGATAATGGCTTAGCTTTGGGCCAGTTTTTTTAGAGCAGATTCCAGAGTATGCAGGAGGACTTGGGCACCATTGTGCATTATTCTGAGAGTGGCTGGAAACCAGATGATGAATGGGACTGTGGCCCTATGTAGAGCATGCCTTGCCTCTGTAAATGCCCTGCAATGGATTATATGTTCTTTAGAGTAATCTTGGAAAATCATCACCTTGTTGCCTTGCCAGTCCAGGGATCCCTGTTCTCAGGCTTGTTACAGTATTGCCCCTTCAACTTGAAACGTGAGTAATTTTAGAATGATCGGCTGCAGATTTTCCCCTTGTTTTGGTGCCAGAGCAAAGGACTGGTGCGCCTGTTCTGTTTCATAATATATTTCTCTGCTTTATCGCAGGATGATTGGCAAAATATGCTGTATAGAAAGCAATGCAGTCCTCCAATTGTGCTTTTCCTGGTAATCCCACAAATTGCAAATTATTGCAGTGTCCTCAATTTTCTAAATCATCCACTTTTATTTGCAGGTATTACAGGGTACAAGCTTGATCTTGGAGCATGGTTCAGAGTTCTCAGCATGCTTCTTCATTCTTTTACTAGAGTTTTTGTATTTAGCTGTACCAGTTGTTCAATATGTGGTGCTAAGTTTAGTTTACTGTCTTTCAGTTTGTCCTGCACCTGAGTGAGCGTAAGTTCTCTTTTGTCCATTTGCAATATGGATGCCATGCTTGGTTCAGAGTGTAGCAGTGCTAGAACTGCCAGGTCCTATCTATGGTAAATTTGCAGTTGGTAATGGTAGTCTCAATCCTTGATACAGCATCTCCAAAATGTATCTGTTAGTACTGTATGTTCAGTTGACACTTTGCCATGAAATATGCACTAATATTCAGGTTGTAAGAGATGGATGACAAAGAGATGAAGACTGGTGGTATGGAGATGAAAATTCAAGCTGCCATCTTCCTTGAGCATTGATGATGCCCCATAATCAATTATCTTTGATCTGTAATGTATTTACTAAACACGTTTGTTTTTCTGCATAACAGTTTTAATGCAGTAAAGCTCTGTCAGACTCAGAGTCAGAATGATCTGACTGACCACAGCACAGACTAATTAGAGCTACTATATCTAAGCAAAAGAACAGCAGTCCACTTACTAATATAATATAGTAAGATAAACGTACTTTAATTTAAAATGTAACATTCTAAAGAAGGATTTTCCAGGCAATTACTGAGAGGTTAGTATCTGGAGGGACCAATAGCATGCAGCTAGCCACCCTGACCCAACCCACTAACACCAGCAGCTGCAGTAAATATACAAAATGTTGCTGATTTACTTTACTAAACTGCAGGGCTTTGGCGGGGTTGGAGTGGGGGCACAGCACAGTCACAAAAGAGAGAAATCAAAGAAAAGATGAATAACACATCTGTCTGAACTGGAGACAGAGACTACAAGAACAAGCATTTGTCAATTCCAAATGCTGTCTTGCTGACATTGGCATTGGCATTGGTAGTGCAGGAGTTAGAGATGCATAATAGGAATGGCAGTGAAGTATTGAACTGATACCAACCTCACCCCCTACCCTGCAGGGACTGACAGGTGTTGGGGTGTGCCTTTAGAATTGTCAGCTATAACGCTCATGCCATTTTACCTCACCCTACCCTGTAGACACTGACAAGTGTCGTGGTGTGTTTTGGGGTCTTTGGGCCTTATACTTATCCCATGCCATAAGGAAATACATTGAGATGGGTGCAGTATAGGAGAATGGGGTGAACTTTAGGGCTGAACACTCAAAGGCACACCTTGAAGCCTGTCACTGGCTGCAGGGTTGGGGTGGGGGTGGAATGGCGTGAGCGTTATAGCCAATGATCCCAAGTCACACCCCTGACACCTGTCAGTCTCTACAGGGTGGGGTGTTACAGTTGGAAATGCTAACATCATAGGTGTTTGTTGGTATTTTCACTCCACATTTTCAACATAGTGTTTTTGTGACCCTACCTCATGAAGAGCAGCACAATCAGTTTGTTAGCTGAAAGGTGGTTTTGCACAGCAGCAATACCATTTGGCGACACAGGGACAAAAACACATTTTGGGCAAGATGTGAAAAATCACAACTGCATTGTTCATGAGGAGGTGTAAAAAATGGCAACATTGAAAATCTGGAGTGAAAATATGAAAAACTGGTGAATTCATAAGCATGCATAGTAACTGCCCAACACATGTCTGTAACTCCATTATTTTGGGGATTCTTTTAGCCACATTTTCAACATAGGCATTTTGGGACCTCCTCTCATGAACAGTGGTGCTGTGATATTGTTAATCAGTCCCTAAAGTTGATTTCCCACAGTGACCATGCCATTATGCACCACAGATGCTGAAACACATTTTGGGCAGGCTTTTAAAAATGACAGCTGTACTGTTCATACAGAGGAGTGTAAAAATGGCAGTGTTGAAAATCTGGCATGAAAATATTGCAGATTTGTGAAGTTACAAGGGAGCGTGGAAACTGCACAACACACACCTGTAACACAGACATTTTATGGATTTTCATCACCAAATTTTCAACATAGGCATTTTAGGACCTCTGCTCAAGAACAGTGTCACTGTCATTTTCTCAAACTGTCCTAAAAATTGATTTCGCACAGTGACTGGGCTATTCTGCACCGGACATGAGAAAACACATTTTGGCCAGGATATATAAAATGACAGCTGTACTGTTCATAAGGAGATGTGGGAAAAGGCCAATTTTGAAAATCTGGAGTGAAAATATTATAAATTCATGAAGTTACGAGTGTGCGTGGAAACTGCAATGTACACTCGTAAAACAGCCATTTTGCGATTTTTTGTTTCACCAAATCTGCAGCATAGGCTTTTTGAGAGCCCCCCCTCATGAACAGTGGCACCGTTGTTTTGTTAATCAGTCCCAAATGGTGATTCCATGCAGTGAGTGCAAACTCACCTTCCGGGACCGAATAACACCATGACAGTGAATTCATGAGGAGGGATCCCAATAACCCCATGTTGAAAATTTGGTGCCAAAATTCCCATAAATGCTGAGATATGCACCAAACTTGAAAAAACCCTATCTATGCCGTTATACAGCTTACTGGCATTTCTTCAGTTAGCTGTAGGCTTTGAAGAGCGCAGACATGTTCCTGGTCCACTGAGGATCGTTGTGCCATGCTCCAGAGGTAAGTGTGGGGTGAGGAAGATGAGGGGAGGCAAGGTGTGCAGAGAGTAGGCGTGGGTTGGGGGAAGGCCACCAGACTTGACGAGGGACCATTTTCTGCTTTGCAGGTTGTAAAAAAAAAAAACACTGTGAGACCATTTTTGTTTTACAGAGGCATTTGGCATGCTGGGCTGGACTCCCAGCGTGCCACCTGAGTGTTGTATTTTTTGTGGGGGGAGTTCTGTAGCCAATGGGGAATTGGGCACTCCCATCAGCACACAACAAACGGGGAGGACATTATGCCAATGGGGAGTGGGCTCCCCATTTGCAAATTAAACTGGGAAGGGGGGACAAAATGCCGAGGAGGAATGGGCACCCCCTCGGTACACGCTTTAAATAGTGGGTGCATTATGCCAACTGGGAGTGGGCTCCCTTGTCGGCAAATGAAGTGGGTTGGGGCATGCTGACAGGGGGATTGAGCATCCCTGAAGTCTGCTTTCCATGTGGCGGCAGTCAGCGCTGCCATGTTTATTGAAGGGCTTCACCAGGAAAAGCACGTAGGGAGGGCATGTTTTGGTGCTATTGCATGACGAGCTTTGCTTTCATTGCAGCGGAGCTTTTCTTAGATGTGATCACAACATTATGTATTCCTAATGTGGCACCTGTTTGCTGGCTTATTGGGGAATGATGGACGCACCTACTGATACGTGCCCTGTATTCGCCTAACAGTGACTGGGCCTCCAAATCTGCCACTAATATAATATGTTGGCTGGCGCGCAAGGGTGAGCCAACATAAAAATAGAGAATAATCAATGTCTGATTAGGAAAGGAAGAATAATATGTTTTTCTTTTCCCTGTGGCAAGCTAACAATGACAACTGAGTAATAACAGGAAAGAGGCAGCACAGCAGAATAACCACTAAAGCTGTAGACTAAGAGTACACTTACAGCAGGGCCTAGCAGCACCAGAGTCCAAGCCAGGCAGTCAGCCACCAGTTCTGTCAGTCACAGAGAAGCAGAATACTTATAATTCTTACTGTAAACTATTATTTTTGCAGCAGGAGCAGCAATTATGTTTACAATAATAAAAGTATCTGTGCAAGCAACAGATAAACAGCTCCAAATAGTCATGGACACTGCTAAAAATCAACTGGGAGGAACTCTCAGAAGTTCAAAAGTCAACTGCAAGGAGATAATCCCCTCACACCTCTCACAGGAGAGCTGGGATGATGCTAGAATCTCCAAACCAGAAGAACAGGATGTAAGTTCCAGTTGTATGCACCCTGCTGCAAGACTAGGATTTTGGATTTCAGATGTCAAAATCCAAATCCTTAATCTGCTGAAAATGCACTTTTTACGATTTTGGATAATCAGCCAGCAATACTGGAAATCCAAAATCCTAAAAAGAGATTGGGATATCTGATGCATTCATTTTATGCATCCAAAATCTGAGCATTCTTTACTCTTCACAGTGCATGCAATATAGGTTCAAATACCATGACAGGCTGGGAAACACGTCCTACTGATTGCTTTTGAGAAAGCAAATTACATCTGTTGTAGTCCCCAAGGAGGTGGTAACACCCGTCAATCCTCAGGGTGGACATCTGTCCCCATAGGGAACACAGTGCTAGACCTTTTTCCACTTCCATCTTCAAGAAATCTAAGATCTTGAGTGTCATTGGTTATTGGACCATATACTCTGGAATCTGGTTCAAATCAAGAAAATGTTCTAAACTCTGTCAAAGCCCTGAGGTGGACACCTTCCTTATTGTTAACAGGGTGTTTACTACCTTTTGAAGAACCCCCTGCTTCAGGAGTCTTCTTCAAGGAGCCAGGCTTTCAACAGTATACTCTCTGTGGTTTGCATAGAAGGTTGGTCTCTGACCAAGCTGGTCTTTGCAAAGCAAGGGTTAAAACAGTGCTTGTATTGTCATAGTCATGAGAAATGAGAACCACAGCCTCTCTATCCATTCCAGAGCTCTTAGAGGTAAACTTCCTCTCAACAGCTGAAAACTTTTGCAGTACACTGGGCAATAGTGGAAGTGATGAGAACATATATGCTCTGTCGAAGTCCCATTCCAGGGCCAGGTTATTCATTGTTCCACTCTTGGGCATCAAAATTGGCTGAGGAACCTTGACATCTGAGGGTTTTCCTTGACATGAATGGATTAATCTGATGTTGTTCAAACCTTCTGCACAGCAGATCGAACACCTCTGGTTTGAAGGATCACTCTCCCCAGGTGCACTCTTTCTGGAGTCAGTTAGACTGAATATTCAGTTCCATTGCTGGAAAGCTGCTGTCAGAAACAGTAGGCCATCCTCCTCCCACTGAAGCACCCTGGATAGTTCCATGAGCATGCTTGCACTTCTCATGCCTCCTTGATGTTATGTAAGTCATGGTGACAGAGTTGCTCAATCTCATATTTGTCGCTTGGGACTGAACCCTATCCTGAAAGAAGTAGCAAGGTTACATACACTGCCATCATGTCCAAAACACTGATCAGGACACACTGCTGCTCCAGAATCCATGAACCAGAATAAAGTTTACTTTCAGGTTTTTATTACATCATCAGGTTTTTCTTACATCAGAGCCTGGTGGTTCTCTGAGGTCAAGAACAAGCCCAATAGCCTATTAATGTGAGGTCCCATGCAAAATGTCATCAACAGCACCAGTTCAACCACTGCTGTCATCATACACAATACTTGGAACTGTATGAGAGCAGAAAAACTGCCAGGGATTTCAGCTGCTGTGAATCCCAGACAAGGTTCACCTTTTTAACTGTGAATTGAAAAATCTTCAACTTGCCCAACTTAAAACATCACTTCCAGGTACACCACTTCTGTGAAAGAACAGGGAGCTCTTCTCCCTGGTGATTTTCCAGTCATGCAGCTCGAGCATTTCTAGAGATGTTGCCACCAACCTTTCTGCCATCATCACCTATGGGGGCTCTCATGAGGTAACTATTCAGGAAGGTGTATACCTGCTGCCCCTAGTGCACCAACTCAATCAGGACTTTCAAGAACACTCGAGGCACAGCTGCTAAACTAAAAGGAGGAGCTCAGAACTAAAAAATGCTACCACCGGATTTAAAATCAAACTCATTTTTGGTGTGACTGGTGCATCATAATGTGAATATAGGTGCCCTTCAAACTGATAAAAGGCAGATAGTCCTTTGGAACCTGACCTCATGTCATTTTTATGAAATCAAGCAATGTGCATCAACCAACTACATTATACATCATTTACCACCCTGAATAAATACATAAGGTCCAGAGCCCTCTTTACCAATTTACAAAGTTTCATTACGTGCTCTCTGAATTTTTTCCTCTTGTTAACACCTAGCTCTTTCAGTTGCCACTGGATTGCTAACAGGATGGGCTCCACCATGAACAGGGAGCCCTCCTCCAACTCTTAACTGAGTTGAATTTAGTATCTCCAGTTGGCTCCACCAGAGTTAGCAGCCAATGAGCACCTTCTCCATGCTCCCCACCTTCCCACCAGCAAATCCACACAAAGCAGGAAGCAGCAGGATATTGAAACAGGGACTTTAAAAATTTGAGTTGCGCACCACATCTTGGACATCACTGCTGGATCACTAACAGGAGGAGGTTCCACCAAGAACAGGGAGTCCTCCTCCAGCTCACACCTGAAATGAATTTAGGATTGCTGACCAGTGGCACTGGAGCTCTCAGCAGAGAGAGGGGATCAGGAGGCAGCCAATCAGTGCCTTCTCCACATCCCTTGACTTCGCACTAGCCAACCCACACAAGGTAGGAAGCAGCAGGACCAGGAGTTTATTTGGGTTCCAATCCCTCTTTGGCTACTATTTAGGGATCAGGCCTCCATACAGCCCCCCACACTGCGGCCCTGCAAAGCTAAGAACCCATGTGACAAAGACATCACAGTGAGGTCTGGCCATCAGAGTCAGCCAAATGAAGCAGCCATCAGCCATATATTATGCATCACAGCAGTGAGTGAGCAAAGCAGGAAGCCATGGGGGAAGCAGGGAGGTAGGAGGTCTGCAATAAAAGGCAGGGATTGACTAGGAGCAGGAGTGGGTGAAATGCCCTAACTTGGGTAGAGGTACAAAAGAGTTTTTATATTTTTTTTAAGTGGTGAATGGAGATGCTAGCTAGAAATATGTCCAGGTCAGGATGCAAGGGGCCAAGTATTTCCATGTACCAGGTCAATACCGCACACGTAAGGCAGTACGGTATTAACTGTGCTGTACATACAGTGCTTGAAATCACAGAGATAGGAATAGAACAGCGATAGGGATTTACTGCTATCCATCACTGCACAGTGATGGAAGGAGTGGAGAAGTTGCTGTATGCTGGGTACCGGTCACGCTGTTCCTGTGGTGGGGTGGCTATTTCACCAGCATATGGCACAGTTGGGAGACATAGAACTGTAGTTTGGTTCCACCCAGGTCTCCACTGCTGCAGGTTTTGCCAGCATGGATTTAAAAAAAAAAATAAAACTGCCCACCTCCTGAGTTTCTCCTCCATCCCCATAGTCCACTCCCCCAGAAGTTTGTTATTCATATTCAAGGAGGTGTGGAGGTTTGGGTGGATGAAGCCCCCTTAAAAACACATACAGACCCACTATTTGCCATGGGCTTTGTGTGCAGAACAGGATTGTGTTTTGGCCGACTCTATTTTTGAGCTGCACTATTTTGCCGCAACATTTTTGCTATGCAGTTTTGACATATGGTGGTATGACCCCATGCCGTATTTCTAGGGGTAACAGGGTAGAAATCATGATGAGAATGATGTAGTGCAGTGACTGTGAGGCAGCAGTTTTCAAGTAGATCTTCTGGAGACTGCAGTGATACCTCATCAGCATGCACCTCTCTGGGATAAGGGAGGAGTTTGCTCAACTCCAGCACAAATTGGCTAGTATTTGGGGGGCCTCTTTCCCCACCTAAGGACCACAAAATCTGCCACTGCTATCTCAAAGGATGCCAAGAAAGAGGAGCAGTTGAAGTATGGTGGACTCAGTAAGGGTGAGGGAGGTGTGACAGAGGCACATTCCTCATATGGTATCACTGCACAATTCCTATGCTACTCTGGCAGGGTGGTACTGTCCCATGAAGGCATCCATAGTAGTGACCAAGAAGGATGCAGGGGTCCTCAATAGTGCAGACCCCAAGGAGGGTGGGAGAGGAACCCAGAGGAGGGGGATGCAACTCCTGATGAGGGACTTCATTGTGAGGGGATAGATTCAGAGACATGAAGTGAGGGGCAGAGGGAGGTTAGGTTCTTACTCAATGCAAAGACATGGGGTGATGGGAAGCAGATACTGAGGATCGATAGTGTGAAGGAAAGGAGGAAAAGCTGGATGTCATTGTCCACCTAGGAACTAATTACATGGTTAGGGATGAAGCTGGCAGTATAGCCTACAGGTTAGAGTAATGAGCCTGTGAATGCGCTTTGTACATCCAGCAGACCAGACCTGGGTTTGATTCTTACAATCTCCACTTGTATACTGTGTGACTCTGAGCAAGTCACTTAACCTCCCAGTGCTCCCAGGTCACCCCTGAAAACAGGCACGTGTGTCTAATGGGCCTTATCTGGTTACCAAGGACTAAAAAACAAAAAAAATGATGCTAGGATAGTGCAGAAGGAGTTCAGGGAGTTGTGGAGGGGTCTTAGGCAGGTAGCATGCTCAATGGCCTTTTCTGAGGTGCTGCCTCTTTACGACAAGGGGGAGGGCAGGGTCAGCTTCAACTCATGGAGTGATGCAGAGAGGAGGAGTTCTGGCTACATTGGGGACTGGGGTCCACCTGTAGGGATAAGGGTCTATACAGGGGAAATGGCCAGTATCCATCTGGGAGGTGAACCACAGTCCTCAGTGAATGGTTTAAATGTCACATTGGTGAGTATTTAAATTTAGCCGAGGTGGGGTGAGAGAAGGAACCTATGAGACATCAATTGCCTGCACCCACAAGCTGAAGTAGTCAGTAGGGAGAACCCTAAGAGAGAGAAATCCCCAGAGGTACCTAACAACAAGAAAAACAAAATGGTAGAAATGAAGCGAGAGGAGGATGAGATCAAAGGGTGTAGGGAGAAAAAGCAAAAAGGGAAAATGGAGGGTTGTAAGCAGGGTGGTAGCAGAATCTGGAAGGCCATGTGTGCAAATGTTCGAAGTCTGGGAAGTAAAATCCTGGACCCTGAGGCTATTATGGCAGAGGCTGACTTGGACATTGTCGCCATGGAGTCATGGAGCAATGAGAACCATGATGGGGATATAGCCATGCCAGGCAATACTGATCAGGAAAGACAGGGTGGGAAAGAGAGGGGGAGGTATGGCTCCTTATGTGAGGGATAGCATAAAAGCTACAGAGAGACAAGGAATACAGGGAGGGGCGGAGGTACTGTGAATCACCCTAGAAATGGGAAATGGAGCCAAAATAAACACTGGCATGATCTACAGAACTCCAGTATGGGGTGGGGGGGTTGATAAGAGTTTGTGGAATTCATGCAAAAGATGGCAAATAAGGGGAGGTGCTGCTGGTAGGGGACATCAATCTGCCAGCTGTGGACTGGAAAATCCTTGCTGCAGCTAGGAGCAGGGACATCCTATGTTCTGTGCAGGGGGATTTCCTTCTTAAAAGTGCCCACTCATGAGGGGGCCAAAATAGACCTGGTACTCACCAATGGGGACAATATTGCAGACATCACAGTGAGTTGCCACCTAGGGATCAGTGATCACCATACAGTGTGGTTCAATATAAGCACTGTGGCAGAATCAAACCACAGAAATGTGAGGACCCTGGACTTCAGGAGGGCCAATTTTAAAAAGATGGGGGATTGCCTCAGACATGCCCTGGTGGAGTGGAGGAACAGATTTTAGCAATATTATTTGCAATTTCATATTTCTTGCCTGGTGCCTTTGTGTGTGTTAGTGCCTCCCCTCCTACTCTTTACCCCCCCCCGGCAGTTTCCTAATCGTGGCTGTTGGTATGCCTTTTTCACTCTAATTGCTTAGTTTCAAAAAAGAAAAACATTTTTTACAGTATTTTACTAATTATTATTATGGTTGTGAGTAAGTAGATACTGTCACAAACCCACTCACCTGGTCAGCCCCTCTACTCCCAAAGTGCCATCCTCTGAGCGCAGTCTTGTGCACAGTTAACAGAACAAGGTAACCCTCTTGTCTGTTTTTGTGGGTTCGAATCAACCTTTGGTCTCAAGTCTTGGAGGGATTCAAACTGTGAACCTTTTGTTAGCGTACCCAATGCACCGGCTCAGATATATCTGTCTTCGGGGGGCCAGATATCTTTGCCTATGAGCACCTAACCAGGTGTACAAAAATGAACCCTTAAACTTTAATAAAGACCTCTGATTATTCTTACCTTTTCCCAGTTTGGTATCACCATTCAAGCTTATACCCAGTATCTGCTGAAACAATATATACTCTACTTGCAAAGGAAAGAAATCAAAGACAGACAAAGTAAGCTCTAAAAAGAGTTTTACTAAAATAGATGATAATGTGTAAAACATACAATACAGAACTATTATATCACAAGACATACACATCTTTTAAAAGAACAAGGTTTTAAATAGTACAATTCTTACTACATTAATTAGATTTGTCTCTTTTTCTAAATACCTGTTTAAAGTGCTCACAGATGTTTTCTTGTCAGAGTCTAGATAAAAGTGTCTCTGAAGGAAAACAGAATATTCCTTAAAGAAAACTGTATTTGCCAACTCCTTTAGTGTGAGGGCACCTAGCTACTCCACTGTCAGCATATATATAAAAAATGTATCTATTCAAAAACAGGATGTCTTTTCAAAGTATTAAATTCTGCAACCTGAGCATAGCTCATGTCTTCAAATGACTCGCTTTGATCTTGTGCTGAATCCTGTCTCACACAGGCTACAAAGGAGCATTTACAACTTTGCACCCCTGTGTAATAACCTGGTTTACAGCTATAATTGACTCAGACAAAGAGGAGATCCTTGATAAAGGCCTGGTCTGCAATTAGCTCATGGCTTTTATATTTTAGCAGAGACCTGGGGGGGGGTGAGTGAGGTCATTCCAAGAGCACCAGATTTCTCAGCAGAGACAATCAGAAATATATATTTTTTTATTTTAAAAAAATGATACAGCACTCAGAACTGGCTGTCCACTCCACAATCCTCCTCACATAGACTGAATTAGGGTGCTCTATCCCCTGCATGGGATGAGCTTCCCAAATCAGTTCACTTCTCAAAGACCCTAGACAGCCCATCTGAGTTCTGTTTTTTTCCCTCCAGCCCTGTGTACGATTTTCAGATCATGCCCTTGCAAAGCAAGACTCCATCTTAGCAATCTACCATTGTTCTTTCCCATCTGCATCAGCCAAACCAGGGGGTTGTGGTCAGTCTGCACAACAAAATGCTGCCCATATAAGTATGGCTCTAATTTCTTTAGGGCCCACACTATGGCATGACACTCCTTTTCCACTGTGGGGTATGCTTGCTTCGTGGGAAGTAACTTCCTATTCAGGTACACTACTGGTTGATCTGTCCCTTGGCTGGATGTCTGACTCAGTACTGCCCCAATACCCATGTCTGAGGCATCAGTCTGAACTATAGTCAGGACTTGTCAAAACAGGAGTACTGCACAGTGCCTCCTTTAGTCTGGTAAAGGCTTCCTCACAGGCTGTGTCCCAGATAATTTTCTTGGGCATCCTTTTCTTTGTCAGGTTAGATAGGGGAGCAGCCAGGGCACTATAATTGGGTACAAATATTCTGTAGTACTCTGCTGTCCATAGAAAACTCCCGACCTACTTCTGTGTCTCTGGTCTGGGCCACACCTGGATCACCTCTATCTTTATTTGGTTAGGACAGAGCTGTCCCCAGACTACCACATTCCCGAGGTATGCTACTTCTCCCATGGCCACCTGGCACTTCTCAGCTTTGACAGTGAGCCCAACTCTCTTTATCCTGCCCAGCACTCCCCTAAGGTGGGACAGGTGTTCCTCCCAGCTTGTACTAAAGATGGAAGTGTCATCCAGGTACGCCATGGCATACTCCTCAGCACCATTTAACACCTGGTTCACCAGCATTTTGGAAAGTGGTCAGGGCATTCTTCATTCCTAAAGGCATTACTTTAAACTCAAATAAGCCTATTGGAGTGATGATCGCCAACCTCTCCCTAGCTCTGTCTGTCAATTCTACCTGCCAATACCCCTTGGTCAGGTCAATAGTTGGTAGGTCACCCTTCCCAACTTGTCCAAGAGTTTGTCCATCCAGGGCATCAGGTGGGTGTCTGAATTTGTGACTGCATTCAGTCCACGATAGTCCACACAGAAATGAGACACAAAGCACATCTTCTTGACCTGGAAGGACACTACTTCTTTATTCAGCTGTGAGCTGTGTGGGAAATTCCATATTGCACTTGATATCTGCAACAATGTGCATTTTTGCTCAATTCTGTGGGAGATGAAACTAACTACCCTTGGTAATTGCTTTTTATTTACATATTTATTTAGTGTTTAACCAAGAAGGGGCTTGCAGACTCTGTTTATCTTGTGAGTAACTTCAGAAGGATTTAAATACAGCATTTGGGTAGACCCTTGGAGGTAGCTAGATTGTCTACTAAGATTTTCTGACAGTTAAACTATTTTTAAATAAATTACAGGTGGCTGAGGAGTGAATAAGGAGCTTGCAAACTCTGCTTATCTTTGAAGTAATTTCACAAGGGTTTGAATACTGTATTTTGGTTGTCCCTTGGGGGTAGCTGGATTGACTACTAGGATTTTGGGACAGAAACTATTATTAAATAATTTACTGGTGTGTAGGATTTTGTGATAGTTAAACTATTTTTAAATAAGTTACTGGAGGTTAGTTGAATTACTATAAAGGGCAGTACTCACCAGGGTGGTGGAGCAGTGGTGTATTTGATTGTTTCTAACAGTCACCTGTGGTTGTGGACTACCCACTCCCCTTTCCCACCCCCCAACCCCCAGGCATGGCATTTCCTTTATAGCCAAAGTTCTGACATCACTTCCTCAACAGGTCTTGGGCAGAACTGTCATATTCTTAATAACCCATCACGGTGCATAAAGCGTAAGTACACACCACCCGAGAAAAAAAATTATATATATTACATATTGTATATTATAAGGGAGAGGGACATGTTGGGAGTGGTGCAATGAACTGGCTGTGGGGAAGAAGTTTTCCTGGAGACATTCTGGAAAATGCATTGCTGTCCTATTTGCAGGCAACTGTCAGCTCTGAGGGAAGAGATTGCCCACCTCAAGGCTGAACTGGCAAGGACTAAGGAGGCCTCCCCCACCCAAAGAGCACCACTGCCACAACCACTGCCTCAGAGGGTGCCAATTATGAAGAGCAGTTGGACCACAGTGGGTTCTAGGAGGGTGCAGGTGGTGGAACAGAGGTGATGACCCCTAGTTGTACCTCTACACAAATCATATGCCAGTCTGGAAGAGCAAGGTTCCTCAATGATGGCACCCTCAGTGGAGACAAAGAAGAATGCTGAGGACATCCACAAGGGAGACCCACAAAAGCATGGCAAGGTACACCACAGGGGAAGGAAATGGCTTCTGATAGGACCTCAGTTGTTAGGGGGGTAGAACTGGGGAAGGGAGAACGAGAGGAGAGGGAAGTAATGTGCCTACCTGGGGCCATGGCTTGGAGGGACAAGAAGTGAATCCTCATGATTGCAGAAGCAGCATCACAGGAAAGGGAACTAGATATCATTGTCCACCTTGGGACAAATGACATAGCTAAGCATGGAATCAGTGCAGTGCAGGATGAATTTGTGGAGTTGGGGAGGGGCCTCAGACAGGTAGCAAGTACGGTTACCTTCTCAGAGGTGCTGTCAGTGCATGGCAGGGGTGAGGCTAGGGTACTGCATGCCATGTAGTTTAATGAATGGTTGCAAAACTGGTGCAGAACATAGAGCTTTGGCTTCATTGAGGACTGGGGATACACCTGGAGAGATAAAGGTCTGTACTGGCACGATGGTCTGCATCTGTCCATGAAGGGAACCAAGCTCCTAAGTGACAGGTTTAAATGCTTCCTTGGCAAGCTTTTAAACTAGCCAAGGGAGGAGGTTCTGATAAGAGGCAGGACATTTCAAGCCTCCACCCACAAAACATGGCCAGTAGTAAGGTAAACACTGAGGTACAGAGCTCAACAGAGGGTAGAACAGGGGTAAATGGAAAAATAGACAAGGGTAATAAGAGCAGGGATGGGGGACAAAAGGATAAAGCCAACATTAAAAGGAGGGCAATGAGTACCAATGCCCATAGTCTGGGAAACAAGCTTCCTGAGCTAGCAGCCCTGATAGAAGATGAAAAATTGGATATTGTGGCAGTCACAGAAACATGGTACACAGAGAACCATGACTGGGATGTCAACATACCAGGGTACACAGTCTACAGAAGGGACAGGGAGGGTAAAAGAGGAGGTGGAGTAGCTCTATACATAAGGGAAGGGATCAAAGCTACAGAACTAAAAAGTAAAAGGGGAGGACAAGAGGCACTCTGGGTCATCTTGGCAGTAGGGATTGGCATCACAATCTGCAAGGGGTGGTATACAGACCCCCATCTCAAGGGGAGGAAATAGACAAGAAAATGATAGAGGACATTCTCAAAATGGCTGAAAAAGGAGAGACACTGTTGATGTGGGACTTGAATATGCCAGATGTTAACTGGATGACATGTACTGCAGCCACATCCAAGAGCAGGGGAATTCTCGATGCCCTGCAGGGGGCAGGCCTTAGACAGCTAGTGTTGGAACCCACTCAGGAGGGAGCAATACTAGACCAGGTACTCTAAAATGGAAAGGGGGTCACAAATTTAAAAGTCTGTAGACATCTGGGAACAAGTGACCACTGCACAGTGTGCTTCACAATAAGCACAACCATGGAGACAAGCCATACAAAAACAAGGATACTGGACTTTAGAAGTGCCAACTTTGGCAAAATGGGTGAATACCTGAGGAATGCACTAGCAAATGGTCAAAAAGGAGGGATGTAAGAACAATGGAGAAAAATCAAAACTGCTATCATAGAGGCAACAAGCCTTTATGTGGGACAAATAAAAAAAAGTGGAGTAAAAAACCACTATGGTTCTCAAAAGAGGTGGCAGGGAAGGTTAAAGAGAAAAAGGCTGCATTCAAAAAGTATAAGGAATCACAGAAGGATCACGACAGGGAACTTTATCAATTAAAGCAGAATGAAGTGGGAAGGCAGTCTGAATAGCAAAGGCCTAAACCAAGGAAAAAATAGCCAACTCAGTTAAGAAGGGGGATAAAACCTTTTATAGGTACATTAGGGAGCATAGAAAGGTAAAGGGAGGAATAGTGAAGATTAATAAAGGAGAGGGGAGGTGGGCAGAGGGAGACAATGAAAAGGCAGAGACACTGAATCAATACTTTTACCCAGTATTCACAAAAGAAGATGAGATGGAGTTACCTAAACCAGACAATAGAAGCACTCTGGGTGGGGGGAATGACACCAGTCCATTTACAGAAGAAAGAGTCCTAAAGAACTCCTAAAGCTCAAGGTGGACAAAGCAATGGGCCTGATGGGATTCACCCCAGAATCTTAAAAGAACTAAGGGAGGACCTAGTGACACCACTGACCACACTTTTTAACAAATCATTGGAGGATGGGGTGGTACCTGAAGACTGGAGGAGGGCAGATGTGATTCCCCCTTCACAAAAGTGGGAGCAAGAAAGAAGCAGAAAACTACAGACCTGTAAGTTTGACCTCAGTGGTAGGGAAAATGATGGAATCACTTCTGAAAGAAAGAATTGTTGAGTACCTAGAGGCCAGCGGGCACAGGACCCAAAGCAGCATGGATTTACAGCAGAAAGGTCATGTTAGATGAATCTAATTGATTTCTTTGACTGGGTGACCAAAGTAATAGACCAGGGAGGGGCTGTGGATATGGCCTTCCTAGACTTTAGCAAGGCATTTGACACAGTTCTGCACAAAAGACTAATAATTAAGTTAGCCAGCCTGGGAGTGGGTTCCAGGGTGGTAGCTTGGGTAGCAAACTGGCTGCACAACAGGACACAGAAGGTGATAATGAATGGAACACATTCCAAAGAAAGGGGGGTTACTAGTGAAGTACCTCAGGGCTCAGTACTGGGTCCAGTCCTCTTTAACATCTTTATATGTGACATTGCAGAGGGTCTGGAGGGAAAGGTATGCCTCTTTGCAGATGACACAAAGATCTGCAACAGAGTTGATACACGGGGGGGGGTAGAAAGGATGAGAAGGGACTTGTCAAGGTTGGAGGAATGGTTAGACATGTGGCAACTTAGATTCAATGCAAAGAAGTGCAAAGTAATGCACCTGGGAAACAAAAACCCAAGAGAAGAGTACACAATAGCAGGGGAGGTACTAACAACAACAAAAATGGAAAGGGACTTGGGGGTAGTCACATCAAATGACTTAAAGGTGGGTAAGCAATGTGAGAAGTCAGTAAGGAGAGCCAGGGGGATACTCGGATGCATAGGAAGGGGTATCACAAATAGAACAAGGAAAGTGGTTATGCCTCTGTACGGACAGTTGGTGAGACCCCAACTGGAATACTGTGTGCAGTTTTGGAGACCCCATCTACACAAGGACATAGACAGGATAGAAGCAGTCCAGAGGAGGGCAACTAAAATGGTGTAAGGTCTGCATCAGAAACCATATGAAGAGAGACTGAGAGAGCTTAATATGTATACCCTTGATAAAGGGGGGACGAGGGGACATAATAGAAACTTTCAAGTACCTCAAGGGAATCAACAAAGTCAGGAGGGTAGCATATTTCAGAAAAAGAGATGTATAAGAACAAGTGTGCACAATTTAAAGATGGGGGGGATGGCTCAGGGGTAATGTGAGGAATTTATTTTTCACGGAGAGAGTGGTGGATGCATGGAACTGCCTTCCTGTGCAGGTTGTTGGGTTTAAAACAGTGAGGGAATTCAAACATGCACGGGGCAGACATAAGGCAACTGTAGTGGGGGGGTGGCAGGAAGTAGGCTGTTGGTTAACTAGAATCTGCAGCTTATACAATAGGAAGGGACATGGGCAGACTGGGTGGGCCAAGTGGTCCTTATCTGCTGTCAAAGTCTATGTTTCTATGTTTTTATGAGTAGAGCCATCTGGCTTAGGCACATGGACTACCGGTGAGGCCCAGGGGCTGTGGGATCTCTGGATTACCCCTAAATCCAGCATCTCCTCCATTTCCCTCCTAATGTCCTTTTGGACAGCCTCTGACACCTGATATGCTGTCCACTGTATGAGCATCTGTGTCCCTGCCTCCACATCATGTGTCGCTAAGGGGGTCAGTCCAGGCTTGGCGCTAAACAAAGGAGCAAAGTTTTCTAAAACCTCCCTTACTTTCTGGATCTGGTCTGGGGCCAGCTGGGGAAACAATTTTACTGCCTCCACAGAGGACTCCCGCTTACTCTCTTCCAGCAAATCCAGAAGGGGGTCTCCTTCGTCCGTCCCTTCCCCATAACTACACATGGCAAACACCGTGTCAGCCCTATTTGCATATGGCTTCATCATGTTGACATGGTACATCCTTTCTGTCTGTCTTCTGTCAGGTAGTTCACATAATTTACCTTCCTAACCACTTTGTATGGTCCTTCCCACTCGGCCTGCAGCTTGTCTTTCCAGACCGGAATAAGGACCATGACTTCCTGATCCATCATGTATGAGCGAGCTCTGGCTCTGCGGTCGTACCACACTTTTTGTTTCTGTTGGGCAGCTGCCAGATTGCTCTGGGCTGTCCCCATAAGCTCCTTCAGCCTTTCCCTAAACCTAAGGACATAATCCACAATGGGAGTTCCCTGGGTGGTGTGCTTGCCTTTCCAGTACTCCCAGATCAAGCCTAGGGGCCCATGTACCCAGAGTCCATATAAGAGTTCAAAGGGGGAAAATCCTGTTGACTCTTGGGGCACCTCTCTGTATGCAAACAACAGGTGGGGAAGGTATTTCTCCCAGTCCCTTCCATGCTGTTACCTTTTTCCAGTTTGGTATCACCATTCAAACTTATGTCCAGTGTCTGCTGTAACCATATATATGCTACTTGAAAAGGAAAGAAATCAAAGACATACCAAGTAAGCTCTAGAAAGAGTTTTACTAAAATAGATAATAGTATAAAACATACAATACAGAACTATTATATCAGAAGACATACACATATTTTAAAAGAACTAGGTTTTAAATAGTACAATTCTTAATACATTAATTAGATATGGCTCTCTTTCTAAATACCTCTTTAAAGTGTTCATAGACATTTTCTTGTCAGAGTCTAGATAAAAGTGTCTCTGAAGGAAAACAGAATATTCCTTAAAGAAAACTGATTTTGCCTGCCCCTTTCGTGTGAGGTCACCTAGCTCCTCTTCCGTCAAAATATATATAAAAATATATCTGTACAAAAACTTTAGAAAAAATCTTTTCAAAGTATTAAATTCTGCAACCTGAGCATAACTCATGTCTTCAAATGACTCTCTTTGATCTTATGCTGAATCTTGTCTCACACAGGCTACAAAGGAGCATTTACAACTTTGCACCCCTGTGTAATAACTGTGGATTTCCCTCCAACATCATAAAATGGATATGATCTTCTATCCTAGCAAGTACAGCTATAATTAACTTAGACAAACAGGAGATCCTTGATTAAGGCCTGTTCTGCAATTAGCTCATGGCTTGCATCTTTTAGCAGAAACCTGGGGGTGAGTTCATTCCTAGAGCACTAGATTTCTCAGCAGAGACCATCAGAAATATTTGTTTTTATTTTATGAAAAATGATATGGCACTCAGAACTGGCTGTCCACGCCACAGATACTGATGTATTTATATTATGTTACTGCAGTAGCTACTTACAGTATGTCTTCATATTCATGTAACAATTAATTCACTGATAATTATTCCCACTTGCACTGATGTTCTGAAAAACATTTCTCTAAAGTTGCTGCCAGACTGTGCTTTCTGCAATGGGGGTCAGTGGTTGGCAGTGTCCAAGCTGGGACCCCACTCTTTCCCTGAATCAAGTCACAAAATCGAGTAACACAGATGGGAATTTGGGAGCACAGATGGTGCAGAAGAGGAGCACAGGAAAAAAGCCAGAAATAAACTGTGGGCATAGAAGGGAGAGTTGGGCCAATCAGCACAGACCAAGGAGGAGGTGCCAAAGCTTAAACGAGAGAGGCAGCTTCATGGCTTCAACACTGCTGAACTATGGTTTCTGTGATGGGCGTAATAGGTTGGTGGTGTCCAAGCTGGGGTCCCTCTTCCCCAGAATTTAGCTGCTAAATCAAGGAGCACAGATGGGAATTTAGAATCCCAGATGATACAGAAGTGGAGCCCAGGAAAAAAAGTCTGAAATAAACTGCAGGCGCAGAATGGAAATTCAGGCCAATCAGGTCGGACCAAGGAGGAGGTGCCAAAGTTTGAAAGAGAGAGGCAGCTTCACAGTTTCAGCACTGTTGAACTGTGGTTTCTGTGATGGGGGGGTAAGAGGTTGGTAATGTCCAAGCTAGGGCCCCCTCTTCCTCCGAATCGAGCCGTTAACTCGAGGAGCACAGATGGGAATTTTTACCCACCCTCCTATCCCCTACCTCCAACAATATTTAAATACTCTTCTGGTGCTCCACCCCAATGGACCATTTAGAATCAAATGAGTGTGCATTGCAGCAGGAGCACCTATCAGGAACAAGCAAGAGACATGTTCATCAAAAGGGGTGGCCTCATGGTGACCGTCCTTTTCTCTTCTGGCAAATGCCCTGCCGATGTGGCAACCACCCTTCAGCTTGACTTTCACGAGGTTCAGTTATGGTTTGCTTCACATCAACTATTCCGAAATGCCAAAAAGACTCTCACCATGACCTTTGGCACTAGGCAGAGACTCTCTAGGCTCCACCGTTTGCCGTCATTCCATGTCTTTGATGGGACAATCTTAGATGACACCTCCTCATTCAAATGCATTGGGGTTTGGTTGGATGAACACCTCAACTTCTCTGGCCACATTGACACCATCCTGAAAAAATTGCTCCCCAAACTTTGTGCCTTGTTCAGGAACCATTGACTACTGTGATGTAGTCTATGGTACTGCTCCCAAATCCTCCCTAACCAAATTGGATTCTCTCTTTAACTCCTTTTGTCGATTTGCCCTTGATGCTCCATCACCCACCCATCACTGTGACCTCTACCACACCATGTCCCTTTCCCCGCTTGCCAACAGGTGCCTCACTCATTGTGCCAAACCCACTTCTCTATTTTGGCTAGGAGAACTTGCCTCCTACCTCTCATGCTCACTCTCTCCACCCCCACTCCCTCAAATCTTTTGACACTTGCACTTTGTTGGTCCCCCGTCAAACTACTCTCATTGGTCAGTTAGGCGTTACACATCGTTTCCCCAAATATGGCACTCCTCATCTTCCTACTCCCCTGCCTCTGCCTTACATAACTCTCTAATACAAAGTGATATCTGGGTAATGATGGACTCATATGAAAACAATTCCAAACTCCAAAAGGGTGCAGTAGACTTCAAAAAAAACAAGTGAATCCAGAGTCTGCTATGGCTTGTCAATACGTTTTCTTTATTAAAACAACACCCCTACGTTTCGCTCCTATGAGCTTGATCACGGGGCTTCTTTTGGTATCTATTTTAGAAACAAACAAAAACATTATTGTACATCTTAAACACTTACTATAATTTCAATTGATAGACACAACTTTGAGTGCATTCATCTACCTGAAAAATGAGTCACTATGCTTGTAAGCACATGGCACTTCAAATTTCAAAATCACTCTTCTTCCTGACAAAAAATAAATTGTCATAATATAATATGTTAAACACAGAAATCAAAGTCAAAAATGTAACATAAGTATAAAACTTAATACCCCATAACACGATACCTTGGGAAGCTGAACTAGCGTTGTTCTTGAATTTTGTAAGCCTTGAATGATTCTAAAATACATAAAAATAACTACCTTTAACCCTAAGGTTTAAACAGTGTAAAAACTATTGTGCAGGATTATTTTTGTTTATTTCAAATGGAGTGCACTTCCTCTCCACTTTAAAGTTTGCCACTAAGGTCAGAACTTTATGGTGAACCAATAACAATTTGAAATTTGTCCATAGCATTTAAATAAGGCTCATACTAGTCCTGCCATTATAGCGTCTGTTGCCGAGCTAAAAGCGCTGAACTGCTCCCCAAAGTTGCTGGTCTCTTGAGCAGCCTGAGTTTCCAGCAGAGATGACGATCACTACCCGGAACACTCACACACACCCAGGCGTTGTTTAGCAATCTGACACACATTCCCAAATATATGGGAATGTGCGCGGTGCGCTCAGGCTGCTCGTAGTGTGGCAGGGCTTTTTATTTCAGTGTTGAAAGCCATTTGATAAAATACTAATGACGATAGAGAACAACACTTTTAAAAAGGCATTTGGATGGCAATAAATAATACTCCATTTTTTTACATTATGAAACCAATGAACAATTAAATACTAGATGTCTAATGATGCTGGAAAATTAACAAACAGTGAAGACTTGGCAGTGGAAATATATATAAGCATTTCCCTCCTTTACTAACACCATAATAGAGTTAATCCAACAGATAATATTAGTTCATAATAATCTAGACACATTTTATATGTATTCTAAAACACACCAACATTCCTTGAAAATTAACAACTATCAACAAAAATCAAACTAATTGAATCTGCCTTCAAAATCAATTGCTCTATATTTGAAAACTGTTTTAATACAGACTATTAACACCATTCATAGATAGACATACAGAATGATTTGTAGAAATAGTATAAATTATAAACAAGCTTGCCAATTACAATCAATATTCATACCTATCATAGGATCTAAAGTTTTTAAACTGAATATCCATTTCATTTCTGTTTTCTCTAACAGTCTTTTATAATTTCCACCCCTAGGTGGTTATTTAACCACCTCGAGACCCCAAAACCTAAGAGATGCTCCTGTGTGCCCTGCCTCATTGAAATGTATAGCTACAGGGGATTTATCATTTTATTTCTTATATCGCTTTATGTTCACCTATCCTTACTTTAAGTGCTCTTTAGTCTGTCCCACATATAATCTATCACAAGGACATTGTAATACATAAATGACACCTTCAGTATTACAATCAATGTGATCCTTAATGTTAAATTTTCATTATAATAAGGATGTTTGAAAGAAGTTTTACTGGTATTATTCACACTGCACATTTGCCACATCTAGTCATCCCCGGTTGTAGTGGCCCCAGCAATAATTGTGCTTACTCAAATCATGATGTTCAAATTGTGAATGTACCAATCTGTCTTTTAAATTTTTGGCTTTTTTGGATACTACTATCAGTCTCGATTGTAACGATTTAATACTTAAATTATCCATAGCTACTAAATGCCAATGTTTGTTTATTATTCTTCTGATTTCTGTCATTTTGTGATTGTATTTTGTGGCAAATACTAGTCTATCCTTCTTTTTATTCTGTTTCTTACTTAAAAGTTGTTCACGTGTCATTTTTTCAATTTTGTCACTTGCTTGTGTTAAAATTTTTTTAGGATAACCCCTTTTCTGAAATCTGCTTAGCATATCTTGCTTATGTACTACATAATCACTATTTTCTTTGCAATTATGTTTAACTCTTACTAATTGTGAATAAGGTATACTATTTTTTAATTTCGGTTCATGAAAGCTTGTGTTATGTAATAAAGTGTTTCTATCCGTGCTTTTCCTAAACAATGATGTACTAAACATGGAATCTGTTATTTTAATCTGTAAGTCTAAGAATGGTATTACTGTCTTATTGTAATTTAATGTAAACTGTAAATTTGTGTCAAAATTATTTAGTAATTCATTAAATCACCTCAATTCCTGTTCAGTTCCCATCCACAAACAAAATATGTCATCTATAAACCTCTTCCAGAACTTCTATATAATTTTTATAGATATTTTTTTCTGAGTTGAAAACATATTCTTCTTCAAAAATAATCATGTACGAATTAGCGTAACTAGGAGCCATTGTACTGCCCATGGCTGTTCCTTTATCCTGTTGGTAAAATTTACCCTCAAAGTCAAAGTAATTGTTTTGCAAAATAAATGTTGCTAATTCTTACAGCAAAATGGTTCTGGGTAATTTACCCTCTGGTCTTTTTTTCAAAACTTTACCCATATTTATAACTCCCTCTCTATGGGGGATGGATGTATATAAATCTTTTACATGCCAAGTGACCAAGATTATTTCTTCCAAATTGCACTGATTCAACACTATTTCTAATTTTTTAATTAAATCCGTAGAATCTTGTATATATGAATCACTTTTTTCTATTAAAGGTTGTAAATAATAGTTAACATATTTTGAAACTGGATCAAAAACTGAATCTATTCCTGATACAATAGGTCGACCCGGAGGGCCTAACATATTTTTGTGTATTTTTGGTATAAAATAAAATGTAGGAATTCTTGGAAATTCTGTTAACAATATCCTCATTTCCCAATCTTGTAACCAATTGAGATCTACAAATTCTGCCAATAATTTGTTCTTCAAAGGATTGCTTTAATTGATTTGAGTACAGATACTGGGATAATTATCAAGCAGGCAGAAAAGGGGGGAGGCATTGTTATTCAAGATAGAGAACAATACAGATCTATGTGTTTAAAACTTCTAGATAATAGGGTCAATTATTCAATTTTGAAGGGAGATCCCACGTTATTTATATAGAGTAAATTGAGGGAATTATTGGCAGAATTTGTAGATCGTAATTGGTTACAAGATTGGGAAATGAGGATATTGTTAACAGAATTTCCAAGAATTCCTACATTTTATTCTATACCAAAAATACACAAAATATGTTAGACCCTCCGGTCTACTTGTATCAGGAATAGATTCAGTTTTTGATCCAGTTTCAAAATATGTTAACTATTATTTACAACCTTTAATAGAAAAAAGTGATTCATATATACAAGATTCTACGGATTTAATTAAAGAATTAGAAATAGTGTTGAATCAGTGCAATTTGGAAGAAATAATCTTGGTCACTTGGGATGTAAAAGATTTATATACATCCATCCCCATAGGGAGGGAGTTATAAACATGGGTAAAGTTTTGAAAAAAAGGCCAGAGGGTAAATTACCCAGAACCATTTTGCTGCAAGAATTAGCAACATTTATTTTGCAAACAATTACTTTGAGTTTGAGGGTAATTTTACCAACAGGATAAAGGAACAGCCATGGGCAGTACAATGGCTCCTAGTTACGCTTAATTGTATATGATTATTTTTGAAGAAGAATATGTTTTCAACTCAGAAAAAAATATCTATAAAAGTTATATAAAGTTATGGAAGAGGTTTATAGATGACATATTTTGTTTGTGGATGGGAACTGAACAGGAATTGAGGTGATTTAATGAATTACTAAATAATTTTGACACAAATTTACAGTTTACATTAAATTACAATAAGACAGTAATACCATTCTTAGACTTACAGATTAAAATAACAGATTCCATGTTTAGTACATCATTGTTTAGGAAAAGCACGGATAGAAACACTTTATTACATAACACAAGCTTTCATGAACTGAAATTAAAAAATAGTAAACCTTATTCACAATTAGTAAGAGTTAAACGTAATTGCAAAGAAAATAGTGATTATGTAGTACATAAGCAAGATATGCTAAGCAGATTTCAGAAAAGGGGTTATCCTAAAAAAATTTTAACACAAGCAAGTGACAAAATTGAAAAAATGACACGTGAACAACTTTTAAGTAAGAAACAGAATCAAAAGAAGGATAGACTAGTATTTGCCACAAAATACAATCACAAAATGACAGAAATCAGAAGAATAATAAACAAACATTGGCATTTAGTAGCTATGGATAATTTAAGTATTAAATCGTTACAATCGAGACTGATAGTAGTATCCAAAAAAGTCAAAAATTTAAAAGACAGATTGGTACATTCACAATTTGAACATCATGATTTGAGTAAAGCACAATTATTGCTGGGGCCACTACAACCGGGGATGACTAGATGTGGCAAATGTGCAGTGTGTAATAATACCAGTAAAAAAACTTCTTTCAAACATCCTTATTATAATGAAGAATTTAACATTAAGGATCACATTGATTGTAATACTGAAGGTGTCATTTATGAATTACAATGTCCTTGTGATAGATTATATGTGGGACAGACTAAAAGAGCACTTAAAGTAAGGATAGGTGAACATAAAAGCGATATAAGAAATAAAAATGATAAATCCCCCGTAGCTATACATTTCAATGAGACAGGGCACACAGGAGCATCTCTTAGGTTTTGGGGTCTCGAGGTGGTTAAACAACCACCTAGGGGTGGAAATTATAAAAGACTGTTAGAGAAAACAGAAATGAAATGGATATTCAGTTTAAAAACTTTAGATCCTATGATAGGTATGAATATTGATTGTAATTGGCAAGCTTGTTTATAATTTATACTATTTCTACAAATCATTCTGTATGTCTATCTATGAATGGTATTAATAGTCTGTATTAAAACAGTTTTCAAATATATAGCAATTGATTTTGAAGGCAGATTCAATTAGTTTGATTTTTGTTGATAGTTGTTAATTTTCAAGGAATGTTGGTGTGTTTTAGAATACATATAAAATGTGTCTAGATTATTATGAACTAATATTATCTGTTGGATTAAATCTATTATGGTGTTAGTACAGGAGGGAAACACTTATATATATTTCCACTGCCAAGCCTTCACTGTTTGTTAATTTTCCAGCATCATTAGACATCTAGTATTTAATTGTTCATTGGTTTCATAATGTCAAAAAATGGAGTATTATTTATTGCCATCCAAATGCCTTTTTAAAAGTGTTGTTCTCTATCGTCATTAGTATTTTATCAAACAGCTTTCAACACTGAAATAAAAAGCCCTGCCACACTACGAGCAGCCTGAGCAAGATCACTGCACATTCCCATATATTTGGGAATGTGTTCAGTTGCTAGGCAACGCCTCGCGGTAGCGAGTGTTTTCGGTAGTGATACGCCACTCCCGCTGGAAACTCAGGCTGCTCAAGAGGACCAGCAGCTTTGGGGAGCAGTTCAGCGCTTTAGCTACTCTCGGCAACAGACGCCATAATGGCAGGACTAGTATGAGCCTTTTATTTAAACGCCACGGACAAATTTCAAATTGTTATTGGTTCACCATAAAGTTCTGACCTTAGTGGCAAACTTTAAAGTGGAGAGGGTAAGTGCACTCCATTTGAAATAAACAAAAATAATCCTGCACAATAGTTTTTACACTGTTTAAACCTTAGGGTTAAAGGTAGTTATTTTTATGTATTTTTAGAATCATTCAAGGCTTACAAAATTCAAGAACAACGCTAGTTCAGCTTCCCAAGGTATGCGTGTTATGGGGGTATTAAGTTTTTATACTTATGTTACATTTTGGCACGGCTTTGATTTTCTGTGTTTAACATATTATATTATGACAATTTATTTTTTGTCAGGAAGAAGAGTGATTTTGAAATTTGAAGTGCCATGTGCTTACAAGCATAGTGACTCATTTTTTCAGGTAGATGAATGCACTCAAAGTTGTGTCTATCAATTGAAATTATAGTAAGTGTTTAAGATGTACAATAATGCTTACATAACTCTCTCTCTTCTAACTGCTCCTGCTTTAACCCTCCTTCATTGTCCTCCTATGCTTCTGCTCCTCTCCATGACTCACATCACCTGTTAAATCTTCCACCCCCCAGTCTGCTTCTCAGCATGCTCTCCTCCCCCTTCACCACTATGTACTATGTTTCTCAGATATGCCACTTGTAATTAAATGCATATTCTACAGGTATGATATATTTAATCATATGTTATGTCACAAATGTGACTGTATGATTATTTATGATATTTTTTAACTGTATGTCTTTTTACAAATGTAATTGAATGTTTAATTTCTCGGATATGTTAAATGTTAAACTATGTGTCTAATTCTTCATCCAATTGTACCCCCTTCCCCTGGGTCACACCAGGAGATGAGTAACTTGTTGTTCAGTGTGCCTTCCTGGTGAAACATTTCAATAAATAAATAAAAACTTTGAGGCAGGGACTTCTGCTGGAGAGACCTAAAAAAAAATTCTGAAGATACTGTGAATGTACCTATAAGGAGTATAGTGTTGGGAACATTGCAACAGAGTCAGGGGAAATGTGACTTTTGAGATATTGCAGCAGAACCAATTAGTTACTAATTGGTAACTTCTGAGATATTGTTGGATTTAAACTAACGGCTGGTTATAACAGACTTTCAAGTTGGTATTTTAACCTGTCATGCAGGTCTTAACAAGGCTGGCTACCCAAGACTTTCAAGTTTGTGTGCAAACTCTCATGCAATTTTCAGTTTAAATCCTGTTATGGTTAGCTTCTAGATCTATTATTGTATACTAGGTACTGCAACCAACAAAAGAATGGGAGTCTGACTGGGGGGATGAACTCTGGGGGGGAGGCTGCTACATTGATGCAGTCGGGTATAGAGGTTTTATTAATTTATTTTAGGGCCTGTATCTGGACATTGATGTGCAGGGTCAGTTTTTCTACTATATCTATAAGGGTAGGCTTTATTTGGTATCTGGACCAATGAGCACTGGTGGAGGGTCCAGACATGCTCTGTCACTGTTAGGACAATTGGGGATGGGGAAGCTGAATGGCAGAGAAAGATGGGACAGGGTCCACAAAGCATGAGGGCTGGTATCTTTGGAAGGGTAGTGGGGGTGCATACGGTGTGGGTTGGCCATATTGCTAGCCCTTGCATGGGGGATGGTGGTTTGTATGGTGTGTCAACAATTGGCACATCTCAGGGATGAGGTCAAGTGGCTAAGGTGGGTGTTGGGGGGTGATAAGGAGGGTAGCTCTGTGGTGGTGGGTGGGTTGGGTGGCAGTAGGGAGAAAAAATGGCAAAATGATAGTGGGCTCAGGTGAGGCACCCCAAATGGGAGGGTACAGACAGGAGAAAGATGACATGAGTGCAGGGGACTGAGCTACCAAAATAGAGGGTGTGGGAGTGGACCCTGGAAGAGGGAGGGGAAGGGAGCACCGGGGGCATGGTTTGGTGTTAGGAAAAATAAGAAACAGGGGGCCTAGCAAGAGGATAGAAGAAGAGCACTGGACTATGGGAAAAGAGAACTGATACAAGGTGTGAGTCAGCAGGGGAATGCTGGACAAATGGCACAGAGCATAATAACAGATTAACACCCCTGGTGCTGACAAGTGAGGCAGGGGAATATGGAGAGGTGGAGGCTCCTCTGGACGCAGGTAAGCAGGGGATGGAATTGGGTTCAGCAGTCAAGGGATGGGGAGGAGTTACTCCCAGGCATAGCATCTCAGAGGGGGGAGAGGATACTGAGGATGCAGGAGTGCCAGTAGGAGAAATGGGAGTCAGGTCACAGAGGCGAAGGGAGGGGGTGGCAAGGAAGAGGGAGCTCAGAATGGGGAAGCCTGGGGGGAAGGAGAGGGGGACCTAGTGAAGGATGTTGGTATAATACAGGGGGAATGAGGTTATGCAGGGAGGGGAGAGGCAGGTACGGAGGAAGGAAGGAAGGGGGGCCAGTGCATTCCGCAGGGGGGGTCCATGTTCCTGGGGGAAATACTAAGTTGTGTCTGAGTGCAGTAGAAGGAGGGGAAGTAGTGGTGGAGGACAGGTCTCAAGAGGGAAAAGAGCAGGGGGCATGGGAGGCCCATGATCCTGTGGGAGATACAAGATCAGTCCCAGACATAGCCGGGGGAAGGAAAGTGGCTGAGGTGGACAGGTCAGTGAGGAGGAAGACCTGGGGGTAGGGGTGGGGCCCTTGCTTCAGGGAAAAAAACAGGAATGGACCAAAGTGCTATAGCAGGAAGGGAAGAGGCCAGGGAGGTCCATACAGTAAGAGATAAGGGTTGGAGTGGGAGGGATGGGTCGGATTTTGGCATGAGGGGGAAGGGATGTGCTTGATAATGCAGAGGGAGGAGGCAATTGGGATAGTGAGCATGTCTACGGAAAAGGAGACAGTAAGAGTGCTTCTCCTAGGAGACTCCATGAATAGGGAAATTAGGTTGAGAGGGAAGGAGAGGAGGGAACTTTCTGTGTTGTTAGGTCCAAGAGTATATCTGGCTTGATGGTGCATCAGGCAAAACATCTTGTCTATTCTCTAGCACAGGAGTGTGGTGGGTCCCCTGACATATTAGTGCACCTGGGTAAAAATGATATAGAGGGGAACAGTGAGATGGAGATTCAGGGTATGTTTAGGTAGCTGGCCAGGGTCTCTCAGGATGTGGGGTGCTTGTTTTTCTTCTTGGAGAGGCTACTGGTGGCTAGGGCCAGTGTGGAGAATAAACAAAAAATAAAGGATGTAAATGTATGGCTCAGTGAATGGTACAAGGCAAGGAGGTATGGGTGGGTAGGGGACTGGGGTGCAGCTTGGAAGGACAAGGAATTGTATGCAAGGGACAGACTGCACCTTACCTCAGAGGGAAAGGAGGTCTTGCAGCTTAGACTGACAGAATTTATCCACTCCAGGTGGGGCTTAAGCTTGTGGGGGGGGAAGGAGGGGGCACCCTGGCAGGCCAGGCCAAGAAGGCCCTGGCTTCTCACACAGGCAGAGGGAAGGGTGCACAGGGCAGGAACACTGGACACTGCACAAGGGGGTCCTTGTAGGGAGGGAACAGGGAGACCTCAGGACGGGGGCAAGGAGCACATTTGAGGGTGGTCCTGATTAATGCCAGGAGCATGGTGAATAAGATGTCAGAGCTTCAGGTACTGTTGATGGAGGGGTGGAGTGGATGCAGCACTATCACTGAGACTTGTGCCACTTCTAGACATGATTGGGACCTAAACTTACTAGGGTACACCATGTGCAGAAGGGATAGGTTGGAGGGAAGGGGAGGGGAGGAGATAGCATTTTTCATTAGGGATGGCATAGGGATAAGCAAGCTTGTGAAAGCAGAGGATCAGGTGGAGGCTTTATGGGTCACAATGCAGGCTCCAGGAGGTAAGTGGGTGAATATGGGGGTAGTATATAGACCACCTGAGCAGGGGGAGGAACAAGAGGAAGGCCTGGTTGCTAACCTTAGGGATCACTGTGCATGTTGCTGCACTATGATTTTTCATTTGTTAGTTTCTCTCTCTTAAAATGCAACACTGCACTTCAGTTTGCACTTTTTATAATAATAATGCTTCAGCTAATGCAGCATTCCTAGAGAATACACTTTTGTTTGCTTTTCTTTCCAGAATTTATCTTGGTAGTCTTTTCAAAAAAGTCTGCAGCAAAAACATTTGTCAGTCACTAACTGATCTCATTGTATCTTGGTTTAACACTGGGGTACTTACCATGACAAGAGACTCTGACATTAAAAAAAACACATTTCAAGTTCAAGTTAATTGGCAGGAAAACTCCGTTCAGCATGCTCGTATACAAGGAGGTCCCATTTGGACAATGTAATACAAAGGTAAACAACAGTGCACAATATTTGAATACAGTACAGATACAGAAAGAATGAAATTTAAAATGGCATGCAATACAGTTTCAGTATGGAGACAGTTAAACATTTGTTAGGTCATTTAGGGACAGTCAGTTGCTTTCTGAAACCCTCCAGAAAACATGGATTGCATTATCTGAAATATTTACTAGGCAAGCAAGAGGAGAAAGTAAAAACCAAAACCCTGAAGTTAAACATTAATATTCTAAACTAATAATTTAAGCTTTTTATCTTAATATAGAGTCACTCTTTAACGATGGTGTGCTTACCTCAGCATACTCTGAAACACTCCAGGACATTCGCATTAGTTGAAATATATAGTACTCCAGGATAAGGAGAAAGTAAAAGCAAAAATCACTAAAGCTAACATAAATATTGTATATTTAACAGTTTAGGTGTAACCCCCTACAAATGGGGGTTCCCGTAAAGTCTTCCATGAGCTTACCTAAATGCTCGCTGCCTGGTTGGTGTTCGGTGCTATAGCTGTTTAAATATATTGCCAGTGAATGCCTGAGTGGCCTCCATGTACTGACACTTTAAGAGCTGCTAGCTGCTGTAAAATTAATATGGGGGGGCAGAGTGTTAGCATGCTCGAGTCCCACCAGGGCTGCTAGAAAATAGCTCAGTTTCTGCCGTTGCTAATTGTGCAGAGGGAGCTCTGTGGAAGGATATAACTATTTGCTGAAAGTGATTCAAAGTGTTAACGATAATGTAGGCTGTTCTAACCTGCCTTCTTCGCAGAAAGGACTGTTCTGTTTTCTCCACCATTTTAGTCCCGAACTTCCGAATTTGACCAATCAGTGCTTGGGGACTCTAAAATGGAGCCTATCTGAACAAATAGTGTGGGTTACAAGATTGGGATTTGTGGTTTTGGACTGTTGGTGCTTTTTTGCAACTCCAGGGGGAGCTCTTGCTGTGACTGACAGCTGAACTGACCATCCAAACCATGTGGATCTGAGGGAAATCTCTCGAGCTGTCTGCTGGTTATCCAGATCTAAGTGGGGAGTTGAAAGTGAAACAGCTTGTGATAGTCGAGCAAGCATCTGCATAGTTTTCAAGCGGGAGAACAGTGGAAAAGGCCTGAGTTGAGTCCTGCAAGTCTGCCCATTATCTTGAGAGGGAGGAGAAAAGTTCTTTCAGACTAAATCTGAGGTGGTGAGACCGAATTAAGCCACCGAAGTACATCCAGGCTCAACCTGTAAAGGACTGAACATTTTTGCTACATGCGATCAGCCTGATAGGAACTCCAGCTACTTCTGAGCTCCCAGTTTAAGCAGATGTTATGCGATAATGACAGGGGAGCATTTGGCCTGGTACAGTAAGATATCTGTGCATATAAATGTGCTCTGTACTGATGGGGGATCACAATCTAGTTTCCCTTAGTGTGAACTGTGTACTGAGCGCTGGAAGCTGTATCCAGCTTGAACGGATTGAATCTGCATTTATCTCCATGCTGCTGGGCCTTGCCAAGAGGGCCCTGCTTGCCTACCCTGCTGCACAGAGAAGATCCATTGATGATAGACCTGCCCGGAGATCAGCCCCCTGCTCCACGCCTGAATAGGAATGAGGCCTTAGTGAATTGTGTGACCCCCTTCCTTGTTTTACAGGGGTCTCCATGGTCGAACTGGAGAAACCAGCCCTAGTGGTAAGTGCAAAGCGTTTTGGTAGTTGCCCTTGGGATAGCGCCGCCTAGGGGTTACATCGTTTTTTTTTTTATTTTAAACAGAGTTACTCTTTTAAGAAACTGTGCTTGCCTCAGTGTGGTCTTTCAAGCAAGTGGTCAGCTTTTTCATTCAAAGAATGTTTGTCAGTAAACTCATTGCTGTTTTTCATTTTTTTTTCTCAGCACACCTCTGTTCATGTACCAAGAGTTTTATGTTAGTACACTGTGTTCATAACTCTAGTGGCATCTCCATCAGTTTTGACCTTTCTGGAATATGAATGTTTTGTATGGATTTGGAATGTAAGTACGTGTATCTCCATTTTGTGTGTAATATGCAACTTTTTCATTTCACAGTTTTTTACCTTTTTATCAGTTTGTGTAAAAAGAGATTTTAGCCACATTGGTCCTTGGAAAACAGGAATTGCTGGATAGTTTGATACTTTTTGTTTGACCAACATATGTCTTGTATAATGATTGTATAGTACGCAAGCATTTGGGGCTCCACAGATCCCTTCTTCAGGTGATTCACCTGAAGAAGGGACCTCTGAAACCTCGAAAGCTTGTATGCAATTCCATCTTTGTGCAAGACATATGTTGGTCCAATATATGTTATCAAACTATCCAGTGACTCTTATCAGTTTATTGTCAAATTATCTTTTACTGGCTGAACTTCAATTCGTGTTTCATCACTAGTTGTTGTTGACTGAAAATATACTTTGGTGAAATTTGTGGTGAAAATCCGAAATCCAACTTGCCTAATCATTCTTATCTCCGTAACCCATGGTTTGCTTGTCTTTATTGTAGTATAATGTCTTTAGACTATATCAGTGCTGAACGTGAGTACACATGGGTGAGGACTGGTCATTATCATTGAATATTTAATGAACAGCCCACCTTTTTTTCTGATCTATTTTAGCCACAAGCCCAAACCAGGCTCTCCACTTCAGCCAAGTGCCCCTGGCGCTGCTACCTGCTGGCGGTCAGTCCTCTGCATCCAGCCCGCCACACCCTGACCAAGGAAAGCAGGTACGTTTGGTCAGCTCTGAACTAGCTAGCTCTGAACTGTGAGGCTTCAATCCCCATAATTGGACTGGCTCCTGAGGACTGTGGCTGCTTCCCGATTGGATGCTGCAGATCCCCATTGAGAAAGAAAGCACCCAAGGCACCTTTTTCAAAACACAGCTCGGCCACTGCCTTGCTCTACTGCTCTCTGGACAATTTTTTCACCCACCCCCCATCCTCCCTTTGTTAAGTACACTTCTCCAGTGATCCCCGCCCCCTGAGGCCTTACACTAGTCAATTACAGTAACTCCTTAAAGGGGCTCTCCTTGCTGTAACTTCTTAAAGGGGTGATCCTCTCTCGTGCTCAAATAACTTATCGTCCTTAATGTAACTGGGATCAAGTGCATTGACATTGACTGTGGTCCTTTTCCTACTTTCTACACCATCCCCACCTTATTTAGGACCATCATCCTCTACGTATAGTACCCCCCTTTTATCTGCAACACCTCTACCAGACCCCCCCCCCACTGATGCTCAATCACCTCCCACTTTCGGTATCCCCTCACACTTCCACCCCTACTACCTCTTGCTTCCCACTCATACCTTGGTCTCTTCTCCTCAATGCCTTTCCCACCCTTCATACTCTACCCTCCCCTTGCATCCCAGCACCCAGCCCTGTGTCAGTTGCAAGGGGAGATGCCACAATCACTACCATGCTTTGGTGTGCCTAATTAACCTCCTGTTGCTTGTATCAGGTAACATTCACCCAAACCCTGGCCCCGTGCCCAACCTTATGAACAAGCCTGCCCAGGCTCAAGGACTCCGCATAGCTTCTATGAATATTTGCAGCCTCCTTAAGAAGGCTTCTGCATTCAAATGCTGGGTTACTCAACACCAACTGGACATTGTCGCACTTGTTGAAACCTGGTTATCGAAATCCACCCCTGACTCCTTCGTCTCCTGCCCTGGTTACACCCTTTTCAGGGAAGATCGGGTTGATAAGTGTGGAGGTGGTTGTGCTGTCTATATGCATGACTCCCTCCTCGGTCATGCACTTCCACAACCCAAGTTTGATAACAGGGCTCAAGCACTCACACTAAAAATCTCCCCCCACCCTGGTAAGGCCCCACCTTTTCTCACCGTTGCCTATATTCCCCCCAGAAAGCAAGACCTCACCATTCAGGCACTTGCTGACTACCTCTCTTGCCTACTGCCCAAAATGGCCCAGATAATTTTTGGTGACCTGAATATCAACTGGCTCTCTGCCACGGCCTCCCAAACCAGAGATATCTTTTCCACCCTTGACATGTCCCAGCTTGTCACCACCCCAACTAGATTCAACTCCTCTACTGGCTCCAGCACCCTCCTGGATATCACCATTACCAACCACCCCCAGAAGGTGCTTGATATTAGTGTACTTCCCAACTCACTTAGTGATCACTCCCTAGTCATATTCTCTAGGTCCGCTGCCAACATCACACCTGTACCACAAACCACCCAGTTACATCACGTACTCCCAGGTGGCCTGCGTCGCCTTAAACTGTACTGCTCACAACTGGATTGGTCCCCAATCAGGCTTGCGCCATCCATAGATGAGGCATTGGATTTTTCCACTTGCACTTTTAACACTGTCTGTGACCTCTATGCCCACTTCGCTAGAAATCACACCAAAAAGCAAAACATGCCCTGGGTTACCCTCTCCCTCCTTCACAAACTTAAAATGAGAGATAACCTATGGCACATTGCCATGGAATCTGGCAAGCCGGCTAATAGGCAAGCGTACAACGCTGAATGCAATAACTGTACTTGGGCCATTCGACAGGCCAAAGCCCAGTACTACCAATCCACTCTTGTCTCCTCCTGGGGGTCAACTAGAAACTTTTGGGATAATGTAAAGGAACTGAATGGGAAATCCCGCTCCCTACCCCCCTCTCAACTCTTCTTTAATGGAACTATCGGCCCTGACCCCCTTGGCATTGCAGATTGCCTAAACCACACTTTCTCAGACCTGAGTTCAGTCCTGCTCAGTAACTTCTTTGACCCCATCCCAGCAGCACCCCTACCCACTCTCCAGAGACCTCCTTTCTACCTATGTACCATCTCCCTGTTGGAGGCTAGACCCCTTCTACAAAAAGCCATTAGTATTAACAACCCCGGCACCAACCTACTGGACACTAAGCTACTTCCTCTGATGTTGGATGCTATCCTGGTCCCACTTACCAAGCTGCTCAACCGCTCTCTGTGCCTGGGCAGTTCTCCAGCATATGGAAAACTGCCATTATCACTCCTATCCTAAAGAATGGCCATTGAGTGACCCTGGGTAACTATCGACCTATCTCCATCCTTCCCCCACTCTCTAAGGCCCTTGAAAAAGTAGTTGCCAACCAGCTTGCCTAATACCTGGCCATGCATAATATCCTGTGCCCTGAACAGCATGGTTTTCCTGCAGGTCATAGCACTACAACTGCGCTACTTGAATTCTCCAACTTCCCGTACTCTACTCTTGATGCCTGAACTCCTGCCGGTGCCATGTTCATTGACCTCTCCAAGGCCTTTGACACAGTTTGCCATCATCTCCTGCTTGACCCCATCAGATGCCTTGGTTTCTCCCCTGGCCCCCTTGCATGGTTCACCAGCTACCTCTCTGCCAGAACTCAGTGTGTAAAAATCAATAGCATCCTATCTGACACATGACCTGTCTGCTCTGGGGTTCCTCAGGGCTCAATTTTATGCCCTCTCTTCTTCAGTCTCTACCTCAACTCCCTCCCCTTGGCCTACCCAAGTTAAGATCGTCCTCTACGCAGATGACGCTGTGCTCTTTGCCGCTGATCCCAACCCCAACACACTCCAGGCCATCCTCCAACAAGTTTTTGATAGAGCTGAGCATTGGTTCACATCACGAAGGCTAGTCCTGAACTGAAAAAAGACCAAAGCTATGCTCTTCTTGCATTGCCAAAGCAAAGCCAGTGGTGCCCCTCTCGTGATACTGCCTAGCACACTAAACCCCATTGAGTAGGTTTCCTCCTACTAGTATCTGGGCATTACCTTTGATTCGGCACTCTCCTTCAATTCCTATATCAATGCCCTTTCTGCTGCCACCAATGTCAGAATTGGACTGTTATACCACCATAGGGACTGCCTACCACAAGAGGCCCTTAGATTGGCAATCACTTCCTCTGTCTTGTCGCTAATCAACTACGGGCTGCCCATCTATGCTGCAGCTGACAACACTGCCCTTGCAAGAATCCAGCTGTCTATAAACAAGGCCTGCAGGCTAATGCTGGGAGCCCCTAGGCACACCCATACCTTCCTGCTGTACTCCACCACCAACTTGCTCAACCTTGAAGAAAGACTCCGCTTCCAAACCTGCCTTCTTGTAAAAAAGACCTTGCTAGGTCCCCCCCCCCCCGGTTCACCATCTCCCTGCAGTGTGCCTCCCCCTCAGTCTCCACCCACAGCACTGTCAACACCTCCCTTATTGTCCCCAGGGTAAGGACCTCTATGGCCCAGAGATCCTTTTGCTATTGGGCTCCCTCCTGGTTCAATTCCCTCCCAGCCAATATAGCTGACTCCACTAAACTTGGTCCTTTCAAGGTCTCCCTCAGAAGCCATCTGACAAGCACTGGCTGCTACAACTGCACATAATCCCCCACCTGCCCCTTACCTTCACCCCATGGCTGGGTCTGCCCTGTCTACTTTTGCTGTATATACGTGGAGTCTCATGCAACATCTGTTGACTAATGTAATAAAATATCTGTGGTTGCTACCTGACGTGGTACTCGTGTACCTATATTATGACTACTGTGATCTACCTATTACCAGGCATGTACTACCAGTGAATGCCTGTAACACTGGTTGCTTTTTTAATCTAAGCATTATGTACTGTACTGTTTGTTTGCTGTGATGTATTGCTCTCTTGACGAGGTACCTTTGTAAATGAGTCTATGATTTAAGGGTCTGTAAACCGATGATCTAATAATAAATATGCTAAGTAGACTGATTGATTAGATAACTGTACCTTAAGCCTTTTGATACCATTTACTGGTTAACTTTCTTGCCATTTTTTCTGCCCTGCAAGACAAACAATCCCCTTTTATTAAAAGGAGAGTTAGGGGCACTTTTACAAAATGATTCCATTGTAGCCTGCTTGTCCTTATGAAATCTAAGGATAAATGCTGGCCTAGCTTTAAGGCCTTGCGTGACATATCTATATACCAGGAATACAGATGTCTCAGAAATGTATGTAAAAAAGCTATCTGGTCCGCAAAGGGTAATTTATGCAAATCTGCCCAGTTATCCATAGCCAGAGACCCCAGTAATGTCTGACAAAATATCAAGAACATAGTTAGTGGTTCCTCAAAAGGGGATGTATCAGACATGATTATAGGTGGCTCAAATTGTAACAATCCCCTCACAACTGCTAATGCCTTTAACTCTCACTTCTCTGACCTGTCTGCTTACACCACCCTACTTCCAGAGCCAGATCGTGATAATGAAGGTGTGCCTCACAACTCCCAGTCTGAACCTGCATCTCACCCTCGCTTTTATTTCAAGGTTGTGTTCAGGAGGGAGACACAGAGACTACTCTCTGATCTCCCCTCTCACTCAAGTGCTAGGCACGATAACTTGGAGACAAAACTCCTCTGCCTTGGTGCCCCTTTCATTACCTTACCTATCTCCTATATATTTAATCTCCCATATATATAATTCATCACTCTCTTCTGGGGTTATCCCTGACCTCTGGAAGGTGTCAAGGGTGGTCCCAGTTCTCAAACAAGGGGGCACAATTTGAAGATGGGGGGGGGGTGGCTCAGAGGTAATGTAAGGAAGTATTTTTTCACAGATAGGGTTGTGGATGCACAGAGTGGCCTTCTGGAAGAGGTTGTGGAGTCAAAAACAGTGGTGGAATTCAAGCATGCATGGGACAGTCATAAGGCAATTCTAGGGGGTGGGGGTAGGAAGAAGTAGGCTGTTGGTTAACTAGGATCTGCAGTTTATCCATTAGAAAGGGAAATGGGTAGACTGGGTGGGCCAAGCGGTCCTTATTTGCCATCAAATTCTATGTTTCTATGAAAACAAGGCGACCCCAAAAACCTTGAAAACTACCGTCCCATAACCATCTTATCAGTCATCAGCAAACTCCTTGAAAAAGTTGTTGCCTCAACTTTCTGAATATATCATGTCACATGAACTGCTGATGCCAGCTCAACATGGCTTTCGTAAAGACTACAGCACCTCCACTGCTCTTGATAAGGCTACCTCCAAGGTCAGGGTTGCTGTGGATCAAGGCAAACTCACTGGAGTCTTCTTCACTAATCTGTCAAAGGCCTTCGACCTGGTTTATCATGTACTCCTGTGTTCGCAACTACGGTCCCTGTGCCTGTTCGCCTCCATCCTTGGATGGTTTTCCAACTACCTCAAAGGAAGACAGCAATTCACAAAATTCAACAAGGCCCAACCCAGTTAAATTTGGAGTTCCTCAGGGGGTTGTCCTAGGGTCCATCCTTTTCTCCTTATTTATTAACAAACTTCCCACTGTGCCGTTCCATTGCAGTGACACCTTGTATGTAGATGGCCTGGACATCCTTAGTCACCCATGTGACACCAGTGACATAAACTAGAAACCTCAACATTGACTTTAACAACATATAATCCTGGCTAAATGCGAATAGACTTGCCCTCAATCTCAGGAAAACACAGGACATGCTGTTTGGATCCCTGGCTAAGTTAAAAGTGTCCCCTGTGCCCCTTAGTAGTACTAGCACTGATGGATCCCCCGTGATGGCTATTGACTTTGTCAAATACTTGGGCATTACCCTTGATCCTCAGCTTGACTTCTCTCAGCACTCTGTACATCCCATTTCCCTCAGGATGTACCGTGAGACAAGCTTTGTGTTGCTCAGTGTATATTTCCTGGTGAACAATTCAATAAATAAATAAATAAAGCACATTCAACATGTATGCAGAAGACAAAGAACCTCTGTGCGCAAACACTGAGGCAAGGGTTACCCCAAAGGGCATTTGGCTGGGAAGCCAAGTTTCAAGAAAATACAAAATCACACATGCCCCCACAATGCGAAGCATCATGGGCTGCATATGCAAATCACCACAGAATGTTATGCTGGTCCAACTTTAAGCAGAATTGTTAATTTATGCAGAGCTGTTAATAGCAAATTGAGCCTGGCTTACAGAGCAAAAAAAAGCCTTACCCCTGCAGCCCGCATTGCCCTGGCAAAAGGGGTGTTTCTCCCCACACTTTGCTATGGTCTCATCACATTTGCACGGGTGGCAAAAACTCACCTCTCTAAATGGCATGTGGCTTACAATAATATATGCCGCTTTGCCCTCACAGCCTGTCATCTCACCCACCATTTTGACCTTTGCAATAAGCTTACTTGGCTATCATCAGACCATCATTGGAGCTTTATCTTTAGTTGTTTCACTGACAAGTTTGCCAAAATGGCCACTACCCCTGCTCTGGCTGAGCTTCTCAAACCTACCCACTTCTTTTATTCACTAAGGTCACAGTGTCCAGAGATATTCCAGGTTCCAAATACCCACACCCTAATGGGTGGCAGATCATTTACTTCATGTGCTCTGAGATCATGGAACTCCCTTCCTGTCCATGTTTGTACTACACCCTCCGATGCCTGTTTCTGAAAATCTCTCTGGGATCACTTGCTGCTCTTCTCGGCCTGCAGCTGCACTTAATGTTGCCAGTGGTCCTCCAAACTAGTGCCACACCTATCCTCACCTGAAGGGTACTTACCAGAACTCTGTTTGTTTGCTTCTCCCGGCCATACCTGCTTACAGTGTGCCTTGCATAGGTACTCTAAATTTTTTTGGAATTGCCTCTGTCTTTTTTGAAATGTTTATATATTGTTTACCTGTTCCTCATGCATGCACTCTGTGTTACCTTGAATTGCCTCTCTGTATCAGCTCTGAGCTGCCTTTTTATTGTTTACCTGATCATTGTATTACCTGATTGTTACTTGCTTCCTTATCTCCTTGTATCCTCCCAGGTCACACCTGAAAAAAGGCATTTGTTTGTGTCTAGTGTACTTACCTGGTTAACAAAAGCTAAATAAATAAATAAACATCATACAATGCGTTTAGGGCCATATTCATGCAATAATGTGGTCATTAGTGCCTCTAGGCAATTCCTTTATGCCTTTTAATAGAACAGAGTAGTAATCAGTGCTCCATCCCTTACCTAATCCACATTGTTGCAAATAACTTATCCCTGGTAGTCTAGTGGTGTCCCCTTCCTTACCCAATGAACTGCAGTGATTCACATACAACATATCTGTGGTAGTCCAGTGGTATCTCCTCCCTCACTTGATTGCCAATGCTCATAGGTTCATAGATGTTATACAAGTTCAATGGGCTGTTTGCCCTGTTAAGAACTCACCACCTAAGTTCTCAGGGGTGGAAATCATATTTCTTGATCCCCATATGCTTGTCGAGTCTAGTTTTAAACATAGTTGTATTTGTACTTGACACTATTTGTCTTGGTAGACTATTCCATAGTCTCACAACTCTCTGGATAAACAATCTGCTTCTCTTAGATGTCTTTATTAAATCACCTTTTTATCTTATAGCCATTGCCTCTGGTCTTAAGCATGCCTTTGTCCACTATCAAGCCAATAGTTTCCTTTAGATAAGTATTGTTCACCGCTTTATAGGTTAAGCACAAATGACCTCAGAACTGCCTATATCTGGCTGAAAACAAATTCAGTGATCTCACTCTTGCCCTATAAACTAGATTTCTTTTGTTCTTAATCCTTTTAGTATACTTTGTTTAACATTGTCTATCAGTTTACAGCCTTTCATAGTATGTGGCAAAGTTAAACTGAGAGCAGTATTCTAGGTGAGGGCATACAAGGCTATTATAAAGTGGTAATAACATTAGTCAAAATTAAGCCAGTTATTTTATGACATTTCTTTACTTTGGTTATGGTATTTCTGTTAAAATTAAAATCTTTAGTAATTATTGTTCCCAAATCCTTTTCTTCTTCAACTTCCTGCAGTATTGTAGATGTTAATTTATATATTGTCTTAGGGTTGTTTTTCTCTAGATGCAGTACTTTGCATTTCACTGTATTGAATTGCATCTTTTTGGTTACTGCCCTGTCTAACTGCTGTTGTACCATCATGCCATCTTTGGATGAATTACCAAGTGCTTCTATCTTGCAGTCATCAGCATACTTTGACAACCACACCTGGTCTGAGACTTCTTTAAAAAGTGTAGGGCCTAGGACTGAACCTTGTGGGACACCACATGTCACACCGCCCAGTTAGACAGATGCCCTTTAACAGAAACTGTCTGTTGTCTATCCTCCAGCCAGGAGGTAATCCAGCTTATGATATTATAGGTCAGGCCTATCTTTTTTAGTTCTGATATATGTATAGTATGTGACAGTTTATTGAAGGCCTTGGTAAAATCCAGAAATATTATATCACATGGAATACCCTTGTCCAAAGCTCTACTAATGGGGTCAAAAAATGTATTTGATTAGCAAGGCAGGATCAACCCGATGTAAATCCATGCTGATTATGATCTTTTAGACCTTTATTTTGTAAATGGTTGGTTATTAACCCCTGGAGTATTCTATCCATTATTTTTCCTATCAAAGATGTTGAACTTATTGGTCTGAAATGTTTGGGGTAATCTTTTTCCACCTTTATGGAGTGCGGTGACTGTTGCTATATACCACTTCATTATTACTTTTACTTCTTTGATATACTTATTATAAAGATCTGTGAGTGGACCAATTATCTCTGGACTTATTTCCTGTCGAAATCTAGGGGTTATTCCATCTGGTCCTGGAGAGCTATTGGCTTTTAGGGATTGTATTTTTCAGTTTACTTCAGTACTGTTAAATTCTATATCACAGTTATCAGTTAGTTCCATACCGCTGTCAGTCTTGTCTCTGTTTTTGTTTACATTTAAGGAATAGTTATTTAATTCATCTTCTATTACTTGTTAATCAGTTATTATCCCATTGGATGTTTTTAATGATCCAGTGGACTGCTGCTTTCCCTTTATGGTGCCAATATAATTAAAAAAACTGTTTTTTTATTGTCATTTACTTTAGTTACAGGTTTTTTTTCTCCAGGTTTTTCTTAGCAGTCTTAATCATTTCCTTATTTTTTTTATTACAGTTTTTGAGTTTATTTTTAGTCTTAGTAGTAGATTTGTTATATTTTTCAAATAACTTGCTTTTTTTATTTTAATAATATGCTTTCTAATCTTATTGTTCCGCCATAGTGGCATATACCTTTTTTGTAATATTTGTGCCTGTGAGGTAAAAATTCTTCCATGCAATAATCGATATGGTGTTTAATTATGTTCCACACATTTTCAAGATTAAGACCTTCTAATTCACACTTCCAATTCCAGCTGACCAGGTATTTTTTTTTATTTTATACTAGTCGGCTTTATAAAAGTCCTTAATAAGGGCAGTTCTGTTTGTATATATTTGAATATTCTTATAATAACTCATTATGATATTTTGTTCTGAATCACCAAATGGGGCCAGTATTTAAATATTGTGAAATTTCTCCTGACAATTTGTTTAACATTAAATCTAATATATTTGTGTCTCATGTAGGTTGTTTTAGTAGTTGCTCCAAATTTTGCTGTATGAATATGTCAAAGAATTTGTTTTCAAGAGCTGTAACACTATTTAATGTTACTCAGTTTAGATTTGGGAGATTAAAGTCTCCCATCAAGACATAGTAGTCATCTGTAATACCTTTTATGTCTAACTCCTTTAATAGGTTTGCATTTTGGTCATTTGTTAAACTGAGTGAACGATATACCAGACCTACAGTGAGATTTTTATTTTTGGGTTTAATTTTCACCCATACACCTTCAGTGTCACTGTGAACTGAAGTATTTATCCCATATGTTTTGCATTCTTCTTTTATATATAAGGCTACACCGACACCTCTTTGTTTTTTCCTATTTTTGTAGAATTTATTATAACAACTAATATCAACATTCCAATCATTAGCTCTACCCCAAGTCTCCAGTATGCCACATATAGTAATAGTATGCTTGTATGAAATGTGTGTTAACTCTTCTAATTTAGAGTTCAAGCTTCTTGTATTCAATAGCATTATTCCAATTTTTTGTTAGATGTACCACAGCTATTTGGTCCAGTGCTTATTCCACATAGTTTAAATAGCATCCTGTTTTTATTGAGATGTTTATACAATTCCTCTAGACTAGAAATAAGTATAGTCCAAGTAATATGAAGAAATGCTTTAATGACAGATTTACTGTATACAACTTACAGAAATGGAAGAATACAATACACCAAATTCTAACACATGCAATTGTCTTAATTACAAAGATAACAAATGTAAAATTCTAATATAGAAACAAATAGACCCAAAATAAAACCAGTAGCACCCACCAAAGTCTATTTCATAACAGCTGGATATTTCTTATCTAATATAAACAAAATACAATAGTTAAAGAGCTGTTGACACCTCAAAGAAAACTTTGAAAAACACAATATTTATGTATAATTTAACTTGCATTCTATATATATTATATCTTTTCTCCTCCACATTATTTATTACTGAGAACATTTTCATGAAAACATGCTCTGTATCCATAAGAGTCCATCTGCCTCTTTGGCATGCTCCCTATTTCATGTCATAATCCTCTATTGTGACATCACAGTCTGTTGCCATGGCAGTAACTGTGACATCACAAGCAGAGCATTATGACCTCAGGTAGGGAGAAAGTAACAGGAACAGATAAACTATCCAGAGCAAATATCCTGTTTTCATGCATGTGAGCTCAATAATAAATAATGGGGAGGAGAAATGCAGAATTAATGTGAAATACAAGCAGAATTGTGTCTACATATTATGTTTTGTTAAAGTTCTAATGGTGTCTGCTGTTCTTTAAAATGCATACCATTTTATTGGAATGGAAGGGGTAATCCAGCAACTCTGTAAAATGACATTATACATATTGTATGTCTTGCTGAATAATACCTACAAAGAACTTAAACTATTAAAACAAGAAATTGTTTACTATTTATAATAATGTCTAAGTAGAATAAGTAGTATTTTCTCTGAACTAAGGACAGGCACATTTTGTATTTTAGTGTATGAAAATCTTGTGAAAGTACATGTTTACTTATCTTCCAAATGCACAAGATATGACTCAAACAAATGGTCATTTTCATGCAAATATGAAACTTGGTGATGATTGCATTTCCACAAATTTCATATACAAACCCAAGCAAGACCCAATTCTGAATGCACAGATTTGCTGACTAGAAATGGTGTAAATTTCCTTAACCAGCCCCCCCCAAAAAAATTAAGATTCAAATATCAAAGCTGATACTAAACAAAGGAAACCTCATCTATTCTGATTACATTGCAGTAGCCATTGTGGTTTTCTACAGTTTTTTGACCAAGTGCTAAACTATTTAACTTTATTAAAGATTGTTTTTCCAATTTCCTGATTTAGTGAGACATAATGTCATTAAAGCTACTTTATGGCCGTAAAACAAATCTTTGCAAAGAAAACTTGGTATAGGGCTGACCCTATAGCAAAGTGGTTGGGGAGCTGTTCACCAGGCTGGCAATCTTAATTTGTGCAACATGCCTGGGTCATTCCAGCTGACCAGCATGAGGTTGGCAAGATATCTTCTTAGACACTCCCAATCTCTAGGGAGGGTAGATATGTGCTTTCGACTCTGTACCTGCTTGCTTGTGGCCATATAGAGTCAGCACAGGCAAGGAGTGTCAAATTCAAGTGTGGACAGTATTGTCTCTGTGGTGTCACATCTCAGTGTTTGTCCCTGCAAGGAGTCTTTGCTGACTTCAGATAAAACAATAACCCAGAAGAGTGTTTGCCAGGCTTAGTGCTGTTCAAAACTGCGGAATTTATTCCATGAAGTAGTTCATGACATTTGCGCATTTCATGAGAAATTTCACAAGTGCAAAATGTGAAATACCACTGATGAAATGTAGAATTTCAACAGTGAAATGCAAAATTCTGCCAGTGAAATGCAGACTTACGCTGGTGAAATTCCACATTTCATGGGTGAAATTCTGTGTTTCACACGCATGAAATATTTCACAGAATGAGCAGAATTTCACAAAGTATTTTGCAATGCAAAATAGCGATTTCACCAGACGTTCACTGGTGAAATAACATTTCCTTGCATCTCTACTCAGGGTGATAACAGTGGCATATTCAGGACATGCTTGGCAGTGTTTCATGAGGAAAGATGGATGCCTGCTTCTTTATCAGCAGTGAAGAGAAGCAACAGAGGACCACAGGGCACAGTGGATGGTGATGGGGTCTGGATATTACTAGAGGTAACAGGTGAAGGATTGGTTGGCTCAGGAGGAAAATTGACAAAAAATATGCTGGCTTTAATATGCATCATATACAACATTTACAGTTTAATGCAAAATCATTATTTTCATCTGAAAAATTGTCTTTTTTTCATATTAAAAGTGTCATACATAGTGCAATATGATTGTCAGCATGCCGAGGCCCTTACTTTAATTTCTGTTACACTGGCATGTACAGCTTGATAACCATGGCACGTGTATTCTTCATGTCAGCATTCCACCATCTAGCACTGTTGTATGACTGTAATGATGCCTTTGGATTCTGAACCAGCATTCTTAAACAGTGGGTGGATGAACTATGTTTATTAAAAATCTCCCTCTCAATGAGGAACACATCCAAAATGTAAATATCTAACACTTTTCTTTTGGAAATATGTAAAGCACTCCAAGGTGTTAGATTAGCTGTCAGTTATTCACCCCCTCGGGACAATATGGCACTCAGCTGTAGCTCATGCCACTTTATGTCCCTAGGATGTGATCAACAGACTTTTTAATGTAACCCCTGGTCAGGCTCTGTATGTTATTTATCCTTTTTTCACACAGTTTTAAGGAAAATGGCGATTCCTCATAAAAAAAAATAAAAAAAAAAAACTTCACAAACATGCATGAATCAGTATAGCCCAGCCTTGGTTTGAACCTCAAAACCTGTTAATTCCATAAATTATATTAGCATAGCCCGCCAGGACAAAGCTCACCAGGATGAAGTGCAGTGTCACATGTTTCCTGCATGATAAAAGAGATTAACTCCCACTAAAATTACATTGCTTACTGCACTAACTCTACTGCAGAATTCTATAGAACTGCATTACATGCTAGTGGGCTTTACTATATGTATGTGTAAAATGTATACATACAGTTTTGGCCTATGTACATTCTGTCAGCACAGCAGCAATATTTTTGTTGGAGAAACCCCTGACCCTGGATTTGACAAGAGTCCCAAGAGCATCAGTGGGCTTACTGGGCTAACAAAGAGGGTACTGATTGCCCCTTTGGCATAAAACTCCTCAAAGGAGGGTGTCCATGATTATACCATGTGACTGCCTCCTAGGTGACCATGGATGGAAGTTTTGGAGGAATTATCTGAATAAGTGATGGATACCACCTGTTTCTGTGCTGGCATACATTAAGTGGCATGATGCAGAAGTACTCATGTAGTCATGGGTCACAGGCCATCGAACAAGCTTGCCATGAGTGCTAGATAATTTGTTCAAATGGTTTTGGAGAGTCCCAAAGGCACCACAATAAGAGTTCAATCATGAGAGTTAGCTTAAGATTGATAAAAAAGGTGCTCGGACTGAAAAGTGGATGTGATGAGTCCAAGAGGATGGAATATATAGAGTAAATAAAACAAAAGTGGGAAATAAGTATGCAGTTTGCATTCACTAATTACATGCTTACTCCTCCTCCTCCTATCCCATCAAGAGGCCATATGTAAATTAATAAAATGCTCTTTACACGCTAATGGTTCTCTAACCTTGTACCACTCCAGGCAACTGCTGTTAACACCCTTTGAAAACTTGATCTGTGTCCTGAAGTGGAACCCCCCACCGAATTCTGCCTATTAGATGGTGCCTAGCATCACTTGCCACTCACCTCCTTGGGCAGCCAAATCCTGGAAAAATGCCACAGGTCACCTTAGTATTACTAAAAGGTCTAGTATTGGTAACCAAGGCATGTACTGATGGTGGATGCAGTTTGCAGTATTTACTTCATGCAGAAACTGGTCAAGGAAGAAAAAGGGGAAGATGGAAGAGGATTCTATTTATGAGTATTTTTGGAAATTTAAAAAAAAATCTGGCAAAACAACATCAAAGTTGAATACTAGTCAGACTCACAATTTTGCAAATGTTCACAAAAGTGTTGACATTCCTTGTTTGTGACAAGGTTGTGAATGCAATATATCAGCAGCAGTGAAGAGTCTAGGTTGCTTGTTTTTGTCACTAATGTTATTATTTTAGATGTCTCATCATACAGGTTTTACCTTTAGAGCAAGGTCCATATCCATCAAGTGGCTATCTGTATATGCACCTATCATGCAGCTGGCCCATATTGCTTGCTATTCATGGTTAATACAATCTAGGCAAATGTAATTATTGTATTGTATTATATAGTTATCCACCCCTGAAGCCAGATGCCATGTACATTGCACTTCCTTTATTGCCAAACACTGGCTTAGCTCTCTTCCCTCTTTCCTCTCCTTTCTCCTATCATCCCCTCCTCCCCCCTCCTACTCCCTTCACAGCTCAAGTTATCAGTCCCTTGTGCTCCTGCCTAGGTCATCCTCAGCTGATCAGGCTGATTTCTTCTTTTGTCTCCCTAAATTTTGGCCCTCCTTTCCAATATACACCTTCTCTGCCACGTCTCTTTGCTCACTCTCCTCTCTACTCCAGGGTATCTTCCCTGCATCATGCAACTTCTCCTGACCTACCCCTCGTTCCTCCACTTGACCTACTCCCTCCTCCTTTCTGCCACCTCCAACCATTGCATAACCCTCCCACTGCCTCCTCTTGCTGTGTACGTAGAAAACCTTTCTGATTTCACTGGCCTTAACTGTTTAGTTGCCTTGCTGCTGTATGCCTCTTACAGCTCATTTTGCCCATGTGGTTGTCCCTTCACCAATTGTAAATAGTGTAATATTTTCTTATTATTGTACTGCTATGAATTGTTATACTGTATAGAACATATAATTTCACTCATATTGCATATATTTTCTGTATTAATCCTCCCCATTTTATAATTACTAAGGAAAGTAGCTTAAAAATAGGATCTCTATGCCCAATTCCAAGACAGTTACGCCAGGCATAAATGCAGTACGTCAGTCCTGATAGTGCAAATCGCAAGTTATGCCAGAGATTTGTGACATGTGTGATTCCAAAAGAACACTTACACTGCAACTCATAACTGCTATGACAAATGGCAAGTTATGGGCTGATTCATGCAAAGAATACCTATGCCACTCTGTGTAATACACAACATGCGTAACACACCAGGACTACAAAACTGCTATTCCAGAACAGGTGGCATAATGAACCATGCCAGAGGATGGTAGCGTAATTTAGAACAAGGCAAAGCTGTTCTAATCAGAGCACAGGCCAGAGAAACATCCCCCCACAAAGCGGACTGCACCATATCCCAAACCAGTAGGCCACGAATGTGGAACTACTGGGCATACAGTGGAACACTGATGCAAACATGCCCTAGGAAGCCCTGGACACAATGCAATAGGTAGCATCATGGCCAGACAGGCCAATAATAAGTGAATTACATACCTGGTGCAACATGTAGCATAGATGTAGCACACTAGCCAAACGCAGACTATGAGACAGGGCATCGCACTGTGGAACAGGGAAGTAATGGGATGTACAGTAGGGAACAGTGCCATGTACTCTGGGACAGTTGAGAGGTATGTACTGCTGACAGTATTGTGAGTTGTGACATGCATACTGCTATGCTGCTATTACAAGTTACTCCATGTCTTGCAGGCATAACTTGTGACATGCCTAATTCTACATTTTCCGTCTTATCTAGTGATTCTCTTTGTAATATGGTGCAGCTTGCACGTCACAGTGATTTTAGTGTAACTTTATGCATTGGCATACTTTGCACCTTGCTCTCATCGCTGTCTTGGAATTAGGCCCCCTGTCTCTTGAACTCCACCTACTCTTATTGACTGACTGCATGTAATGTCACGATCTTCTGTTTATGAATCAGAATTGGTTGCCTGAAAATTATTATAATGTCACACACAAGTAAATATGTCATCACATTTAGAGAAGCAATATGATCACATGAAATTCAAAGAACAAAGATCCTTTTTCTAAACAAGATTCCTCAGTAATAAAATAATAAAAAAATGTGTTGAAACAGTATACAATAGAAAATACAGCACAACAAATATTATGTAGAATTCCCAAAGACTATTTAAGGATGTTTGGCCAATGTCAGTTGTAACATCTAAAATTTCACCCAGTTTATGGCTCAAACTAAATCTGCAGATACAAGTAGTGCTTTTTTTTCTTTTCAGAGAAATTATCGTACAATTTTTCAGAGAAATTATCATACAAAGAATTTGCAAATTAATATCATTAAACTCATGATAAATCACAGCTTAGAAACAACATGCCAGAATATTATTTTCTTTTGTGAACAGTGCTAATGTATTGCTGCCCTGTTTGATCCCATATTTCCATATTTTGTGTTTCATTTCAGCTTTTGTTTTTTTTGGTGGCATCACACACTCACAAGAAAGTAGAATAACCACTGGAGTCCTTGATGGTTGTAGATCTATATGTACCTGAGACATTAGCTCCTGTCAAACAAAAAAAAGGAATCAGTCTTTGTTTGTGGATATGCTGTCTTCTTGATTTAAGACACTACAATAAGATTTATGATACACTGAATAGTTAAATTTAAGTACTGGTCAAAATCCTTGCTATGGCATATATGTCATACTTAAAAAAGCAACTCTCTATTACAATATAAAGCTTAGAAACACTAGATGTATACCAATTATGTATTAAAGTTGTTTTCTAGTTATTTGCTATTTTCTTTTACTTTCCCCTGCAGTTGGTCTACCTAATATTGTAGGTAATCCATCAATTATTTCACTGAGTCTTTCAAACTGTATCTCATCCTCCCCTGCTAACCACACAACTGATTTTGTAATGTCACAGTCTGTTGTTATGGTTAGCTCTATGATATCATGAACAAAGGCACTGTGAAGTTAACAGGGAGAGGTAAACATTTTAAAATGTTCTTGGTATAGACTTTATAGATGGACTACCCAAATGTGCTGTAAATCTTGAAAAGCAACAATGACAATGAAAAAAAAATGTAGGCATAGGTTCACAAAGAGAGCAAAAATATCAATATGTGTGGAAAAAATACTTGCAGAATCATGGAAACCCTAGTGCGGCATATTCACACTCAATATTTCCATAGGTGTGGATCCAAAGCTGCTATAAATGGCCAAGCAGACAGAGCAACAGGTGATCCATATTAAATGGAGCAGGAGATGTTGATAGTTTTGTGAAAGGTGCAGCAGAACAATAACTCCCAAAGAGGCTGGCAGCCAGTCCCACAACTGGGACCACAGAAGCACCAGCTGACCCAGCAGGACCTTGCTCCACAGCAATGGTTCTGCCTGGCTGTCCCTGCACAACAGCAACTCATGCTGATTAGTGCTATGGGAAGTAAGGCCTTTTCTGTCTCCACTCCATCTTTATGGAACAGGCTACAGTCATCCATTCACCTCTCACACACCTCTCCTTTAAATCTGACCTAAGATCCTGGCTCATGATGGAATTTACTTGCAACTGTTTCCCTGCACAGTCATAAGGCCAACATCTATCCATGCCTTGCTTATCTCTGCTCTTCTATGTATCCTTGCTCCATAGTACTGCTGCTCCCTTGTCCTGCCCTGCTCTCTTATCAGTCCCTGATGCTCTCTCTCTCTCTCTCTCTCTGTCTCTCTGACTCTGTCTCTCGACTGCTGTTAGGCATGTTAACTTGTGTGAGTCATATTTTTTGTCACATTTAGCAAGTATCCATTGGTGGTTATTTGTGTAATGACCTTGAATCCTCATGTGTTCACCTTGTACTGCTTGATAGTTGCTTTGTATCTTTATTATCAGAATTACATTGTATCTGTGATGTGATCATATCTCAGTATTCTCTGTATTTTGCTACTTTTGTAGAATGTTTGCTACCACTTGTGTGGCCTGGGTCGTAACTGAAATCAGTCCTGTGGATCAGATCACTCACTCAGTTGTGAAAGACATAAATGGATAAAATAAATAAAAAACACACAGCAATATGCAATGTTGGGAAACATTAACCAGCAAAAAGCAGCTCACATGGCAGTTAAGGTATTCCTTGGTGATATCTGCACCCTGCACTCCACATGTAGTAGGCCCATGCACCCAGTGGCATTTTGAATGGATGGTTGTGTCTCTCTCTTTCTCTCTCTGGTGTTTTTTTTGCTTTCTTCTGTAGCACACACTTCTAGCTGTTACTACCTTTGCCTCTACTGCCTGTGGGTCTCCTTTATAAGCTGCACTGGGTCACATGGTTGTGGGCTGTTGCATTTCAATATTTGTGGTCTAACATGTGGTACGACTATAAGGCCCACAGGTTTGCTGTTGCTTTGTGCCTGAACCCATCATTATATTTGTTTCTCAATCGATAGTACACTGCCTTTAACTCTGGATGAGTTATGCCTCACTGTCTTTGGTGCAGTATGTGTGCAACATTTTTTCTGCGGCTCTGGAAAAACAGTGGCTGAGAATAGCCTTTAAGTGGATATGCCATATGTTTCAATGGCTTTTTTTTTGCACAAGAATTTCCACTACTGCATTTTTTCTGCAATCTGCTGTGTCCTTTTCCTACAGCTGTGGACATTTTGTGACTATACCACAACGCAATTACCTTTTTTCCACAACTACACAATCTTTTGTGGACTTGCACATTTTGTGTACCTTCAAAGTGTTTTGTTAATCCAGCCCATATTCTCTAGTAAATTGCAGCAGCTGAAACATCATATTCGTGAAAGCACATGCTGAAGTACAGAGCTGCTCTTTAAAAAAAAAAATTCTTAGCCTTACAAATAATTCATCAACTAATAGCCCACCCTAATTTGATGGTGCTGTTCACTATGAGAGGCAAAAGGAATGTCAAAACTTTGGCAACATAATGAAGTCTTCATGAAGTATGATTGCTTGTAAGTTATGAGACTAACTAATGCATTTTTACTAAGCCTTCAGGTTCTCAGTCTCTTCATCAGGTAAACAAATAAAACACTTTATGGACTTTTCTCTGACTAATAATACACTGCAAACCTGCAACACAATATACAGTATGTAATGTGTCTGTGATGTTGCTACTGCATGTTCTTTGATGCTTGTACAAATTCAGAAGAGAATGCAACATTATATGTACAACAAGCATTTGTCAGTGCTGAATGTTTGCTTGCTGATATTAGCATTGGATGTGCAGAAGTTAGACAGATGCTGAAAAGGAGTGGCAGTGATGTATTGAACTCATGCCAACCCCACCTCAATCCAGCAGAGATGGACAGGTATTGGGGTGTGCCTCTGGGTCGTTGCCCACAATGCTCACTGCATTTCACTTCATCTTATCCTTGCAGACACTGACAAGTGTTGAGGTGTGCCTTGGGGTGTTTAGCTTCACAGTCACCCCATTTCATAAGGACATATGCTGAATTGGATGCAGTATAGGAGAATGGGGTGAAATCTGGGGCTGAAGAGTTGGAGGCTCACCCAATGCCTGTCACTGGCTTCAGGGTGGGGATGGGGGTAGAATGGCATGAGCATTACAGTGGGCGATCCAAAGGCACACCCCTGATGCCTGTCAGTCTGTACAGGGCGGGATGTTATAGTCAGAAACCCTCTAACACCTAGGGCATTTATTGTATTTGCATTACAGATTTTCAACATTGCCTTTTTATGACCCCCACCTCATGAAAGCATTTGGGACCTTTTCTCAAGAACAGTGGCACTGTGATTTTGTTAATGTGTCCCTAACTTTGAATTCCCACAGTGACCATACCACTCTGTGTCAGATGTGCGAAAACCAGATCGGGCAGGATGTGAAGCATGACAGCTGTACCATTCATTGGGAGATGTGAAGAGATGGCAATGTTGAAAATCTGTAGTGAAAATATTAAAAATGCTCAAAGTTCTGAGCATACACAGAAACTGTGCAACACATGCTCTTACCACAGTCATTTAGTGGAATTATTTCACCAAATTTTCAACATAGGCATTTTGTGACTTCTGCTCATGAACACTGTCACTATGATTTTCTTAAACTGTCCAGAACATTGACTTCCTACAGTGACCACACCATTATGTGCCAGATGTGCAAATGCATATTTTGGGCAGGATATGAAAAATGACAGCTGTACTGTTCCTAAGGAAGTGTAACAAATGCCAATGTTTAAAATCTGGAGTGAAAATATTCAAATTTGTGAAGTTACAAGGGTGAGTGAAAACTGCACAATGCATGCTTATAGTCATTTTATGGATGTTTGTTACCAAATTTTCAGCACAGGTGTTTTAGGACCTCTGCTCATGAACAGTGTCACTGTGATTTTCTTAATCTGTCCCGAACACTGATTTCCCATGGCTATCACAGTATTCTGTGCTACAAATGTGAAAACACATTTCAGACAGACTGTGGAAAATGACAGCTGTACTGTTAGCAAGAAGGTGTGAAAAAATGCCAGTGTTAAAAATGTGGAGTGACAATAATACAACTTTGCAAAGTTACGAGCATGCATAGAAACTGAGCAACACACGCTCATAACACAGTCAATTGTAGGAATTTTTTCACCAAATTTGCAACATAGGCTTTTTGAGACCCCACCTCATGAACAGTGACACTGTTGTTTTGTTAATCCATCCTGAAAGGTAATTCCACTCAGTGATTGCGAATTCACTTTTCAGGACTGAATAACAAGATGACAGTGACTGAATTCATGAGGTGGGGTCCCAAGTACCCCACGTTGAAAATTTAGTACCAAAATTCTCAAAAATGGCTAAGATATGTACCAAAGTTGAAAAAAAAACCCAGTTATGCCATTATACAGCTGACTGGCATTTCTTCAGTTCACGGTCAACTTTGAAGAGTAAAGACGTGTTCCTGGTCTACCGGAGATCATCATGCCAGGCTCTGGAGATCAGTATGGGGTGAGGGGGGTATGGGGAGATGGGGTGCACAGAGGGTGAGTGTGGGTTGGGGGAAGGGACATGGGACTCAGTGAGGGACTGTTTTCTTTTTTTTTACAGGATTTAAAAAAAAGAAGACAACACGTGACACTTTTGGCATGCAGGGGTGGGCTCCCAGCGTGCCACCTAGGTGTTTGTTGGGGGAGCTGGAGCAAACAGGTATTAGGCACCCCGTAGCCATACAGTGTGCTGGATGGGAGGGGGAGCGCATGAGCTGAGGGGATTGGGCACCACCTCGGCACAGAACAAGTGGGAGGGGGCACATCATGCTGAAGAGGATTGGGCTACCCCATCCGCAAATGACCTGGGGAGGGGGACATTGCCAACAGGGAGATTGGGAACCCCCAAATTGGCTTAAATGAGGACTCTGAGGCAGACAGCGAATGCCACTGACATGTTACTTGAAATGTAATACCAAGCAAGATGGGTCACTTTCTCATTGCAGCGATGAATTCATTTCAAGTTGGCACGCTGGCTGAATTAGTGTCAGCAGCAGCATGCCACTGAATTGGGGAAGGTTGGCCAAGCCTCAAAAGGCAATGGGGACACTGACCATCACAGTGCTGCACCTCCAAAACCCCACTTCTCTCCTAAGCTGTCAAGAAATGTTTCTTGAGCATGTGCACATGCATGCATAAGAAGGACAGATTCACAACTTTTACCATTGCTTCTACAGACAAGGCCATCCTTAGAACTGTTATGTTACTACAGTATAACCTCCTCCTGAATTGGGAGTTTACCTTTGCTCCCCATCGCAGAAACAAAATTAAATATTGTGGCCAACTCAATATAGCCTTTCTAGCTCCCAGTCCCTGACGAACTATTGTAGTGGGGACTAGGCACTAGGGAGGGTGCAAGCATCTTTTTTGTTGCTGCGCTGGACACACTTGAGATCACAGCTGCATGCCACTGACACAGGACCAAGACTAGGCAGACAGCCCTTGCAGAGGGATTAGTTGTCAGAATATGATGACTGTATGCCCAGCCCAACAGCAGCCAGAGCAGCCTCCATATATCTAACATTAACAAATTATAACAGCACCACTGTGTTTTCTCCCCTTACCCTCAGGATTACGGGGAAGGGCCAGATGTAAAGGATGATGAATCTGTACAAACAGAACAATAAGAAGACTAACAATGCTCTCTCAAAGAGCATCAGTGATCAGTAAAGACTGTTCATATATCAAACACAGGGGCAGTGAACAGTGTAATACATGTAATTTATTGGCTATTTAGAGGCCTTTGTTTGTCAGACAGCACACCCTCGCCAAGATGTAGACAATTGGCTGCTCACAACAAGCTCATGGGAAGACTGCAGCTTTGGCAGGGACTTGTGTGTTGCTTGGTAACAAGGAGATACAGCTCCTACATGGCACTGGAGGCAGCACAGAACTTTAGTTAGCCATTTGTAGCCTGGGCATATGGTCATGGATACTCTTGTTCTGAATGTAGCCAAATTCCAGCAGCAGTGACTATTAAGATTAAGTACTATAGCTGCCTAGTATAAATAATGAGTCAGACAGTTTTTAAAGTGAGAGATTCAGCTTTTCATTCAGACAATATCAGTCCACCAGACTGTTGATGGAGAAGTTTCCTTGTGAGGCAGAAGAGGAAGAAATGTCTTTTTAAAGGGTGAAGAATTTAGCAGTATTAGTTTTATTTAGTGTGGTACCCTTCCCCAGAGGCTCAGGATGCCACACATTTCATATACTCCAACACAATAAATCAAACAATTACATTAAAAAATTAATTCTGTACTCCATAAACATACATACTAACATACTAGATGCCAGCAGAGTAGGCCTACACAGAGAACAATGACTGGGATGGTAACATACCAGGGTTCACTACCTACTGGAGAGACAGGGAGGGTAGAAGAGGGGGAGGAGTAGCTCTTTTTGCAATGGAAGAAATAAAAGCAATGGAACAAAAGAGTTACAAGGGAGGAGAAGAGGCACTGTGGGTCACCATATAGACTGGAAATGACACCACAATCTGCACAGGGGTTGTATAAAAACCCCCATCTCAGGGGGAAGAAATGGACAAGGATATGATATAAGGCATCCTTAGGATGGCAGAGAAAGGGGAGATACTGTTGATGGGGGACCTGAATAGGCCAGATGTTAACTGGAGCACCTTTGCTGCAGCCACATCAAAGAGCAGGACCATTCTTAATGCCCTACGGGGGCATGCCTCATACAGCTAGTGTTGGAACTCACTCGGGAAGGAGGGAGCAATCTTAGACCTCATACTCTCAAATGGGGACATTGAGAGGATCTCAGATATAGAAGTGGTCTGACTTTGGAAAAATGGAAGCGTGCCTTAGAAAAGCACTAGCAAACAGTCAAGAAGGAGGGGTGGAGCAAAAATGGGGAAACATTAAAACTGCCATCACAGAGGCAACAAAGCTTTGTCTGAAGCAAATAAACAAATCAAAACTAAAACAAGCCACTATGGTTCTCAAAAGAGGTAGCAGGGAAGGTTAGGGAGAAAAATATAGCATTTAGGAAGTATAAGGAAACACAGAAGGATCAGAACAGTGTACTGTACCAGTTAAGGCAGAAGAAGGTAGGAAAGGCAGTCATAAGAGCAAAGGCCCAAACTGAGGAAAAGATATCCAACTCAGTTAAGAAGTGGTATAAAATCTTTTGTACATTAGGGAGCGTAGAAAGACAAAGGAAGGGATAGTAAAGCTGAATAGAATGGACAGTGGGTGGACAGAGAGGGACAGTGAAAAAGCAAGGATACTGAACAGATACTTCTGCTCAGTATTCACAAAAGAGGAAGAAGGGGAGGTACCTAATCCAATTAACAGAAGCACTCTGGATAGAGGGGTTGATCCCAGTCCTTTTGCAGAAGAAAAGGTTCTGAAAGAACTACTAAAACTGAAGGTGGACTAAGCAATGGGGCCTGATGGGATTCTCCCCAGAATTCTAAAAGAATTAAGGGAAGAACTAGTGACACCGCTGAATACCCTTTTTAATAAATCATGGGAGGATGGTGTGGTACCTGAGGTCTGGAGGAGGGCAGATGTGATTCTCCTTCACAAAAGTGGGAGCAAGATGGAGGCAGAAAATTATAGACCTGTCAGTTTGACCTCTGTGGTAGGGAAAATTATGGAATCACTTCTGAAGGAAAGAATTACTTGAGTACCTAGAGGCCAGTGGGGCACAGGACCTAAAGCAGCATGGATTCACAGCAGGAAGGTCATGCCAGATGAATCTAATCAATTTCTTTGACTGGGTGACCAAAGTAGTAGACCAGGGATGGGTTGTGGACATGGCCTTCCTTGACTTTAGCAAGGCATTCGACACAGTCCCACACAAAAGATTAATAAACAAATTAGCCAGTCTGGGAGTGGGTCCCAGCGTGGTATCCTGGGTAAAATATTGGCTGGACAACAGGACACAGAAGGTAATAGTAAATGGAGTCCACTCTGAAGAAAGAGGGGTTACTAGTGGGATACTGCAGGGTTCAGTACTGAGTCCAGTCCTTTTTAATGTCTTTTTAAGTGACATTGCAGTGGGACTGGAAGGAAAAGTATGCCTCTTTGCAGTTGATACAAAGATCTGCAACAGGGTTGATACTCAAGGGGCATGGAAAGGATGAGAAGGGACTTGGCAAGGTTGGAGGAATGGTCAGAAGTATGGCAGCTTGGATTCAATGCAAAGAAGTGCAAAATAATGCACCTGGGAAAACAAAAACCCAGGGGAAAGAGTAAACAATGGAGGGGGGATAGTAACAACAACAAAAATGGAAAGGGACCTGGGGGTAATCATATATGATGACCTTAAGGTTAGCAAGCAATGTGGGAAGGCAGTTAATAGGGCTGGGGGGATACTAGGATCTATAGGGAGAGGCATCACCAGCAGAAAACAGGAAGTTGTTATCCCTCTGTACAGACAGTTGGTGAGACCCCATCTGGAGTACTGCATCCAGTTCTGGAGACCCCATCTCTGCAAGGACAGGATACATAGACAGGATGGAGGAAGTCCAGAGGAGGGCAACTAAAATGGTGCATGGTCTGCAAGAGAAGCCATAGAAGGAGAGACTAAAGGAGGTTAATATGTACTGTATACCATTGAGGAAAGGGGAGGGGGGGCATGTAGAAACTTTTAATTACCTCAGTGAAATCAACAAAGTCCAAGGGGGTAGCATACTTCAGAAAAAGAGATGTTCAAGAACAAGGGGACACAATTTGAAGATAGAGGGGGGACAGCTCAGGGCCAATGGGAGGAAGAATTTTTTCACAGAGAGTGTGGTGGACACAAGGAACCACTTTCCTGAGGAGTTTGTGTGGTCTAAAACTGTGCAAGAATTCAAGAAAGCATTGGACAGATATAAGGCAATTCTTGTGGGGGGTAGGAAGAAATAGGTTGTTGGTTTACTAGGATCTACAACTTATCCAGTAAGTAGGGAAATGGGCAGACTAGGTGGGCCAAGTGGTCCTTATCTGCCTTCATAGTCTTTTGTTTCTAAGTAGGCCTATTGGGCTATCAAGTCTACTTGTGCTTCAGCACCCTGACTGGGTACCGTAGCTCTCTATCTGTCTCCTTCCACTGTTACTCCATCCCCCAGTCCCTCCCCCCCAAGAAAACCAGCCTCTGCTTCACCCCTTGCCTATACCTGTCCCACCTCTCATGAATCCCTCCACTGTAGCTGCCTGTACCAGCTCCCCAGGTAACGTATGCCAAGGTACCACCAATCTCTCAGTGTAGTACCTCCTCCTCCTTTCCCACCTAATCCTACCACCCTCAATCTTCCATCTGCATATTCTGGTGATTCCATCCTCCTTCAGCCGGAAGATCCCATCTTGGCTTACCTTATTTACTCCCTTGAGGTACTTGAAGACCTCAATCATGTACCCCCGGTCGCTCCTCTCCTCCAGTGAGAAAAGGTTGAGCTCCACTAGTCGTTCCTCATATGTCATATCCCCCAGACCCTGGGTCATTCTGGTTGCTCTCCTCTGAACCCACTCCAGGAGTTGGATGTCTCTCCTTAGGTGCAGCCTCCAGAACTACACACGCTACTCAACATGTGGTCTAACCAGGCTGTTGTAGAGTGGCAAAATCACCTCCCTGTTCCTTGAGGTAATTCCCCTAGTGATGCATCCCAGCATCATATTTGCCCTGACCACAGCCCTCCAGCACTGCTCTGAATTATTCAAGTTAACATCCACCAAGATTCCTAGGTCTCTTTCCCCTGCAGTGGCCTGCAACTCATCCCCCTCCCCAGGGTGTACACATAGTTGGGGGTTTTCCCACCCTAGGTGTAGCACCTTGCACTTGGAGGAGTTAAATTTAAATTTCCAGGTACAGGACCACCTATTTAGAGTATCCATGTCCACTTGCAGGGCCAATCTCCCCTCCTCCCCCTCCACCACTGCCCCAGCATAGAGTCATCTGCAAGGAGATTCATTTCACACCCGATACATTCCCTAATATCAGAGATGTAGGCATTAAACAGGAATGGCCCCAGGACTGACCCCTGTGGGACCCCATTTATGACCTCCCTAGGAGACGAGATGTTCAATCCACCTCACCGTCGATGAGCCTACCCCTCCCCCCCCCCGGTTTCTCCCTTAGGTCAATGTGAGGGACGGTATCAAATGCCTTGCTGAAGTCCAGGAACAGTACATCCACTGGTCTCCCCCTGTTGAGTGCTGAGTTTGCCCACTCATAGCACTCTGCAAGGTTTATTTGGCATGATCTACATGGTACAAACTCATGTCACTGGTCATCCAGGTAACCCATCTCCTCCAAGAAACCTCCCTGCTTTTCCTTAAGTATGCTCTCCATTACCTTCCCCTCCACTGACGTCAAACTGACGTGCCTATAGTTTCTTGGCTCTTCTCTCAATTCCCCTTTATGGATGGGTACAACATGTGCCTGCTTCCAAACCCTTGGCACCCTGCCTGTCAGCAGTGACAAGTTAAAGAGATCCGCCAATGGAACAGCCAAAACATCCACCAACTCCCTCAGTACTCTAGGATGAACAGCATCAGGCCCCAGAGATTTATCCTTATTTAGGAACCTGAGGGCTTCCCACACCCAACCGATAGGAATATCAGTATCTGCACCCTTCCCTTCAGCAGAACCAGCCTGACATCTCACCCCTAGCCTACCTCTCCCCAGTGGCTTGTTCTTCAGCAGGTACCCCAATAGTAAGGTTTGCTGCTCCTTCTGTTTCCTTCAACTCCTTTTTTGGATGTTTCCAAAGGAGGCGTGGAAAGGATGAAAAGGGACTTGGCAAGGTTGGAGGAATGGTCAGACATATGGCAGCTAGGATTCAATGCAAAAAAGTGCAAAATAATGCACCTGGGAAACAAGAACCCAGGGGAAGAATACACAATGGGTGGGGAGGTAGTAACAACAACAAAACAGGAAAGGGACCTGGGGGTAATCATATCAGATGACCTTAAGGTTAGCAAGCAATGTGAGAAGGCAGTGGGGAGGGCCGGGGGTATACTGGGATGTATAGGGAGAGGCATCAGCAGCAGAAAACAGGAAGTTGTTATCCCTCTGTACAGACAGTTGGTGAGACCCCATCTGGAATACTGTGTCCAGTTCTGGAGACCCCATCTCCGCAAGGACATAGACAGGATAGAGGCAGTCCAGAGGAGGGCAACTAAAATGGTGCAGGGTCTGCAAGAGAAGCCGATGAGGAGAGACTAAAGGAGCTTAATATGTATACCCTTGAGGAAAGAAGGGAGGGGGACATGATAGAAACTTTCAAGTACCTCAAGGGAATCAACAAAGTCCAAGAGGGTAGCATCTTTCAGAAAAAGAGACTTGCAAGAACAAGGGGACACAATTTAAAAGATAGAAGGAGGGCGGTTCCAGGGGCAATGTGAGGAAGTATTATTTCACAGAGAGGGTAGTGGATGCATGGAACAGCCTTCCTGAGGAAGTTGTGGGTCTAAAACTGTGGGAGAATTCAAGAATGCATGGGACAGACATAGGGCAATTCTTGTGGGGGGCAGGAAGATATAGGCTGTTGGGTAACTAGGATCTGCGGCCTATCCTGTAGGTAGGGAAATAGGCAGACTAGATGGGCCTAGCGGTCCTTATCTGCTGTCAAAGTCTATGTTTCTATGTTTCCTCCCTAGTGAACACCGAGGCAAAGTACTCATTCAATACCTCCACCTGCTCTCCAGCCTCTTCCACCCACCCACCCGGTTGTCCTCAACCAACTGTGCTAGCCCTTGACCTTCTTCCTCTTAACAATATACCTAAAGAACATCACAATAAATAAATGACAACCAATCCTCCCATTAAATAATTACTCAAATAAAACCAGGAGGCCAGATTAAAGTTTAGCAAAGGCGTCTTGAAATAAATTGTGTTTAATGCCCCTTTTAAAGGCCTACACTGATGGGGGCATTCCCAGATTTCTTGGGATCATGTTATACAAAACCCAGGGCACAACAGTGAATGCTTGTCACATAAGGTTTTTAATCTTGCCCTTAGTATCACCAAGAAACACTTACTTGTAGAGTGGAGAAGGCAAACTGGGAAATGAAAATACAGAAAATCAACTTGATATCCTGAGCCCAAACTGTCTACAGCCTAACAGGTTAGCCAACCAAACTCGAAGGGCATATGCCACCCCACTGACAGAGAATGTTGCTTGTGTAACACTGAAGACACATAACTGGCCCAAGTCATGCCTGTCAGAAACTATGTTACTTTATTTTGCCCCACTTGCAAGCAATGTAGTAAGCCTTCTTTTACCCTGAGGCATAGAGTGTTACAGTAATGGAGCCAGTAAGTCACAGAATCATGTACCCATGTCTTCAAATCCTCAGTGAGTAACAAGGCATAATCTGGCTGCTATTCCTCAGATGGAAAAAGTGACTCCAGTTAGTGGCTGATACCTGAGACTCAAATATCCACTTTCAGTCTAGAATGACTCCCAGTGTTTCACCATGGTGGAGACAGACAGGCTCAAGAAAGAAAGCCTAAACTTCCTAAGCTCTTCCACTACCTCTGTTCCCAGTCTTAGTCCAAAATTAATCACCAGCACCTCAGTCTTGACTGGGATGAGCCTCAGTTTGCTCACTGCAATCCAGTCCTGGATGTCGGGTGCATAGTTATTTGGCAATACCATCACATTCTGTGTCCTGAACACAAGTAACTGGAAATCATCTGCATAGCAGTAAAAACAATAGTACCATGTTATGATCCCACACAAGAGTAGCATATATACTGCAGACAACATGGAGGCAGGACCATCAGCTGAGGCACTCCTCAGGAAAGGGATATGGGACTGGAAGAGTAAGTACCTAACTTGACTCTCTGTAACCTACCACTCAATGTAGAGAAAAAATACAACAAATATGTTGCAAGTGATACCTTTTATAATACAATGGCAAGAAAGAATGATGGCCTGTGACTGGTCCATCTGGGACTGGACCCATGATGTTATCCCAGTTCAACATCATGGATCTAGTCCCAGCACACAAAAGACTGCATCAAATGTTAAAAATAAACAAAAACGGAATCACTCCATGACGCAATTGGCTGCCCCAGTACCCTCCTTGCTGAGACCATGATCAGCTTCACTACCTGGTCTGCCCCTACACTGACAACACTGTGTTTACTGAACACAGAGTTAAAATCTGCTGCTAAATTACCTGAGAAAAACAAAATTACATTGTGATCCCTCTCATTTCAGACCACAGGGAGTGAGCATGCATTTTAAACAGTGACCGCCCGGCTCTTGTCATAACGCTCGCTGAGTCCTCAAATACATTTCTTTCTTTTAAAATAATTTTTTTTTAACCCCCAAACTAACCTTCCTGCCTGAAACACTGTGGCCCTTCTCACTTCACACTTGACACCAGATTGAGTGAATAAATGACCACATCGAGCGAGTGAATTGGCAAGGGAAAAAAAATGTAACAGCAATGTCTTTACAACACACAGACACCATCTCTACACTGTCTCTTTGAGTAACAGGAACGGGAAAACAGCAGAAGGACAAGGTGCACAGGGGTCAAAAAGACAGGGCCACAAAGATAGTCATTTAAAGGAATGCAGAGAAACCATGTAAAGAGCCGCACCACCTCCTGCACAAGGCAGGAATTGGGGACTTTTTTTTCAATAATTATACCTGCCCAAACAAAAAAAATAAATAAATTGATATTTTAAACAGGTTTTTCCATTTTGCCTTCTTAAAACAAAATGAGCCATTGTATAATAGCAATAATGCATGACAGGGTGTGTGTTGTGCTGGGATAACATCATTTCTGGGGTGATTAGTCATACTTGGCCTGCGGCCTCATGCCTAATCATCACAGGCGTGACATTATCTCAGCACAACACACACCCTGCCAAGTATTATTGCTTAATTGGACTAACAAATTATTTTTAAGACTAGCCTTTGAGAGATAAAACTCTCTTCCTCAGGTCAAAGTGAAAATAGCTGAGCAGTATGACAGATATAAAAGTTGGATATGGATTCAAAACCTAGACTAGCCATTTAAAGATCAAAGCATTGCAGTCAATTTGCACCTCTTACAAACAGGAATACTAATTTTCACTGGAGTGTGTCTGTTGGAGTGATCAACTAGTAAGATCAAAGGACTGCCAAATTTTACTGACTCTGGACCATTAATTAACATTTCTAAAAATTCAAGACAGAAAGAAAATACATACCGTTGTCTTAAGAAGGTACCTGTTAAAATAGCCAGAGGGCGCTGATATGAGGGTTTAAAAAGAAACTCTTAAGCACTGCTTTAAGCATAATCACTGGTAGTGTATTAAAAAAAAACAACATCTTTATTAAGTCCTTTCTTATGTTGCTTGCGCCCATGTGCAAGAAACGTGTTGCTGCAGCTTGCTGCAGAAGCAGGTTGTGGAGGTGTGGCACTGTTGTGGCCAATACCTCCACTGCCTTTTGAGGCTTGGCCCGCTTTCCCCAATGGGATGGCACGCTGCTGCTGACACTAGCTCAGCCAGTGTGCCACTACCTTGAAACATTCTAGTTGCTGCAATCAGGGGCTGCCTCATCATTGAAGAGTCAGCCATTCCGCTGCAATGAGGGAGCAACTCGTCATTGCAGGGCAGTACCTTGCATGCCCTCAACCCAGTCTGACAATGGGGAGCCCAGTCCCCATGGGCATAATGTCCCCACACTGAAGTTTCTGCTGTATGCCGAGGGGGTGCCCAATCCCCCTCGGCATTATGTCCCCCTCTTTCTTTGCCGATGGGGTGCCCAAACACCATTAGTTTCAGTCCTCCCTTCCCAGTTGAATTTGCTGATGGGGGAGCCCACTCCCTGTCTGCATAATGTCCCCCCCAATTTTTTGTTTGCCAAGGGGGTGACCAATCTCCTCCCTCGGTATGTGCCGATACAGGGTGCCCAATCCCCCACCGGCTACAGCCCCCCCAAAACCACTCAGATGACATGCTGGGAGCTCACCCAGCATGCCCAATGTCCCTAAGAAACAAAAACAGCCCCGCAATGATTTTTGTTAATCCTGTAAACCAGAAAACAGTCCCTCATTGAGTCTGTGGCCCCACTCCCAACCCGCACTCATCCTCTGCACATCCTGCCTCCCACCCCCCATCCCATACTTACCTCCAGAGCCCAGCACGATGATTTTCGTGGACGGAACACATCAGCACTCTTCAAAGCTGACCGCAAACTGAAGAAATGACGGTAAGGTGTATAATGGCATAAATAGGGTTTTTTCAACTTTTTTTCTTTTTTCTTTTTTTCTTTGGTAACCGGGTAAGGCCAACTAGGCACAAGTGCCTGTTTTCAGGGGCGACCTGGGAGCACTGGGTGATTAAGTGACTTGCTCAGAGTCACACAGTATGCAAGTGGAGGTTGTGAGAATCAAACTCAGATTTGGTCTGCTGGATGTACCAAGCTTGTTTACACCTCGTTCTTCCAACCTCTAGGCTATACTGCCAGCCCAACTTTGGTGCATATCTCAGGCATTTTTAGGAATTTTGGCACCAAATCTTCAACATGCGGTTATTGGGACCCCTTCTCATGAATTCAGCCACTGTCATGGTGTTATTTGGTCCCGAAAGGTGATTTTGAGGCCATTGTGCCAAATCACCTTTTGGGACTGATTAACAAAATGACAGTGCCAGTGTTCATGAGGTGGACTCTCAAAAAGCCTATGTGGCAAATTTGGTGGAAAAAAATAAAAAAAATGACTATTTTATGAGCGTGCGTTGCTCAATTGCTATGTACATTCATAACTTTGCGAATTTGCAATATTTTCACTCCACATTTTCAACATTGGCATTTTTCCACACCTCCTTATGAACAGTGCAGCTGTCATTTTTCACATCCTGGCCAAAATGTGTTTTCGCACTTCCGACGCAGTATAGTGCAGTCGCTGTGCAAAATCAGTGTTCAGGACACATTAAGAAAATCACAGTGACACTGTTCATGAGCAGAGGTCCTAAAATGCCTGTGTTAAAAAATTTGTGATGAAACTCCATAAAATAACTGTGTTACAAGCGTGAGTTGTGCAGTTTCCATGCACTCTTGTAACTTCGCAAATTTGCAATATTTTCATGCCAGATTTTCAACACTGGCATTTTTCACACCTCCGTATGAACTGTACAGCTGTCATTTTTCACGTCCTGGCTGAAAAGTGTTTCCGTGCTTCTGGCGAAGAATAGTGCGGTCGATTTGGGAAATCAGTGTTTGGAAAAGATTAAGATCAAGTGAGAGAATGGGAGTGAGCAAGCTCAATTGAGTTCTGTCAGGACTGCTGCAGATTTCTTTGTGGGCAGAAAAAGGCACCAATGCAGGCAGAAGCCCAGTACCAAAGGGCAGCCTGCAGTGCCAGGAGAAACAGAATGAGCGAGTGAGTGAGGGGGAGTGAGCAAGCTCAACAGAGCTCTGTTGGTACTGCGGCAGATTTCTTTGTGGGCAGAAAAAGGTGTCAATGCAGGCAGTGGCTAGTAGAAAAGGGCAGCCTGCAGTGGCTGGAGAAACAGAACGAGTGAGTGAGAGAGGGGGAGTGAGCGAACTCAGTGGAGCTCTGCTGGAACTTTAGAGTTGCCCACCCTCCTGCTCAGTGTCCACTGTGGCCCTATATTACAGCAGGGTCTCTGGAGTGGAGACAAAGCAATGATTGGATACTTTTAGGAATGCTGTAATAATACAGATTTAATTGTTCTGTTTATTTCTCCAACTGAGCTAAGTACTGAGCTATACTGTTATGATTGCTGAAATAATGCATATTTATTTGTTCTTTTTATTTCTCTAACTGAGTTGGGTAATTCTCGGAGTGCAATAGAATTTCTAGCTGGGCAAAGTGAAACTATATGAGAGATGAGAACAAAAAGTATGGTAGCTGAGGGGTGAAAACCAGACAAGGAGGCTTTAGGATTGCTACAGTAATACAGTATCTAATGGATGAGATTTGAGACTGAATTAACCCGGTCGGCAAGGGGGGCAGTAGTGGGACTAGTGTGGGGGGGAACATAAATTTGAGTAAACAGGTGCCTGACAGTTGCAGTAGGGTACAGAACCTGGGAGTAAGAGCCCGTAACATAAGATGGGGGCCAAAATGGGGCAGGTAGGCATCTTTGGAAGGGTGGTGGGCTGTACAGGGTGTGGGTCTGCCATGATCCTAGACTGGGCTTGGAGGAGGGGGGGGTGTATGGTCTGTAGATGACTAGCTAGTTTGAGGGAGGAACTGTGGAGGTTAGGGAGCAGTCTAAGTGGCAGGGCAGATGAGTATGGTAGGCATCCTGGGGCTGGAATAGGGTATGGCAGAGGGGGATGGAGGAAGAACAACTAGGGAGTGAAACTGATCCCAGTATCAGAGGAACTATCAGAAAAGACAGGAGAAGGGAAGCGGTGCCCAAGGCGAGGGGGAGCTTCTTGATGGATGAGGAAGATACCACAAGGAGTACCAGGAGAGAGAGCAGATGGCTGTAGGTAGAGTGGGACCAGGGGTGGCACAGAGGGGAAAAAGTAGGAGGGGGAAACCAATAGGGGGAAGAGATGTAGGAGGGGTATCGACTAGGAATAGATTTGAATCTCTGCTATGGGAGAGCGAGGGGAAGCATTAACATACTGAAGAGGGGAGGACAAGCGGGGCATGAGAGGGATAGCAACAGGTAAGGGAAGAGATAGCAAGGACGAAAGGGTAGAAGGGAGCTAGTATGGAAGGAGGGGGTGGTGACTGGAGGAGAGAAGACTACGGGAAGGGTGAAGGATGGAAGGGCATCACTATCGGGGTAGAAGGGAATGGGGGCTCTAAATCAACAACAGTGGGTATAGAAGAGGGGTTGGAAATCAGCAGGGGAGGAGGAGAGGCCAACATTGGAAGCCCAGTAGGAAGGAGTCAGTCTGGGAAGAGGTTCAAGGGGAATGGAAGGAATAAGGCATAGTAAAGGGGTGAGGCAGAAGTAAGGGGTACAGATACAGAAGTCACAGAGGGTGCAGCTGGTGGGGGTAAGTGGCAGGGAAGAACGAATACTGGGGTGGTGGAAGGAGTATTAGAAAGGGAAAGGGGATGAGGGACGGGGTACTCATCTTGGGGATTCTATACTGAAATGGGTGAGACGGGGCGGAAAGTGGGAAGGCACAGCTGTATTTGGGTTGAAGCTGTCCCCAGGTTGACTGCAGGAGGGTCAGGGCAGGCACTGCTCAAGTGTGCAGTGAGAAGGAGGAAGAAACCTAATTTACTCTTGCATGTGCATACAAACAACTTCACGGGGGACACTGTGGAAGTAGTGAGGGGGAGGGTTGAGTAGTTAGGTAGGCTGTGTGAGGGAGTGGAGAAGTCAGTGGCATTCTTGGAGGTACTGCTGCTACCATGTGCAAGCATGTGGAAAAAGGGTAGGCTTGAGGAGTTCAACAAGTGGCTGAGGGATTGGTGCCACACTTATTAAAGGCAGCATTACTGCTGGCCCACTGGCACTGAGGGTTGAGACGCTGGATGCCACACCTCGCGCCATGCTGCTGACCTGGGTTCGGACACGAGTCTGGCTGCCAGGGGTCAGTAGGGGAGGATAGGATTGAGTATCCAGAGGACTCCTCTCCTATCCTGGGTGGGATCCAGGGACCCACCTCTCTATAGCGGCCCCTGGTGATGACCAGGGGCACTACTAGAGCAGTGTAGTAAAGGAAGCGGAGTGTGGTAGACATTGGCACGCTGTGCCTAAGTGTCATTGCACGCCTGCACACTGCAATGGGGAGAAAAGTGGAAAATGGGCTACAGTCGGGCAGCATGAGCTTTTGACCCCCACTTACAGTTCTTAGGCATGGTACTTTCACTTCCAAATATCTAAACAGCACATCTAAGCAAGCAACATTCAGCATTGACAAATGCTTGTCTTTAGTGTCAAAGTATTGTATCATTTTCATTTAAAATGTTCACCGATCCTGGCTGTTTTTGAAGTTCCCTTTTAACACATTGACAGTAAAATCACTGGTGGAGTGATCTGGTCTCGAAAAATTTTCTCCTACTGGCGTATTTTCATTTTTTTATGGGTTACTGAATATGTGGTGATTCATTCTTGTTTTGAGTTCCTGTCCAATTTCACCAATATAACAGCCTTTCTCACATTTTCTGCATTGTATCATGTATACTATGTTGCTAGAAGAACAGGTATATGAGTTTTGGATTGTCAGTGTTTTTCCATTGTGACTGTCACATGTCTCAGGAGAGATATGTGTACATAGTTTGCAGCGAGGTGCTTTGCGTGGTTTTGTACCTTTGTCCCCTGGTTGGAGCTCAGAAAGAAGTTTGCTTCACACCAGTTTCTGCTTCAGGTTTGGTGGCTGGTGGAAGGCAAGCACTGGTGGAGTGAGAAATATATTTTTTAGAGTTTCATCTTCAGACAGTAGTTGCTGTAGATCTTTAATTATTTTCCTAGTTTTTCCAGTTCTGGGTTGTAGGTTACTACCAGAGGTGTGTGATCAGATATTCTTTGTGGCTTGTACCATAGTAGTTCTTCCCTAGGCCTACGGACTGCAGAATGGATATTCATGTCAATGGAGCTGGTTTTATATCCCTTCTGTCTGAAAGCTTCTTTTAGTGTAATAAGGTGTCTGTCCCTGCCATCTTGATTAGAGAAAATGCGATGATACTGGATGGCCTGGCTGCATGTAATGGATGTTTTGGCAAAGAGAGGGATGGTAGTTTGAGCTGTGCAGGTAACTGCATCTGTCTGCAGGTTTTCTGTACATGGATGTTTGCAGTGTTCCATTTTTATGTCGCTTGCACGCATGTGCAAGAAACATAGTGCCATCATTGGAGATTTCGGAGGTGTGTCACCTCCTCCTCCAATTCAGGCAGTGTGCTGGCAGGCACGGCTCCTGTAAGCTAATGCATTTTGGAGCTGTCTATGACACGCTCCAAAATGCAGTGGCATACAGTTGAAAGGGGAAGCTACGCTTGAGTGAGCAGCGATAAGAAGCTGCTCACACACAGCTCCCCCCCACCCGCAGGTGTGCGCACCTCCGCACGCACTGCATAGCTGACGGCGTGCCCAATCCCCGTCGGCTGAGCTGCATCGCTCACCTCCCCCTGTGGTGGTGCCACGCTGGGAGCCCACACCAGCGTGGCAATCAGTCCTTTGCCGAGGGGTGCCCAATCCCCGTCGGCTGAACATGCCCAACATCCTTGTGCCACACTGGGAGCTCCACCAGCGTGGCAAATGGTCCCACGACGTTTTTTTTTTTACCTGTAAGACAAAAAATCGTCCCGCGGTGTGCCCCTGACCCCTCCAACAACCCGCACCCACCCACCGCGCACTCCAGTTTCTCCACACCCCCTCACCCCATACTTACTCGACTTGGTGCGACGATCTTCGTGGACCGGGAACACGCCTGCACTCTTCAAAGCCAACCGCAAACTGAGGAAATGCTGGTAAGCTGTATAATGGGCTAGATAGGGGGGTCTCAACTTTATTGCATATCTCAGCCATTTTTGGGAATTTTTGCACCAGATTTTCAACATGGGGTTTTTGGGACCCCTTCTCATGAATGATGTCACTGTCATGGCGTTATTCGGGCCCGAAGAGTGATTTTGCACAGTGACTGCGAAATCACCCTTTGGGCCCAAATACCACGATGACAGTGACATCATTCATGAGAAGGGGGCCCAAAACCCCATGTTGAAAATTTGGTGCCAAAATTCCAAAAAATGACTGTTTTACGAGCATGCGTTGCGCAGTTCCTACGCAGGCTCGTAAGTTTGTGAAATTTCAATATTTTCACTCCAGATTTTCAACATTGCCATTTTACCACACCTTCTTATGAGTAGTATAGCTGTCATTTTTCACATCTCACCCAAAATGTGTTTCCACCCACGTAGCGCAGAATGACGCATTCGGTGTGCGAAATCAATGTACGGGACAAATTAAGAAAATCACAGTGACACTGTTCATGAGCAGAGGTCTTAAAATGGCTATGTTGAAAATTTGGTGAAAAATTCCTAAAAATGACTGTTTCTGAGCGTCGTTGTACGGTTCCTCATGGCTACGTAGGTTCGCAATTTCAATATTTCCACCCAGATTTTCAACATTGCCATTTTCCACACCTTTATGAGCAGTACAGCTGTCATTTTTCATATCTCACCCAAAACGTGTTTCCGCCCATGTAGCGCACAATGGCGCAGTCGTTGTGCGAACTCAGTGTATGGGACACATTAAGAAAATCACAGTGTCACTGTTCATGAGCAGAGATCTTAAAATGGCAATGTTGAAAATTTGGTGAAAGAATTCCTAAAAATGACTGTTGTATGAGTGTGCGTTGCACAGTTCCCACGCACGCTCGTAGGTTTGCGAATTTTCAATATTTCCACTCCAGATTTTCAACATTGCCATTTTACCACACCTCTTTATGAGCAGTACAGCTATCATTTTTCACATCCTGCCCAAAACCTGTTTCCGACCATGTAGCACACAATGGTGCAGTCGGTGTGCAAACTCAATGTATGGGACACATTAACAAAATCACAGTGACACTGTTCATGACCAGAGGTCTTAAAATGGCTATGTTGAAAATTTGGTGAAAAAATCCTAAAATGACTGTTTACGAATGTAGTGCTTGCAGTTCCTCACGCACTGATAGTTCGCAAATTTTCAATATTTACACTCCAATGACTTCCAAATACCTAAACAGCACATAGAAGCAAGCAACATTCAGCATTGACAAATGCTTGTTTAGTGTGACTCTGGTATCCAGGAGTGCACACACTTAACATAGTAACACACAGTAACTTAACACAGTCATTTATTTGGAATTTAATGGAAGGATGGAAGTTATTGAAGCTGTCAAAATGTTTTCCTCTCCTGTTGTCCATATGATAAAGTCATCATCAATATATCAATAGTATTTTAATGGCTACCACATTTCTTCTTTTTTAACCTACCACTCAGAAATACTGTAACTCAGATCAGACCCTAACCATGTCAGTGAGTCCTCCATACTCTCTCAGCTGATCAAGTGAAAACCCATGCTTGACAGTATTGAGAACTAGTGCTGACCTGCTGGCACAGTGGTAGTACTACTGCTCATGACACCAACAACCCATATTTTGGAAGGGAACTGGGTCATCTGGAAACAGACAGGAGAGGAGGATTGCATCTCTCTGAGGATACCTTCCACCTCTAAGAAAAGAGTCACTATTTTTGCTGTAATAATGTTACCTGGGTGATTGCAGGTGGCAGTGCAGCTGAGGGCATGATGGAGAGGGAAAATGAAGGACAGAATCTGCTATGCAGCATGCTATACATGCATGCATACCCTAGGATCCCCCCACATTTCTGTGTCTTCTGGGGTTGGAAGAAAAACTAGTGAAACACTGCCCACTTAGGTAGCCCATGACATGGGAGTCTGTGATTAGTGTTTGCAATAATGGCGACTCAATCCCAGCACATATCATGGGGGCTACCAACGAGGTAGCATGACTGGATGGGGTGAGTCGGTGCATATCATGACAGGATGTCATTACATGTATGCATGTGGGAGTGGGGTGGGAGCGGGCATGCTCAGCAAGGGGCAGGAGGGGTTTTCTGGGGTGGTGCCATGATGGTCTGCCATGCTGGACCCAAGGCATGGTGGGTGGGTTTGTGGCTTGGGTGGGCAGGGTGCTGGATTCCGGTCCAGGAGCAGGTGCATTTTTCTTGTGCCCAGATGAACATTTAATTTATGTTTTGGACACCCCCAATATACAGCCCCCTGGAGTTGCTAATCCTTAGGTAGGGTGTGCATAAAATATTAAAATCCAAGTACCCCATTTTCAAGTGTTTTGAAAACAAGGGTACATTTTTCAGTGCTTTGGGGCTTATTAGAATCAGCACCATAACAACCAAACACAGTTGCTTTCATTTCCTCCTAAATTTAAACTTTAGCCTAATTCCTTGGATTAGTAGCCACTGAATATGTTTTTTGAATATCTTTACAACTAGATGCCAAATGTAATAACAAGGCAAAAGTGATAGTAAAGACAAGAAAGAAGATTGCCAGGTTGGCCACCCTGACAAGAAAATATTGAATAGATGTGAAAATAGAAGAGGAGATATAATAGAGTGAAAATAAAATTATGGGGGGGGGGGGGTTTCTATTGTATCTGAGTGTCAGCTTTACCCTTTGAAATTGGGTCTCCTGTTACAGTCGGTAAGCTGTATAATGGCATAAATGTTTTTTTGTTTTTTTTTACTTTGGTGCATGTCTCAGCCATTTTTCAGAATTTTGGCACCAAATTTTCAACATGGAGTTCTTGAGACGCCACCTCATGAATTCAGCTACTGTCATCTAGTTATTCAGTCCCAAAAGGTGATTTTGCAGTCACTGTGAGAAATCACCTTTCAGGACTGATTAATGAAACAACAGTGTCACTGGTCATGAGGTGGTCTCTCAAAAAACAAATTTGTTGAAATAATTCCAAAAAATGACAGTGTTGCACAGTTTGTAGGCATGCTTGTAACTTCTGAATTTGTAATATTTTCACTCCACATTTTCAACATTGGCATTTTTCCACACCTTCTGGTCAAAATATGTTTTCACACTTCTGGTGCAGAATAGCATGGTCGCCATGGGAAATCAGTGTTTGGGACAGATTAAGAAAATTACAATGACACTGTTCATGAGCAGAGGTCCTAAAATGCCTATGTTGAAAAGTTGGTGACAAACGTCCATAAATCACTGTTATAAGCATGTGTTGTGTAGTTTCCATGCATCCTTGTAACTCTGCAAATGTATATTTTCACTCCAGATTTTCAACATTGGCATCTTTTTCACACCTCCTTATGAACAGTAACGCTGTCATTTTTTATATCCTGCCCGAAATATGCATTTGCACATCTGGCATGGTCACTGTGGGAAATCAATGTTCCAGACAGATTAAGAAAATCATAGTGACAGTGTTCATGAGCAGAGGTCACAAAATGCCAATGTTGAAAATTTGGTGAAATAATTCCACTAAATGACTGTGGTACAAGCATATGTTGCACAGTTTCCATTTTCACTCAGAACTTTAAGCATTTTTATTATTTTCATAACAGATTTTCAACATTGCCATCTTTTCACACCTCCCTATGAATGTTAGAGCTGTCATTCTTCACATCCTGTCCGATCTGTTTATTCGCACGTCTGGTGCAGAATGGCACAATCGCTGTGGGAACTAAAAGTTCAGGACACATTAACAAAATCACAGTGCCACTGTTCATGAGAAGAGGTCACAAAAAGGCCATGTTGAAAATATTTAGTGCAAATACCAACAAACGCCCTGGGTGTTAGGGTTTCTAACCATAACATCCCACTCTGTACAGACTGACAGGCATCGGGGTGTGCCTTTGGATCTCTGGCTGTAATGCTCATGCCATTCTACCTCCATCCCCACCCTGAAGTCAGTGAAAGGCATCAAGGTGTGTCTTGGACTCTTCAGCCCCAGACTTCACCCCATTCTCCTATACTGCACCCAATTCAGCATATGTTCTTATGAAATAGGGTGACTGTGAAGCTAAAAACCCCAAGGCACACCTCAACACTTGTTAGTGTCTTCAAGGATATGGTGAGGTGAAATGCCATGAGCATTATGGGCAGTGACCCAGATGCACATCTCAATGCCTGTCCATCTCTGCAGGGTGGAGGTGGGGTTGGCTTGAGTTCAATACTTCACTGCTACTCCTATTCTGCATCTGTCTAACTCCTGTACATCCAATTCTAATATCAGCAAGCAAACATTTGGCAATGACAAATGCTTGTATTCTTTCTGGTGGTAGTCTGGTTTGGTAAAGTCAGGACTGGGTGGAGGTCCACCAGAGGCACAAGTGCTGTCTTTTTCAGAGGTGGATGACCTGGCTGGAAGTGTATTTATTTTAATGTAGTTTTTAAATAACCAGAAAAAAATCACAATTACAGCAATACTCATTCACTATCATCATGAAAATCAGATACAGTTTTCAGAAGTAGTTCACTTTTTGTATGAATGTATTTTGGAATTTGGAAATGGCACAGGCAGTTTCAAAGATTTCATGCTGGGGACCTCTTAATAGCCGCAAGTAATGTGTATAGTGTACTTCTGTTACTTGAATTTAATTTGGTCACCTACAGATTCTGGTGAGCTGAAATGCAGATGTGGGAGGAAGGTTGGTTGATATGGAAATGTTTCTAAAAGCAGAAGTGGATTCCAGGTTTATTTTAAATTATATTACAGGTATCTGTTCTCAACCAATCACAGAACAGAATACCTGTCAGTTATTCCCTCATAATCTGCAAACCATCTTCCCATATTCGTTAATTCACTGAAACCCCACCCACAGTCGTTTAATGAAACAGTAATCCCACCCACAGTTATTTAATCAAACAGTAACCCCACCCACAGTCATTTAATCAACCATCACCATGCCCCAATATAACAAAAACATTTTCAGTCCACCGTCAGAAACCTCAGAGCACCGCATTCACACACTCCACCAGCGCGCAGCCAACGGAAAACTCTGAACAAGTTACAAATTTTTAATACAAGTAAAGCACTGTATTTCATACACTAGGCACCACATAATAGCACAACTGTTCTCCTCCCCTAAAACAAATGCTGCAAACTTCTATATTTTCTCTCCAACCACCGCAAAGCACACCAACCCTCGCTTACTGCAACAGTGCGGAGCTGAGCAAAACTCATTCCTAAAGGAGTTACACATATTTAAAAAAAATTCCAATAAACCATCATTCTTCATACACATGACTCCACAAAATACCATAAATGTACTCACAACCTGAAATGAGTGCTGTAAGATTATTTATTTTTCTGTCCAAAAACTGAAGTGCAATTCCAAACATGCGCATTAACACCTATCCTAATGTGCATGCCTGGAATCCCGCTTCACTTTTTCAACAGAAAAATACATAACTTTGCAGAACTAGTTTCAGGCTCTCAGTACATTTATCCTATTCTCTACTGCCATATCTACTCATATAATAGTAATAACATTCAGTTGCTTGGAGTATACTCGCAATAACCTGCTTCTGTGGATGATTATATGCCTTGACTTCGCTTCAGTGTTTAATCATCCACAGAAGCAGGTTATTGCGAGTATACTCCAAGCAACTGAATATTATCACTTAAATAACCGCTAAGGAATATTGTCATATGAGAGCATTCTGTAAAATGCAGTACATAAGAAGCCCGAAAGGAAAATGGCAAAGAAAGAACTTCACTGAATCACTAATACACATAATTTTCAGTGACTGTTTGGACAATTCAGTTGGCCCTTTGGCAGTTCTCTGACAAAGATGCCTAAAGGTCAGTTATCATTAAGAAATGGAGGTATTCATTGCTGTTATATTTTTAAAACAAAAACAGTACTTTAATAAGTGCTTTTAATTCAGACTATTATCCAGTTTGCAAATTCAGAAATGGTTGTCTACTGGGGATTATAGCCTACTAGGAGCAGTGACAGCCTCAGATACAATACTGTACTGTATGTATATCCTTCACAACCATGACAGCAAGTAATACATAACTCTTTGTATGAAAAAAAGCTTTCACTGGAGCATTGACATTTTGGGTTGTTTAGTTAAGTGCCTTGCTCAGAGTAGTTTCTAGTAGAACTAAAAACTCCTAACCCATTTGCATGAAGACTGCATGCTTGAAACTGATTATTTATTTATGTAGCTTTTGTTTACCGGGTAAGTACACTAGACATGTATTATGCCTATTTTCAGGAACGACCCAGGAGAATACAACATGAGGAACAACAGTCAAGGAGACATGGCAAAGAGAGTACAGTTTTTGTCTCAGTAAACAAACATGTGGGAAATACATCATTTGACGCTAGGGGAAACATATAGTAGTAAGCACATTTCAGATTATACACTCTAGACTAGCTAGTTCAACTGACAGATATATACAGGTCATCATACATAGGAGTGGAGCATAGCTCAAGGACTGGATTGGTCATAATATAACTTATAACATTGTCATATCCCCCTAGGCTAGTTGGATCGCGGACAGGTATATACAGTTCATCACACTTTTCTAAATATGCACATGTTAGACAGAAACAGAAACACTTGGTAGTACAAGTCTCTACCAAGTGACCAAGGTGCAATATGTCATGGTTAGCCTGTGACCGTGGAGCAATAATGGGTGTAAAAATGCCCAAGGCTTTTTAGGCAGGAGCAGTCAGAAGTCATTGATACAGTGGGGAAAATATCTCCAGAAATTCAATGGAGACATCCTGTGGAGGTTCAGACAAAACAATTTGACACTTTACTCTAGGGAGGTTTGGGGCAATCACACTCTGATGCTAGTTTTAGGAAACCCCACGCACTTAAGGAAAAGTCCCGATCCCCCATGAGGGTCCGGGTAGGAGGGACTTTGAGCATCCCTGATGTGGGAGACCTAAGTTGGTAGGGGGTGGGATTCATTTTAGGCAGAAGCCGGGCCAGCCCCTGGGGGATGCTAGTTCTGATCACTTTCCCAGAGAGGCATCACAAACCAAAATCAAGGTATCTAGCTGGTGAGAGCCAGCAGAGTTTCTCATATAGCTCACAACGGTGGGTGAGTCAGGGGGCAGCCAAGGCAAAATGACAAATGTTATTGTAAGCAGTGTACCACCGGGTGAGGTGTATCTTTGGAGAGCGAGCAAATAGGTGCAGCCCATAGCTGAGGGAGAGAAGGAGCACACCCTTCGCTAGGGCAAGCCTGTCTGCCGGTGTAAGGTTATACTTGGCCCTATAGGCCAGACCCAGTTTGCAGTTTGCCACCCTGCAGATGTAAAGGATATGATTACCCATGTCAAGTTGGGGGTCAAGTGTTACCCCCAGATATTTGATGGAGCTCACTATGGGTAGTGAGAATCCATCTGCGCTGGTGACATGTAAGCAGGCCGATGAGGCTTTGATTTTAGCCATTGAGCCAAAGAGCATAGCCTGTGTCTTTTTTTCAGGTTCAGGACCAGCTTGTGACTAGTAACCCATGACAATACCCTGTTAAAGTCATCGGTCAGGTTCTGGTTTAGGGTAGTGGCATTCTGGGAGTGAGCCAGGATTACCAGATCATCTGCATACATGGTGGCGCTACAGCTGGTAGTAACCATGGGTAGTTGATTGATGAAGAGGGAGAAGAGCAGGGGACCCAGTACCGAGCCTTGAGGCACTCTGGAGGTCACTGGTAGGGGCTTGGAGAGGACTTTATTGAAGCGGGTACGCTGCTTTCTGCCATGTAGATAACCCATTAGCCATTTCATGGCTTGGGGGGAGAGGCCAAGTGACCACAACTGTGCACCAAGCAGTTTGTGGTCAACAAGGTCAAAGGCTTTGGACAGGTCGATAAATATTACACCAGAGAGTTTGCCCTGGTCCATGGCTGTCCGGATACTTAATGTAACCAAGATTAAGGCTGTGGTGGTGCTGTGTCCCTTTACGAAAGCCATTCTGGGCTGGGACAGAAGTTCATGAAAGTGGATATATTCTGAAAGCTGCTCAGCCACCAGCTTTTCAAGGATCTTGCTAAGGGTTGGGAGAATGGCAATCGGTTCATAATGTCAGGCAGTTTGGGATTTCCTTGCTTCAGTACAGGGACAATCCTCGCCTCTTTCCAGATGTCTGTGATGGTCCCCAGACCAAGGGATAGGTTGAAGATAAAGGCTACTGGTGAGGCAATGTGTGCAGCACCAAGCTTAAGGAGTTTAGGCTCCAGGTTGTCTAGGCCAGGACTGGAGTACTAGAAGAGGCCAGCTAGGTGTTTCTGCAAGTCCTGAACTGATACAGCCCTGAGGTGGAACATTTGACAAAGGAGGGTGACTCTCCAGCAGAGTGGAGGGAAGGGGGTGGGACAGAGCCTCATCAGGTGAGAAGAGGGTTGTGAAGGCAGAGAGGTCAGAGGAGTGATTATTTAGGGAGTTGGCAATAGTATGAGGATTATTGCAGGAGACTCCATTTATGACCATGTCCGTAACCCCCGGATGGGAGGATCCACTGACAAGGGATTTAACATCACTCTAGAACCTCCTGGGATTACTGTCAGAGCTTAGTAGGGCGGACTTGCAAAACTCACTCTTTGCTGCCCTGATGGCCTTTTTGCACTTGTTCCTGAGGTGTCTGTATCTTTGAATAATTATGGGATCACTGGTACCTTTGGAACGAGCCCAACACTTATCTCTCTCACACATCTGGGCTAGGAGATTCTCATTTAACCAGAGGGTAGTGGACCCCCTCACCCTATGGGTGACCTTGGGAGCATGCTTGTCTTGCAAGGCCCCAAAGGTGGAGAGGAAGTAAGAGGTTGCTGCCAAAGGGTCAGTAGCACCATACACTCCAGACCAGTCAGTAACTCATAGGTCTTCCAGGAACTCCTCAGTGCCGAATCTAGCAAAAAAACCAAAACCTGACAGTGGCATCAATCTATATCTCCCCCCCTTCCAAGTTGACCAACCAAGGCTATCCCCCATACTAGACTTCATACACTCATTTAATCAAAATGCAGAAACAGTCCTGCTTGCTGACTTCAATGTAAACTGGTCCCCCCCCAGTGCAAACAAATATAAGGACGCACTGACTGCTGCTAACTTCTCACAAATGGTCAAATCACCCAAAAAGGTGAACTACTGAACAGGTACCACCACCCTTCTGGACTGGGTTCTCATGAACCACCCAGATCACATCATAAAAACAGTAGTTCTCTCCGACAGTTTAAGCGGCCACTCCCCAATCCTTTGCTCCTGGTTGAACAAATACACTAAGCCTCATCCCAAAACTATTAACAGCAGGAGACTTAGAACTGGTCATCTTGGATCTCTAAAAACCCTTGATTGGTATCTGATAGACACAGCCTCCAACATTGACACTGCTCTTGAATGTTTTATCCAGAGCTTTAACAGCACCTGTGATGTCCATGTCCCATTCAAAAAATTGCAAGATTAAAGGCGTCAACAACCCTTGAATTAACTCTGATCTTCTGGAACAATTTAAGTCCTGAGATCATCTTTGGCATCTGGCCAACTTGACTGGCACTCAGGCTGACACCCAAGCATACAAAGCAGCAAGAAATGCCTGTACTACAGCAATTCAGAATGAAAAGGCAAGATACTACAGAAGCACACTCGCCAACTCATGGAAAGATGGGAAGAAGTTTTGGGAGAATCTTTCTGAAGTTACAAGGCATACCCCCAAAGTATCACCCTCTGTGCTCAAAGTAAATGGCAGCCTCACTCTAGACCAGGTCACCATGGCTGTGTTTTTAATGCAGCATTCACCTATCTTAGTCATGTGCTTCCTCCAACCTTCTTTGACCTCCACTGGACTCTCCAGGCTTGGTCAGAGCTAGAATAACACAGGGCCATCCACCTTTCTACTTTAAACCTATCTTGGAGGCCCTAGCCAAAAAACAACTGCTCAAAGTGCTAGGGAGGTCCAGATTCAGTGGCAACTCCCTATATCTGAAACTCCTTGCCCTCACCACTGACTAAGTCCTGACACTGCTCACCAAAATCCTCAACTGATCCCTAATGCTTTCTCAGTTCCCCCAAATATGGAAATCTGCTGTTGTGATGCCAATTCACAAAAGTGGGGATTAGACCCTATCCTTTAACTACAGACCCATCTCCATTCTTCCCCCTATCTCAAAAAAGCACTGGAGAGAATAGTTGCCAATCAACTTGCAGAATACCTTGCTAATCACAACCTGCAATTTCAGGAGCAGCATGGTTTTAAAAAATGACATAGTACCTGCACAGCATTCCTTGTATTCACCACTTGCATCCATATTGCTCTGGATCAGGGACATCTTGTTGGTGCCATCTTCATCGATTTGACAAAGGCGGTCTACACTGTCAACCACTCCCTGCTATTTGAACAATTATCTTGCCTTGGCCTTTCAGATGACACCGCACGTTGGTTCCAAAGCTACCTTAGTGAACGAACCCAACAGGTCAGAGTTGGTGAGTCCCTCTCACCCTCCCATCCTATTCACTCTGGAGTTTCCCAAGGGTCCATCTTGGGTCCCTTGCATTTCAATATTTTTCTGAACAATCTCTCTGTGTCATGCCCTAATAGACTCCAATGCAGTTATTTCACCTCCCATCCTGACCCCTCCCTCCCTCCTACAATTGCAACTGCAAACAAGCTTTACCCAAGTGAAGACATGATTTATATCTCAAAAATTCATACTAAATCATAAAAAAAACTAAAACAATAATGTTTCATGGCATCCATAACAAACATAAAAACAAATGTCTATCTCTCACATACAGTGAAGGAATGTTGCTCGAACATGTTCAACTGTTTAGATACCTGGTGGGTTTACCTTGACAACATCTTGTCTTACTCTGAACACATTGAGAACCTTGCCAAGATTCTGAACACCCGCATAGGACTTCTCTTTAGACATAGGAGCTGCCTCACCAATGAAGCCCTAAGCATTGCCATTCAAGCTCTGTTATATCAATAATCGACTATGGGCTTGTGATCAATGGCTCTGTCACAGACACCCCACTTTGATGTAAAGCCATTACCCTTAACAAGGCATGTCATCTACTGACCTCTTCTCCATGCCTCTAATATACCTGCGACATCTACAAGCAAGCAAACTGGTTCCAACTTCCCAGCAGACTAAAGTACCAGACCTGTTTGCTAGCAAAAAAGTTTACCTTAAATCTCCTACCCTCAAGGGTTCAGTCCTTACTGGCCCTCCGCTGTGGCCCCCAACTAACCAGGAGCTCAGAATATCTTACTTTTTCTGTTCCATGCTACTGCACTACCCAAGGATGACGTGGCTTTCCATACAGAACCTCATCCTGGTACAACTCGCATCCACCTGCTGTTACCAATGACGCTACCCTGGACACTTTCAAGTGCAACCCACTAGTATCTACATTCTCGCCTCACAGCTTCCTCTACATATATCTACCATCTCTCCTAGCAGTATTTAATTTATTCTAGTGAACCATATTACTGTTTTTTATAGTACATGTGTTCTTGAATAATATACACAAATTACTGTAACTTAACATACATACTGTGAATCATTGTACATATTACAGTAATTTCGTATGAAAGCTTTAATGTACCTGACTAAGCCTATGGCTGCTTAAAACTACTGTACTTGTTATTGTCCTCACTATGTTCTGTATTGTTTCCTCAACATGGAACCTTTGTAAAAGAGCCTTGGCTCAAAGGTTTCTTCTGAAATAATAAATAAATAAATAAATAAATAAATAAATAAATAATCATCACAAATTTCAGTTCTGCCTGTGATATACATGCCTCTTTCAAAAAATCGTAAGGTCAAGGGTTCTATTAACCCCTGGATCACCTCCGATCTCCTACATAAACTGAGAACCCGTGACCACCTGTGATATAGGGCTAGGGTCACAGGCATACAAGCGGACATACAGGCATACAAATCGCCAGGAATGCCTGCACCAGGGCCATCCATCAAGATAAAGCACAATACTATAGGAACATCCTCACTGACACCTGGAGGGATGGTAAGAACTTCTGTAGCAACCTCAAGGAAATCATGGGGAAAGAATCCAAAGTTGCCCCCTCCATGCTGAATCTAGAAGGCACCTTAACCCTGAACATGACTGAAATTGCCAACGCATTCAGCTCAGCTTTTACCGATCTCAGCCATGTCCTGCCATCAAACTTCTTCATCCAACCACCCCCGGGAGCCTCTCCAAAGGGTACTATTGGCCCAGATTCAGTACATGCACCTTTCTATTTCAAGGCAGTGACACAAAATGAAGCCAAGAAATACCTAACTAAGGTACTTGGGAAAACCAGATACAGTGGAGACACATTGGACCTGAAGATCATTCATCTTATGCTTGACGTAGTCCTAACTCCCCTTACAAAGATCATCAACAAGTCCCTTATGCTATCCCAGTTTCCCAGCAACTGGAAACTAGCACTGCCAACCCCTGTACACAAGAGTGGTGACTGAGCCCTTCATGGAAACTACAGGCCCATCTCCATTCTTCCCCCTCTGTCTAAAGCACTCAAAAAAATCGTAGTGGACCAGCTGAAAGAGTACATGGAGAGTATAACCTCCAGTGTCCTCACCAGCATGGTTTTAGGAAAGAGCACAACACAGCCTCCACCCTACTTGAATCTATATGCTCCACTCTTATGTATGATGACCTGTATATATCTGTCAGTTGAACTAGCTAGTCTAGAGTGTATAATCTGAAATGTGCTTACTACTGTATGTTTCCCCTAGGGTAAAATGATATATTTCCCACATAATTGTTTACTGTGACAAAAAACTGTACACTCTTCGCCATGTCTCCTTGACTGTTGTTCCTCATGTTGTACTCTCCCGGGTTGTTCCTGAAAATAGGCATAATACTTGTCTAGTGTACTTACCTGGGAAACAAAAACTAAATAAATAAACATCCAGCAGGCCATGGACCAGGGTGAACTCATTGGTGCTACCTTCATCGATCTCTCCAAGGCATTTGACACAGTCAATCACCCCCTATTATTGGAAGGCTTAACAGACCTGGGTCTTTCTTCTAACACCACTGAATGGTTTCACAGCTATCTCTCTGACAAAACACAGCAAGTGAGAATTGAAGATGTCCAGTCTACCAAGGTGCTGGTCCTATCTGGTGTACCTCAAGGGTCAATCATGGGACCATTGCTTTTCAGCATTTTTATCAACAAGCTCCCTGATTACTGCCCTGTACAAGTTCTGCTATACGCAGACGACACAGTAATCTACACAAAGAACCCTAACTGCACACAGTTAATAGGGCAACTACAGGATAATTTAATGAAAGTAGAAGACTGGTTTCTTGAAAGGAAACTTGTGCTTAACTACAAAAAAAACAAAAAAACAATGCTTTTCCACTCCACCCACAGGAAGCATTGGTCTGTTCCTCTGACAATCAGGAACTGCTCAGGCACTGCTCTTGAACAGACCCATTCCATCAAGTACCTAGCCTTCACCCTGGATCCCACCCTGTCTTTCAATAACCACACTGGCCTTGTTGCCAAATCAGTGAATACTCGGATTGGTCTCCTCTACAGGCATAAACACTGCCTCACTGAGCAAGCCCTCAGAATAGCCATCCAAAGCTCCACAGTTTTGTTAATTGACTATGGGCTGGTGATCAATGGTGCAGCTACTGTCACTGCATTAAGTAGATGATCCATGGCCTTATATAAGGCCTGCAGAGTCCTTGTAGGGGCTACACCTTGGACGTATACCTGTGACCTCTATGGACAGGCAGATTGGCTGCTGCTGGATGGCCGTATCTTCTACCATACCAGTCTCATAATAAAGAAAGCCTCTATTGGACTACTGCCCCGTAGAGTGCAGAATCTCCTTATCCCCTCGCATAAGCTACAGTACACCAGAAGCTCAGACAACTCCTCCTTTCAAGTCCCCAGGTGTTGTACTTGACATGGGTAGCAGTCATTTGCCTTCTGAGCCCAAAAATGTTTTAATTCCCTGCTTCGGGAAATTACTGACGCGGCTACTCTTGGCCCATTTAAATGCAAGCTCCAAGACTAGCTTGTTACCAGAGCCTCCTGTGATTGTTTCACCTAATCCTAGGTTCTTCCCATTTTGCTACCATCTCCCACTCCCCTGCCCTCACATACTGTGGCTTCCTAGCTACCTGTGCCTGTTTGCGTACCCCTAGGTTATTCCTATCCTTTTCCCCTGCTCCTCCCTGCTCTCCAGTCCTTCCCATTATGCTACCCTTCTCCCACCCCTTCACTAACCTCCTCCGCATCTCTATTTCATTTCTCACCTGCCACCCCTGCTCTCCTACTCACTCCACTTCTCTACTATCCCCCCAGGTCCCTCCCCTCCCATCCCCATTATAGTCCCCTCCTGTTCCCCACCCTCCTCTATTCTCCACTGATCCCTCCCTCACAGTCATCTCTATCGTCACTCACTTCTCCATCCCCTCCACTATCTCTTAACCCCATCTACCCTCTCTTGCTATCCTGTCCACCCTCCCAGCTCTATATCAACCCACTGGAAGTGTCCCCTCTCCTGTCCTCCACTACTGACACTGGTGTGAACCAGTGCATTTAGGCTGTGGTCCTCTGATACAGCATACTGCTTGACAATGCCTCTGGCTGCACCATTTTACAGTCTTGTGCAACTAACATGTAAAAAAATAAAAGTCTCACCCTTATGCTGTTGTATATGCAATTTTCATTTGTTATGACTGTATGATTTTGCTCCAAGGTGTTATTCCGAAATTAATAAATGAATAAAAATAAATAAATAAAATATCACCATGCCATCTTTCATTTTCACTGGGGCAGCCATTGTATCAAGTTAAGCAATGGATGGGCCAGACTTCAGATGGCGCTATTGGGGGTAATGGGTTGACAGCTGAGCTCTTACAATACTGTACTAAATATTTGTATATGGTGTAACTGTATTCTTAACATTATGATCATCATAATAAAAGTGCATTGGTTTAGAGAAAGTGCCCTTTGTACCCCAATAAGTGCCCTGCCAATCCTCAGCCCCCTTAGCTTTTACTATCTTCCGGCACCCATACCCACTGCATGCTGTCCACCCCACTCCTTCTGTTCCCTGTCCTGGCACCTGGAATGTCAGTAAACCCTCCTGCTCCTTCCCACTGTGTGCTGTCCACCCCACTCCCTCTGTTCCCCATCCCAGAACCTGGAGTACAAGTAAACCCTCCCACCCCTTTCCACTGCGTGCTGCCCTCCCAGCTCCCTCCATTCCCTGTCCCGGCACCTGGAGTGCAAATAAACTCTCTCACTCCCTCCCACTGCATACTGTCCATCCTGCTCCATCCATTTCCTGTCCTGGTGCCTGGAGTGTAAGTAAACCCTCCTGCTCCCTCCCACTGTGTGCTGTCTGCCCCACTCCCTCTGTTCCCCATCATGGCACCCGGAGTGTAAGTAAACCCTGCCACTCCCTCCCACTGCATGCTGTCTGCCCACTTTGTCTGTTCCCTGTCCCAGTACCTGGACTGCAAGTAAACCCTTCCACTCCCTCCCGCTGTATGCTGTTCACAGCACTCCTTCTGTTCCCCTGTGCATCAGCTTCACCCATGACATACAGTAAAGAAAAATCTGGCATGCATACAGTTCCACAATGAGACCTCAAGGTAAGGGTTAAAAGAGGTCTTTGGGTTTAATCCTGAGGAGGATGATAAGCTTGACAGACCACAGTGGTAAGTTAGCAAATGGGATGCATCATGTCTTCAAAATGTAGGTAAGATAACTTATTGTAAAATAAGTATTTTGTTACATATATAGTCTTTTTAATTTGTTTAGTTTTTAAAAACGCTCATACCCAATTCTGTGTGTATACTTAAAGCTGAAAAATATTGTGGGATATCACAAGTGCTTAGTTTATATTGTGACTAATAGTGAGTGGGTGAGTGAATGAAACATTTTTTTATGACCCCCGAGCAGCATGACTGTTTTGGAGTCCAAACTAAAACTATGGTCAAAAGTATTCTATTTTTAAAATTATGCCTTGGAGAAAAAAAATTCTGTTGGACAAAATAGCGCAGTACCTTGCTTTCTATGTTTATTTTATTGATAAAGAAAATAGTAATATGCTACAATAAAAATAGCCATTTTAAGAAATTGCTCCTCAAACCCAAGTGATTGCCAGTCATTTTTATGATTGCTTGCGTGAGCAGCATGCAAGAAACATATTGAGGTTAGTAGACCATTGCAAAGGTGTGGCCAATGCAGGGGATGCTTTAATGGGTGTGTCCCTCAGCCACCAATCAACAGGGAAGCTGCCAATGATGGCAGTTTCAGAGTGAGTGCTGGACTTGAAAGAAATCTGCCACTTCAATCAGAGACAGTTCTGTCATTGCAGCAGCAGATCTCTTCCGCCCCTTTCCTGGCAACCAGGCACATTCCATCCATGTGTATTACAGTGCACAGTAATTCACATGGCTGGAGTTATGAGCAACTCATTTGCACAGTGTGCCTTTTCCGGTGAAACATATTAATAAATAAATAAATGAGCCATGGCTTTGCATAATTGGCAGCTCCTGCTAACCACCACACCCTCCCCACAAAGCCAACACTGAGGTGCCCAATCCCTGTGTTGGCATCTATCCCCCTCCCTCCAATAATATGGCACACTGCAAGCCCACCCCAGTGTGCCAAACTAATTATATTTCCGACACTGGAATGCTCACTCCTGGTGTCGGATGGCTCCCCCCCCTCCCCAAGGGTGAACATATTTGTTGCTGGCAATAAGGTGCCCAATTCCCCCCAACCCCACTATTGTGGCTTACTGGGAGCCCACCCCAGTGTACTAAGGTAATTCTTAATCGTTCTCTGACAGCAAGATGCCCATTCTCGGTGTTGGATGTACCCCCATGCCCCCAATTTTTTCAGATATCCTCGGGTTGCCCAATCTCTGGGTCAGCACTGACCCCCTTCCATGAGTCTGGCACACTGGGAGCCCACCCCAGTGTCCAGAAATCTATTCTGTATACTATTTCACCTGTAAAAAAGGAAAATGCCTCCCAAGGTCTTTTTGTTTTTTTAAACCTAAGGAAAAAGAAAACTATCCCTCATTCTCTTTGCTGCACCTCCTCCATCCCTCCCCTCCCTCTGCACACTTTACCGCCCCGCACCCCCTCACCCACACTTACCTCCTGAGGTCCAGCGCTGCAATCTTCCGTGGATCTGGAACACGTCTGCACTCTTCGGAAGCTGACTGCAAACTGAAGAAAATCACAGTAAAGCCCTGTAATGGCAATCAATGGTGGGATTTCAACTCAGGTTGATATCTCAGCCATTTTTTGGAGTTTTGGTCCCAAATTTTCAACATGGGGTTCTTGGGACCCCACCTCATAAACACGGGCACTGTCATTTTGTTTCTGTCATGATACATCATTTTGCGGTTGTTGCATGGAAGACCCCACAGTCAGTTGAAAAACTAATTATGACTGACTTACCACACATTATGACTGATTTTTTCAACTACTTTGAAATTTATGACTTCAACTAACTGAAGAAAATCAATTCAAGTTTTTCAACTTTCACCATTGTGAAATTTTATTATGTAGTACTTTGTCATACCTTTTTAACGTCATAGCTGTTTTTATTAAAATTTCTGCTACAAAAGTTAATAAAATGCATGGAAAAGTCCCCCCCCCCTTGAAATCAATGGGGTGCACACACACACGGCCTTCGCCTTCTGACATCACAAAATGGGGCTGCATGTGCCTATGTGGGGGGCGTGTTGGTGGGTTACGATTGGGAAGCAGCTCCATTTTTAGCATCTGATACTTAGCAGCATTATAACTTCATAAATGGACAGGAACAAAAGGAATTCTTTATGCCCCTCAACTCTGGGGCAGGTGAGGCATTGCATATGTTGGAGGGCGCAGCAATTAGTCAGCAGCAGGTAAGAAGCTGGCTGCTCTTTAAAATGCAAATTCAAAGTGCAGTGAAACAAATCTACACACAGTAGGGACCCACTAAAGCACAACAACCAGTCAAAACAACAACAAAATATACTAAGCCCCTGAAAGTAATGAGTTGAAGCAGGGCAGTAGTACAGTATACGGTATGGAAAAATAAGCAGCAGTAATACTAGTTACTTAGAAAAATAACTGTGAGTCTAAAACACAGTATAGGTAGGGCCTCTTAAACACCCCACAGAAGCTAGAAGGTACCCCTTTGCAAACAGAGCTAACCATCAATATTAATTTACTAGTAGTCATAGAATCTGTGAGACTAAAACAGTTTAAGGGAGGACGACTAGAAATACCTCCTGTATGGTATACCAGAACTGGGATGTATCCATAGTTTAAATTTAAAGCTACAAAAACTCATGCATATTAAAAAAATCATTTTCCGACACAGTTTCTGAACTTGTTTTGGCTTTCAGCATATACACTAATTTTTTTATTTTTTTTATTTTATTCATCTTGCCACGAGGACTTTAATATTTAATCTATCTGATTCCTACAGTAGCAAACACAAAACAATTTGTCCATTGGACTTGACCGACCATGCTCCAAGCTCCGGCCTCTTATGTGTCCGGGAACTCACCAACCGACCAACCTGTGTCTGGCCTGCTCAACGACCTCGTGGGGAGTCTGACTTACTCAAAATGCCACCACAGTCAGAAAGAGCCCAGCCAGGCCACCAGCAGTAGATCAATGATGATTGATTGCCTTGGCATTTCAAGTTCAGCCCCCCAAGGCTCACAGCCCCAAGCTCTCAACCAGCCAGACAAGCCAGCCAAGCACACAGCAGACACACAGACAGACTGAGTAGTCTACGAGAGACCATCCTCCTCCTTTCTACTGCCTAGCCCTGACAGGCCTTACATACATACCCCATACAGTACCTTGCTCACTGTAGTAGCCTGTTGCCAGTTTATTTATTTATTAAATTTTGGTGACCGGGTAGGCCCACTGAGCCCCAAAGGTCCCTTTTTCAGGGGCAACCCAGGATGACAATACAAGTTATAAGAATTAACAAGGACATAAGGAACATTTGAGGCATTGTGAGTTACATCATGAGGTGTTTACAGTAAAGAAAAATAGTGGATACAGGCATGGTTACAGGCATGGCAAAAGAAAAGCAGTGGATACAGGCATGGCTTACAGGCACGGTAAAAGAAAAGCAGTGAATGCAGGCATGGGTACATGGTTATCATCATGACATGTAAGTAATTGGTAGTACTCTGCATATAGTTTATTCAGGGGTTACACGTGGCCTCTGGCGGGCAGTCTGTATAAGGCAGGTAGTAGGAAGGTTAAGCTAGGAGATGGGAGTTGGAGAGGAGGGGAATACCTTAGGAGCTTTAAGTGGCATGCACTTGAGGTCAGCGGATGGGACTTAAGCCTGGTGTGGAAGTTCATGAGTGAGGAGGAGGCCTGGACCTGGGGAGGGAGCTTGTTCCATTGGCAGGCTGATTGGGAGGAAAAGGATTGTACGCCAGCATTTGTCCTTACCCTAGGGACTTCTAATAGCATTCTATCTGAGGTCCTTAGGTTCGTTGGGTTGTGTTTGAGGGTTATGGTCCCGGCAATGCTTGGTGGAGCGTGGCGTTTGAGAAGCTTGTAGGCCTGGACAAGCAAGAGGTGTTGGAGGCAGGCGACCAATGTGGGCCAATGAAGATTGGCCAAAGTGTCACAGTGGTGACATCTCGGGTGGTCTAAGGTTGCAAAATGAGCTAATTTATTATATAGGGTTTGCATCCTGGTAATCTCTTGTTTAGCCATGCCCTGTACAATAGGGGCCGCAAAGGTCGGGTTGGGTAGAAGGATGCTGGTAGCTATGGAGAGCCTGGCTTCAGGGTGAGTTGGTCTCTGAGTTGGTACAGGGTGCCAAGTTTCCGAAGTAGGGTCCTAGTGACCTGGTCCATGTGTTCCTTGTATGTCAGTTTGGTCAGATGTAGGGTGATCATTCAGTTGACATTGTCGGGTGGCTCCATTGCTCAGTCTGCCACTGTTACTTTACTCAGTGGTGGTGCTGGTGTGTTTTTGGAGCTGTGTGTTCCCTCCTCCCAACCCACAGAGTCAGTCCCCAACCCAGACCCACCTCCCCACTCTGGAACTCCACACAGTGGAACTAGTGCACCTACCACTCCTCCTCACAGACTCTGAAGACCTGACTGAGACTTAGCGAGAGTCACTCAATGGGCCCAACCAGTGGGGTCATGGGATGATCCCAACCATGGCCAAAACACTGACTTGCTGCCTTCATGCGATTGCTGCCTGGCTTTTGTGGAGGACTGATTGGGACCTGCACAGCCACACAATAGTCTCTCTCTCTGGGCACTGGACACATCAGGACAGTGGACACAGTTAACTTATTTTTAAATTAAAGGCCAAACCGCCAAACATTGTCCCTGCAGAGAAACCCTGCTTGCTCCATTGCCCATACACCAACACAGATGCCTTCTCTCCTGACAGTCTCCTCTCCTCTCCTCTCCTACCTAGGCATGCTCTCCCCACCACCTCATACAGCCAGTCACATACACTCTCAAGCTCCTGGCTCCTCCTTCTATCTCATCTAATTGGTTGATGCTTCATGTCCAGGAGCCATGGGTGCATTTTATTGGCTGTAAGGCTTAGTGCCAGCAGTTGAGGACCTTTAGATATTCATGGTCCCCCAGCCCTCCTCCTCTCCCCTCAGGAAAGAAAAAAGAGAAAGTGCACCAGAAAAACAAACCTGGACTGGTAGCAGAATCGTCAACTGCAGTGGATTTCAACTCCACTATTTTATGACTACAATCCAATGCAGTTGCAACTACATTGAACTGCAACTGACTATTTCAACTGCCGATGACTGCTCTGAGGTCTATTGCATGGGATCATGTTTTGGGACTTATTAACAAAACAACAGTGCCACTGTCCATGAGGTGGGGTCCCAAAAAGCCCATGTTGCATGTTTGGGGATGAAACTACAACAAATGACTGCATTTTGAGTGTGCATTGTGCAGTTTGTATGCATGCTCATAACTTCACTGTTTTTTTTTTTATATTTTCACTCCAAATTTCCAACATTGCTATTTTTTCACACCTCCATCTGAAAAGTACAGCTGTCATTTTTTGCATCCTGCCCAAAATGTGATTTCACACCTGTGGTGCAGAATGGTGCAGTCATTGTACAAAATCAACTTTTGGGACAGATTAATGAAATTACAGTGCCACTGTTCATGAGGGGAGGTCCCAAAAAGGCCATGTTGAGAATTTGGTGAAAAAATTCCAAAAAATGACTGCTACAAGTGTGCGTTACACAATTTCTACACATGCTTGCAAATTCCCCAATTTTTCATATTTTCACTCCAGATTTTCAATGTTGCCATTTTTATATACAGTACCTCCTCATGAACAGTACAAATGCCGTTTTTCACATCCTGCCCAAAATGTCTTTTCATACCTGTTGCACCAAATGACACATTTGCTGTGCAAAATTACCTTTTGGGATTGAGTATTGAAATGATAGTGCCACTGTTCATTAGGTGGGGGTCACAGAAAGCCCATGTTTAAAATTTGGAGTGAAAATAACAACACACACCCAGTGCATTAGGGTTTCCAACCATAATGCCCCCTCTGTGCAGACTAGTGTCAGGGATGTGGCTTGGGGTCATATGCCATAATGCTCATGCCATTCCAACCCACCTCTACCCTGCAGCCACTGCCACCACTGAGGTGTGCCTTGGAGTCTTCATCCCTGTCTCCTATACTGCACCCATCTCAGGTTATTTCCTTATGGAATAAGGTGAGCATAAGGGCCAAAGACCCCAAGGCACACACTGACATCTGTCAGAGTCTGAAGGGTGGGGTGAGGTGGAATGGCATGAGCATTATGGCCGATAACCCAAAGGCACACCTCAATGCCTGTCAGTCTCTGCAGGGTGGGGGTGGGGCTGGTGTTACTGCAGTACTTCCCTGCCATTCTTATTATACATCTTTTTAACTCCTGCAGTACCAGTGCCAATACCAGCAAGCTCATCCATCTCTTCTGCCAGATCCATTAACTCTGCCCTTAACTACTTCATTACCAAATTCCTTGCAATTGGGGATCAGCATGTCCCCCTTAGGAAAAACAAGATCTGAGGTTCCCACCTCCCTTGGATTTCTGCAGAGTTACTGGGCTGCCTATGTGCATGTAATTTTGCATGAAAGACTCATAAGTTTTCTGGCTCCCCCATTGACCTACTTAAGTAATGAGCCCTTCACAATGCCTGTACCAGACCCACTAGGCTAGCCAAGGCTAAGAACTTCATCTTCACCATCCAAAACAATCTTAACCACCCTGCCAGGTTCTGGAAGGTCATCCATGCCTTCTTCTCTCCCTCAATCCAGTACTGCTTTCTGGTCCTCAAGGTGGGTAACATCCCAGTTTCTGACCCCTTCTCTGTCACCCCTGAGTTCAACTCTTTCTTTGCCTCCTGTGCTTCTTCCCTTCTCTCCTACCTCCCCTCTACCCTTCCCTCTCCACTCTCCATCCATCCTACCACCCTGACTCCTCCCTTATCTCCTTTCACTACCACTGACACACTCAAGGCTCTCCTAGCTCTTACTCCTTTCAAAGGCAAGATCCTTGATGGACTTGACCCCATACTCCTCCATCTCTCTGCCTCTGACATTGACCTATTCTTCACCTACCTTTATAACTCCTTTTTCTTGCTTGACTGTGTCCCTAAAACTTGGAAACTTGTCACTGTCATACCCATCCTAAAGGAGGAGACTCCACCCATCCTAGCAACTACATCCCTATCTCACTTCTCCGCACCTTATCTAAACTACAAGAACACCTTGTGCTGGCTCATCTTTCCCTTCTTCCTTTACTCCTTCTCTTTTATCACACCTTCCAGTATGGTTTCCATAAATTTCATTCCATCTCCTCTTCCCTTCTCTGCTCACTGACTCCATTTTGTCAGGCATGGATCAGGGCCTAATCACCTCAGCCATCTTTGTTGACTTCGCCAAAGCATTCAACACCATAGTCCACCCCCTTCTCCTTGGCAAGCTAAAGGCATCAAGCCCCTCTGACTGCTCAACTAATTGGTTCCACTCTTACCTTGATGGTAGGAATCAGTCTGTTACAGTAGGGGATTCCTTATCCTCCCCACTTCCTATCAGAACTGGTGTCTTCCAAGGCTCCGTCCTTGGTCTGATACTCTTTTCCATCTTCCTGAACAACCTCCCTGCTGCCTGCTCCTCTGCATCCATCCACATGTATGGATGTGATACCATATTATTCACATCTGGTTCCTCTCCCACTGATCTGATGGCCAGGTTCTAATCGGATGTCAACAGCATCCAGCAGTGGTTCCAGTCTAATCAGTTATCACTCAATACCAAGTAAACAGTCTCCATGAAATTTGGGACCAGACAGAAGCTCATACAGCTTAGTGCCCTCCCCTCCTTACAAACCTTAGATGGGGCCACAATAAATGATGTTCCCCTATTTAAGTACCTAGGAGTGTGGTTCGACCGTCACCTTGACTTTTCTAGGCATATGGGTGCAATCCTCAAAAAACATTAACCTGAACTCAGTGCATTATGCAAGAATAGAGGTTGCATTCCTCTTCCTGCTCATTGAGCCATTGTAGAGAAAATTACTCTCCCCTTCTTCAACTTTGGTGACACTGGCTATAGTGCTGCTCCTAAGACTACCCTTGCCAGACAGGACCCCCTCTTTCACTCCTTTTTTCCACTTTGCATTGGACTGTCCACACTATACTTTGACAGGCTTGAATAAGGCCTTGTCCCATTTGTTATGCAGAAAGAGTTAAATGCAAGGATCTACTCTGTACTCTCCTTTTCTGTCGCTAATCTATCAGGCTGCACACAAATGTTCTTGTGAGACCTCGGAACTGATCAATTCAACAGTTTCCCTATTCTCCACCTCTTGCTACTGCTCTGTCCTCCCTTGCTGTGCTGTCTTTTCCTCCCCCTGGCATATCTGTAAAAATACAAAAACATGTGATTGCGTATGTGATACTGGAATATTTTGTTTAAAACTGTATATAGTTTTACTGCTGAAATGGTTGCAAAAAGCTATTCAATCAATCAATCAAAACTTTATTTAACCAGGCAGAGTCATCATTGAACAAGCTCATTTTCAAGATGGTCCTGGCAATTTGGAACTTAAAGGGTTATCCTGAGATGCAATTTTTAAGCCTTTTGCAGAACTGCAAACAAGAGGTCAGTTCTGGGTCACTAAGTTATTTTTGTTGCACCTGCATGGAATTAAACTTACAAGAACATTCTGTAAACTGCAAGAACAATCTGTGAGAAGCAAAGCATCTCTTAATGAGGTTCCCAGGCAAAGATGTATAAAAAGAGCATCAATGCTTTTGCTAGAGAGGCAAGGAGAGTAAGAAACTGAGATACTGAAACTTGGAATTATGAGATACCCTCAAAAGAAGGACTTTGTTTCCTCCATCTCTACTGCCTTTGTAACTAGTTACACTGAACAATTTTTATTTTTTATTTTGCTGGTATTAGGAAAAATATTTGTAAATTTTGAAACTACTCCTGGTTTTCCTATGCTTCGTAACCTGTGCCTCAACAACACACATGCACAGTTGCTCCCTCTGTTCCTCCCTCTCTCTTCCCTCCCTTGAAGCCAAATGCCTCACTCACTGTAACTTCTTTATCTGTAAATACTAGCTGGGTTCCTTTCATCCCCTTATGATCCTCTTACACTTTTCATAACTCTGGCTATTGTGCCCTGGCAATCCCTTCAAGAAAATCATCAGCTGGCTGAGCTGTTTTCTCTTACCATTTCCCCAAACTATGGAATTCCATCTCCCAAACATCCACTGTGCCTTTTCCCAGTGCTCACTACTCTATGACTTCTCTACTCGCACCTGTGATTGCACGTCATAGCTGTCCCTATTGCTCTTCTTTCTACCTGCCATCCCGATGTCCTCACAATCCTCTCTTGACCCCCCCTTTTGCTATCCCTGACCATCCATGCACCATGAATCTATTCTTCCTTGAAACCCAGAGGACAGTTGTCTGTGCCTGTTCCTTCATATTGCACTCTACACTACATAGAAACATAGACTTTGATGGCAGATAAGAACCGCTTGGCCCATCTAGTCTGCCCATTTCCCTACCTACAGGATAGGCCGCAGATCCTAGTTAACCAACAGCCTATTTCTTCCTACCCCCCACAAGAATTGCCTTATGTCTGTCCCATGCATTCTTGAGTTCTCCCACAGTTTTAGACCCCACAACCTCCTCAGGAAGGCTGTTCCATGCATCCACTACCCTCTCTGTGAAATAATACTTCCTCAACCGCCCTCCTTCTATCTTTAAATTGTGTCCCCTTGTTCTTGCAAGTCTCTTTTTCTGAAAGATGCTACCCTCTTGGACTTTGTTGATTCCACTGAGGTACTTAAAAGTTTCTATCATGTCCCCACTCTCCCTTCTTTCCTCAAGGGTATACATATTAAGCTCCTTTAGTCTCTCCTCATACGGCTTCTCTTGCAGACCCTGCACCATTTCAGTTGCCATCCTCTGGACTACCTCTATCCTGTCTATGTCCTTGCTGAGATGGGGTCTCCAGAACTGGACACAGTACTCCAGATGGGGTCTCACCAACTGTCTGTACAGAGGGATAACAGCTTCCTGTTTTCTGCTGCTGATGCCTCTCCCTATACATCCCAGTATACCCCCAGCCCTCCCTACTGCCTTCTCACATTGCTTGCTAACCTTAAGGTCATCTGATATGATTACCCCCAGGTCCTTTCCTTTTTGTTGTTGTTACTACCTCCCCACCCATTGTGTATTCTTCCCTGGGTTCTAGTTTCCCAGGTGCATTTTTGCTCTTCTTTGCATTGAATCCTAGCTGCCATACTTCTGGCCATTCCTCCAACCTTGCCAAGTCCCTTTTCATCCTTTCCACACCTCCTGTGTATCAACCCTGTTGCAGATCTTTGTGTCATCTGCAAAAGGCATACTTTTCCTTCAGCTCCTCTGCAATGTCACTGATGAAGACATTAAAAGGACTGGACCCAATACTGAACTCTCAGTACCCCAATAGTAACCCTCTTTCTTCAGAGTGGACTCCATTTACAATTACCTTCTGTGTTCTGTTGTGCAGCCAATGTTTTACCCAGGCTACCACCCTGGGACCCACTCCCAGGCTGGTTAATTTGACTATTAATCTTTTGTGTGGGACTGTGTCAAATGCCTTGCTAAAGTCTAGGTGAGCCATGTCCACAACCCCTCCTAGTCTACTACTTTGGTCACCCAGTCAAAGAAATCTATTAGATTTGTCTGACATGACCTTCCGCTGTGAACCCATGCTGCCTTGGGTCCTGTGCTCCACTGGCCTCTAGTTACTCAACTATTCTTTCCTTCAAAGTGACTCCATCACTTTCCCTACCACAGAGGTCAGACTGACAGGTCTGTAGTTTCCTGCCTCTGTCTTGGTCCCACTTTGTGAAGGGAATCACATCAGCCTTCCTCCAGTCCTTGGGTACCACACCATCCTCCCATGATTTATTAAAAGAGTAGCCAGTGGTTTCACTAGTTCCTTCCTTAATTCTTTTAGAATTCTGGGGCGAATTCCATCAGGACCCATTGCTTTGTCCACCTTCAGTTTTAGGGAGTTCTTGCAGAACCCTTTCTTCTGTGAAAGGACTGGGATCGACCCCCTATCAAGAGTGCTTCTGTTAATTGGATTAGGCACTTCCCCTCCTCTTTGTGAATACTGAGCAGAAATATTCATTCAGTATCCCTGCTTTTTCACTGTCTCCCTCTGTCCACCCACCATTCATTTTATTCAGTCTCACTATCCCTTCCTTTGTCTTTCTATGCTCGCTGATGTACCTATAAAAGGGTTTATCCCCCTTCTTAACTGAGTTGGCTATCTTTTTCTCAGTTTGGGCCTTTGCTATTCTGACTTCCCTACCTGCTTCCTTCTGCCTTAACTGGTACAGCTCTCTGTCCTGCTCCTTCTGTGTTTCCTTATACTTCTGGAATGCTATCTTTTCTTCCTGACTTTCCACAGCCACCTCTTTTGAGAACCATAGGGGCCTTTTCTTTCATTTTGATTTGTTTATTTGCTTCACACAAAGGCTAGTTGCCTCTGTGATGGCAGTTTTGATGATTCCCCATTGTTGCACCACACCTCCTTTTAGCCTGTTTGCTAGTACTTTTCTGAGGCACACTCCCATCTTGCCAAAGTCAGCCCTCTTGAAGTCCAGTACCCTCACTTTTGTATGGCTTGACTCTGTAGCTGAGTTTAACGTGAACTGCACTGTTTGATGGTCACTTGTCCCCAGATGGCAACCCTCCTCTAGATCTGAGATTCTCTCACTGCCCCCGTTTGAGAGTATGAGGTCTAAGATTGCTCAATCTTGAGTGGGTTCCAAAACTAGCTGTCTAATGCCTGCCATCTGTAGGGCATCAAGAATGGCCCTGCTCTCAGATGTGGCTGCAGCAAATGTGATCCAGTTAACATCTGGCATATTAAGGTCTCCCATCAACAGTATCTCCCCTTTCTCTGCCATTCTAAGAATGCCTTCTATCATATCTTTGTCCATTTCCTCCTCCTGACATGGGGGTCTGTGCACAACCCCTGTGCGGATTGTGGTGCCCTTTCCAGTCTCCAAGGTGACCCACAGTGCCTCCTCTTCTCCCTATTTATTATTTTGTTCAGTTGCTTTTATCCCTTCCTTTACATAGAGAGCTACTCCTCCCCCCTCTTCTCCCCTGCCTGTCTCCCCTGTAGGTTATGTACCCTGGTATGTTAACATCCCAGTCATGGTTCTCTGTGTACCATGTTTTTGTGACTGCTACGATATCCAGGCATCCCTCTTCCTTCAAGGCCACTGGCTCAGGGAGTTGTTGCCCAGACTATGGGCATTGGTACTCATTACCCTCCATTTCCTGATGGCCTTACTCCCTTTTGCCCATCCCTATCCTTCTTGCCTTTGTCACTTTCTCCATTTACCCCTGCCCTTCTCCCTATCGACACCTCTATGTTGGTGTTTGCCGCACTTACTACCATGATTATTTGGAGGGGCCAGGATTTCCCTGCTCCTTTCCAGTGCCTCCCCCCTTGGCTAGTTTAAAAGCTTGCCAATGAAGCACTTAAATCTATCACCTAGGATCCTGGTTCTCATCCCGGACAGATGCAGCCCATCATGCCAGTATAGGCTTGCATCACTCCAGGTGGACTCTCAGTCCCCAATGAAGCCAAATCCCTGAGCTCCACACCAGTTTTTCAACCACTGATTTAATCCCATGGTGCGGAACACCCTAGCATCTCCTATGCCATAGATAGGCAGCACCTCCGAGAAGGTTACCATGCATGCTACTTGACTAAGGCCCCTCCCCAATTCCACAAACTCTTCCTACACTTCTCTAATCCCTTTCTTAGCCAGGTCATTTGTCCCTAGGCGGACAATGACATCCAGCTCCCACCCCTGTGCAGCTGCTCCGGCAATCCTGAGGATTTGCTCCCTGTCCCTCCAAGCCATGGCACCAGGCAGGCACCTTACCTCCCTCTCCCCTTCCTCCCCCAGTTCTACCTTCCTAACAATGGAGTCCCCCACCAGGAGTTGTTTCCTTCTCCTGCAGGGTCCCCTGCCATCCTCCTGTGGGTCTCCTTTGTGGAGGTTCCTAGCATCCTCCTTGGTCTCCACTGCGGGTGTCTCCATAAAGGAACCACACTTTGCCAGAATGGCATAGGAATTGTGGAGAGGTATAACTGGAGGGATGCACCTCTGTTCCACCACCCTCACCCTCCCTGAGCCCACTGTGGTCAAACCGCTTCTCTTTCTTGGCAGCCTCTGAGGCAACAGCAGTGGCACTGGTGTTCCCTGGATGGAAGAGGAGGTCCCACAAATCCTGGCCAACTCAGCCTGGAGATGAGCAACCTCCTCCCTCAGCCCAGAGAGGTGCCTGCAGATGGGACAACACCGCATCCTCCAGAATGTCTCCCGGAAGACTGCTGCTTCACAGCCACTGCACTGCACCACTCCAATCTTGTCTTATTCCTGGCCCCTTAACTGTTTTCAATCCTTACTCTTTCCTCTGTTTTTTTTCTCTCTCCTTACTTTCTGCCTGTGTGCCCTTTAAGATCATGATTGTCCTGTTCTGAGACAAGAATACCTATCTTTCTCAGTAGACGACTTACTTGCTCAGAGGCAGACCTCCAGCAGCTAGAGGGGGCTGGAGAGCTACTCTTGCCCTTCTAGGATGGTGGTTCTTTGGTGGTTCTGTGATCACTCACTTCCTGCTCCCAAACAAGAAGTTCCTGTTGTCAGTCAAATCCTGTGCCTATAAAAATAGAACTAGCTTTGGGTAGGGGGGTGGAGGGGAGGGAGGGAAGGAGGGCAATATAGTCCCAGCAGAGAAGTCCAGTCACACAGCAGTCCTTTCTCCTGGTGTCTTCTGCCAAGCTATTAGCAGAAGCTTTCTAAGGCAGTCTTTAAATGTAGCTTCCTTCTAGCTAAGCCACTCCCCCTACTTACTAGATCTTTCTACCAGTAATTTAAACCTCACAGCAGTTAAGTCCTTTCAATCACCTGAGATTTACACCTAGATAACTGTTCAGATACCCATTCAGTTCAGTTAACCCAGACAAACACACACCTTTTTTTTTTGTATGTTTTTTTTAACCCTAAATTAAAGGTCCAAGTACAAAAGTTCTTCTACTTTAGTCCCAGCAGAGAAGTCCAGTCACACAGCGGTCACACAGCAGTCCTTTCTCCTGGTGTCTTCTGCCAAGCTATTTCTTACCTCTTGTTACCCTCTGGATTCCTCCACATCCTTGCATAAATGGCACAAATATTGTAAACATTGCTTATATGATTGTAGCTTAGCATTTTATGCTTAGCCATTCTATCTACCATGTACATATTTCTTATGACTGTTCTATATTACTCTCCTCTTCCCCTTCTACCCCATGACACATCTTGAAAAGAACTGTTATCAGCTTAGTATGTCTTTCCTGGTGAAGCTTTTGAAATAAAAAAGAATAATACCATATATTAGATTTACTGTGTTTATTAAGTGGTGCTTGCTTCAGCTAAAATGGTAATATTTATATTGTACAGCTTACATGCTGCACTGTACTTACTTCTGCCTCCTTCTCATAGCAAGCCATTATATTTACTGAATCAGACCCATCACCCAGGCCATTCATTCTTAAATGATGAAAATGCAGAGCATATGTGGGATTCACTGAAATGGCTGCCTACAGTAGTTATAGAGGTCTATGGCTCTGTATCAAAAGGAAAACTGGGCTCAGACGTGCCCTCCCTCTTGCTTAATAGCAACCTAATACATATGACTCTGACTAAAAAAAGTCTATGACTTCTGGAAGAAGGCAGATTTCTTACAGGTCAAAGAGGAGTACATAGTAGCACTGAAGGAATCCAAGTCTAGAATTAAGGAAACCAAGAAGGAATAGGAGCCAGAATAGCAGTAAGTACTGCAGAAAAATAAGCTTTCTTCTAGCACATACTGTAAATAGAAGTTGGAATGTGAAGGGGGGATTCAACCCCTAAAAACAAGAGAACAGGGGGATGAACCTGTTAGAATTTTATGATTTTTTTTTATTTAAAATTTGGTAACTGGAAAAGGCATATTGAACCAAGGCATGTTTCCAGGTGGAAACCGAGGATTCTGGGTTACAGTACAGACAGAGAGAGAGAGAGAGAGAGAACAGATGCAACAAATGTAATAAAGTCAACCAAATACAAAGAGAAGGGAGAGAACAGTAACTGGAATTACACCACAGTTAAGTGCTATGGAGTAAGGATAGGATAAAAATCATACATACAATAACTACAGCAAATCTTCAATAGCAAGCAGGGTAGGTAGATCCACAAATCCAGTAACTGTCAGAAAGAGGAGACTAGGAGGTCAACAGGGAACAACAGGGCTGAGGTTGAGGAACTAGGTTGAGACTGGGGAGGAGTCAATGCAGAAGCAAATGGGGAAATGAATGAGTCAAAGCAGATGCTTTAGGTCTGGAAGTGAGGGTGAATGGTGAGTAGTTGGGGAGAGCTGATTCCAGAGTGAGGGCAGTCTGTAGAAGAAAGCTTACAGACCTGAAGTTGAGTGGGGGTGAGGCAGGGAGAAAGATCAGGAATCCCTGGAGTGCAGTGGGTAGGATGAGGGGGTTGCTGGGGAAAGGAGGAAGGAGAAATAGTAAGGGAAGATCCCAAACCATTATTTGGCTATGAAAGATAAGCAGTGGTTCAGGTGAAGATGTGGTAGAGGTGAAATAGTGACAGAGGAGTATAGATAGCAGTGATGTGTGCAGGGGGGGTTCAAAGCAAAGCAACAGAAGGAGTTCAGGAGAGAAACAAGCCTGGACAAGGCTGCTGTAGGGGTAGGGGTAGGGAACAGTACCATAGGCTAAATCAGCATAGTCAATTACTGGGAGAATTCTTTTCTTGATTAGATCATGATGTATAGGGAGGGTAAGACTGTCTGTTTCAGTAAAATATGTTTAATTAAGGTTGGAGTTTAGAGCATATGCCAGCAATGTGGAAGGAAACATCAAGACTGGTGTCCAGGCAGATCCCAAAGTACCTATATCTAAATGTGATGACTACTTTGAGGTTGGAGCCATCAGGGGTGGAGGACATAGGAAGGGTTTAGAGATTATCAAGCTTTTGCCTTAACCTAAATGTCACAGAGATGGTTATATTAGTACTGAATCTAAGATGATTAGCATAGACCAGCTGAGGCCTTGTTGAAATCCTACTAAAGGGGATAATAAATGACAGTTGTGGTAGGTCCTAAGGAGTATCGGATGATATTGTCTGCATACATTTGGATGACAGAGTTATTGCAGACAGATGGGAGGTTCTTGATGAAGAAAGTAAAAAGGATGGGGCCAGTGATGGACACTTGGGAGACCCCTGCTAGGAGGGGGAAAGGGGTGACAAGTTGGAGCTCACCAGGACAGATTGCTGCCTGTTGGTGAGATAAGATCTGAACTATTTGATGGCAGGGATGGCCAGGCCGACTGAGAGTAGCTTGTTCAGGATCAGACAGTGAGAGACTGAATCAAACATGTTGGCCAGGTCAATGAGAATTACAGAGGTGATGTGACCCTAGTCCATTCCCAATATGACAGCATTTGTGACCTGCAAGAGGGAGGAGATGATTGAGTGGTGTATACAGAATCCTGATTAACAAGGAGAAAGAAACTAAAAAGAAGCCAGAAATTCACTGATTCTAGAAAGGACTAGAGGCTCTTGGAGTTTGGTGAGGGAGAGGAGGAAGGATATTGGCTGCTAATTGCCAGGGGTTGAGGGGCTACCACCTTTATAAAGGGAAGAACATTAGTGACTTTCCAGGCTGATGGGATGGTGCAGAAGGAGAAAGAAAGGTTCAGTAGGTGAGCGGGGGGGGGGGTAGTGATAGTGGGAGCAGAGATGTAAAGCAACCTGAGATGGAGACCATCTGGACTGGATTTGGCAGGGTTAAGGGAAAGTAATGTATGAAGTACTTCTTGTGATGAGATCAGATGACACTGTATCCACCAGATGGGGTGTAGGGTTGTGGGGTAGGGGAGCCATGATCAGGAAGCTCACATCTAGTGAAGAATTTGTTAAAAATACTCTAGTGTGCTACATCTGATGACTGAACTGCTGATTTGATACTTCTCTTTAGTGTTCAGCAAACTAGTGGTAGTTTATTTTTGTACAGCTCCCTTTCCCTGGGGCTCAGAGAATCTTACAAAATTTAAACACACAATATAAAGAAAACAATGAAAATATTCTCAGTTTTTATTAGCATTAAATGAATAAACAAATACTGATACAAAATAACATCCCAGCAATTGAGGCCCCTAAACAGGATCAAAGGACTCATTAAATAAAAATGTCTTAAGGCCTCTGTTAAAAGTCTCCATGAGAGGGCCTTCCTCAAAGATATAAGAAGCAAGTACCATGAGGCTGGACTGGCTTCCTCTTATGCTCAGTCCCCTGATTATTTGAGCCTAGCTTGGGAGCCACCTGGAGACCCATCTCAGAGAAGCAGAGGGGCTGAGCAATATGGTAAAGATTCAGGAGTTCCTTTAGGTATCTAAGGCCCAGTCCATATTGGGCCCTATCCTAAGGGTTCCCACCAGACATCATGAGTGAGTAGCTAGAGGGCTGGCAGTCTCTGCTAGTCCCCTTGATGTAGTGCTATGCAATGCTAGGTCAATGAGGAACAAGACCGTGGTTATGGAAGACTTGATTTCCTTGCTCAACCTGGGTTGCATTGCTGAGACCTGGTTAGGGTATGAAGCTGGACTAGTATTAGCAGCGCCATTCCCCACTGGATACTCAGTGGTGCACTGCCCAAAGGAGGGAACCCCGAAGTAGGGGAGTGGCCATCTGTTTTAGATCCAGCCTAAGCTTCTCCATGCACCTAGTGGGCTCTACCTCATCATTTGAATGTGTAGCACTGCATTGGGGTCCAGGTGCAGGTTGCAAGATTCTTTTAATTTATTGCCCTGCAGGACCAGAGGGAGAATTCCTGCAGGAGGCAGCAGAATTTGTCACTGATGGGGTGTTGGTGTCCCCTAGGTGGTTAATGCTGGGGGACACTAATGCCTGAATCAATGACGAATCCTCACTTTTCGGATACAACCTCCTACAGACAATGACATTTCTAGGCCTGACACAGGAAATTACCTCTGTGACCCATCAACATGGCTACAATTTGGACTTGGTATTCTCAATGGAGCTTGATGTTAATGACATCAAGATTGATCGGGTCATTTGGTCTGATCACTGCATAGTGATGTAATCATTTGAGGCCCCCCTTGAGAGTCTACCCCCTTCATTGAAATGATCCTTCTATCACCCTTTAAGTGGACTGTTCCCAGAGTGACTTTTGTTGCTGCTGCATATGCAACTGGCATGGGTGAGGCACTGGTAGCCTATAATGGGGCTGTTACCAAGGCACTCAATGACATTGCACCTATCCATATATAACCTACAATAGGTCTTCTCTCTCTTTTGACCCCAATCATTTAATGGGGCTCTCAAGGAGACGAAGACCAGGAGTCAGAAGTTAGGGAATTGCTGGTGGAGGAACCAGTCCATGGAGGATAGACTGGCCCTGATAAATCATTATAATGACTATCAGGGGGGAAAACAACTTTAAGAAGGCAGAATTCATGTCCAGGGAGATTGCTGCTAGGCAGAACAAACCAACTCATATATTTTGGACTGTAGCTAGACTGTTACATCCAGTCTGTCTGCAACTGAAAAACGCATGTTCAACTATGTTGTGCGAAGAGTTGTTCTGTTCTTCTCTGACAGGGTATCCTCCATTAAAGCAGAGATCACCCCAGTGGGAGGAAATTAATCTTGCAGTGATTGGCCTGGTCTGAGCAGATGCACTCCAACTGTCTGGGGGGGAGTTTCAGTCAATTGAGGTGGTTGAGGTCACTGAGGTGATTCTGAAGATGCAGCCCACTTGCTGTGAACTGGAATCTGGCCCGACCTATCTCCTTGTGGGAGGGGTTTGGACCAATGGTCCAGTGCGCACCAGGATAGTAGTGTTCACTCTCAGAGGGGTGATTCATTGGCACCTTATGGAGGTACTGGTGAGGCCCCTTCTGAAGAAACCATGACTCGACCCAGACGTCCTTGTGAATTATAGACCAATTTCCAACCTCCCATTCTTAGAGGAGGTTGTCAGGAAAGTAGAGGCTCTGCAGCTCATGGCACACCTCTTGGCCTTGGACATCTATAAACCATTCCAGTCCAGTTTTAGAGCTAGGCATTGCACAGAGATGGCACTAGTTCTTGTGCAAAATTACCTCCTCAGGGTGAGGGATAGAGGAGAACAGTGAATTCTCATCCTCCTCGATTGCTCCTCAGCATTTGTCACCATGGACCACACTGTGCTTTTTGATCACATTAGAGTGTATTGTGGACTCACTGGAACAGCCATCAAATGTTTTGAGTCCTATCTTTCTGACAAGAGCCAAAGGGAAGTGTTACTGAATGTCTCCTCCTCCCTGAAGTCCCTGTCATTTGGAGAATATCAGGGCTTGATCCTTTCACCAGTGTTGTTTGCAGTATACATGCTGCCCCTGGGGAAGCTCATTAGACAATACAGTCTGGGATTCCACTGCTATGCAGACAACAGCCAGCTGTGTATGTCATTTGCAACAGGAGCCAAGAGTGTCTATGATGTGCTCCACAAATGTCTGGCCAAGAGATACAGGACTGGATGTCCAAAAACTGGTTGAGACTGAACCCATACAAGACAGAAATGCTAGTGATTGAGCCTGGTCAAAGGCATGATTGGGATGACTCCAGAGTGGCAACAGGTTTAATCCTGAAATCCACCATATTGATGACATCTCCCAGGGTGAAAAATGTGGGCGTCATCCTTGACAACAGATTTTCTCTGGAAGCCCAGGGGTCATTTATTGCCAAAGTGGGTTCTACCATTTAAGGAATGTCACCCAAATAAAACCCTTCATTCCACCTGAAGATCTGCTATTACTGCTACATGCCTTTGTGACTTCCAGGCTGGATTACTGCAATGTGCTTTAATTCAGGGCCAATGGAGGTACCCTCCACCAGTTATAGCTAGTGCAGAACACAGTGGCTAGGTTTCTTGTGGGCCTGACAGAATGTTGCCATGTGACCTCTGTCCTGCAGGATCTGCACTGGCTGCCAGTCAAGTGGCAAATCCTCTTTAAGGTGGGCTTGCTCACCTAAAAGGCATTATATGGGCTGGGCCCTCATTATCTGCATGAGCTCCTCACTGCAGCTGCCCTGGTACATTCCATTTGTTCCTCCACCAAGGACCTCCTGGCAATTCAGAGGACCGGGCTGAAAACCTTGGGGCTTGCTCTTTAGAGGTGGCTGGCCTAGCCCTCTGAAATTCACTGCAATGATCTTTGAGGGAGGCCCCAATGGTTGAGGTTTTTAAGGGGGCCCTGAAGACTTATCTTTTTAACAAAGATTCTAATAATAGTTTTTAATTTGATGTGATTTTTTGTAGAATTTTTAATAAGAATGTTACTGTCTAAGTTCCTGAACCCTGCCTGTATTTGTAATGGTTCTCAGAACCTACAGGATTGGGTGCCATAATATAAATAAAATCTTTACTTACTTTACCAGCTTACTTACTTGTAGGTCAGCAAACTGACTTTGAAGGCAATACACCACTTGAATGGTAGCCTGTGCATTTCACACTGGGCTGGGGTAACATGATGGGACTTGGGAAGGCCTGTCAGTAACCTAGTGCTGTTCTACACCAGCTGAATGCATCACAAGATATGTGCAGTGACCAAAAGCTACAGGTCATTGCAGTAGTTTATCTAGGATAACATGGATGCATGTACTAGTGATGGCAGGTCTTCTGGGGGACTAAGGATTAAATCTAGGCAATGTTCCTGAGATGATAAAATATCTTCCAAGCTGCTGCTGAAATCTGAGCTTCTGTTGTCAGCCTGTCATCTAGAATGACCCCCCATATTTTTTACCTTAGCCATGGACACCAACCTAGAGGAACCAAGCACCAGGTCAGACCTCAGTTACTTTTTCAATTTCCTCTGGAACCCTCATCAAACCAGACTTATTCACCAATACCTTTATCTTGTCTGATTAAACTCTTAGCACACTAAATAACATCCAGTCCTTGATCTAGGCCAAATATAAATCCAATACTTCAGCCACATCAGGTTTTCATGGTGCAAATGACAGACTTATTTGGGTATCATCTTTACAGCAGCAGAAACCCAGTCTATATATAGTCTAATGATTCTTCCCAGGGTAGCATGTACACTACAAGCAACATAGAGATGACTGACACCTGTAGTACACCACAGGGCAAGGAAAAATTCCCCATCACTACCTCTTGCATCCTATATCTGTTGAAGAACTTCATCCAGCAGATGACTTGACTATGCAATTTAATTCACAGTACTATATAGGGTGGTCCAGCAACTATTCATTGTCCACAGTGTCAAAATCTGATAAGAAATCCAAGGGGATCAGAACTGACTGCTCTCAAAGAGTTTATTTTACACCCTGACCATTGCAGTTTCAGTACTGTGTCCAGACCGGACAGGCTTATAGATCTCAAAGGACATGAGTTGAGCCCTAGGTCACAGCTTCACAGTTTTTTCAGTAACCTTTCCCAAAAACAAGAGTTTAGAGGTGGATCAAAAATTTACCAGTCAGTCCATTTCCAGAGTAGATTTCTTCAGAAGGGGCCTTAACAGTGCATCTTTCAATGAGCAAAGATAGGTCCTCTTCAAGAAGGATCAACAGACAATCCTGGTGAACACTGAAACCAGAAACCCCACACAACATTCTGGAAGTGTGAGCCTGGTTCCAGTTCACAGAAGGTAGGCTGCAGCTTAAAGATCATCCCTCAAACCTCTTCCACCATAATTAGCCTTACTATTCCAAATACTAGAGGAGTACACTCATTTAATACCTTCTCAACCCTGCCAAGTCATGGCACCCCTGTTGGAATGCTCTCCAGCTCGAAAAAAGGGCACCCTATCCAAGAAAAACTGAGCACAACTCTTCACACTTGGTGAATGAAACTGTAGTTACTGGTTGCAGATAAGCTGGATGGAGTAGCCTGTCTACAGTCCAGAAAAGCTGAGCTGGATGGTTCCTCCTTGCTGTAGGCTCCCTGGACAGAAAGGCTGCCTTGTTATAGGAGATTACCCTTTGATATTCATGTTAGTGTGTTCTAAATTCAAATTTGTCCTTATTGGACCTGGATCTTCTCCAATAGCACTCGAACTTCTGACACCTAGATGTCAACTCCCTGAGCATCCTATCAAACCAGGAGAATCCCACACATGAAGTCAAAGGTCACATACTTACTGGTGTTACTGGATCAATGGCAGAATCAATGGCTCTGTTGTAGGTTACCATCACCTCCTCCAGTCCTGTTTCACTTGCTGTCATCACCCCCGGGAGATACATTACTATCTGGAGTTCTTCTGGGCAAAAACCCCTAAAGTAGCAATACTGACCATCTCCATAGGAGTTGAACTATGAGGGGAGGCCCCAAATGAGAACTTCACTGTGCAGTGATCTGACCAACAGACTGAATCAATCTTGTGGTTGTTAATCTTGAGTCACAGGGGAAAACACGAGTACAAGATGTGTCCATGTTAATTGGTAACAAAAGTAACCACTTATGCTGGGCACAGTGATCCAATGGACTGGAAACAATCTTGAGCAAACTGGGAGAGTTGACAATTGATCCATGCATTCAGTCACCCAGAAACAACCATCTAGGCAATTGTAACACTTTTTTTGGTGATAAAGTTCACGATTTCCTCCTGACAAATTTCCCTCACATCCCAGAGATTGGTACGTGAGAAGGATCCTGCAGCCTGCAGATGGACCCACATGCATGGACACAAATTCAAATGAGGTTTCTCCCACTGTCTGCACAGTAATGTTTAACTCAAATCTAAAGAAGATCGCCCTCCACCACTGCGATCCCTCTTTCATCAGGGTAACACGAAGAATTCAGCTGGGACTGCCACCTCCAAAACTGGACAGCATAATCACTCAGCCAGGTCTCTGTGATAAAAGCCAGATCTACCCAGATGAATCCCACTTAGAGTACAGAGTCTGGGCTCCTTTCTCTGCTGAGGCAGCTTATCTCCTCACTTGCTCTATTCAGACTCAACCAGCAGCAGATCTCTCAGCATAAGGAGCTGTTTCAACATTTGCGTAGAATTCTTGGCTGCTGTGTGTAAATCAACATTTATACAGCTGTACCCTCTACTTTAATAGTGGTTGGCTAATAGAACACTCTTTAGCTGGAAGCAACAGTGCAAACACAAAAGGCCTCCAAGGAGGCATATGTCAAGAGTGGTCTAGCCCCTAGCCGTACTGTCTGCTGAACTTCACTGATCTTCACCAACTGCTATACCCACTGCTGACATAGTGGTTAATAACCCCAAGCATCAGCTCAGACACAAAGTGCAACACTAGGAGGCATTTGCCAAGTGCAGTCCAACCCCTAGCCTTACTGTCTGTTGAGCTTCCCTGATCTTCATCAACTGGAAAAAATGCAGAACATGAAGGGAAGGCAGACTTTGACAGGTGCCGAAGCAGAGATGCCTTGACAGCATTTCTACCTGGGTGAATCCCCCTTGGAGTGCACAGAATTGGTCTCTTTTCTCCACTTAGGCAGCTTCTCTCCTCACTCGGTCTGCTCAGACCCAGCCAGTGGCTGCTCTTTCAGCAAAAAGAGATGATGGAACTCTCATTCCATGTGCCTTTAACATAAAAAGAAGTGTTTTTTCCATTCTATTAGTTTTGTGTGTTCTTTGTTGAAACAATATTCTGTGTGTACTTTGGCTGTATGTGCAGTTGATGTACAGTAATATGGGCTTGCTACATCTGAAAGGCACATCATGGATTGCTTTTACAGGTATCAGAGACATTTGCATTGGAAAAATAATTTGCAACATGGCTAAGGATGCATGTACCTTAATACATACAGGGACAAGTGACGTAACTAGTGAAACGGTCGATGAAACAAAAATGTAGCTAACAAACCTCACCAATAATGTGTCTTCTATTTCTTCCAATGTCTTCTCTGATAATCTGCCTGTCTGAGGGGCAGGAGGTAGCAGGCAGAAAGTCAGAGAGAAGGAGATCACAGACTTGAACACATGGCCAAATGACCGGTGTAAGGAAAAGGGTCATCACTTTGTGGGTGACTGTAGGAATTTCTTAGAGAGGGACTTTTTCAGTTTTGAGGGCCTACACCTCACAAAGGAGGGGACTGGTGCACTCAGCCAAAAGTTCAACATATTTATCAGTCATTTTAACTAGAGGAAGGGGAGAGGGCAACTGCACCCACTGCAGCTCCAAAGAAAGTGGTTGCCCCTCCCCCCCAATCACCCACTAGTTCTGTAACAGGTTACACTGCAACACGCAGATGCAAGGACAAAACAGATACAGCCCAGGCCAATCAAATCAGATGGCATCATAAAAGTAGGGACACGGTGAGCGGGAAAACCTAAGTTGGTGGGCACTCTGTCTCAATGCCCATAGCCTTGTAAATATGATGTCAGTCCTCACTGCCATAATGGCAGAGGGAAACCTGGACAGGGTTGTTGTGATGTGTTCAAAGAGAACCATTCCTGGAATGTTGCTATCCTGGGTACACTGTCTTCATGAGAGATCACAAAAGGAATAAGGGAGGGGGTGTTGCCATCTACGTGAAGGAAAGAATCAAGGCCACAGAGTTACAGATGACACACTCTGAGCCTGAGCTGAAGCCTTATGTGTCACCCTCAGAGCTGAGGAAAATTACCCCATCTGAGTGGGGGTGTGGTCTACAGACCCCCATCCCAGCAGATAGATAAAGACAAGGAGATGCTGAAAACCATCCTAACAATGGCCAATAAAAGTGACTTGTTGCTTTGTCAGAGATTTCAGCCTGCCTTACATAATGTACATTGGACCTCCTTCATGGCATTATCAGATAGAAGCAATTAATTCCTCATGGCTCTAAAACAGGCAGAACTAAAACAGCTGGTGCAGTTACCCATCAAAGGAAACACAATCCTGAACCTTGTACTATCAAACACTACCAGCATCATGGACATCAAGGTAGGAATCAATTTAGGGTTAAGTGACCATCATAGGTCATTAAGGCTCACGGTTGAAAGATCCAAGGACACAGGTCACACAAAACTGACAATACTAGACTTCAGAATGACTGACTTTAACATAATGAAAACATGTATTAGGAACAATCTCAAAGTTGTATCTGGGGGAGACATGGAGGAAACCTGGAAAGCCATAAAGAGCACAATTAATCTGGCGATAGCAGAAAGCACAAAACAGAGAAGTAACTCTAAAAGGACGAAAACATTTTCTTTGGTTTACCAAAGAAGTAGTTTCCAGTATAAGGGGAAAAAGAGCTTTCAAGAAATACAAAGAAACTAAGAAGGAAAGCAACATGGAGGGATGCAGAGCAAGACTCAAGGAAGCAGGGAAGGCAATTAGATTAACCAAAGCTGGAGCAGAAGAAAATATAGCAAAAGGGATTAAAAAAGAGGGATAAGACCTTCTACAGATATATATGGGAGACAAAAAAAAAGTTCAAGTTCAAGTTCAAGTGTAAGTTTATTGCAGAAAATCTCCATTGAGCAAGCTCATTCACAAGGAGGTCCTGAAGCATGTGCACAGACATGTGAACATTACATAAAAGGTATCATTGGCTATAGATATACAAAGTGCATACAAAGTTCACAAAAAGCAATTCATGATAAGATACAACAAAGTAGAGCAAGGTCCTGTTAGGAGAATTTGCTTCTTCATGTTCTGCCAATCCAAGGGCAGAATTGTACACATAATTCAGGTAAAGGCAATAAAAATGGTTAGTGTGCAAGGACGGAAGAGAAAAGATAAGTATGCAGGCAGGATTTAAGATTATAAGAAAGAAGGGATGGCTAGGGGTTAGGAGAGTAAGGGAGAAATATGTGAGTAGGAGGTCTGGTAGTAATGAGCAGTAAGAGCAGATTAAAGGAGTCATATCCTTTAGCACTTTAAACCTTAAACTGTCTACGTGGTTGCAGTCCTGGCTTGGATAGAACAAAGGCAGTCAGTGCACGTGTAACTAACGTAAGGGTGAGGGAGAGGCTTAGTAGCAGTTACAGATATCTTTTATTTTAGATGCAGCTAATGCTTTGTAGAGATTAAATGAGACAATGCTGGTTAGTTTCAGTATGGATTGGAGCTGGTTCCATAAAGTAGGAAGGGCAAACGAATTAGCTTGTTGGCCAAAGGTAGTATGAGTTCTTGGGACAGCAATCAGGATGCAGTCTGATTTCCTGAGAGAGAATGCACTGTGGGAGATGCAGATAAGAGACGTTATACAGCGCGGTTGTTTGTGAAGGAGTATCTTAAGGGTCCAGATACTAGCATGGAGCAAGCGTCTGGGGCAAGTGAAGTCCAACCAACAGCTGTGTACAGGTCACAATGGTGAGTTCTGTAAGGGGAGCTAGTGATGAACCATATAGCACGGTGGTAGAGAACGTGCAGCTTACTTAGGCTTGAGATTGCAGAGGAGCCGTAGATGAAATCTCCGTAATCAAGTAGGGGAAGAAATGTGGCCAGGACAAGCCTGGTTCAGGTCAGAAGAGGGAAAAGAGACCTAATCCTAAAAAAGAACTCTAACCATGCTTTGAGCCTTCTGGATAAGTCCTCAATATGGTCATTAAAAGAAAGCTTATTGTCTATCCAAAAGCCAAGATATTTGAATTTGGGGATGACGTCCAGAGGTTCACCAAAGGAGCTAAAAATAAAGTCCTTTGGCAGCACAGGAGGGGTGCTAATGGAGGTACTATGTGTAAAAATCATTGCCTTAGTTTTCTTGGCATTAAGAGAAGCTTGGTTTTAATAAGATTGATTTCAAGCTGAGCAAAGTCAGCTTGCAAAACATCACTAACTTCTGTTAGAGTTGTGCCAGAGGTATACAATACAGTTTTGTCTGCAAAGAAGTGAAGGCTGAAATTCATTATGTAAGACTCAAGATCACTGATGTATAGAGATAAGAGGATCAGGCCTAGAATGGAGCCATGGGAGACTCCCCTGGGAATCAGAAGGGAGGCTGAGAGTAAACCATCTGCTTTGACTTTCTTCATCCTTCCACAGAGATAACTGGTAAACCACTGTATGGTAGATGGAGTGGCACCTAATTTAGTAAGGCAGATAATTAGGAGGAGATGGTCAACAGTATCAAATGCTTACTGAGGTCCAGGAAGACTGCACCAGTAATCTTCTTAGAGTCCACAGCAGAAATTCATTCTTTAGTGGCTTTAGCCAGTGCTGTGACAGTGTTGTGTTTAGACCTAAGACCAGATTGTGCTGGGATTAGGAGTGAGTAGGTTTCACTATGATGTTTTAATTGGTTACAGATCAGCTTTTCAAAAACTTTGGAGAGGATAGGCAAGATGGAGATGGGCCCGTGATTGTTTAAATCGCAAGGGTCTCGTGATTTGAAAAGAGGAAGAATATGGGTGGATTTCCAACAGGATGGAACTGTGGCAGAAGTGATGGATAAATTGAAATATGTAGAATAGGGGCAGTGAAATGGGCAAAGCCTAGTCTCGGGAAAAAGGTTCATGTCCATAATCCCCTGCACTTTTCCTGGAATCTAGGTTAAGGAGTGAATCTTCAACTTCTTTATAGGTAACTGTGCACAGTTGAAAGGGATGGGATGGAATGCAGGTAGCAGAGGTAGAGCTAGCACAATTTTTTTGCATGGCTAGCATAGGGTGAGGAGTCAAAAGCAAGTCCAGTGGTGACAAAATGTGAGTTAAGTTCTTTCAGGATTTGGGAGTTGTTTTTAACCATCCTACCATTGGTGAATATTTTAGTTGGAATAGAAGGAGCAGATGGAAGGCCTTCAATAGATTTAAGTGTCCTCCAGATTTTTTGGGAGTTCCCTTTAGTCTGCTCCAGGGTGGTGATGTAAAAGTTTGCTTTTACAGCATAAATGCTTTTTACACAGGCATTCCTAGCAGTTCTGAAGGCCTGCCAATCTGCAGGGCTCTTAGAATACCTAGCCAGAGCCCAAAGTTTGTCTCTGCTGGTAAGCATTGCCTTGAGATCTGGGGTAAACCAGCGATGAGAAGTGTTACGCACCCTGACTTTGATAATGGGGGTATACTTGTTTACCAGCATGGAAAGGTTGTCATTAAGGATCGAGACAGCTTTATCGGCAGTTTTAGCAAGATATAGATCTTGCCATCTGACCTTATCCAAGTCAGACAGAAAATGTGCTGCATTGAATTTGCGAAATGACCATTTAGTTTTAAGTTTAAACTGTTGGTGGGTTTTAGTTTGTGATCTTGTGCTTACCATCACACCATGGTTGCTCTTATAATTATTGAACGCTGATGAATGCAAGATTTTATGAGAATGAGTGGGTAGAATAACATCTAACATGGAGCTGTTGGCAGTGTTAGAGGTATTGTTTGTTGTGGGTTCAGTAACTAGCTGTACAAGGTCAAGCTCATCACAGAGGGATGTAAGGCAGTGAGATGTTGTGGTAAGCCATTCCATGTTGAAGTCTCCTAGGATTATTGTTTCTGTGTTGCAGCTATTGTTAGGGATTTCAAAATGTCAAGGATTTTGGCACCACCAGTCAGAGGCCTATAGCCAACTATAATAGTAATGCATTCCGTGGAAGGGAGGAGAAGCTTCAGTGAAACAATCTTGAATTCTTTATGCTTAGATTTGCAAAAGAGATCGCTAACTGCATACTTGGTTCTGGCATAGATGACCCCCCCCCAGTATCCCTGTCTGTCCTAAATAGTTTGTAGTCCGAGAGAGTAATTTGAAGGTCAGAATTAGTTTTCTTAATCCATGACTCAGTAATAATGATAAGATCTGGGTTAGTATGCGCAGGCCATGCTTGAAGTTGGTCAACATTTTTTGTCTTGCTTAGAATGTTAACCAACATCATTTTTATACCAGAGGCAGCTGCACTGTCTGAAGGAGAGGAAAGTTGAACTGAAGGGCCAAGATTTAACCTAACATTGCCTGAGCAGAGAAGGAGTAGCAACAGCATTTTCTTTAGGGAATTTATCAAAAATGAGAAGGCTTTTTTCCTTTGTGATTACCTTTGATATATCATCAGGAATGTGCATTTAGAGCAGGAGAACATAAAGCTGAATTGATATTTTAAGGAAATGAGGGAGAATTTTCAGGTAGTCATGGGTGAAGGGGATAGGAAGGGAAGGGTGGAAGAATGGGGGATATATGCATGTGAATGGTGGTTCAGCGAGAAAGTGGAGGTGCAGTGTAAGGGGGCAGTATAGGATGTAATAATGGATTCAATGACTGAATTAGCACCTGACACTTTATGGTGCAATCAAGCATGTGGTACACTGTTGCCAAGCATTAGCAATAAGATGATGAAACAAGCCATAATGCCAAGGGTAAGTAAGAGACGTGTTGTAAGGTTGAGAACTTGGAAGGGCCAGAATGTTGAAACTGATGGACAGAAGGCAGAAGTTCTAAATGAATATTTTTGCTAAGTTTTTACCAGGGATGATCAGGGAAGTGGGCCAGTGCTGAAGAATGAAGAACACCATACCACTGAGGCCAGCACAAACCCCTTCACAAGTGAAAGGGTCCTGAAGGAATTAGCAAAATTAAAAAAAATTACAAAGCTATGGGATCTAACAGTATCCACCCAGAAAAACTCTTTTTTTTTTTTACCAGGCGAGAAACACTAAACATAGAAACATATAATTTGATGGCAGATAAGGACTGCTTGGTCCACCTCATCTTCCCAATTCCCTACCTGATGGATAAGCTGCAGATTCTAGGTAATCAACAGCTTACTTCCTCCTACCCCACACTAAAATTGCCTTATGCCTGTCCCATGCATTCTTGAATTCTACCACTGTTCCCAACTCCACAACCTACTCAGGAAGGCTGTTCTATGCATCCACAACCTTCTCTGTAAAAAAATACTTTCTAACATTACCTCTGAGCCATCCCCGCTCTATCTTCAAATTGTGCCCCCTTGTTCTTGCACATCTCTTTTTCTGATAGATGCTACCCTCTTGTACTTTGTTAATTTCCTTGAGATACTTGAATGTTTGGATCATGTCCACCCTCTACCTCCTTTCCTCAAGGGTATACATACTAAGCTGCTTTAGTCTCTCCTCGTATGTCTTCTGTTGCAGACCCTGCAACATGCTGGCTGCCCTTCTCTGAACAGCCTCCACTCTGTCTGTGTCTTAGCAGAGATGGGATCTCCAGAATTGCATGCAGTACTCAAGATGAGGTCTCAACAACTGTCTGTACAGAGGGATAACAACTTCTTGTTTTTTACTGTTGATGCCTCTCCCTATGCTTCCCAGAATCCCCTAAGTCCTTCTTACTGCCTTTTCACATTGCTGGCCCACCTTTAGGTAATCTGAAATAATTACTCCTAGCTCTCTTTCGATTTTTGTTGTTATTATCTCACCCCCACTGTATACTCCTCTCCTGTTTTTCTGTTTCCCAGGTGCACTACCTTGCACTTCTTTGCACTGAGTCTGAGTTGACATATATTTGACCTTCCCTTCAACCTTGCCAATTTCCTTTTCATCCTTTCCACCCTACTTTGTGTATCAACCCTGTTGCAGAGCTTTTTGTCATCTGTAAAGAGACATACTTTTTCCCCAGGTGCTCTCCAATGTCACTTATAAAGACATTGAAGAGGACTGGTTCCAGTACCGGACCCTGTGGTAACCTACTAGTTACCCTCCTTTCTTCAGTGCAGACTCTGTTTACTATTACCCTTTGCATCCTGTTGTCCAGCCATTTTTTATCCAGGCTACCACCTTGGGACCCACTTCAAGGCTGGCTAATTTGTGTATTAATCTTTTGTGTGAGACTGCATCAGATGCCTTGATAAAATTCAGGTAGGCCATATCCACAGCCCCTCCCTGGTCTACTACTTTGATCACCCAGTCAAATAAACCTATTAGGTTCATCTGTCATGACCTTCTTGCTGTGAAGCCATACTGCCTTTGATCCTGTGCCCCACTGGCCTCTACATAGTCAACAATTATTTCCTTCAGAAGTTATTTCATTATTTGCCTTACCACTGAGGTCAAACTAACTGGTCTACAGTTTTCTGCTTCTGCCCTGCTCCCACTTTTGTGAAGAGGAATCACATCTGCCCTCCTCCAGTCCTCGGGCACCAGCCCATCATCCCATGATTTGTTAAAGAGAGTAGTCAGTGGTGTTACTAGTTCTACCATTAGTTATTTTAGAATTCTGGGGTGAATCTCATCAGGCTGCATTGCTTTGTCCTCCCTCAGTTTCAATAGTTCTTTTAAAACCCTTTCTTCTGGGAATGGACTGGTGTTTACCACTCTATCCAGACTGTTTCTCTTGTTTGGTTTAGGTACCTCCCACTCCTCTTCCATTGTGAAAACTGAGCAGAAATATTAATTCAGTATCCCTGCTTTTTCACTGTCACCCCCTGCCCACATTCCCTCCCCTTTATTAAGTCTCTGTATCCCTCCCTAGGTTTTTCTTTGCTCCCTAATGTACCTATAAAAGGTTGTATCCCCCTTCTTAACAGAGTTGGCTATCTTTTCCTCAGTTTGTGTCTTTGCTATTCTGACTGCCTTGTCTGCCTCCTTCTGTTTTTACTGACAAAGCTCTCTGTCCTGCTCCTTCTATGTTTCCTAACTTTTGGAATGGGAAATCTGGATGAAATAAATTGGAAACAGAAACTAGAATTAGGAAAATAAAAAAAAAATGCACAATAGAAGAGATGGATGTTTTGCAAGAAAAAAAAGTATTTACTTGATAAAAACATACTTGATTCTCGTTTTTTTATACATTAGTTATATCTCCCCCACCCCCCAAAAAAGAGATTTTTTTCCAAGCCTGCTGGTGCAGTAGATTGAACCCAGTGAAAATACATATATTACTCATGCCCATAAGGCAAGGAGACCACAATATGCCAAATCCAATCTTTATCTTTAATTAATTTTTCTTTTATTGTAATCTAAACCCCATATTACTACAACAAGATAGTGGGTGGGAATGGATACTGCATGAGAAATATAATTCTATGGACTAGGCAATGGGAGACCCAAACTCTAAAGGTCCTTAAAAAATCTGTAATGACACCGGAATATATGAGATGCACATTTTTAAGGCAGAAACAGTGGAAAATCTCCACACAGCAGATTACAACATTACATAGAAAGCAGCTGTGTCACTCCTTAGTGTCCTCCTTTTGTGTGGTGGTGGAAGTCTTTGAAAACTGTCCAGTCACATTGAGAAAAAACTTAAGAATGCTACTTAATAATAAGAGAGTCCCGGAACATATGTAGGATTTGCATTGGCTTGCATGCCATGAATGCATTAATGTAAAGGCAAATCAGAAACATAAAAAATCACAAGAGAGAGTTTGTATTAGATTGCAATGTACCCAGCAAGAAGAGACCACACAACACCTGTTTTTCAATTGTACTGTATGGTACAGCAATGGAATGAGAATATATTTAGTACAGTAACATATGAGAACCTAATGTATGGGGTGTTTGATAGGAACTGGGACAGATGGAAAATTAGCACATTACATGTATTAATAGTTATTTTCAAGTGGAATATTTGGATTATGAGATGTGGATGCACACTATAACAATATTAAGGTAGGCATGTGGAATTACACAATACAATTGTACAGGACTTACAATTATTATATAAAAATGAGAAATGGTAGTTGGGTAGAAATGAACCATTAAAACTTTGGAAGGGGTTACCCTGCATTACAGCCAGTGACATTCCAGTTACCTGTGGAGATAATATGGGGGTGGTTGGGGGGGGGGAATGATTTCCATTGGGTATGTAATTAAGACATTGTCTGAAGCTGAAATGTTTCTTTTTTTCTGTTCTTCTTCTTCTTCTCTCTTGTTTTTTTGCTATTAGGATCTGTAAATCCAGACCTCATGATCATTTTTTTGTTTGGATTTCTATTTAGATTATGAAGAATGGGGAAGCATACATATTTCTGCGTTATAGTTCTTGGTTATAAGTGTGATGTAACACTGTAAGATTTGTATTTATTTTCCGTTCAATAAAATGTTCCCATACTGTGCCAGCAGGGGGCTTGACTTCCTGTGAGCAGAATGGAAAAGCCCAGTGGGGAGCCGGGCAGAGGTGGAGGAGGAGGAACTGCTGATGTGGCAGGGGAGATGGCTGACAGAGAGCCAGGAGGTGAGGCGGAGGAAGAAGTTCTTATGGATTTGGATGCATTAACTACTGTAAGCGTAGAGAATCCTGAAGAAAATACTGTCAATGATACTGCAGAGTTTGGTTTATTGCAGCCCAGAATGCAGACTAAAGAAATACCAACTATGACAACCACTGAGGTAATAAATGTCTGCAATTTACCTGAGCTACCCAACGACAGTGATTTTGCCCTTAGTAAAGCAAAAGAAGAGACTCATGTAACTGTTGATGAACTGGACACAAATGTTGAAGCATTAACTTTAAAAAAGCAATTTTAGGAAGGCTAGAGGTTGTATTTCATGAAAAAATGCAGCTTGAAATGAAGCTGAGAGCACTCAGGAGTGACAAGAGAAAGGCAACTGTCAAAGCTGCTCAGCTGAGCTGCGATGATGCAGCAACATCAAAGGGAGCTTCTATGAGCTGTAGAGGGAACAGAAAGGGCAGAGAATGCTGCAGCAAGGAAAATGAGTGACCTCCCCTCAGAGACAGCATTGGGAATGACACAGACAGGCACTTCTCAGCCTAGCTTAAGATGCTCTGAGGGAGAAGCAACATAACCCAATAAGGAACAGAACTGGACAGTGGAAAAATGCCCTGGAAGCAGCAGGTTGGATACAACACCCTTCTACAGGTCAGATGATCTCAGGGACTACTCCTATACAAATGCCTAATGTTCAGGGTATGGCACACAGTACTGTGGACACAGATGAAACTGCTGGGGATATAAAAGGTTTAGAACTTCCCCCTGAATTAGAACTGACGCAGAACCCACATTTACTGTTTAATTCAACTAACCTGATAACTAATCCTCCTTGAGGATGCCCCAGTGAGAAAGAAAAAAAATGCCTCAGATGCCTCTGAATCCTATAAATAATGCAGCATCAAAAATGTTTGCCATGCTATTTAAAACTCCTATATTTCCAGCTAAGAAACACAATGCAGTCCATTTGGGGGAATGCCAGAAACACCGGAAAGACTAATTGTAGCCAAAATTCTCCTAAAGGATTCTATAAAGTTTTTTTTCTCCATGAAATTTATGCCCTGATCTATATTTCAAGAGAAACTACATTTGACATTAGTTTTAAAACGTTGAATGGCCTGGAAAGATTCTGGGTAAAATATAACGTACGAAAAAAAAACCATCCTTATGGTCTCCATTCATAGCAATCCCTCTAACCTAGCCAACAGAAATAACTATAACTATTTCATTCAGAAACAAGGGTGTCAGCATGTATGACCTTATTTTTTGGCTTAAGCAAAATTGTACACTAATTGAAGATCCGGAGGCAATCCTGGACTCAGAAACATTTAGACTGGAGGTTAGAGAGCAAAAGTAATGTTAAAAACTAATGACACTGGAGTTGTACATCTCCCAAACTCTTTTTTTTTCAGGACAGGACAGAGGGATCTTGTTCTACACAGTACAACCTAAAATGTGCTACAAATGTGGCTCGATGGAGCATTTAAGTAGCATATGTGACAAGGACAGGTGTATTATTTGTGTGGCATTAGGTCATATGGGAACAGATTGCATCAATAAATGTAAGTGTAGCTTGTGTGAGGAGCCTGGACACATATTCCAAAATTATAAATGGACATCATACAATACTCCAGACCAGCCAGATGTGGAGGAACAAAGACTTGTGGTGACCTTTACACAGAAAAACAGAATAGGGCAGCTCAGAGTTTCAAAACCCAGGGAACCAGAAAGGGCCCGTGACACCCCCTGCCCCCACTCCCATTCCCAATGTTGCCCCAAAGAAAGATTCTAAAAGTACTGATAACATCAGTACACAAACAAAATGACACTCCATGGAAAGACATGGAATGTCTAGTGGAGTAGACAGGTCAGATTTGACTATGCCACCCCCCCTCCCCATTCCCAGGAGAGAACAGGGACAGAGAATAACCAGGCAAAAAGCTAAAACTCTTCCAAACACTTAGAAACACAGAATACTATTCATACTGCTAATAAATATGACATCTTACACTCAGAAAACACAGAGGAAGAATCAGATAATTCTTTAGTTGAATCCTCAATACCTGCAGGCACAACTGATGCTGAACTGCAGGAAAGGTACAGAGGAAAAGAAAGGCAAAAGTGAAACTGAAAAATAAAGAACAAATGAGCAGGAGAGGGAAGTTCAAATAAATTCAACATGCTAGAACCATTTTTCTTTCACACAATTAATGTGAATAGTATAAAAAGATCAGAAAAAAGAAGATTAGTTTTATCTTTTCTCTTCTTTTACATCTTGGGGTGATTTTCCAGCAAGACACCTGACTACATACATTAAGGAAAACTCAGGAGACCTCCAAAATGTGGTATCAGGGTCCTTTTTATTGGTCCATAGGACAGGAAACCTATACGGGGCTAGGAATTCTGTTCAAATATCCTGAGGTAAAACTCTTAAAATTATATGATTTGCTACAATACCAGGATGACTGTTAATTTTTGACGTGCTATTGCAGAATGCTTCTTATAGACTATTTAATGTATATGTACCACAGTCAAAGGCTGATAGATGTAAAGTGTTTAATATGTTACAACGTTACTTACATATTGCAAAAACTATTGTATTAGCAGGTGACTTCAATTGTCCTTTAAAAGCAAGAACAGCCAAAACCTACTGTGATTCTAATTTATGGTAGAAATTATTTAAAGGGAAAAGCTTAAAGATGCAGTACATCTACACACTGAATTAAACTTGCCAGCTTTTCAGAAGATCAATCTAGTCTCTAGAATAGACTACATATTTGAATCAGAGGCTATGAATATACAGCAGGGTAATGTTATTAAAACTGAATTTTCAGACCATAGTGTAGTGTCTATTGCAGTAGGAATTATTTCAACATGGCCAAGAGTTCCAGGTTTTTGGATAATGAATACATCATTATTATCAGACCTGTACATCAGAAATATCATTAATGAATTTGTTGCAGCACGGAAATCAGTGTATATTCTTTTTGAAAATCCAACTATATAGTGGGAGTATACTAAACATGATATACAAATACTTTGTAAGCAGATTACTAAAACTCATAGTAGGGACCAATATTTTGCATATTTACAGAATAGAAAAATGTTGCAACAACTGATGTCTCTCTCACAAGATAGAGGTCAAAACTTACTGGAACATGTACATATTCTTAAGCAGAAAATGTCAGACTTTCATAATATACTATCTAAAGCTTTGTATCATCATCAGCAATTTGGCACTCAAGAGAAGACAGATATAATTTAATTTAAGAATTGGCAGAAAAAGGCATATGCAAAAAACATATCCCCATTAAGAGACAGTAATGATAAGAAAAACTATGCAAAAAAGAAAATTTTGGATATAGTAATGAAATACACTATAAACATGTATGCTCCACTTAAAACAAGCACTAGCAGATTGGTGAGCTTTTTATCTGGTTCTGAAATTCTTATGATTGAAAGCACTAACTTATAGGAACTTATATAGCCTATAAAGCTTACAGAAGTGCAAGCAGCCATCTCCTCATTGGCTGGAAGAAAATCCCCAGGATCATATGGTATGCCAAACAAAAGTTTAAGTTAATAGGCCCAGAGTGGCTAACAGAGTTGACAGCAGTTTTTAGTACTATTGTAAATACAAAACAAATCTCCTTATTGATGAACATGGGCACCTGGACAAATATTTATAAAAAAAGGCAAAAGGATGGATATGCAAAACTGGAGAAGCATAACTGTATTAAATACTGATTTCAAAATATTAACAAAAAAATCTTAGCCAAAAGACTATCAAACATAGCAACAGACTTAATTTCTCAGCCCAGACATATGTGACGGCAGCCACTTGTTTTTGATCAGAGAACTGGCAGTGCAAGGGAAACTGAGTAACCTAGATGGCTACTTAGTTCAGTTAGATCAAAAGAAAGCTTTTGACCAAGTAAGCCATGATTGTATATGGGAAGTCTTGACCTGTTATGGTATCCCCACTGAAATGGTCTGCTGGTTAAAATGTATTTATAGCACAGCCACAGTAGTACCACTGTACAGAGATGGAAAGGCCCGATGGTTCATTTAAAAAAAGAGGAGTGAGACAAGGCTGTCCACTGAGCCCTATTCTATATGACTTTTTCATAGCCCCTCTGTTCAGGAAATTGAATAATGCCAGTAATATAAGCACACTAAAGAGATATGGCCAAACACCACCTTATAAAGTAATAACCTATGCAGATGACATGAATGTAACAGTTAAAGATACTAAATCCATTGGTAGTATTTTAGAAATATGTATAGTATTCAAACATATGTCAGGAGAATCTTTAAAGCTCACAAAATGTACAAGCCAAAGGCTCAAATATACCTTACAGTATAGAGGAAATATAGAAGGGATTAGCATTGTACCGGAGCCCATAAGCATATTAGGAATACAGTTTGGGAATGTAGAAACGGATGAACTAAATTGGGGGAGAAATTGATATAGGAAAGCGCAAAGTGGAAACTGAGTAAGAAAAAGTGAACTTACATCATTAAAACATACCTAATACCAGTATTTCTTTTTCTTAGCTATGTGTTTCCACCACCAATGAAATTGGAAACTATACTTCTTAGTTTCTTCTTCCAAGTATGTTGGGGGATCCAATTAAATCTTTTTAAAAGGAACATTCTATATCTCCCAGTAAAAAGAGGGGGGCATAACATGGTCAAGCCAATCTTATTTTTTATAATTTTTTTTTCATAATGAATAATATAAAAACATTATTATCAGGACAAAATATAGGATGGGAGATTATTTTTTTATTTTGCAAATGTAAACATTGGCTGCAACAATGGATGGCTCAATCATTAAAGGTCCTAAAAATATCTGACACCATACCAGAATATGTTAGAAGCTCATTTTTGAGACTGAAGCAGTGGAAGTTAACCTCCAGATAGATAACTGATTTACAGAGAAAGCAATTGTATTTCTATTTACTTGAGGAAACCTGTACAGTTGAAGAACTATTTGTAAAATATCCAGTCATACATAGGGGAAATCATATTAGCATGTTAAATAACAAATGCATACCAGATCATATATGGGATATGCATTGATTGGCTTCTCAAGAAAAAATAAATGTCAAAGTCAACCAAAAATATAAGCAGCAGCAAGAAAGAATTTGCAGCAGGTTGCAATGTATCAGCACAGAGGAAACCATAGACCATGTTTTATTTAAATGCTCTTTATCTCAACTTTCTGGGAATTTGTTGCCCTCCAATGGGGGGGATGTATTTAGAACCATTTCATATGAAAACATAATGTACAGCGTGTTTGATGTAAGACGGGATAAATTACATAGTAATACACTATAGGTGCTAATGACAATATTTAAGTGGAACATCTGGAATATGAGATGTAGCTTCACGCAACAATAAAAGGAAGGAAGTCAGGAAGAATTACTCAATAACATTTCTAAAGACATTCAGTATATCTCTCAGCAGGAGAAAAAAAAAAGCAACAGACAGAATGTAAGAATTGTGGATAAGCCTTTCTTGGATTATTGACAATGATAGTCCCATAACTTAAAATAGGATAATCAGGAAAAAATGCATGACATGAGCTTATGTCTATTAATAACCTCATCATTTCTTTTTTTGAATAATATAATTAATTTAGACTATATATAGAATGGAATATGTATTTGGGGTGCAATTCTAGTTTTTCATGAAAAATGTATGATATGCAAATGTTACAATTTTCTAATGTTCTTTTCAATAAAAAAATCTCCCTACTCTTTTCAAGAAATGCAGTGGGATCATTAACATCCACCTGAACTACCACCAGAACAGGCAGAACATCCCAGTCTATGTGTTCTACCAGCTGCTCTCTTCTAATTTTTTTTTAAATCTTGTTTCTTTTGGCTGCACTACATCCATGGATCAGGTTGCTTTCTCAGTTTGCTTCTCATCTCTATGGAATGGTCCTCTTACCTCATCTCTCCCTGATCATCCTACTCTTAAGGACCTTCTTTTTTTTATTCAGCTGTTTGGCTGTCCCTGTTGCTACCTCCCTCCTCAGCGATGGGGTAAAGGGGGCACATAGAGGCACTGGCAGGCAGCTTCAGCCCAACCTCAGAGGTAATCAGTCTCTAGTTCCCACTTTCCCAATCCCTGACCCTATCAGCAGTCCTCCACAATTACCCCCTCATGGCAGAGCTGAAGGCGAAGGGCATCAGCTTTCCCTCCCTCCCTCCCCGGAGACCAAAATCTAGACTTCAGGGGTCAAGTTGGTGCTTTGGAAGCCATCATGGATCCTGCCATCAGCAAAATGCTGCTGGTTTTCTCCCAACCCCTTGCCATTAGTGGTGGGTGAAGTGGCCACAATTCACTCCGCGAAGTGATCTGCGGAGTGACGGTGAATTCGTAGAGTGCTCTGCAACACAAAGCGGAGTACTTCGCTTCACAAATGGGTAATGCGAAGTCCATTGAAAACAATGACTTCATGTTACTCCGCCTTCCCAAACCACTGCTCCACCAATTCTTAAGGTGAAGTACATTGAAAACAATGTACTTCCTCTTACTTTGCCTTGTTTTTAAGCTCCAAAGGCAAATTTTGCAGTGTTTCATGGGATTTCAGGTCACATGGGCTCTAGATTGTTCTGCACAGCCTCAGTTTGGGGTAGTGTGTGTGTAGGAAGCTGTAAGAGACAATCTACTCTGAGAGCTCTCTGCAATTCAAACTTTCAAAAAGCTGTTAAAAAAGTATTTTTGAGTCATTTTTTTTGCTGAAACTTTAGTTCATCGATTATAGGAAACCCTCCTGTGCTCATATCATCAAGCATTTATTGTTTGTGTATGGATTTTCAATGTTAATGTACAACATTCAGTCTGTGTACTGACAGTGGAAGTGTGTTTTGGGGGAGGGGTGTATCTGTGGTGTAGGTAGATGAACTTGGAGAAAAAGACAGTGTGTTCTGTTTTGGTGATACTTTTCTTGTTTAACTGTGTTAATGTGCACACAGTAATATTTTCAATATTTTTTGTCTTTTTTTGCTGATTATTGTGGTGCAACAGTGCATAATTTCAGTTTGTTTAAAATATGTGGTTATATTACTGAAGTTTTCAATTTGCTATGCATTACTTAGTGTGTGTGTGAATATGTGTGTGATGCGTGTCATCAAATCAAACTCCTTTCATTGTGCCACATAATAATTTCAGCAAAGTGAAGCTGCTATCCATTGCAGCTGTGCGATTTTTGTACTTCTTTGTGGTATCTTTACTGGTACTAGTACTAGTGACTGTTACTGCAGCAGTGCAGTACACTGCCCCCCGTGTCCCGCCCCAACCGGTAAAGGTATTCTTTTCAAGATTTGAATTTCTGATGGTGAGCACTGGTTGGGTGTTGTGCCTTTGTGTCTGCATCTCTTCAGTGCACAGTGCAATCTTAATCTGTCTGTGCATTTGCATGTATTTAGGGCCCAATCTCCATCTGTAACTTAAGTCACAGTTGTTTCTTTGGCTTCCCTTCAGAGTACTGGACAGGTGTGGTGTTTAATTCTGCATGAACACTGTACTCATTAATATGCGTTTTTAAGTCAGGACCATTATCACGAGTCACTCGTGATACAAATCACGTTCTTCATCATCACAGTTGCAAATGCAGTCACAAATCACAATTCACAATCATTCATGTTACGAATCACAACATTATTTTTTTTTAGTTACTTGGATGTACTGTAAGCCTGTTTTGTAGTATCTCTCCAGGCTTCACCACCCCATCATTGTACTCATTGGTACGTGTTTTTAAGTCTGGGAGTTTTAAGCTACAGCTCATCAGAGAAGTACTGCCATAGGCGGTAAGCATTCACGTTTCTTCATCATCACGGTCACAAACGCAATCAGAAATCACGATTTATGATCAAGTCATGAATCACAACATAAATTTTTTTTAATAGTTACTTGGATGTATTGAAAGCCTGCTGGTCACGGTGCTGAACAGGGATGGGATCCACACCTGGGTCAAGGGGAACAGGCGCATCCTGCTCCAGAGGACCTGGTGCTGGACTTGGTCATGGTGGTTCAACTGCCTGAGAGTCAGGACGGGAGGTGGTGCTGGTCCTGCTTCGGGGGGGGGCACTCACAAGTTTTGAGCGGTCCAACAGGAATGGGCGCCCATGCCCTTCAAACTCCAAACATGCACGTGGTACAGTGCTTACCACTACCATGCTCTCCCAGAGCTGCCCCACCCCAGACATTCATTCACCCTGGTCCATCTCTCCTACTGAGCTCCCTCAGTCAGAACAATCACTACTCACACTTTCACTCAACACACACACACAGTCACAGAGACACAGACAAACAATTAACGAGTTATGAAGGTAAGAAAAATAAAATTTACAGAAAGAACAAATTAAGTAAAAAGAGTACTGAAAGACAAAAAAATGTAGCTTTTAAAAAAGCTGTTGGGTCTAAATAAAAGTTTTAATCTCCTCCTCACTCTGATCTAAAAGTATCAGCAGTCACAAAATACGCTACTCTTTCTCCATCTGCACAGGAAAAAGTAAAAGTGTCTGCTTGTATGATTCACTTTCTTCCTGACGAGCATGTGACTTACAGTACAGTAAGCCATGTGATGTGTGGGGGGACTTCCATTAAAAACAATGACTTTGCTTTGCTTCGCCTTGCCATTCCGTCTTAATGCAAAGTGGTAATGACATGGCGGAGTGAGCACTTTGCATTGCCAACTCCACATAGTGGAGTGGCAATGCGAAGTGCCCACTTCACGTTCACTTCACCGGTGGAATTTAAATTCACTGCATCTCTGTTTGCCATGGGTGCCCATATGTGTGTGGAAGAACACACACACACACACACACACACACACACACACACACAGCAACCCCGTAGCTCCCACCCTATTTGGGTCAGTCCCCAACTGCACTACCTCTGGGCCTCCAGCCAGGGGCAGCCTTGCAGTGGGAGCAGCAAGGTCCCCACCCAGGAGTAGAGAGCTGCCTAATGGCAAAGCAATCCATCTCCTGGCCTCCACCCCCCCATTCCAACCCCTGATGACCCGGGTTCATTCTCAAACTCATGTTGCCTGTGTAGCACCAGATGTGGCATGCACAACTCACTAAGGACAGGTCTGTGTTCTGATTCATATACAATATAAATTATACCATATAGGGATTCCAGCACAGGTCCTAAATATACAAGTTCTTTAACAGAGTATTATTGCAACAGATATACTTAATGGAAAAGTATGGCTAATTAGATGCGCAGGTCCCAAAGGGACTTGTGCTCCAAGTCATGAATAATGTTATGATTAGACAGTTTCAAAATGAAAGAATGTTCATTGCAAAAAACATTATTGATGCATCAGATAGAGTTCATATTAAGCAACAAAAGAATGAAAATGTTGTGTTAGGGTTTCCAATCTTAACACCCCACCTACCCCCCCCCGCACACACCAACAGAAGTAGAGCGTGTGCCTTGTGGTCATCAACCCTAATGCACACCCCATACTCCTATATTTTATCCATCTCAGCTTATTTACATATGGAATGGGGTGAACATTAAGGATGATGACCCCAAGGAAATACAGTATTTCAAAACGTATGCTAGCATGGGTCTGCAAGGCCTAGAGGGACTTACTGTAGGTTATGGTTTGTCTTTGTATCTGTGGGAATAAATTGTGGGTACATGTGTGATCATTTACAGGGTGCCAAGGTACACTTTCTGTCATGTGTGGCCACCATTACATATTACTTGTCCTGGAGTTAGAGTTAGGGTTTGGGTGCGGCTTAGGTATTATGACTGTTGTAGTTTAGGAGGAGGGCACATATCCGATATTGCTCTGGGTGCTATGGTATACCTTCTGTTGTTTATGAGTGTGCCCTTGCTTAAATATTGTGGGTTAGGTTATATCTCTGTTTGAGCTGAGGGTGTTATTTAGCTCATATTGTTCAGAGTGCCGGGGTACACCTTCAGTCACGTGTTTCCCCTCTCTTATATATTACAGTACTTGTTCTGCAGTTAGTGTTACTATTTGGTTTTTGCTGTGAGTTAGGTTGGATGTCTGTAGCAGTTAAGGTGGCACACATCTAATATTACTCAGGATGCCAAGGTATACCTTCTGTCATATGTGACCCCCCCCCTCTTAAATACTGCAGGTTCAATTATATCTCTGTTTGAGTTAAGGGGGTCATATATCTCCTATTGTTTAGGGTGCCATGGTACACCTTCTGTCTTGTGTGTCCCTCATTAAATATTACTTGTTTTGCAGTTAGTGCTAGGGTTAGGTTTTTGGTGCGGGTTACGCTATATGTCTGCTGCACTTAAGGGGGGCACATATGTGACATTATTCAGGGTGCTGAGGTCCACCTTCTGTCATTTGTGCGCCCGCCATTACATACTACTTGTTCCAGAGTTAGGCTTACAGATAGCTGTTTGTGCTTCTGTTAGAAAGATGTTTGTTACTTCGGGTGCAAATATAGCTAAGGAGTGATGCATGGAGTACACTGTGTTCCCACATGCCAATACAGATATCATTACAGTGGTGGGAGTGCAGGGCCCAGAGGTCTAGCAGTCCCACATGAAAATAAGGATAAAATTACAGTCTTTCAAGAATTATTAATGCTCCCACAAGCACATATGAATAAGATTAGACTTTCTCAAAAAGTAAAGAAATTAATTGCAAAAAAATTAGTTGATACATCAGTTAGGGTTCATGTTAAAGTGAAAAAGTAAGGAAATGAGGTGCTAGGGTTTCCAACCTAACAGCTGACCCACCACCCCACACAACCCCTAACACCTCCCCTACCACCACCATCCACCGTCAGCAGGCGTCAGGGTGTACCTTGGGGTCATCAACCCCAACACTCACTCCATTCTTGTTGGCTCAGTAGGTAGCACACTCTTCTCTGAGGCCGGGAGATCAGAGAGCTGTGGGTTCAGTTCCCACATCTGGCACTTGGGTTAACATCCCAGTACTGACACTGTAATGCAGCATGAGAGGGGTGCTGCATTTCTGAGGTGCCGTCTTTCGGATGAGATGTAAAACCGAGGTCCCATCTGCCTAGATTGGTGGTAGTTAAGGATGGATGTTAAAGATCCCATGGCACTTATCGAAAAGAGTAGGGGAATTTCCCCGGTGTCCTGGCCAAATTTACCTCATTTCACTAAAAATACCACCAACAGCTTAATCTGGTTTAAGGTCAGTTGGCATTCATCTGTATCCCCCTCCCCCGGGTTGTGCCTGAAAATAGGCAGGATTTGTCTAGTGCACTTACCCGGTCAACAAAAGCTAAATAAATAAAATAAATAAAATTCTCCTATGCTGTTTTATTTCAGTTTCCTGACATATAGAACGGGTCTGAACGTTAGGGTCAACAATCCCAAGGCACATCCCAATGCCTGTTGGTGTGAGGAGGGTGGGGTGGGATATTAGGGCTGGGTGGGCGGTGGGGGTGTTGGCCTGGAACCCTAACACCACATTTCCATACTTTTGTCACTTTAATATGAACCCTAACTGATGCATTAACAATGGTTTTTGCAATGAATGTATAAGGGCACTGTAGCGCCCATATAGGTAGGGTTAAACTGGCATTTTTATGTTAAAGTCAACTTTTTTAACCTTAATTGATTTGACATTCTTTGACAAAATAGCTCAAAATTTGGCATGTTGGTCATTCTGCCAGTGGCTCAAAATGTAAACAGCTTTGTAATGGCACTGTGTATGGTTTTTGAGATATGGAGTGGAAAAAAAAAACAACTTTTTTTCTATACTTATCACGGGATTATTTACCATCATCTACTGTCCAGACAGAATGATATGTGCTCCAGAAATTTTCAGAGATTATGTAGTCTGTGACAAGGGTGTGCCTTTGAATGGTTTAGTGAAAAAATATTACACCGTTTTTGAATTATAGTTTTTTTTGTGATTGCAGCTAGGCTGTAAAGTAAAAAAGTAAACAGTGTGTTTGATAAAAAAAAAAAACATTCAGAGTGCTAACAAGTCCAATTTTCTGTTTGCGCACAGACAGATAATTGAAAAGTAAAAAAAAACAGTCAGTATGCAGTTTTGAGTAGAACAGGTGAATTAATTGGTGACCTACTGGACAATGCTGCTTTTTATTTGCCCACAATCTAGCTGCTTTATTTACTGCTGTTTTTTTAAGGGTTATCAATTTGTATTACCACCGGTTGCATCTGTTCTTAAAAAGATAATGAAAGATGCTAGAAGAAGAACAGTATGGCAGGAGTATAGGTACAGTGGTAACACTGTAGAGAGAGACAAAGGCAACAAGGCACTGGACCGATACAGTCTGCCACTGTGCACAGTAACACATTCTGTCTCCAAAGACCTAGTTTTCCACCTACTGATACCTGTACCCCTGGCTGCCGTTGTGGACTTAGTCAGCTATAATACTGAAAACAAAAGTTGCTCAATGTTTATAGGAAGACTAGACTTACCCCACCACCCCAAAGTACTCCACTGTGCACAAGATGTTCGCAGCTGAAAACCCTGTGGAGTAATTGTGCTTTAAACACTACCTCAATGCAATTATAATGTGGCACACTGTTTTAGAAACCTCCTGTGCAATTAAAGCAGATGGAGGGGTTTCAAAAAATATTATTCATTACTTTAAATTCTGCTGTTTGATACATTTTCTGTGACTTTTTTCCAATTGCCGAAATCAGGAAACATTTTTGCAAGACCATGCCAATCAGAGGCTAAGGCTGCTGGAAACATGCAGTGCGATAATGTTATCTTAGCAAGTCCGACAGTCCCCTGTATTCAATCTCTATGGTGCTTTATGTACTATATGTAAAATTACTGCTAAATGCGTACTTTGTTATCTTTATCATTATTTAAGACCCTTGTGCTTTCTTCCATACAAGCACAGGAGTGAAAATGTGAAGCAACATTTTAGGTGTGCCATGCAAACTGATACCCAATTAGCACTAATGATAATACAGCATATTTTCCCTGCAGGTTCTGAACATTGTTTGTAGAGATCTGAGTCATCATCCCTTTAAAACATGTAAAGTGTAGAGTTTTTCCACTTGCAGCACAAGAGACAGCTCCAGTGCATTCTGCAGTAAGGACCCTGCAAAGGGATCCTCAAGTTTCTGGGAAGGAGTACATGCAATTGTAGTTATAGCTCCTTAAGTCATACAGTATTGAAACTCTCAGTACCAGGATGTTTGTAGAACAGCAAAAATGTAAAGGCATACAATATTTAAGAGAAATATATGGCAGTGATAATGAATTGAATTTTTCATTTAATTTGGGACTCTGTTATTGGAACACTTAAGCTAGGAGTCCCACATAAATTTGTGGTGTGTTTTGAAATGTTTGAAAGTGAAACCCTCTGGTGAACAGCAGTTGGTCAGTATTAATAGGAAATAATGCCATGTGTCATAGAAAGCAGCAATGCATACCAGTCTCATTAGGTTTTTAAAAAACTATCACACAGGAAAAAAATGACCATGCATTCCATAGTAAGCTGGCAGCATACTGATTTGATGACTGACTAAGTTCGCTTGGCCAAGGGCCATTTTTCCAAATATGTTTTGAGCCATATAGGCACAATATACAATTATTGTTTGTATCAGAGAGTAAAAGTTACTTGAAAGCAATTTTTCATGCAGGGCATCCAGCCAATGAACAATAAATGTCAATTGACAAGTACATTAGTGACTTGAATAGTCATAGTATTCAAAGTCTGATTCAATGTCAAAAATTACCCCATGCCCATCACGTCAACCATGCCCACCCATAAGCAGGAATAAATAACCATGATGGACCCTATGTCCATCATGTCCACACCATAAGCAGGCGTGAATAACTATACCATATAAATATATTCATAAGCAAAAAGACACAATGGGGTGTGGATTGAATAGATTTTATCACACGCCCTGCAGCTTCATGCCTTCAACCCCCAGAACAGTTGCAAAATCTGTTTACTGCATACCCCTAGAGTGTCTTATTGTGCTTATAAAATGGGCTGCTTTTTATTTTACAGTTAGAAATTTATGTTTAAATATAGGTAAAACAAAATTTATTATGCCTAGTCATGAAAAGAATAGTCCTTCCACCAATGTTCATATACAATGACATAATTTTGCAAACATTTGGCAAACTCATTGTGCTGTAAAAATGTTGTTCTTTGCTGCCATCAATAGTACTGGTTGCATTTTCTTGTCAGTACTTTTTCTAGCCCCCATGTGACAACTCACATTGTGGGAAGAGAGAGAGAGAGGGGGAGGGAGGAGAGAGGGAGAGAGAGAGAGAGAATGTAATGTGCAGAATGTACAACTTTTTTTTTTAATTCAACCATTACCAGTTACAGCACAGGATCACTGCATGAGCGGACATCGATGTGAAGAAGTGGCAATGATCTTGTTCATAAAAACGCAGATGGAGTGAGTAGCCATAATGGAGGTACGGTCTGTACTTCTTTTCCCTCCTCCTCAAAAGCCTATCATGAAATGAACTAGATGAATGGGGGATCAGCCTACATAAGTAAAAAGAAGAAGTATATTGGGTCATCATCTGCTTTTGTTCAAACTGCATGACCGGCAGCAAAATGACCAGGCGGAGCAGGCGTGACTCTTTGGTGGCACAGAAAGAAACTGGACTCTGTGTTTCGTTAAGTTGAAAAAATAACATTTCTGCAGGGTTAATCAGCTACAAAAAGGTGACAAATGTGGTTATTAAAGGGCTTATGTGTAATACAGTTTGAAATATAGATGCCATCTGAAATGTTTTTACAAATAAGGTGACATTTAAAAAGCTGAACATTCTAGTGGCATACTGTTATGCTGTTCTTTTTGTTTTGTGGTTCAGCATTTCTTTTTTTAGTTTTACCTGTGCATTTAGTGGATCTGATGCACGCTGATAATAAACAATCAAATTACAGGATTTACTTTCCCCATTTTAGAATAAATCTTAATTGGAACTAACACATACTGTAATGCCAGTTTTAAATACATGTGGGCTGAGAAATAATAGAAAAATGAGGGAGTATAGAAGAGAAACACCAAAAAGTAGGTTTGGAGAGATGACTTTTTCCTTTGCTGCAATAAAAATCTGGAATGAACTAGACGTTCAAAAGAAAAATCTAAATATAAGCTTAAAAACTTGGCACTGCCTTAAAACAAGAATTGGCTGTATGATGTATGTGTTTTGATTAACAACGAATGATTGACGTGATTTTACATTGAATGAATGTTTGCTTAAAATGAATTTTATTTCTTGAATTGCGTGACTGTAAACTTTAAGATCATTGCACAGGAACACCTTATAAATTAGGACTTGTCCTAATGGTGATTAAAATGAGATGTCATCCTGTCTAAAAATAAACTATTTTACTACTACAGTTTAAAACATCTGAATTAAACTAGGAATTAAAGTTTTCTGTATCCTAGTCCAACTTTTCAACCATTATTTACCCACTGCTTTCAAGCATATTCAGCCTGGATTCTTCCCTTGGTTCCCAATAAAGACTGAAGTTGTGCTAGACTGAAAATAACTCACCTCGTTGAATGTTAAAGAGGATGTGCTTGTCTGTTACATTTCAGTTTACCAAAGCACACAGAAAATGCCTGAGATATGCAACAAAGTTCAAAAAACCCTATCTAGTTCATTATATAGCTTACCGGCATTTCCTCAGTTCGCGGTCGGCTTTGAAGAGTACAGACGTGTTCCCGGTCCACTGATGATCGACGCGCCAGAGTCCGGAGGTAAGTATGGGGTGTGGGGAGGCAGGGTGCACAGTGGGTGGGTGAGGGTTGTGGGAAGGGGAGCAGAGAGAAGTGCCGTGGGACTGTTTTTAATTTACAGAAAAAAAAAAAGATGAAGCAGGATGTTTGCCATGCTGGGGTGGGCTCCCAGCATGGCAGAAGGATGGCTGGGGGGGTGTGCAGCTGATGGGGTATTGGGCACCCCCATTGGCCATGGGATCAGTTGCCATGCTGGGATGGTCTTTCAGCATGGCACCCTGTACTGGGGGGGCAGTGGAGCTGACAGGGGATTGGGCACCGCTGTCGGCCATGGGATCAGTTGCCATGCTGGGGTGGGCTCCCAGTGTGGCACCCTGTCCTGGGGAAGACAGTGGAGCTGATGGGGGATTGGGTGCTCCCATCAGGCAGGGCATCAGTTGCCACGCTGGGGTGGGCTCCCAGCATGGCACCCTGTACTGGGGGGGAATGGCATGTAGTAAAGTGGACATAACTTGTAAACAAAGTGCCGCTGCATGACGAGCTTGTCTCTGATTGCAGCGGCACTTTGTTTTGAAGTTTTGTCCACTTTACATAATTTACATAATGTTGGTGTCAGCGCGAGCATGCAGGCTTATTGGGGAATGAGGATGCACCTACTGATGCGTGCCCTGCATTCACCCAACAGCAGCCATGCCCCCAAAGCTGCACTCTCCCAAAATGTTGACTGCTACACAAGCACAGCAAGCCAACATAAAAATGAGATGACCCATGCTTTCAGTAGTGGCCGGGGACCTAGCTCCATTAAATCCAGCAGCTTTAAGGGAAATGGCAATTGGTAGGCTAGGTTTCTTGGAGTGGACCAATCAGTATGCCCTTGAGTCTAGCTGGTCCACCAGTGGGATAAGGAGCCACCACTGCTGGTGCTGAGAAAACAGAAGTGTACCTGTTACAATTTTCATACGGGTGGGTATAGAGGAGATGGCAGCAGGAGATGCGCTGCAACCCACTGAGAAGAGCACAGCCATTTCTGGCTACAGCTTCTAAGTTTAGGGACAGTGGTGTCTGAAAGAAAGCACAGGGGAAAAAAGACCAGTTTAAAATTGGAAAAATAAATTGGTGGACATGTGGTGAGACATGGAGAGCAGACAGGGAGAGATCAGTTTAAATTGGAAATAAATTGGTGGACAGGGGGTCAGATGGGGACAGCAAACAACTAGACAGCAGGGGTCTGGGAGGACAAAGCTGGTGTGGAAAAACAAAGGGAGAGGAGGAAGAGGAAGGGGGCAAGATGCAATCAACAGAGATAGATTTAGGCAGAAAAGGTTTGCAAGTGATTTAGGGGTGTTGGTGGCCAAACAAGTACAGAACGGAACTAAGAATAGGTCAGTGAGAGAATTGTGTGGGTGAGAGAGAGATACAGCAGGGGGTCAGACTCTTGCCCAAAGGCATATGAGTAGCTTCAGCAGGGGGGAGTTTTTAGAAGAAAAATACAAACATTACGTTAACTACTCTGAAGACAGTTAATGATAAATAAAATAGGATATATTTCAAAGGTCAAGTACCAGAGATCTCTGGTATGGAAGCTAAGGAAGGGTGGCAAAATAAAGGGAAAATCACCAGTGCTAAGAGTGAGGGCAGAACATGGCGGACAATAGTAACAAATGCCAGGAGCTCTGCAAGCAAAATTCCTGACCTCAAGGCCTCAATGGCAGCGGGTGGACTAGACATAGTGGCTGTGACTGAAACCTGGTTCACAGAAGGTCATGGATGGGACATGGCTATCTCAGGGTACAACCTGTACAGAAGGGACAGGAAGGGAAAAAAGAGGGAGCAGTAGCTCTATACATCCTTGAAGAAATTAAAACCACAGAGATTTAGGAGACCCCTAGTGAGACTTAAGTACTGTGAGTAACAGCCAAGACAGGAAAAGGGGCAGACATTAGGTTAGGTGTTATCTACTAGCCCCCAATTGCAAGTGGAAACTGGGGTTAAAGAAGTAATAGAGACAATCCACAAAATGATTGATAAAGGCAAGGCAATAATAGTTGGGGATTTCAATTTGCCAAACATAAGCCAGAGTTCTTATACAGCATCGTCAACAAGATGCAGGGACTTTGCAATGGCCTTGCAATGGGTAGGGCTGAGACATCCTGTTGATAGCCCAACCAGAAGTGAAGCTGTCCTGGTCCTTGTTTTAACTATTGAAGCAATGACAGGGTAAAAGAAGGTTGAAAAAGGGTGTTATCTAGACAACAGCGACCACCATATGGTTGGTTTCTAAGTTAGCAAAATTGAGGATACTAGTGACTTTAAAATCAGGGTTTTGGATTCCAGAACGGTGGACTTCCAGAAAATGAGAACCAGCCTAACACAGATACTTAGACATAGAGAAGGAACAGGGATGGAATACATGTAGAAGGGTCTCAAGAGAGCTATCACAGAGGTAACTGAACAATGCACCTGGAGGGTGAGTAAGGCAAATAAGGAAAGGAAATCTGTCTTGTACTCCAAGGTGGTGACTACTATAGTAAGGGAAAAACAAAGGCTTAAAAGAAATTTAAGGTATCAAAGAAAAAAGAAGATAAACAAATATAAAAAAAGCACAATGAGAAGCAAGGAAAGCAATAAGGAAGGCTAAGGCCCAGACTGAATTAAGGATTGCACAAGGAGTAAAAGGGGGAACTAAAACCTTCTTTAGGTTATGAATAATAGGGAAAAAAGAAAATAACAAGGGGGGGGAATAGTAAGACTAGAAGCTGCAGGAAGGAGTCTACTAGAAAAGGACAGTGATAAAATAGAAGTCTTAAACAAGTACTTCTGTTCTGTGTTCACTGAAGAAAAGGCTGTGGACATACCAAACCTACAAAGCAGTAGCGTCCAGGGACCAAGACTTGGTACAAGCCCTTTCACAGAGAGTTGAGTCCTTGAAGCCATAAATAAACTGAAAGTGAACAAAGCCATGTGGCTGGAAGAGATTCACCCAAGAGTTCTCAGGGAATTGGGGAGTGTACTGGGGGCACCCTAGCAGAACTCTTCACCAAATTTCTGGATAGAGGGACAGTACCAGATGACTAGAAAAAGGCAACAATGGTCCCACTTCACAAATCAGGGAGCAGAGAGTAGGCTGGCAACTTTTGCCCTGTGATCCTCACATGGAGACACTACTCAAACAGATGATAAAGGCATATCTGGAAATTGGTGGACAACAAGACCCAAAACAACATGGTTTCACAGCAGGTAGGTCCTGCCAAATGAACCTGGTTGACTTTTTCTACTGGGTTACAAAGGTAGGGGATCAGTGAGCAGTGGTGGATGTGGTCTACTGGGACCTTAGTGCGGCCTTTGATTCTGTCCCATGCAGAAGGCTAATAAAGAAGCTGGACCACATGGGGTGGATTAGGAGGTGGTTGGGTGGGTGAGCTGCTGGCTGGGAGGAAGAACACAAATTTACAAGTAAGCGGCACAGTATCAGCTGAGAGAGAGAGGTGACTAGTTGTGTACTTCAAGGGTCGGTGCTGGGACCTCTGTTCTTTGATGTATTCATAGCTTACATAGTAAGCAGATTGGAGGGAAAGGTGTGTCTATTTGCCAATGACATAGAAACATAGACAGAGAAACATAGAAGTTGACGGCAGATAAGGACTGCAAGGCCCATCCAGTCTGTCCATTTTTCTACCTTATGAATGTGCCATAGGCCTGTACTCTGTCAATCGCCTATCTAGTCATACTCATCTGAATTGATCTCTTATGCCAATCCCATACCTGTTTGAAGACCTACATTGTATTCATATCCACCACTTCCTGAGGTAGGCTGTTTCATGAATCAACCACCCTTTCTGTGAAAAATATATCAAGATATGCAACAGAGTGGACTGACCGGAGGACATAAGTACCATGAATTCAGATCTAAGGAAACGAGAGGAGTGGTCTGATGCTTGGCAGTTGAAATTTAGCACCAAAAAGTGCAGTCATTCACTTAGGAGGTGGCAGTCTCAAAGAGGATTTCTACCTTGGGTGGAGAAGCTAGCTTCCACCTGCCAGTAATGTGACCTAGTAGAAAAAATATCAGAAGACTTGAAGGTGGGGAAACAGTGTGAAGAGGCATCACTAAAAGCCAGTGGCATGCTGCAGTGCAATGGGAGGAGAATCACAGGTCAAAGTAGGGAGGTAGTACTGCCACTCTACAAGGCAGTTGTATGACCCCACATGAAATACCGATTACAGTACTGTAGGTCACACCTCAAAAGGGACATTGATAGAATTGGAATGGTGAAAAGGAGAGCAATGGAAATGATTCAGGGCCTACACTACATGACATACGAGGATAGGCTAAGCAAGCTCAAAGTGTACTCCCTGTAACAAAGGATGGGGGGGCATGATTGAGTCTTTTAAGTAAATCATGTGTATAAACAAGGTTAGGTTTCAGGAGTTGTTCCAGGTGAAGGACAGCAGTTGAACTAGAGGACATGACAGGCGGCCGAAGGGTTGGAGGTTCAAGAGCAATACTAGGAAATTACAGAAGGAATGGTTCTGAAAGAACTAATAAAACTGAAGGTGGGCAAAGCAGTGGGGCCTGATGGGATTCACCCAAGAATTCTAAAAGAACTAAGGGTAGAACTAGTGACACCGCTGACTACTCTCTTTAACAAATCATGGGAGGATAGGGTGGTACCTGAGGACTGGAGGAGGGCAGATGTGATTCCTCTTCATAAAAGTGGGAGCACGACAGAGGCAGGAAACTAAACCAGTTAGTTTGACCTCAGTGGTAGGTAAAATGATGGAATCACTTCTGAAGGAAAGAATTGTTGAGTACCTAGAGGCCAGTGGGGCACAGGACCCAAGACAGCATGGATTCACGATGGGAAGGTCATGTCAAATGAATCTAATAGATTTCTTTGACTGGGTGACCAAAGTAGTAGACCAGGGAGGGGCTGTGGACATGGCCTACCTAGATTTTAGCAAGGCATTTGATACAGTCCCATACAAAAGATTAATACACAAGTTAGCCAGCCTTGGAGTGGGTCCCAAAGTGGTAGCCTGGATAAAACATTGGCTAGACAACAGGACACAAAGGGTAGTAGTAAATGGAGTCCACAGTGAAGAAAGGAGGGTTACTAGCGGGGTGCCACAGGGTTCAGTACTGGGAATGGTCCTTTTAATGTCTTTATAAATGACATTGCAGAGGAACTGGAAGGAAAAGTATGTCTCTTTGCAGATGCCATAAAGATGTGCAACAGGGTTGGTACACAAGATGGAGTAAAAAGGATGAGAAGGGACTTGGCAAAGTTGGAGGAATGGTCAAATGTGTGGCAGCTCAGATTCAATGCAAAGAAGTGCAAGGTAATGCACATGGGAAATAAAAACCCAGGGGAAGATTACACAATGGGGGGGGGTGAGATACTGACAACAGTAAAAGTGGGAAGGGACCTGGGGTGAATATATCAGATGACCTAAAGGTGGGCAAGCAATGTGAGAAGGCAGTAAGGAAGGCAGGGGATACTGGGATGCATAGGAAGAGGCATCACCAGTAGAAAACAGGAAGTTGTCATCCCTCTGTACAGGCAGTTGGTGAGACCCCATCTGGAGTACTGTGTGCAGTTCTGGAGACCCCATCTCCACAAAGACATAGACAGAGTGGAGGCTGTCCAGAGGAGGGAACCAAAATGGTGCAGGGTCTGCACCAGAAGACATACGAAGAAAGACTAAAGAAACTTAATATGTATACCCTTGAGGAAAGAAGGGAGAAAGGGGACATGATAGAAACTTTCAAGTACCTCAAGGGATTCAACAAAGTCCAAGAGGGTAGCATCTTTCAGAAAAACAGATGTGCAAGAACAAGAGGGCACAATTTGAAGATAGAGGGGGGACAGCTCAGAGGTAATGTGAGGAAGTATTTTTTCAGGGAGAGGGTTGTAGATGCATGGAACAGCCTCCCTGAGGAGGTCATGGAATCAAGGACAGTGGGGGAACTCAAGAATGCACGGGACAGACATAAGGCAGTCCTAGTGGTGGGTAGGGGGAAGTAAGCTGTTGGTTAACTAGGATCTGCAGCTTATCTGTTAGGTAGGAAAATGGGCAGACTAGGTGGGCCAAACAGTCCTTATCTGCCGTCAAATTCTGTGTTTCTGTCTTTCTTATTTACTGATAGGGTGGTTGACCCATGGAATAACTTACCCCAGGAGGTGATGCAGGCCAAACAGTGAGACAGTTCAAAAACCCATGGGACAGGCACAGGGGTATAATTTTACAGAAAGGCTAAGGGGGAGCACATCATATTTAAAACAAGCATTTGTCATTGCCGGACGTTCACTTGCAGGTATTTGCAGTGGTATTTGGCACTTGGACATGGCTTAAAAAAATCAGTGACAAAGAAGTACAAGCATTTGTCAATGCCGAATGTTGCTTGCTTCTATGTGCTGTTTAGGTATTTGGAACTCATTGGAGTGCAAATTTGAAAATTCGCGAACTTACGAGCGTGCGTAGGAACTGCGCAACGCACGCTCGTAAAACAGTCATTTTTAGGAATTTTTTCACCAAATTTTCAACATAGCCATTTTAAGACCTATGCTCATGAACAGTGTCACTGTGATTTTCTTAATGTGTCCTGTACATTGATTTCGCACACCGACTGCGCCATTGTGCACTACATGGGCAGAAACACATTTTGGGTGAGATGTGAAAAATGACAGCTATACTGCTCATAAGAAGGTGTGGTCAAATGGCAATGTTGAAAATCTGGAGTGAAAATACTGAAAATTTGCAAACTTACGAGCGTGCCTAGGAACTATACAATGCACGCTTGTAAAACAGTCATTTTTTGGAATTTTTTCTCCAAATTTTCAACATAGCCATTGTAAGACCTTTGCTCATGAACAGTGTCACTGTGATTTTCTTAATTTGTCCTGTACATTGATTTTGCACACCGACTGCGCCATTGTGCGCTACATGTGCGGAAACACTTTTTGGGTGAGATGTGAAAAATGACAACTGTATTAGTCATAAGAAAGTGTCGTAAAATGGCAATGTTGAAAATCTGGAGTGAAAATATTTAAAATTCGCAAACTTACCAGCCTGCGTAGGAATTTTGCAATGCACGCTCGTAAAACAGTCATTTTTGGGAATTTTTTCAACACATTTTCAGCATAGCAATTTCAAGACCACAGCTCATGAACAGTGTCACTGTGATTTTCTTAATTTGTCCCATACATTGATCTCGCACACCGACTGCGCCATTGTGCGCTACATGGGCAGAAACATATTTTGGGTGAGATGTGCAAAATGACAGCTGTACTGCTCATAAGAAGGTGTGGTAAAATGGCAATGTTGAAAATCTGAAGTGAAAATATTAAAAATTCGCAAACTTACTAGCACGTGTAGGAAGTGCGCAACACACGCTCGTAAAACAGTCATTCTGGGGAATTTTTTCACCAAATTTTCAACATAGCCATTTTAAGACCTCTGCTCATGAACAGTGTCACTGAAGTTTTCTTAATTTGTCCTGTACATTGATTTTGCATACCAACTGCGCCACTGTGCGCTACATGGGCGGAAACACATTTTGGGTGAGAGGTGAAAAATGACAGCTGTACTTCTCATAAGAAGGTGTGGTAAAATGGCAATGTTGAAAATCTGGAGTGAAAATATTGAAAATTCACGAACTTACGAGCCTGTGTAGGAACTACGCTATGCATTCTCGTAAAACAGTCATTTTTTTGAATTTTACACCACATTTTCAACATGGGGTTTTTGGGACCCCTTTTCGTGAATGGTGTCACTGTCATGGTGTCATTCAGGCCTGAAGGGTGATTTCACACAATGACTGTGCAGTGACTGCGAAATCACCCTTCAGGCCCGAATAATGCCAGTGACATCACTCATGAGAAGGGGTCCCAAAAAACCCATGTTGAAAATTTAGTGCAAAAATTCCAAAAAATTCCTGAGATATGCAATAAAGTTGAAAAACCCCTATCTAGCCCATTATACAGTTTACCAGCATTTCCTCAGTTGGCGGTCAGCTTTGAAGAGTGCAGGCGTGTTCCTAGTCCAATGATGATGTCGCGCCCGAGCTCGGAGTAAGTATGGGATGAGGAGGGTGTGGGGAGGCAGGGTGTGCAGTGGGTGGGTGTGGGTTGTGGGGGGGTGGGGAGACTGCATGGGACCGTTTTTACTTTACAGTTTTTTTTTTTTATAATTGATAATCGGGACGTTTGCCATGCTGGGGTGGGCTCCTAGCATGGCAGAAGGATGGCTGGGGGGCCATGGAGCCGACGTGGGATTGGGCACCCCCGTTGACAGACAGTGCAGGACATTTGCCATGCTGGAGTGGGCTCCCAGTGTGGCAGAAGGATGACTGGGAGGGGCCGTGGAGCCGACGGGGGATTGGGCACCCCCGTTGGCAAACAACACAGGACATTTGCCACACTGGGTGGGCTCCCAGCATGGCAGAAGGATAGCAGGGGGGGACATGGAGCTGATGGGGGATTGGACACCCCCATTGGCAGATGACGTGGGACATTTGCCATGCTGGGGTGGGATCCCAGCGTGATAGCAAAGATTTTGGGGAGGGCGTGACGTGGTGTAAGCAGACAGTGGTGGTTTTCTTTGAAGAAAAGACCACTGCTGTCATACACAGCACCGGTGCGGATTGGTGCAGGACTGCCATGCCTGCTCAAGGGAGCAGGGGATTGCTCAGGAGAGGCACACCTCCAAAGTGTCCCATTCCCCCAAGACGTTCCTTGCGCATGCGCACAAGCGAACGTAAAAAGGGGTGGCAGATTAGATGGCTTTTGTGGTCCCCTTCTGCCATCACTTTCTATGTTTCTATCCTTATTAAGCCAATTGGTTAACATTCATGCTAAGCACTGTCTTTTACATCTGCTAAGTGACGATTAAGTGAAGATTCCACTAAACACCAGGTATTTGATATTTTTTTACATTGGGGCTGGCTGTTGGCGCAAGGGGAGCACTTGGCACCAGGGTTTTAATTTACATATGATTTTTCACTGGGGTAAGCAATCAGATGGGGGGGCAGTAGACAGAGTACTGTGGTTTTTGCGTGAAGTGTGGAATGTTGTGGCTGATCTATGTTCCACAAATTTAAGAATTTCACAAATTGCGCTTAGTGAAATGAGTGTCATTCATGAAATATTCCATGGAACAAATTTAACGGACTGTGCACAGCATCAACTATAACACTAATGAACAACTTCATGGCTTTTGTAAATACTATGAGACCACTGCCTAAGCAGACTTGCTTGCAACAGAAGAGTGTGAACTGAGCATGTCAACAGCACATCAAGGCACAACAGCATGTAACACAATATTCTAGCATTGATTGCTATAATTACCACCTTGCCAGCACCTGAGCAGCTGCTGGCATCTACTGTAGAAAGATGCTATCATCCGTACTAAACTGCAGCTTTTTCATTGATGGTGCACAGTAGATTAAATTTGCCATTGAAGTAGGCCAATGTGTTGATGAATGTGTAATCCTCATTTTTACATGAATTGTATGCCTTATTTTTATTCTTCTATTATTTGTCTTATTTTCTGATTTTCTTTTTGTTTTTAGGCTCTTAGAATTGGCAGTATTCTCAGGTAAGCTACAGTACATCCTTTGTTTCTTTAATATGTCGCAAGTAACATGAGTTTATGGCAAAAGAAACTGTAACTCATAAATTATGTTAGATGTAACAAGTACTCAATCCTGATTTGGCAAAATGTCCATATGCCGTGCTCTCCTGAGCACCTGGAACAAAGCCCAATCTGTTCTCAGACTACAAAACCTTAATCTCTCTTAATAGTTTCAGAAAATTGGCTAACAGCAAATTTTACAGCTCTTGTACATGCCATTAAATGACTACCACCCTCAATCCTTGTTTAAGCATCAAATTCCACCTCAGACTCACCCCAACTATCACTCCTCTCACCCTCATTTAGAACACCCTTCCCACCCCACTGTATTTACCTAGCCTTCACCTCCCACCCCATTCTACTCTCCTAGCCCACACCTCCCATATACACCCAACTCCCACCTTTTGTTCCTTTCTGTCTCCACCTCACACTTACACCTTCACTTACACCCTCACCTATCTAGTTCACACCTCCCATACACACCCGCTCTGCTCTCCTTTCCACTTCCCTAATAAAATTGCCTTCCCCTCTCAAGACTCCCTCCTCAGGTTGTAGTCAAGCAACTTGCTAAGCACTTCTGTTTTCTTCTGCACTTTTTTTATAGAGCCATGTTGTAATCTTATAATATTGATGCTGTGATCTCTGTCCTTCCTGTGTATTCGATGTACTACCTTCTCCTTACCAGCTTAATATGTGTTGTAATTATTGTCTAGTAGGTATTGTTGTAACTATGTCCTTATTTGCATTGCTATATACGTGTATTATGATTTGCTTATGATATGTATACTGATTGTATGTTCAGGACCGTCTTGTAAATGAGCCTGCTCAATGTAGTATTTTCCTGTCAATAAACTTGAATTGAAAATTGATGTATTTTTTTATGACACCTACCCACATAGTTTTTCCAGAAGTATTTTAAAAGACCAAAACTCGATATCCCAAGTTTCATTAACATAATGCCCTCCTCAAAGAGCATTTTGCTACCAACTGCACATGCTTTCCCCATCGCTAAATTCCCTGCATGTCTCTTATCAGCTTCAGGCCCATTCTCTACTCAGCACCTTTTTGCCACTGACTCATAGAAACATAGAAACATAGAATTTGACAGCAGATAAGGACCGCTTGGCCCACCCAGTCTGCCCATTTCCCTACCCGATGGATAAGCTGCAGATCCTAGTTAACCAGCAGCCTACTTCTTCCTACCCCCACCCTCTAGAATTGCCTTATGACTGTCCCATGCATGCTTGAATTCCACCACTGTTTGTGACTCCACAACCTCCTCTGGAAGGCCATTCCATACATCCACCACCCTCTCTGTGAAAAATACTTCTAAATTACCTCTGAGCTGCCCCCTTCTATTTTCAAATTGTGCCCCTTGTTCTTGCACACCTCTTTTTGAAGATGCTACCCTCTTGGACTTTGTTGATTCCCTTGAGGTACTTGAAAGTTTCTATCATGTCCCCTCTCCTCCTTTCCTTGAGGCTATACATATTAAGCTCCTTAAGTCTCTCTTCATATGTCTTCGGTGCAGACCCTGCACCATTTTAGTTACCCTCCTGTGGACAGCTTCCATCCTGTCTATGTCTTTGCGGAGATTGGGTCTCCAGAACTGCACGCAGTACTCAGATGGGGTCTCACTAGCTGTCTGTACAGAGGGATAATAACTTCTTGTTTTCTACTGGTGATGCCTCTCCCTATGCATCCCAGTATCCCCCCAGCCCTCCTTGCGGCCCTCTCACATTGCTTGCCCACCTTTAGGTCATCTGATATGACTACCCCAGGTCCCTTTCCATTTTTGTTGTTGTTAGTATCTCACCCCCCATTGTGTACTCTTCCCCTGGGTTTTTGATTCCCAGGTGCATTACCTTGCACTTCTTAGCATTGAATCTAAGCTGCCATACATTTGACCATTCCTCTAACCTTGCCAAGTCCCTTCTTATCCTTTCCACTCCACCTTGTGCATCAATTCTGTTGCAGATCTTTGTGTCATCTGCAAAGAGACATACTTTTTCTTCCAGTCCCTCTGCAATGTCACTTATAAAGACATTGAAGAGGACTGGTCCTAATACAGAACCCTGCGGCACCCCACTACTAACCCCCCTTTTTTCAGAGTGGACTCCATTTACTATTACTCTCTGTGTCCTATTCTCCAGCCAATTCTTTACCCAGGCTGTCATCTTGGGACCCATTCCCAGGCTGGCTAACTTGTATATTAATCTTTCATGTGGAATTGTGTCAAATGCCTTGCTAAAGTCTAGGTAGGCCATGTCCACAGCCCCTTCCTGATCAACTTTTGGTCACCCAGTCAAAGAAATCTATCAGATTTGTCTGGCATGACCTTCCTGCTATGAATCCATGCTGCCTTGGGTCGTGTGCCCCTCTGGCCTCTAGATATTTAACAATTCTTTCCTTCAGAAGTGATTCCATCATTTTCCCTACCACTGAGGTTAAACTAACAGGTCTGTAGTTTCCTGCTTCTGCCTTGCTCCCACTTTTGTGAAGGGGAATCATATCTGCCCTCCTCCAGTCCTCGGGTACCACCCCATCCTCCCATGATTTGTTAAAGAGGGTAGTCAGTGGTGTCACTAGTTCTACCCTTAGTTCTTTTAGAATTCTGGGATGAATCCCATCAGGCCCCATTGCTTTGTCCACCTTCAGTTTTAAGAGTTCTTTCAGAACCCTTTCTTCTGTAAATGGGCTGGTATCAACTTCTGTATCCAGAGTGTTTCTACTGTTTGTTTTAGGTACCTCCCCCTCTTCCTTTGTAAATACTGAGCAAAAATATTTGTTTAGTATCTCTGCCTTTTCACAGTCACCCTCTGCCCACCCTCCCTCCCCTTTATTAAGCCTCACTATCCCTCCCTCGGTCTTCCTTCACTCCCTGATGTACCTATAAAAGGTTTTATCCCCCTTCTTAACTGAGTTGGCCATCTTTTCCTTGGTTTGGGCCTTTGCTGTTCTGACTGCCTTCCCAGCTTCCTTTTGCTTTAACTGATATAGTTCTCTGTCCTGTTCCTTCTGTGATTCCTTGTACTTCCTGAATGCTTTCTTTTTCTCTTGAACCTTCACTGCCACTTCCTTTGAGAACCATAGTGGTTTCTTACATCATTTCGTTTTGTTTATTTGCTTCACACAAAGGCGTGATACCTCTGTGATGGCAGTTTTTATTATTCCCCATTGTTCTTCCACCCCTCCTTCCTGCTCATTTATTAGTGCATTCCTTAGGCACTCAACCATTCTGACAAAGTCAGCCCTCCTAAAATCCAGTACCTTTGTCTTTGTATGGCTTGACTCTATTGCTGTGTTTATTGTGAACCATACTGTTCGATGGTCGCTAGTTCCCAGATGGCTACCCACTTCTACATCTGTGATCTTCTCTTCATCTCCATTTGAGAGAAACAGGTCTAAGATTGCTCCCTCTCGAGTGGGCTCCAATACTAGTTGTCTAAGGCATGCCCCCCTGTAGGGCATCTAGAATAACCCCACTCTTAGAACTGGCTGCTGCAACTGTACTCCAGTTAACATCTGGCATATTCAGATCAGCCATCAGCAATATCTCCCCTTTTTCTGCCATTCTAAGTATACTTTCTATCATTTCCTTGTCCATTTCCTCCCCCTGAGAAGGGGGTCTGTATACAACCCCTGTGCATATTGTGGTGCCATTGCCAGTCTCCAAATTTACCCACAGTGCTTCTTCTCCTCCCTGTTTACCCTTTTGTTCTGTTGCTTTGATTCCTTCCCTTATGTAAAGAACTACTCCTCCTCCTCTTTTACGCTCCCTGTCCCTCCTGTAGACAGTGTGTCCTGGTATGTTTACATCCCAGTCATGGTTTTGTGTGTACCATGTTTCTGTGATTGCCACGATATCCAGATGTTCCTCCTCCATCAAGGCCACTAATTCAGGAAGCTTGTTACTCAGACTACGGGCATTGGTACTCATTGCTCTCCATTTTTGATGGCTTTACCTTCTGTTGCAGCATCCCCACTGACCTTTCTACCTTGGTCTTTTTCTCATTTAGTACCCTGTTTTGTAGGGGAGGCCAGGATTTTCCTGCTGCTTATCAGTGCCTCCTCCTTGACTAGTTTAAAAGCTTGCCAATGAAGCATTAAACCAATTGCTCAAAGACTTGTTCCCTTCCTGGACAGATGCAGACCATCCTGTCAGTATAGGCTGGTGTCCCTCCAGGTGGAACCCCAGTCCCCAATGAAGCCAAACCCCTGTGCTCCACACCATTTTTTCAACCATTCATTAAACTGCATGGTGCAAAGTACTCTCGCCTCACTCATGCCATTGACAGGCAGCACCTCTGAGAATGATACTGTGTGTGCTACTTGTCTTAAACTCCTCCCCAATTCTACAAAGTCCTTCTGCATTGCTCTAATCTCATGATGAGCCAAGTCATTTGTCCCTAGGTGGACAATGATGTCCAGCTCAGACTCCCGTGTAGCTGTTCCCGTGATCCTGAGGATGCGCTTCTTGTCCCTCCAAGCCATGGCACCAGGCAGGCACCTTACTTCAGTTTTCCCTGCTCCCCAGTTCTATCCCCCTAATAATTGGGTCCCCCACCAGGAGCTGCTTCCTTTCCTTGTGGTGTCCTCTGTCTCCTTCCTGTGGGCCTCCCTTGTGACAGCTGTCCTCAGCCTCCTTAGTCTCCTCTGTGGGTGCATCCATAGGGGAGCTATGCTCCCCCAGAATGGTGTATGGATTGTGGAGTGGAACAACTGACTGGGTGTGCCTCTGTTCCACCATCCTCATCCTTCCTGAGCCCACTGTGGTCCAACTCCTCTCAACTGCTGCTGTAGATATGCTTGCCTACCCAAATAGTATTGTATTTCTAACCACATGATGTAATTGAGAGATTTTCCATGCTAGTAGAACACTGCTTGTCATACTCCTCATCCTTTTTCATTGTACCTACCATATGCATCTCAGCTTCTGCATCCATCCTTCTGGACCATTTGTTGCTAGCTGCTAATTACTCATGTGCTGAATTATGGGCCACTGTTGTTACCTGCTTATTTTGTATGTACTGATTTTTGTATTTTTGTACTGCACTCCTGTAACCCCTTACCCTAGGGTGCATCTGGAATCGAGCGGTACTCAGCTCAGTATGCCTTCCTGGTAAATCTCTTAAATAAATAAATAAATTAGCCCAATGCCAATTGCCCGAAACTCAATATTCTGACATCCAGTAATTGCCCATTGCAGAGTTTGTTAAATAAATTAAGGTGGTGCTACCCCTCCCACCCGAAATATGAAAAAAAAAAACCTCTGCCACTGAAATTACCGACTGTCGGGATATTTATTTTCTGGAAATCACTTTTGGGCTACTGAAACTCAGGATATCGAGTTTCGATCTTTCATAATATATCTGTTTATCTCTATATGCAGTGTACTATAGGATGTCCCCTACTGTTAGTAAGGACATTTCAAATTATTGGTATGATGTCTTAAATGATTGTGCCTGGAAAGCAAGAGACCATAGTGTTTTCCTAGACATTTTCTCTGATTATTGGGCACTGAATGATATAATACTCAATGATAATGGTTAGTATTTAATTGCATATGAAGGTACTGGATGTGCTTCATGGGGAGGTTGTTTGTTTATTTATGTCAATCAGGTAAGTTGACTGAGTACAGGTACCCATTTTCAGGAATGACCCATTTGCAAAGCATATACAGACACATGGTCTGCATAGCAGTACAAGCAGTTCATTGTCAAGTTAAAAAAAGCATCAATCAGTCCTTAATACATGCATTTAGAGTTCATTGATGTTACTATCCCTCTTATTTTCTCAAGTTAAAGGTTCAAAACTATTCTGTACTATGAGCTCTTGACTGCATATTATATCTGCTCTATTGTCTTTTTTCATTCATTCTTGATTTTTTGTTGAACAATGTACCATTCATTATCCAAGATAGAATATGAGTCCTCCCTGCCTCTTTTATGTTTTCTTTCTGGGTTGCTAAAAATACTTCCAAGCAATTAAGTCACCTGCCACTCCAATAGATTCATACTAAAAAGGTAGCTTTATTATGGTATAAGCCATATTCCAGTCCTCATGTTATCCAATGTTTCACCATTAGGCTTCATCACGGAAGAGTATCTGTGTGAATCATTTTGTATTTCGTGAAGTACACTGTTCCTTATGCCCTCATACTGTACTTACATGAGAACATCTCTCTTTTATGGTTGCCTGATTGCAAACAGAAGTCATGTCTCTACACACAGTTGTCTTCTCGGTGTTCAGAGACTTTTGCTTGGAAGTGGATTTTTCTATACTTCAAAATTTTTAGTAGAAATCTGCTGGAGTGGCTGGTGACTTCATTCTTCCAGACTTATTTTGTTCAACAGCCTCTGAACTACACAGCCTTATTACTTTAGAAGGGTACCCACTCCAAATTCTTGTCTTGCTAGAAATGCTGACATTCTCCTCCTCCTCTTTATTTTGTTTATTACTCCCTTATTCTCAGTTACTATATGAAACATAGAGACAGAATCTGATGGTAGATAAGGGACAATTGACCAACCTCATCTGCCTTTTTTTTTTTTGCTGCAGACACAGATTGATCTATGGCACTCTCTTCCCATCTTTCCATACCTGTATAATACCCTTGTGCCTGCCCCGGTCAATTATTGAACCCAATCACTGTTTTTGCCACCACCACCACCTTAACTGGAAAACTGTTCCAGGATTCACCACACTTTCTGTGAAGTACTTCCTCACATCTGTCTTGAACCCACATGTCCCCTTGTTCTAGAAGAACTTTCTGTCCTGAAAACTACTTCCTTCTTGTACCATATTAACACACCTGAGCTTTGGATGGTGTGGTGTTACATAAGTTTAAAGATATTAAGGATAAACGTTTCTATTATATCCCCTCTCTGCCTTCTCTCCTCACAAAGTACTGCAGATATTGAGCTCTTTTAGACTCTCCTCAAATGGATTTTTATGCAGACTCTGCACCATTTTACTTGCCTTCCTCTGGACCACCTCCACTCTGACTATGTCCTTCCTGAGATGTGTTCTCCAGAACTGGACACAGGTACTCAAAGTGGGGTCTTACCAGTGATTTATATAGGGACATCACCTTCATCTTTCTGTTGATGAATCCCCCTTCCTGTGCACCCCAGAATCTCAATCACTCTTAACACAGCCTTGTCACATTGCCTGGCTACCTTTAGATTATCTGACTAAATCACACCTGGCTCTCTCCCGCTTGATCATGGTCATTAATACTCCACCCATCTTGTACTCTGCACCTCGGTAGCTATGGCCAAAGTGCATTATTTTGCACTTTTTTGCACTAAACCCAGTTGCCATATGGTTGTCCACTCCTCCAGTTTTTTCAGATCCCTGCCTATCTCACTGAGTGTTTACTCTGATGCAGATCCTGGTGTCATCTGCAAAAGAGGCATAATTTCACTTCTGGTACCTACACTATACCACTTATAATAACATTAAAGAGGACTGGTCCCAGTACTGAACCTTGAGGAACCATGCTATTCACCCTCCATTCCTTAGAGCAAACTATATTTATGACTGCCCTCTGTTTCCAATCTAACCAGATTCTTACCCAGATTGCCATTTTATTGCTCATCCCAAGGTACCCAGCTTGCTTACCATTCTTCTATGTGGAACAGTGTCAGTGGCTTTGCTAATATCCAGATATGTCACATCCACTGCACCTCCGTGATCCACTGTTTTAATCTCTAGTCAAGGATATGTATCAGATTTATTTATTTAGTTTTTATTGACCGGGTAAGTGCACTAGACAAATCCTGCCTATTTTCAGGCAAGACCCAGGGAATGGGGATACAGATGAATGCCAACTGACCTTGAACCAGATGAAGCTGTTGGTGGTATTTTTTAGTGAATGAGGGAAATTTGGCCAGGACACCGAGGAAATTCCCCTACTCTCGGTCAGAGGGCATTGTGTTTCTGCTTGACTCAGTCAGTGTGCTTTCGGTCGACTGAGAGTATGGACGTGCAGGAGGCTGAGGTGCTGATCACCTCCTTAGCCCCCCTTCTTATTCGTGGTCAACATGGCTGATGTACAGGTGGAAGGTGCTGCACATACTGGGACTGACGATCAGGATTCTATGCATGAAGACACTGCCGACTGCCAGTCGAAGGCTTCGGTTCTGAATGGAGTACATGCTGCTTTTTTAAAACAGCAGATTGCTGATGAAGAGCGATGGTTCTGGGCTGTTCAGGACCGATTATTGCTGGAACTCGGGAGGACTCAGGATGAGCAGATGGAGGTATGGGGACAGGAAGTCACATGGCTTCCTACTGCATCAGACTTGGTGTCGGTTGTCTTACCTGATGAGACTCTTGTAATGCCATCAGCGACTTCTTCATCTGCCTTATCGCTGAATGGTATGGATACTCTAGATGGTGTAGTTAGTACCCTTGCTATGGGTGACATGGTTCTGCAGCCTTCAGGCACTGTTCAGGGACTGAAATCTGCTGCTGGGCTTATTGTGGGTAATCCTGCTGGGGGAGGCTTAACTGTTCAGGAGGATACGAGTCCTGGTCCCTATGTAGTAGGCCATTTTTATATTGGTCTCTTTCCAAGGGGGATGAGCAATAGAACTGGTAGAACTGTGGGCTGAGGAAAGGACCGACAATGCCTTGTTTTTCTTCCAGCTATGATGCCTTCCCTCCCTTCCTCAATAGGTCCTATGAGACATGGGCTTTCTGATGGAGGTGTTGGGACCCCTGCAGCTTGGGTTTCTCATGCCCTGGAGGTGGCCGGCTGGGTGAAGTCTCCAGATGGGACGGGTTCGGACCCTAATGTACAGATGTTACCTACTGCAGGAGAGCCGGTTGGGATTTTATCTGTCCCAGACAGATATTCCTGATTCCCTCTTAACACCTGGACAGGGCTCCCCAGTGGTAGGGATTCAGACCACTCCAGCTTTGGTCCCAGAATTGCTTCTAGTGGCTATTCAGCATTTGGAAGGTGAATCCCCTTTACCTGCTGGAGCCCCCCTTCCTCTCCTCTCACTGATGTGATTCAGGTTATTGAGGAGCAACAGCAGTCTTCGCCCTCTGCCCCGATACCCATGGGGTCTGCTCCTGCTTAGACGCCTCCAGTACTGTTTGGCATGATAAAATCAAAGAATAGCTGTTTCATGCTACTTTTGGAACACTTTCTGAGCCTGCAGCTAGATGTAACACAGTGAGTTAGAAATTCAGAGGTCCTCTGTCTGATGTTCCCAATAGGCACTTTGTTGGGAGAGACCTTCTAAAGGGAAGTATGAAATTTTATGCATACAGAATTTATGCCCTGATTCATATGCTTGGTGACTCCATCTTTGATATTAGTTTCAAACATTCTATAGGACTAGATAGGTTCTGGAAACAATTTCAAGTACTTAAGAATACTCCTTTATGGAAACCCTTTATGGCAATCCCTCTGACTAAGCTGGTCTCTAAGAAAATTACTGTTTTGTTCCATAAAGAGGGTGTTAATGTTGCAGATATCACCTACTGGTTGCAGCAACATTGTATTGTGAAGGAACAGACTGAACCTATTTTAAGTGATGAGCTTCTCTGGACTGGGGGATGGCACTTTCCGGTGGATTTGCATCTCGAGCATGGATTAACTAAGCATCTGCCTAATTTATTTTTTCAGTGAGAGACAGAGAAGTGATATTTTAATCTGGGCAACCTAGGGTCTGCTATAAGTGTGGAGCTTTGGGTCACCTGAGTAATGTTTCTGATCAACAGAAATGTGTCATTTGTGGTGACTTGGGTCATGTTGGTGCTCACTGTAGGAGACCTGCAAAATGTAACCTTTGTGACGAACAAGGCCATACATTTCATGCTTGTTCCTGGGCCTCCTATAATTATGTGGACCCTATCCTCCATGCCAAACAGGATGTATATGTGGCTACTGTCCAGAAAGAAAAGCAGAAAATGCATGACTTGCTCTTGCAGTCCCACTCTTATTATTCAATTCCCCTCATACCATCTAAAGCTCGACTTGAGAACTCTGTGGTTGTAGCAGCAGATATGCAATCTTACATGGTGATCTCACAGTCAGCTCCTCTGGTTCTTACTGTGACTGTGGTGGAGTCTTCACATGGTTCTACTCCCCCCCCACAGGATGATCCCCCAGCCCCTATTGTAATATTGCCAGGAGAGGCTAGTTCTGATAGTGTGGTGATGGTTTCTAATGACACCACAGCAGTGATCATTGATGTGCCTTGCATTCCCCCTCTTGAAGTGCAGAATGATACCGCCTTTCATCAGGTGACTCACTCTAATTCTAATAGAGCCAGTGGGGATGGTCATCCAACACCTATGGAACTTGATTCGATTCCCTTACAGAATTCATATGCCCTGTTGTTAGATCAGGAAGGGGATGAGGATGGTTTAGACTCAGACATCTCTTCTGTTGCTTCCTCACACACTGAGACTGTCCATGATGCAGGTGTTAGGGATAAGCCTGAACCGAAAAAGTGGAAGTGACGTGACCTGACTGATTTCTTTGTCTCATAGTGTTTTTTTTCTTCTCCATTTCTTGCCTTACATGGTTGCAGGTATTTCCTTTTTAACTATTAATGTTAACAGTATTAAGTCACTAATCAAGAGAAAGGTTACTTTTGCTAGTCTGCGAGAAGGCCGAGGAAATATTATTTTGTTACAAGATACTAGAATACATTCCTTATTGGATATAAGGGAAGCAGAAAAGGATTGGAGGTGGGGTGTTTCCTTATGGTCCTTAGGGGAAGATTCTTGTGATGGTTTAGGTGTATTGTTTGCTGATATTATGGTTAACATTTTGCAGGTCCTGGACAGCTATCCAGGAAGGGCTATGCCTGCTGATGTTGTCATTTCTAATTGTGTCTATCATATCATTAATATTTATGCCCCTCAGCAAAAAGCATATAGGTTGTTATTTTTAAGAGGATTGCCCCTTATTCACACACATCTAAATTAGTTTTGGGGGGGGTGATTTTAACTGTGGCCTTGCTCCTAGGGATTGGGGAAGGAAGATGCAGAAGATTTTCTGTGATACTAATATGCTTCTTGACATAAATCAACATAATAACCTGAAAGATGTGTATGCCATTTTATGCATACCTCCTACACATACATTCGATAAGGGAGTTTTGTCTTCTCACATAGACTTTTGTTTTTTGTCAGATAAAATTACTTGTTCTGAGGTAATGACTTTATCTATGGAGACCTCTGATCATGTGGTGGTTAAAATACGGATTGGTCATTACCAAAAGCTTGCAATGGGCCGTGTTTACTGGAAATTAAAAGTTGCCCTATTGCAAGATGAACTTACCAGTGTTCATCTGCAGACTATTTTTGTAGTCGATTCAGATCTCTGCTTTCTGTATGATAGTCCTATTGAGTAGTGGGAGGATACTAAGTGGGATCTGAAATTGTTTTTTGTACAGCTCTCTAAGACAAGAGCCAGGGGTCACTATTTGACATATTTAAGTTACAGAGCTCAATATTTAAGATTAACTCAGGTGACCACTTTGGATGGTATGGTTTTACATAAGCTTAAAGATATTAAGGATACAATGTAGGATTTCCTTAAATTGAAAGAAGCCAGATACTCTTATCAACAAAAGTATTTTATTAAGGGCACAAGACAATAAGTGAACCCTTATGATCTTCCCATACAATGCTCTGATAGATTTGGTATGTCTGCTTTATTAGATTCTGATGGTACTGTTGTACAGGATATTAGATATATATATATATATATATATATATATATATATATATATAGGAGTTGTTCAGGCACATATCAAGTCTGCATTTAAGGATACTATGTCAGCACTGTCGAGCTTGTTTTTCAGCATTTGGTTGTTCCTGTTGTTGCCAGAAGAAACTGAGGAATTGGTGGCTCCTCTTACTGATTGTGAGATCAAACTGGCTATTAATAAACTGTTGATTCATACCATGCCTGGCATTGACGGAATCCCAGATGAATTCTTTTAGGTTTATTCAGATTTCTTGCTACAATGATTGCACATCCTTTATGAGGCTGTTTGGTCTGAGAATAGGTTTGCTCTTAGTATGTATAATGGGGTTATAATATTTATTTTCAAAAAAGGGGATTCTAAAATATTGAAAAACTGGAGACCATTGAGTCTGTTGACTTCAGACTATAAGATATTGGCCAATATTTTATCGATTTGGCTTTCTAAATTTGCCTGAGGATTGCTAATTCCTACCCAAATGTGTGCTGTCCCTGGCAGAAATATTGTCCATAATCTAGTTTCAATCAATCAATTAATCAATCAATCAAAATCTTTATTTATCCAGATGATCATCATTGAGCAGAGCTCTTTTAGAAGATGGACCTGGTTAGAACAGGGTCAGGTAACATCCATCATAAAAACTTATAAATACATGTAAATAAGTATATATGCACAAACACAATGGTGCAGTAATAGGGGAGTCAAATGATAAAAGGAAGACAAGATAAGCCATAACAGAGGGGAATTCAAATACAAGGAGGCAGGTCCACCACTGAACCATGCAATTGTATATAAACCATGTTCTCTGTATAGAAGTACCAGTTAGTTCATTTACCAGGGGCAGTCACTAGTACTAGCCATGAAAATGGCTTGGAGAAACACCAACTAATTGCAGATGGGGTACCAGGAGGGGTATGTAATACGTAAGTGAAGGATAAACATTGTGAGGAGTGAAGTCCCAAGGATAGGTCGCTAGAACTGATGCAGTGGTGGGGGCCTACGGGGAGAGGGAAAGGGGAGTTAGGACTTTTATAGTATGATTGCATGTAGATTGTGGATGAGTGCAGTATAGAGCTGTGAAATGAAGGCTGGAGAAAGCGAGAAGATAGACCAGTATAAGGGAGGACAGAGGCATCAAGGTGCTACATGAAAGCATGATGACAGACAAGGGCCAAGGAGAAGACAAACACTAGAATTAATTCATTCATGGTTAAATGGTACAGGTTAGCATGATGACAATTCATGGTCATGGGAAACAATTGCACTGATCATTTTTGAGACATGAATATAAGAGTCTGAATGATGAGATGCCGATGGGTGACCTCTGTTTCAGTTTTATTTTGTCATTTATTCCACAAGGAGGACAGTATAAAGCTTATAGCAGCCCTGCCAAAGTGAGAGTTAACTTTGGTAACCATCAGTAGGAGAGATTTGCAACTTCTCAGTTTATCTCAGGGAAAATTTAGAACAAGGTTTAATGCATAATTTGTCAGGTTATCTTTTGTCACTAGATCAGGAAACTGCATTTGATGCCATTCAGCATGAACACATTTGTGCTGTTTCACGTTACTATGGAATTCCAGACTTATTGGTTAACTTATTGACAACTTTGTATTTGGCAGCACAGGCTACACCTCTTGTGAACAGACATATGGGCATTCCAGTCACAATTAAGGTTGGTGTTTGATAGTGGTGTCCTCTGAGTCCCTTGTTGTTTGTTTTTGGTCTAGATCCCATCCTGAGATTGATTGACACAGATGTACAAATTGTGCCCATTACCACTATGGAAGGCTTTACCTTTCAGAAAGTACTAGCTTAGACAGATGAGTGTATCTTTTACGTGGCTGATTTGGACTCGGGAAGGAGAGTCTTTCACGTACTCCAGACGCTTCAGCCACATACTGGAATTAGGATTAATCTTGCTAAAAGTAGGATGTTGGTGTTGGGTACGGCTTTCGTTATGGATACTTTTGATATTCCCATCGTTACTGGAAATGTAAAGTTGTTGGGTATTTATTATGGTACTCTGGATGCTTTACAACTTAATTGGGACATGGTTTTTGATATAGCTCATCAGAAGGTTATCAAATGGCAGTTGTGGAAAATGACAAGAAAGAAAAAAAGTATTTTTTCTTAGAGCATATATAGCTCCAATTTTTTTGCATGTTTCTCATGTGTTTTCCCTTCCCTATGGTATGCATTCTAAGGTCATGGGTCTTTTTTTCCTGTTATAGTGGGGTAGTTGATTAAATCCTGTAAAGCGAGCACATACTTACAGGGCCTGGAAGTCAGGAGATCGTAACATGATACAGCCATTGGTGTATTTGTTTTGTAATTTTTTTTCTATAGTTCTGCAAGACCTATGTTATTGGCTTCTGAGGAGATGGGATCCATGTGCATGCACATATGGGGTGAGAAATTTTTGACAGCTCAGGGCAGAAACCAGTGGCACCCATCAGAAAAACTGCTCCCTTTTTATGTTTGAACTACACTTAAGTATATTAGAATGTGGAAGATTTAACTTATTTGCTTCATTTCAGATGAAAAAAAATCATTCTATGAATTTATTGTGGATTCCTACTATGTTTCAGATTTCAGATACTGTAAATACTCATATGTTGTTGGCTAGTATGACAGAGCCTAGAATAAAAAAAATGCAAGATATGATTTGGCTTTGTGGGCATCAGAAGCTCAATGTGAAATATAATCAGAAACATAAGCAGTTGGCTGGTAGGGGCTGTTAAGAGTAATCCTGTCAGGTGCACATGTAGACTGTCCAGTACCTGTACTTTGATTGTATCCATATGCAAGGCTTTTGCTCAGCTTTAGCTACCTGGTGGGGTGAGCCTCTTCTTGGTCTCATGTCTTAGGCTATTTTAATATTGGGGGAAAATTCCAAAAGACTGGCATAAATTGCAAAAGAGTAAGTGTTTGTGGTTCTAGAGTGTGTTAAATGGTCAGCTTGGCAGGCAAGGTGTTCAAGATGCCTTCAGAATAACACCTTCCAAACGCAGGAAGTTTGCTTTCAGATACAAAGTGAACTGGACAAAATCTATGAGTATGAGTTTCACATCTTGGGGTCTGATGTTGGTACTCATTTATGGCACAATGTTGGGTGGGTAGGATAGTATTTTTTTTTTAGTTTTTTGGGGATGTTTATATTGTACTTGATATTGGAGGGATGGCATTTTTCGTTTTTTCAGGGTTTGTACTATGTTTTTTCAAAATCATTTCTTTTCACTGTTGATTTATCTTGCCTTGCCACCTGATTACTTCATGATTTTTTGTTTATAACTTTCACAGTTCGGTTATGTATTCACTATACTGTGTTTTGTTTTTGGTTGTTAATAAAAATTTCCCCTACTCTTTTTTGATAAGTGCCATGGGAGCTTTAACATCCACCTGAACTACCACCAATCCAGGCAGAATTTGGAGCCCACTCGAGAGGGAGCAATCTTAGACCTGGTTCTCTCAAATGGAGATGAAGAGAGGATCACAGATGTAGAAGTGGGTAGCCATCTGGGAACTAGCAACCATCGAACAGTATGGTTCACAATAAACACAGCAATAGAGTCAAGTCATACAAAGGCAAAAATACTGGACTTTAGGAGGGCTGACTTTGCCAAAATGGGTGAGTGCCTAAGGAATGCACTAGCAAATGGGCAGGAAGGAGGGGTGGAAGAACAATGGGGAATAATAAAAACTGCCATCACAGGGGTAACAAGCTTTTGTGTGAAGCAAATTAATAAAATGAAATGATGTAAGAAACCACTATGGTTCTTAAAGGAAGTGGCAGTGAAGATTCAAGAGAAAAAGAAAGCATTCAGGAAGTACAAGGAATCACAGAAGGAGCAGGACAGGGAACTGTATCAGTTAAAGCAAAAGGAAGCTAGGAAGGCAGTCAGAATAGCAAAGGTCCAAACTGAGGAAAAGATGGCCAACTCTGTTAAGAAGGGGGATAAAGCCTTTTATAGGTACATCAGGGAGCGAAGGAAGACCAAGGGAGGGATAGTGAGGCTTAATAAAGAGGAGGGAGGGTGGGCAGAGGATGACTGTGAAAAGGCAGAGATACTAAACAAATATTTTTGCTCAGTATTTACAAAGGAAGTGGGGGAGGTACCTAAAACTAACAGTAGAAACACTCTGGATACGGAAGTTGATACCAGCCCATTTACAGAAGAAAGGGTTCTGAAAGAACTCTTAAAACTGAAGGTGGACAAAGCAATGGGGCCTGATGGGATTCATCCCAGAATTCTAAAAGAACTAAGGGTAGAACTAGTGACACCACTGACTACTCTCTTTAACAAATCATGGGAGGATGGGGTGGTACCTGAGGACTGGAGGAGGGCAGATGTGATTCCTCTTCATAAAAGTGGGAGCACGACAGAGGCAGGAAACTAAACCAGTTAGTTTGACCTCAGTGGTAGGTAAATTGATGGAATAACTTCTGAAGGAAAGAATTGTTGAGTGTATAGAGGCCAGAGGGGCTCAGGACCCAAGGCAGCATGGATTCACAGCGGGAAGGTCATGCCAGTCAAATCTGATAGATTTCTTTGACTGGGTGACCAAAGTAGTAGATCAGGGAGGGGCTGTGGGCATGGCCTACCTAGACTTTAGCAAGGCATTTGACACAGTCCCACACAAAAGATTAATATACAAGTTAGCTAGCCTGGGGTGGGTCCCAAGATGATAGCCTGGGTAAAGAATTGGCTGGAGAATAGGACACAGAGAGTAATAGTAAATGGAGTCCACTCTGAAGAAAGGGGTTACTAGTGGGTACCAGAGGTTCAGTATTAGGACCGGTCCTCTTCAATGTCTTTATAAGCGATATTGCAGAGGGACTGGAAGGAAAAGTATGTCTCTTTGCAGATGACACAAAGATCTGCAACAGAGTTGATGCACAAGGTGGGGTGGAAAGAATGAGAAGGGACTTGGCAAGGTTAGAGGAATGGTGAAATGCATGGCAGCTTAGATTCAATGCTAAGAAGTGCAAGGTAATGCACCTGGGAAACAAAAACCCAGGGAAAGAGTACACAAAGGGGGGTGAGATACTAACAACAACAAAAATGGAAAGGGACCTGGGGGTAGTCATATCAGATGACCTAAAGGTGGGCAAGCAATGTGAGAGGGCAGCAAGGAGGGCTGGAGGGATACTGGGATGCATAGGGAGAGGCATCACCAGCAGAAAACAGGAAGTTATTATCCCTCTGTACAGACAGTTGGTGAGACCCCATCTGGAGTACTGCGTGCAGTTCTGGAGACCCAATCTCCGCAAGGACATAGACAGGATGGAGGCTGTCGAGAGGAGGGCAACTAAAATGGTGTAGGGTCTGCACTGGAAGACATATGAAGAGAGACTTCAGGAGCTGAATATGTATAGCCTCGAGGAAAGGAGAGAGAGGGGGGACATGATAGAAACTTTTAAGTATCTCAAGGGAATCAACAAAGTCCAAGAGGGTAGCATCTTTCAAAAAAGAGGTGCTAAGAACAAGGGGCACAATTTGAAGATAGAAGGGGGTGGCTCAGAGGTAATTTAAGGAAGTATTTTTCACAGAGAGGGTTGTGGATGCATGGAATGGCCTTCGGAGGAGGTTGTGGAGTCAAAAACAGTGGTGGAATTCAAGCATGCATGGGACAGTCATAAAGCAATTCTAGGGGGTGAGGGTAGGAAGAAGTAGACTGCTGGTTAACTAGGATCTGCAGCTTATCCAATAGGTAGGGAAATGGGCAGACTGGGTGAGCCAAGCGGCCCTTATCTGCCGTCAAAATCTATGTTTCTATGTTAGATGGGACCTCGGTTTAACGTCTCATCTGAAAGACGGCATCTCAGAAGTGCAGATTAGCTTGATTTGACCTTCAACCTATGAAACCATGTTGCCTTGCATCCTGCAATCCATTGGGATTTCAGAGATTCCGCAATGCTTTGCTTTTGGATTATTTCCAATAATTTACCCACTATTGATGCCAGTCCAACAGGCCTGTAATTGACTGCCTCTTCCTTGCTACCCCTTTGTGGCATGGGGCTACATCTGCCCTTCTCCAGTCCTCCAGAACAACGCTGGTCTCCAGGCATCTATTGAATAGGTCTGACAGAGGTGCCACTAACACCTACCTGATATCCATCAGAACCTTTGGATGCATCTCATCTTGCCACATAGCTTTGTTCACCTTCAGATAAGTGAGGAGTATTTTCCTCATTTTGCTCTTCCAAAAAAGGACTAGTGTCCATTTTACTCCCATCAAATGTCCTTGTGCCTGTTTGTTGTCCCTCCCCTCCTGCGTCTACTTTAAAAAATCCATCTCTGTAAATTCCCTCTCCTTCTTTAACCCTACAATGCCTCCTTTTGTCTTCCTTTTATCAATCACTTACCTAAAATATGTCTAGTCCCCTATTAATTCTGCCTGTGGTATTCTTTTCTCAGTTTTGTACCTTTGTGGTCCTTACTTCTTTCTCTGCCTCTCTCTGTTTCCCCTGATACACTTCCCTCTCCTTGTTTCTCTGGGTCTCCTTATACATTTTGAATGATACTCTTTTAGCCTTTATCTTTCTGCTTCCTCTTTTGACAACCATACTGGTCTCTTCTTCCTTTTACTTTAGCTTACTAACTTGACACAGAGATGTGTTACCTTCACAATGCCCTCTTTCAGTTTGGCCCACATTCCTCCACTCTCCAGTCCTCTCCCCCTGACAAGTCATTCCTGAGGCATTTACCCATCTATTTTAAATGATCCTTTCTGAAGTTCTGGATCCTTACTGTTGTATAGTTGGACTTCAAAGCTGTCCTTATTGTGAACTGCAGTGTACAGTACACAATGATCACCGGTCCCCAGATGGCTTCCTACCATAATGTCTGCAACACAGTCCCTGTTGGTAAGCACCATGTCTATTATTGCCCCATCACAAGTTTTGGTTTGTAGCTGGCATTTAATTCTCTGCTGCAGTGGCTCAACAAATGACTCCATTTTATTTATTTCTAAAGCCCATTGTAATTCTTTTTTTTACAGAAATTAGCTCAGTAATGAGAGTTTGATAGAACAAACATTTGGCTCAGATAAAATCATTAGGAATGTTTTGGACATACATCTTATACTAAGCATATGTAATCACTGACCCCAGTTTACATAATGAAGATAATATGATCTGGCAGAGGTGCCACTAGCACCTCCTGGAGTTCTATCAGAACCCTTGGATGCATGCCATCTAGTCCCATAGCTTTGTCTACCTTCTGGTTAGTGTGTATTTTCCTCATTCACTCCCCCAAAAAAGGAGTAGTGCCTATTTTACTTCCATCAAAGGTCCTCATGCCTTTTTGTGGTCCCCCTTCTCCTACTGTGAACACAGAGGGTAAGTATTTGTTCACGATGTCTGCCTCTTCTAAATCCACCTCTGTACATACCCTCTCCTTCTTTAACCCTATAATCCCTTCCTTCATCTTCATTTTATCGCTCATTTACCTAAAAAATGTCTAGTCCCCTTTTGATACTGTCTGTTATATTCCTTTCTCAGTTAGTACCTTTATGGTCCTTACTACTTTCCTTGCCTTTCTCTATTTCTCCTGAAACACTTCCCTCTCCTCCTCTCTCTGGATCTCCTAGTAGTGGCCTCATTACTGGCTGGCAACATGGCCTAGTGGTTTGAGTAATGAGCTGTAAAGAGCTGTAAATAGCTTGGTACGTTCAGCAGAGCAAGGTTTGATTCCTGCAACCTCCACTTGCATACTGTGTGACTCTGAGCAAGCCACTTAATCAGCCCAAAGCTCCTGGTCACCCCTGAAAACAGTCACTTGTGCCTAATGGACCTTGAATGAATAAATAAAATAAAAATAATACCTTCTGATGGTACTCTTTTAGCCATTGCCTTTCTGCTACATCTTTTGACAACCATTGTGGTATCTTCTTCCTTTAACTTTTGCTTACAGTAATAACTTGAAACAGAGATTTGTTACCTTCACAACCCACATTTCCTTCACTTTCCAGTCCTCTCCCCCACCAGGTGGAGGCATTCATCAATTTATTTTAAATTGCCCCTTCTAAAGTCCTGGACCCTTATTATTGTGTAGCAAGACTTCACAGCTGTCCTGATAATGAACCACAGCATACAGTATACAATGATTACTGGTCCCCAGATGGCTTCCTACCATGATGTCTGCAACACTGTCCGTGTTAGTAAGCACCAGGTCCATTATTGTCTCATCATGAGTTTCTGTAGCCTACATTTAATTATCTGCTGCAGTGGTTCTACAAGTGACTCAGTTTTATTAATTTCTAAGGCCTATTGTAATTCTTATTTTGCAGAAATAAGCTCAGTAATGAGAGTTTGGCAGAACAAACATTTGCCACAGATAAAATCATCAAGAATATTTGTGGACATGTAGATCAAAACGTTTCTGGCACACACAACCTTTTTAGAGGCAGAGAGCACATCTGCTGTTAAATAAAATTGATTTTTAAGCTCTTGAATGCAGTGTGATGACAGCATCCTTGTAATGCCTTTTTTGTGCTTTAAAATTTGGGTTGGGCAGAATTAAGGTATTCTGGTAGAGAGAAGACAAATTGGTGATTGTGTGTTTAAATGTTCCTCTCTGGCCTGTGAGTGCAGACATCATATTACAGGGATTAGTGGTGTTAGAAGGTAATGGTTAACTGCCATCTCATTCAGTCTTCAGCTAAAGGAGAGAGAGAACGGGCCTTTAGCTGCTGAGGGTGCTGTAAACTGATTTAAAGTAGTTTTTTTAGTTGTCATTTCTGTGTGTTGGACATTGTAATTGAGGTTTGTTAACTGCAGAAGCAGTTGGGGCCTGGCAGAGGTTGTCTGAACATTCTTTTGCTGAGCAGTTGGGAAAGGATTTACTTGCTGGAGAAGCATTACATTCTTTTTTAGTCTGTGAAGGAACTAGAAGGGGAAAGGATCAAATCTGTTCCAGCATAGTAGCTCCTTCTTGTTGTTTTTACATTGTTTCTTGTGGATTTTACTTGGGAGAAGGTTATTTCTTTTCTTTCTTGCTACTTCTAAGGTGCAGCAGGGTATTGTTTTGGGGCTGTAGGAATTTTAAAACCTGTTTTGGTGGCTACAAGTGGGTTCATTTGTTTGATGTTTCACTGTGTAGCAGGCTGCATTTGTGGAGGCCTGTTTCTTTTGATTTAAAATGTATTTGGTGTGATTTAACTGGGGCTGTTTCTTTGAATTGGAGACCTATATCTTCTAATTTCAAGCCTATTTTGATGTGTTGTTGGTGCAGCTGTTTCAACTGAAAACCTGTTTCATTTGGTCGCAAACCTATTTTGTGGGCTTTGAGTAGAATTGTGAATCATTTTTGCTGGCTTAACTGGCTGCAAAGTTTAGCGTATAGTAGGGGAAGCGTGCTAATGGTCTGACCAGGGGCCTCAGCTACGTGATTGTTTCTGGAAGACTTGAGCTGGTCCCTCCCCAACCCCTCACCCACCCACCCCAGTCCATGATTTCTTTATACCAGGGGTTCTGACATCACTCCTCAAACTGGCAAAGTATATGCACCTGTCATAGCAGAAGCAGACATCCAGGAAAGGAACAGCAGTGAGTGAAGAGGGGATTACTATCTCAGTGGAAGGGAAGTAACTGCAAATCAAGGATCTTTCATTGTTACTTCTTTGCATTTCTATTACATTGTGGAAAGGAGGAGTAGGAGTTTGAAGAAAGTTGTGCAATAGCTACTTAAAGTCTCCTTTAGGGTGTGGATAGGAAGAATAGGAATATAAAAAGCAGTTGCTCAGTCTATCTAAATGTATACAACAAAGGGGTAAGGGAAATTAAGGAAATAACGTTTTGCACTGATAGAGGGAGGAGAGGGGAGACTTGGAGGAGTGTTTGGTATCCTTCATCTGGAAGGGTGGGGGTCGCTGGTGGGCAAACACAGCACTGGGTAGGGTGGTAGGCTACAACAACTGAGGTGCACCAATCTTTCTGAAAATTGCCTGGAGTGTGGGGGGATGTTTAGTGTGCAACCACATAGAGAAACTTAAAAAGGAGATTGAGGGTCTGCAGGAGGAACTAAGACAGGCAAGGCAGACTGGGGGTGGGTAAAGCCCAATACAGGAGGGAGGAAGGAGGGGAGATGAGGGGGGGTGATTTGAGACAACAGTGGTGAGGAGAGGGTCAGAAGAAGGAAAGCAGAGACAAAAGGGCCCAGGCCAGAAAGAACAATTGCCAGGGAAACCAGGTCAGGAGACAAAAGACAAATGGAAGGAGGAGATAGGAACTCATAAGGGGAGGCAAAGAAGTGGCAAAAGTCATGGAGTGGAAAGAAGAGAACAGGTTACTATGAAGAGAGAGGGAGTGGACACTTGTGAAGGGTCTTCAGAAAATAGTTTTGCACTGCTAGAGAGGAAGAAAGAGGAGGAGGGAAATGATGAAATTAGAGGAGTAATTGATAAATGCCTGGACCAAACTGGAGCAGGGGGAAGTTCTGCTGGGAGAATTGCAACAGGGGAAAAAGTGGGAACTAATGTGCAGGAGGAAGAAGATGAGCTGGAAATGAGAGAGGGGGATGAATGGAAGCAAGCAGGGAGTAAGAGGGGTGGAATCTTAGTGCTTGGAGACTCAATACAGATGAGTATGAATAGATAGGCCACTGACAGAGGAAAGGCCGATGGCACATTTATAAGGTCAAAAAAGAAATGGGCAGACTGGATGGGCCTTGCAGTCCTTATCTGCCATCAACTTCTATGTTTCTAGGAGTCAGGTGGGATAGCAAGGGGGAGAGGCATAGTTGCATTTGGGTGGATTCTATGCCAGGAAAGACAGCAGAAAGCACGGGACAATCTGTTCTGTAATATGTCAGAAGGGGTAGGGACAAGCCTCTTTTAATTATACATCCTGGGATGAATGACCTGGCTGACAAGACAGTAGATATAGTCCAGAGGAGGTTTAAGGAACTAGGACAATTATGTGAGGGGGCAGGAAGATCAGTAACTTTTTCAGAGATACTTCCAGTGCCCAAGGCAAGCACAACAAGGAAGATGAGAATAGAGGAATTTAATGGATGGCTAAGGACCTGGTGTTGTGCTAAAGGGTATGGGCTGTTGGGGGGTGGAGAGGGACCTGGGAGGACAGTAGTCTCTTTGACAAGGACAGACTACACTTGAGTGAGGAGGGAAAGAAAGTGTTGAAACAGAGGATGGAGGAGTACTTAGAGGAAGTTGGAAATTTAAATTAGGAGTGGGGGGTGGCAACTGGGCAAGAGACATGCAGAGACCACAGGTTGGGAAACCATATGAGATTATCCCCCATAACAGTGACAAAGGACAAATGGCAAGTACTACTGGTGATGCTAATAAAGGAGGGCAGGATGGGGGGGTGGAAGGTGGTTACCCTTAATGCTAGGAGCCTTGGAAGGAAAACTGCAGAGTTACAGGTGCTCATGGCAGAGGGAGAGGTGGACACTGCAGCCATCACAGAAACATGGGCCACCCAATACAATGACTGGGACCTGTCTGTACCAGGGTACAGGTTATTTTGTAGGGACAGGATGATTGGGAAAGGAGGAGGTGTGGCACTATATGTAAAGGAAGGACTGAAGTGTGTAAGGAAGGGAGGGGGGTAGGTAGTATGGAGTCACTTTGAATGCAAATCCAGGATTCCAAGAATAGGATTCTCAGAATGGGAGTGGTGTACAGGTTGCCATCTCAGACTGAGGAGTTAGACAGGGAACTAGTGGGACAGATCAGGAGGACCTGTGAGAAGGGTAGTGTGGTGACTGTGGGGAACTTCAACATGCCAGGAATGGACTGGAGTACCTCAACAACCAGGAACAGAAGGGAATGGGTACTGCTAAATGCCTTCCAGGACAGCTTCCTGCTGCAAATGGTCAGTGAACCAACCAGGTTAGGGAATACCCTTGACCTTGTGCTGTCAAATTTGACTTTGTGAGAGAACATACGGTGGAGAAACCACTGTCAGGGAGTGACCACCACTCAGTATGGCTCACATTGGTATGGGCAAGGAAGGAGTGGAATCTGGCACAAGAGTTCTGGACTTCGGGAGGATTGACTTTGGGAAGATGGGGGAAGTGGTAAAAGGGTACCTGGCCATAATTCAATCTAGTATGGACACTAACCACAGGTGGGAGCTCATAAAGCTGGGGATAGTGGAGGCAACCAAAACTTGATGCAAGGCCCAGAGCAAAAAGGCTAGGGCTAGGAAACCAAGTTGGTTGAGCAAGGAGGTCATGGAAATGGTAATGAGGAAAAGAGCTGCCTTTAGGAGGAACAAGAAAACAGGGAGGGGGGAGGACAGGGAGGAGCACTTCATGGAATCGAAGGAGGTGACAAGGGCACTAAGGGGAGCTATGGCATCTACGGAACTCAGGCTGGCACAAGGCATTAAGAAGGGGGAAAAGGACTTCTTTAGGTACATCAGGGAGAAAAGGAGCTGTAAGGACCACATAGTAAGGATTAGAAGGGGGGGGGTTGAGTGGAAGCAGGGTGCAATAAGGCAGAAGCACTAAATGATTACTTCTGCTCGGTATTTACTAAGGAGAAGAGGGGAGTGACACCCAAATGGGGGAGGTATCAAGAAACAGGGGGGGAGTGGATGACAGATACAGAAATCATGGAGGACAGAGTTCAGAAGGGTTTGAAGGCACTGAGGGTGGACAAGGCACCAGGCCCAGATGGCATCCACACCAGGGTACTGAAGAAGCAGGCAGATGTCCTTGCAGGACCTTTGGCAGATCTATTTAAAGCATCACTACATTTGGGGTGTGTACCTCAGGACTGGAGGATGGCTAATGTGTTGCCCTTCCACAAGAGTGGCACCAAAGATGAACCGGGAAACTACAGACCAGTGACCCTCACATCCATCATGGTTAAGCTAATGGAGACTATCCTTAAGAAGAGGCTGGTGGCCCTCCTAGAGGCCAAAGGACCACAGGACAGTAGGCAGCATGGCTTCATATGTGGCAGAATCTGCCAAACCGACCTGGTGGAGTTCTATGACTGGGTAACTAGGCAACTGGACAGGAGCAATGAGGTTGATGTCCTGTATCTGGACTTCAGTAAGGCATTCGACTCAGTGCCGCATGGAAGGCTGGGATGTAAGCTAGAAGGCATGGGGCAGATGAAAGTCTGGTGTAATGGGAAGGGAACTGGCTTCAGGGAAGTCAACAGAGGGTGGTGGTGGGTGGGGAGCTTTCACACCCAAGGGTAGTAACATGCAGTGTTCCATAGGGCTGGGTGTTGGGACCAGTGTTGTTTGGGATATTCATTGAAGACATATAATTGGAAATCAAGAGCAAGATCAGTATGTTCGCTGATGATACCAAGGTAGGAGTGGTGGTGGATGACCTAGTGGGGTGGCAGGGGTTGTAGGCTGATCTGGAAAAGCTTGAAACCTGGTCAGACACCTGGCAACTGGGGTTTAATGCCAAAAAGTGCAAGGTTCTGCATTTTGCAATGAAGAACCCAAGGAGGAGTTACCAGCTGGGAGGAGTGCAGCTAGCCTAGACAGAGGAGGAGAAGGATCTGGGGGTGCTCATTACAGGGTCAATGAACAACTCAGCACAATGTAGGAAGGCAGCTGCAAAGGCCAACAAAATGCTGGGTTGTATTGCAAGGGGCATATCCTCGAGGAGGGAGGAGGTGATTCTGCCACTGTATGGGTCATTGGTTAGACTGCACCTGGAGTACTGCATGCAGAACTGGCACCTGTATCTGAAGCAGGACATTAAGTTACTGGAGGGGGGTGCAGCGCATGGTGACAAAGATGATCAAGGGGCTGGGGGACTTATCGTACGAGAGTAGGCTGAGGGGGTTGAACATGTACTCGCAGGAGGAGAGGAGGGACGAGGGGACTTGATTGAAACCTTTGAGTACATGAAAGGAATAAACAAGACAGGTACAGAGGGTCTGTTCAAAGTAAGGGAGGGGAGGGACACCAGGGGCCATGATTTGAGACTGGAGGGAGGAAGGTTGAGGAGGGAGATGAGGAGACACTTTTTACAGAGAGGGTGGTGGCTGGGTGGAATACATTACCTGCAGAAGTGGTATCCAGTAGAACAGTGGACTGCATCAAAAGGGGGTGGGACAGGACAAGGGGGAGGGTCAATGAAGGGGGAGGGTGGAAGGGAGGGGCAGCTTCAGATTAAGGAGTACTAGCTGCACACTCGAGCAGACTTGATAGACCTCTAGGCCTTTATCTGCTGGCAAATTTCGTAATGAGGTTGTGTGTGCCCGAAACATTTTGTTCTACAAGTTTTGGTAAGTTTCAGGGGCACCGCATCCCTGTGCATGCTTCTTTGGTACATTAGCATTTTGGACATACATCTTATACATAGCACATGAAATGAACGACACCAGTTTACATAGTAAAGCTAATATGGTAAGTCTCTTGCTGGGTCCTTGACAACAACTAAGATGATTTAATCACACAGTACCTGTTTAAATAATGTTGCCTATTGGACACAGATATATTTTGTCATCCTCTAAGTCCTCCTTAGATGGGCATCGTTTTGTGCCACCACCCCATCTGCCATGGCTGAAACCAACAGACATTCTTGCCTCTGCCAATGCACTCTTCACAGCATGCTCACCAACACTCCTAAAGGGACATGTTGTCAATATAGTGGACAGAAAGAGCCACTTGGTGGAACTTCGCTTTCTCCATAGGTATTAAAATATATTAAATATGTATTAAAACATTATATAAAATATATTTAAATTAATGTCGAAGCACAAACACTAGAAGCAGAATGTTTGTGCTGAAAGAAAAATGTTTACTGACTCCAACAAGCAAACTAAAAAGCCAGAGGTAAAGGTTTCACCAGGAGGCTATAGACTGCACCAAAAGTATTGCATCAGACTTTACTGCATCCTATTGAGTATCCCTTAGAGATAGATTCTGTAAGGCAAACAGCTTAGAAAGTTGTATAGAGACATATCAGCATACAATTTCCTATGTTTAAGAACTTAAGATACAGATGGTAGGAATTAAAAGTGGATCCACCTTTCCTATTTTCTTTACTTTTACTTACATCTTCAAAAGGTAGACCATAAATTGGCTGGTTAATGTGTGCTCAAGTGTCTAATTGTCAGCCTTGTTTTTGCCCAAATTTACAGTTAGTAAATAGTGTAACAGGCTGCAAAGCCTTATGTGCATCATTTATAGAGACATGGTGCACATGTCATGACACACTGCTGTAAACCACATACAGCATTTGAAAATAACTGCATGCAGCTCATTTACAGTACCTGCTTCCTGATGCATCAGAAATTGGAGATCTTGCTCCTACATCTGCATCAGTCGCTTAGAGTATACATGTACCTTTCAGTGTTATCTATGTTTTTGAATTACAAAAAAAATGGTAGTATAGAGTTTTTCAAGCAAAAGAAATGTAAGAAGTCAAGAGGGACTGGGGACTAATCAACAAACTGGCAAATATGGGGGTGCAGACAGAGGTGGTCACATGGGTTAGAAACTGGTTGAGTAACAGAACACAAAGAATGGTGGTAAATGGGTTTAGTTCACAGGAGGGATGGGCAACAAGTGGAAACAAGTTGCATGCCCCAGGGATCAGTGTTTGGATCAGTGCTCTTCAATATCTTCATAAGGGATATTACAGAGGGTCTAGAAGGGAGGGTTAGCCTGTTTACAGATGATACAGAGCTATGTAACAGGGTAGATATACAGGAAGCTATAGAAACAAGCATTTGTCAATGCTGAATGTTGTCTCACTGGCTTTGGGTTTGGTAGTGCCAGAGGTAAAGATACATAATAGGAATGGCAGTGAAGCATTGAAGTGATGCCAACCCCACCCTCACCATGTAGAGAGCAGCAGGCATTGGGGTGTGGCTTTGGGTCATCAGCTATAAAGCTCATGCCATTGTACATCACCCCACTCTGTAGACACCGACAAGTGTTGTGGTGTGTTTTGGGGTCTTTGGGCATTATACTTACCCCATTCCATAAGGAAATACACTGACACTGGTGCAGTATAGGAGAATGGGGGAATTCTGTGGCCAAATAGTGCAAAGCATACTACAATGCCTGTTAGTGGCTGCAGGGTGGGGGCGGGGGTGCAATGGCATGAGCATTACATCCAGTGATCCCAAGTCACAGCCCTGGTGCCTGTCAGTCTGTACTGGGTGGGGTGCTACAGTTGAAAACCCTAACACCGTAGGGGTACGGTGGTATTTGCACTCCAGATTTTCAACATGGGCTGTTTGTGAGGCTACCTCATGAGAAGCGGCGTGAGCTGAAAAATGGTTTTGTACAGCGGCTATGCCATTTGGTGATACAGGGACGAAAATACATTTTGGGCAGATTGTGGAGAATGGCAACTGTATTGTTCATGAGAAAGTGGGAAAAATGGCAACGTTGAAAATCTGGAGTGAATATATGAAAAATTGGTGAAGTCATTAGCATGCATAGAAACTGTACAACACACGGCCGTAACCAATTATTTGTGGGAGCTTGTTAGTCACATTTTTAACATAGGCATTTTGGGACATCCCCTCATGAGCAGTGATGCTGTGATTTTGTTAATCAGTCCTAAAAGTTGATTTCCCAAAGCGATCATGCCATTGTGGCCACAGGGGCGGAAATACATTTTGGTCAGGATGTAAAAAGTGACAGCTGTACTGTTGATAAGAAGGTGTGAAAAAATGCCAGTGTTGAAAATCTGGCATGAAAGTATTGCAGATTTGTGAAGTTACAAGGGTGTGTGGAAACTGTGCAATGCATGCTTGCAATATAGTCATTTTTATGGACTTTCAGCAGCAACTTTTCAACACAGGCATTTTAGGACCTCTGCTCATGAACAGTGTCATCCTCGTTTCCTCACACTGTCCCGAAACCTGATTTTGCACAGTGATCGTGCACTTCTGCACTGGACAGGTGAAAATACATTTCAGCCAGGATATGTAAATTAACAGCTGCACTCTTCATAAGGAGGTACGAAAAATGCCAATTTTGAAAATCTGGAGCGAACATATTACAAATTCATGAAGTTACAAGAGTGCACGCAAACTGTGCAATGCACACTCGGAAAAAACTCATTTTATGGACTTTCATCGCCAAATTTTCAACATAGACATTTTAGGACCTCTGCTAATGAACAATGTCATTGTTATTTTCATGTGTCTTGAACTCGGATTTCCCACAGCGACCGCACTATTCTGCACCGGAAGTGCGAAAACACATTTTGGCCCAGAGGTGAAAAATGACAGATGCACTGTTCATAAACAGGTGCAGAAAAATGGCAATGTTGGAAATCTGGAGTAAAAATATAAATTCGTGAACATACGAGAGTGCATGCAAACTGCACAATGCACACTCATAACACAGCCATTTTATGGAGTATCATCACCAAATTTTCAACATAAGCATTTAAGGATCTCTGCTCATGAATAGTGCCACTGTCATTTTCATAATCTGTCCCGACCATTGAATTCCCACAGCAGCCATGCTATTGTGCGCCAGGAGTGTGAAAACACATTTTGGTCAGAATGTGAAAAATTACAGCTGTACTGTTTACAAGGAGGAGTGGAAAAATGGCAGTGTTGAAAATCTAGCATCAAAATATTGCAAATTCGCGAAGTTGTGAGCATGCGTGGAAACTGCGAAATGCACTCTCATAAAACAGTAATTTTTTGAATTTTTCACACCTAATCTGCAACATAGGCTTTTTGAGAGCCCATCTCATGAATTCTCGCACTGTCATGGCATTAATCAGTCCCAAAAGGTGATTGCATGCAGTGACCGCGAAATTACCTTTCGGCACTGATAAACGCCATGACAGTGAAAGAATTCATGAGGAGGGGTTCCAAAAACCCCATGTTGAAAAGTTGGTGGCAAAATTCCAAAAAATGCCCAAGCTATGCATCAAAGTTGAAAAAACCCTATTTACTCCGTTATACAGCTTCCCATATTTTCATCAGTTCGCGGTCGGTTTTGAAGAGTGCAGACGTGTTCCCGGTTCACTGAAGATAATTGCACCGGACTCTGGAGGTAAGTATGGGGTGGGGTGGCGTGGGGAGGCAGGGTGTGCAGTGGCTGGGTGTGGGTTGTGGGAGGGGGTAGGGAGAGAGTGAAGGACCATGTTTGTTCTACAAGGTTAAAAAAAAAGGCGTCATGAGACAGTTTTCATTTTTTCTGGTGGGATTTCCCCAGCAAGCCACCTCAGTGTTTGTGGATGGGGGGTGCTTTAGCCAATGGGGGATAGGGCACCCCCATCAGCACATAACAAATGGGGGGAGGGTGCACGATGCTGATGGGAAGTGGGCTCCCCACTGGCAAAAAACAGGGGGTTAAAGCCAATGGGGATTGGGCCCCCAAATTGGCAAAGAAAAACTGTTGGAGGGACGCATGATGCTGAAGGGGATTAGGAACCACTCTTGGAAATCAACAAAATTTTTGGGGGGGACACATTATGCCGACGGGGAGTGGGTTCCCCATTGGCATTGTGACAGGAAACAGCTGCGGCAGTCACTGCTGCCATGTTGCCTGCACCACGGGAGGTGAGTACTGGTCACACTGTATGTGAACTTTGCTCTCATTGCAGCAGTCCTTTTCTTTGTTGTGATGGCCACATTAGGCATGCATGAAGTCAGTGCCTCCTGCTGCCTGCTTGGGGAATTAGGGATGCATCTTGTGATGTATGCCCTGCATTCGCCCAACATGATCATGCCTCCAAATCTGCTCCTACCGCAATATGTTTGCTGTGCAAGCATGAGCCAACATAAAAATGAAGAGGGATCTGAAGAGGCTAGAAAACTGGTTCAAAGAATGGCAGTTGGGTTTCAATGCCAAAAAGTGCAAAATTATGCATCTAGAGACAGAGAGGGAATCCTAAGGCTGAGTATGAACAAGATGGGGTAACAGTGGACACCACCACAGAGGAAAGGGATCTAGGGGTAGTCATAGAAGACAACCTCAAAGTGGCTAAACAGTGTGACAAAGCAGTTGGAAAGTCTAACAGAATGCTAGGGTGCATAGGGAGGGGTATAACAAGTAGAAGGAAGGAAGTGGTGGTACTGTTGTACAACTTTCTAGTAAGACCTCATCTGGAGTACTGTGTTCAATTCTGGAGGCCCCATCTCCAAAAATTCATAGACAGGATGGAGATGGTAGAGATAAGGGTGACAAAAATGGTGTTGGGGTGCAGCATAAGTCATACGAGAAGAGATTCAGAGCTCTAAATATGTACTCTGGAGGAAATGAAAAAGAGTAGGGACATGATAGAGGCCTTCAGATATCTAAAGGGGACTAATAGGGTACCAGAAGGAAGCATCTTTCACATGAATGGAAATAGCAGAACAAGGGGGCACAGCATGAGGTGGGAAACTTACAGGGAACTTGGGGAAACTCTACTTCACTTCAAGGGTGGTGGACAGATGGAACAGTCTCCCCCAGGAAGTGGTGGGGGTGGACAAAGTTCAGGGATTCAGAAATGTGAGGGACAGGCACATGGGAATTATCAAGCTAGGGGTGAAAGAGGTGGCTTGTAAAATCTAGGGTACCTTTAGCATTAGAAGGAGGGATAGGGCAGACTGGATGGGCCACACGACTATTATCTGCCAACAACATCTATGTATCTGTGTATCTATAGCTTTACTAGCCCAGGGCCTAGTGCAAACAGAACAGGGCTAGTGTAGCTAATCCTTTACTTCTTCATCTTGACTATTTTAGGTTTTCATGGATGTCAATGAAGTTAAAAAACTCTTTTCTTAGCAGGCTCTAGACCTCATGCTAATCTCCCTCAGTGTTTCAGATGGCCTGGTGTGAGTAATAGCTTATTAATAGCCACAATTCTCTAACAGTACAAAATAGGGGTCCCACAAAAGGCTCAATGTAAGCCATCATCACTCCATTATTAGGACTCATCCTGCATCCAGACTGTGATCAAATGTAGAATGTGTTAGGTCATTGTGCTTCAGCTTTCTGAGCTTGCCATTGTATGATGGTTTGTCCCACATCATCAAGATCAAAGCCCCTCATTTCTTTGCATTTTAAGTGTCTGTATCTAATAATTCAATGACAAAATGCTAAGAGGTATACAGGGTTTGTCCTGCAGGTGGTGGGTTTTATTCCAGCCTCTCTTCTCCCAACCTCCCATCTCGCTACTTTCCCTGGACACCACTGCAAAACATACTCTGGAATAACCACCCTTAGAAAATTGTCTTTTTTTTTGCTGGGTTCTGATTAGCTAGTACCCCTGCCAAGGGGGTACATTAACTTTCAATAGATGCCCAGCAAATAAAAAGTGCCACCCAAACCTGCCTCATGCCCAGCCACATATCCTTGTGCCCAGCCTGCTTTCTCATTGGTTGAAGCACTGGGCACACAATTTGAAACTACCGCCATTTTTCCCCCTCAGTAAGTGAGAAGCCCCACACCACTCCTCCAAGCAGTGTACACAAATAAGAAAACAGTGCCCTGCTTCAAAAACTCGTCTTATTTTTCCCCCATTGAAAACCACACTCGACTCAGTGAAACAACGTCCAGCCTTCAGTTTCACCCCCCGACGCTCGCTCTCACAACTGCCACGACCCGGAAGCATGACTCTTTATCTGTGGGAGTCACTTCAAACTACTCTCGCTCCTGTGGTTCCTCGCTGCACTTTTCACTAAGTGTAATTGCCATCTTACCTTGCTTTTTATGCCAAACCCAGAGACAGTGAGAGCTGTCAGCACCGTTATCTGTTGCACAAGACCGAGTATGAGAGCAGCGCTATTTTCTTGAATTTCCATGCCGCAGATGGATGTCCATCTGTGGTACAGAAACTCAAGAAAATACCGGTCCTCTCATGCACAGTACGTCTCCTACACAAAGTAGCTTCAAGGAAAATATTGCTCCCACTAACCCTGGCCATAAGTCTACTTCCCGCTCGCAACTTTCAGTTGTTTTCTTTTTTGTGTGTGTCCAGAGACCCCTGCAGCCACCATCTGGCCCTTAATCTTTACTTTTCTGACTTCCTGCTTGAACTACACAGTTAGTTTTTCCATCGCTCTGTATACAATTTACCACAATCAGTGATCAGGCACTCCATGCACAAAAGAAGTAGAGCTTTACAACTGTCTTTTCTGTGTCTTGCATTCCTCTCACTTCTACTGCCAAGTAAATAAAAAAAAACACTGGCAGGAATTCAAAATAAACAGGAAAGGAACAGAATACTAATGAGACTGGTGTGGGAATGAAACAGCACACTACCATAGGGACTACTTTACCTTCAAACAATAAAAAATGGAACTGTAGTCATTTTATAGAATTACTTCACATTTTTCTTTGTAATCCTATAAAAAAATGACAGACCATTTTCTAAGCACAATAATACCCTCCAGGGTGGGCGGTATGGGCAATACCGGACCTTTGGCGTCGAGCCTTATTATACCCCTGGGCAGTCAGGTATTGCCCAATACCGCCCACCCTGGAGGGTATTATTGCTTGCATAGACAGCTACCATTACTGGCAGGTATAGGGGTTCCCAGATCATCTTAACAGAACACACTAGTCAATGCTATCCATGTAGACCCAGCCTTATTACACCTGCCATGTTGTCTCATGCTAAAAACAATGCTTTGGATCATGTGTAGTACAAAAATTAACATTAACTAACTATATAATTTGAAAAATTAAAATAGGCATTCCTGAAGAGCATACATCCCCCTAAACAGAAGTAGAGGTGGTATAGATGTATGCCTGAATACTGTTTCCCTTGGACTGATGAAAGGATGATGTTTAAAAAAATTGTCATTGGTGGGCAGAGCATGTTATGGTCAATAACAGTGTCATAAAGTTTTCTATTTCTCAAGCTCTCTAGGTTTAATGACCCCTATCACTGAAGCAATCATAGGCTGCCTGTGGCTCACTAGCCACTGCCATACCTCTCAACCTCCTGCCTCATAAATCAGAGATAAGGCTTGAAATAATCAATGACAAACGACAAAAACGAGGGACACATTTTCAAAATTAATGATATCCACTCAGAAAGCTGGTAGAATAAGGGGCTTAGTGTAAAACACAATTTCTATGTTAGAGCAAGTCTGTAACTGTACTGTTTGACATTAATTTGTGCTTAAAATCCCCACAGTATAGTCATGGAAACTCAAATTTTAGGAGGGACAGAGTACAATTTTGAGGTAAAGTCAGGGATGTTCGTGAAAATCAGGGACAGTTGAGAGGTAAAAACTTCCAGAAGTACAGGTCTCTGGTTGATCATAGGGTGGGGGGCTGAGAATATCTTTCTCTGCATGAGTTCATTGCCCTGTAGTGGGTTGAGAGTGCATTGAGTTCCATGATGATGTGGGTTTTTGGTTTTTGCAGAGATGGTATTGCTTTATTGAACATTTACCATTCTGGAATCCTCTGATCTGGTGTCTGGCGGGTGGGGGGCAGAAAAAGGAAGACAGGGGGTCAGGGTTCAAAACAATGGTGGTGGTGGTGTGTGTGTGATTGCATTGCTGTCTTTTTGGGGGAGAAAGATAAATGCTTAATAATCAGAGTGTTTCTTTGCTTGCATTTTTTCATGCATAAGTAATAAAAATGTACCAAATGATTCAGGCGCTAGTGCAATTTTGAGTCAGCTTGTCCTGCCTGTTAATGCTAGAAATGATTATGGTTTAACCCTGGGGGAGGCATTGAGGCAACATAGTCTTATGTCTGAAGCACAGGTGTGGAAACTGCATGACAAACATTTTTTTTCCCAGAAGAGATCTGTACCCTTTGTATTTCCTGAAGTGAATCCCATAAAGGGTGAGTGTACTGCTTAAAGGTAATCTTGTTTTTTGTTAAAGCAGTCAACTCTTACCTTTTATATCCAAGTAAAAAAATTTTCTCACCATTGGTTAAATCAAATATTCTTTACCTGATGTAAGTAGTTGTAATGTGTGTTACTGTACTCTGCCATTCAGATGACGTGTCCAGTTCTGTTCCTGCCATTACATTATCAACATTATGACTTCGCTGACTGTGACATCACAACTGTACAAACAGAGCCACTCAATAACATCCAAGTCATTGCCCTGTGGTATCATTGTCTGTGAGATCACATTGCTGATGATGTAGTGGGAAAAATAAAACTAGCTATATCAACCACCATGTAAAGAGCTGAATCCTATGCTCAGCACTATATTATCACTTATAAAATGGGCAAAGGATTTCAAGCAATCTGATTGGTTGTTAGCTGTGCATTAGATGTGTCTAATGCACAGCTAAAAATAGAACCCCCATTTAGAATACACAGGCCCATTTCATAAGTGCAATAAGCCACTCTGGGGATGTTCATTAGACAGTTCTAATGCATGGCTAGGGGACTGGATGCACTCGGCCTGTGGCCTTGTGCCTCACAATGTCCCCCAAGCCGTGCATTAGAACTGTCTAATGCACACCTCATTGTGTCTTACTGCTTACATAGAAAACTTTATAATGAGCAAAGGAGAGAAGAAAATACTATCAAATCAAATTAAAATTGTATTTTTTGTAAGCACAAATCATACTAGCATCTAAGAGCTTGTACATAATTAAGAATACAAAAAGACACAGGCAGAAGGGGATAGGGAGAAGTACCAGGAGAAACAAAGGGAGGCAGGGAAGTCAGTAAGGGAAGCCAAAGCTCAGACAGAAGAACACATTGCAAAATCAGTGGTTAAAGGGGACAAAACCTTTTACAGGTACATAAGTGAAAAAAGAAGGACAAAGGGAGGGATAGTTAGACTGAAGGGGGAGGATGGGAGCAGCGTGGAGGATGACAACAGTAAAGCTGACATATTGAACAGTATTTCTGCTCAGTCTTTACTAAGGAAGAGGGGTAATGGGTCTGAAGGGAGTACAAGGGGTGAGAATGGTGCAGAAATGGACACAAGTCCCTTTACACGAAAGGGTCCTGAAGGAACTGGAAGTAATAAGAGTTGACAAAGCAATGGGGCCAGATGGGGTGCACCCAGGGTCCTTAAGAACTAAGAGAGGTGGTGGCTGAACCTCTGGCTATCCTGTTCAGCCAATCACTGAAACAGGAGGTACCCAAAGACTGGAGGACAGCAGATGTAGTCCCCTTATACAAAAGTGGGAACAAAGAGGAAGCAGGGAACTACAGACCAGTCAGCCTCACCTCGGTAGTGGGAAAGATCATGGAAGCACTACTGAAGGAGAGATTGGTGGAACATCTGGTTGTCAATGGACTACAGGACCCAAGGCAGCATGGTTTCACCAGGGGGAGGTCATGTCAGACCAACCTCATTGAATTTTTTGACTGGGTGACTAGGGAGGTGGATCAGGGGAGGGCAGTGGACATGGCCTATCTGGACTTCAGCAAGGCCTTTGACACTGTGCCACATAGAAGACTATTACACAAACTGGGGAATATGGGTGTGGGCAGGACAGTAGTGTGGTGGGTAGGTAACTGGCTGGGTGGCAGGACACAGAGGGTGGTGGTAAATGGCTGTCACTCCACAGAGGGAAGAGTGACCAGTGGGTACCACAGGGATCAGTGCTGGGACCGGTCCTATTCAACATCTTCATCAGTGACATTGCACACGATATAGAAGGCAGAATTTCACTGTTCTGATGACACAAAGCTCTGTAACAGAGTAGACACACCAGAGGGTGTAGACAGAATGAGAAGGGACCTGCAGAAACTTGAAGAATGGTCAAGGTTTGGCAGTTGAAATTCAATGCAAAGAAGTGCAAGATAATGCATATGGAGCACAAAAACCCTGGCACAATATATCAGTTGGGGGTGAGGATATAGCATGCACCAAGCAGGAAGGGATCTTGGGGTTGTCATCTCTGATGACCTCAAGGTAGGAAACAGTGTGACAAGGCATCAGGTAAAGCAAATAGGATGCTGGGATGTATAGGCAGGGGCATCACCAGCAGGAAAGGGAGGTCATAATTCGCTATACAAGACACTAGTGAGGCCCCACCTGGAGTACAGTGTACAGTTCTGGAGACCATACCTACGTAAGGACATAGACAGGGTAGAGAAGGTTCAGAGGAGGGCAACAAAGATGGTGCATGGGTTGCATCACAAATCCTATGAAGACAGGTTGAAGGAACTGAACATGTACTCCCTGGAGGAGGAGGAGAGAGGGGATATGATAGAGACATACAAGTATCTCACAGGGAGGAACAGGGTGCAGGAAAACACTATTTTAAGCGAAAAAGATGTTTCAGGACTAGAGGGCATGGGATGAAGTTGGAGGGAGGACGATTCAGAGGAAACATGAGAAAGAATTTCTTCACTGAGAAGGTGGTGGACAAGTGGAACACCCTGCCAGAGGAAGTGGTGGGGGCTGAAACAATCACGGGATTTAAGAATGCATGGGATAGACATAAAGGAATTCTAGAGGTCAGGGGTAAGGGGAAATAGACTTCTAGGAAAACAAACTGAACTTACAAGCTCAAATGGGCAGACTAGGTGGGCCATAGGCCCTTATCTGCCGACACTGTCTATGTATCTATGTATCTATGTAAGAAAAAAATGAGCAGTCAAAACAGTAAACAACAATTAAAAACACCAATATCAAGAATATAGTACTCCATAATGTATTCCTAATCCACAAGGTAAGCTTAAATAAATGGGTTTTAAAGCTCTTTTAAAGCTCCCCACAGACAGGCATGCTCTTATCTGACAAGGTAGAGAATTCCACAGTGTAGGTCCCATAAACGCAAACACCCTAGCTCCAGAGGTCTCTAAAGGAACCCTGGGAAGCTCTAGCAATCCCTCATCAGCAGAACAGAGTGAGCAGAGGGAGTGATAAGGACTCAGAAGTTCTTACAGATAGCTTGGACCCATATAGAAATAAAAAGTTACAACTGACTACTTCTTAACATTTGTAACATATTACTGTCTGCTATTTTTGGTTTTGCTAGCTCTTTAATCTTGCTTCAGTTCGCCTAGAAGTAAAAGTTAGACCCCAATAAAAGTGAGATTGCATCCCACATGGTTAATCCAGAGAAAATTATTAGTAAACACATCTGTCAAATAGTGTAACATATAACCAACATGAGCATCTTCACTTCAGCTACCGAGTAATTCTTCAACATTTCAGAATTGTACTGAATCTTCAAAAGCACATTCTGCTTACCAGGACTTTTATACAGATTGTTGAATGCTCTTGAGAGTGGACCACCTGATGTACCAGTATGCATAGTCTAAAACATGAACATATGACAAAGTTTAAGTTGGATTAACACTCATATTTTAGTCTTTATATATCACATAATGTGCCTACATGAGCAAGTACTGGGGATAAATGATTGGTTATAGTGGTATTCAGAATCATTGGCTGTGCAATAAAAAGTAAATTTTTGGCAAAGCTAGTGTGCTTACATGGTAGTAAATATTGTGACTTTATTCAGAATACTTCCAAAAAAGGGTTCCAATAATTAAAATTGCAGTATTCTGGATACTGAATGCTGATTAAATAACACAACAAATATATTCCATCTGTAAACTGAATATTAGCAGAATTATGTGCCATTTAAATGCAAAATATTTAACATTTGGATACATTTCTTTTTCTGAAAATTGTTAACTTGGGAAGGCACACTGAGTCAAATCATGTTTCCTGGTTTGGTAAGTGGTATATATAATCAAACAAGGAACAGACATAAGCTAATGACAACAGTAGAAGGGCAACACTTCAACAAATCAATAATTTCAACCAAAGATATCACTGACTAATGGAAGGAGCTAGAGGCAGGTACTAAGTAAGTGAGTACAGGCACAAGAAGAGAAGTGGTCATGCAGAAGCATTTTAAAGGAGCAGTAGGAGGGGGATAGTCAATGACAGGAGGGAAGAGATATACACAAAGTGGGCAGATGAGAGGAGAAGACGTTCAGCCCAGAGGATGTGGAGAAGTGGGGAACAGTGAAGAAAATAGAGATAGTTGAGCAAAAAGAATAAGTAGAGGGCACAATGTAAGAGATCAGGCCAGAGAGATAGGAAGGAAAGGATGAAAACCAGAATTTGAAGAGGAAGGGTAAATAATGGGATATATGTAGTGAAGATAAGGAAAGAACATAGAGGACCTGGTACTGGGAACATTGAGGAGTAAAACGGTGGGAACCAGCAACAAAATAGCATAAGGTGTGAAAGATAGGATCCAGTCTGGCTACAGTAGATTAGAGAGCTCTCCGTACACTGCATACACATAGTCAAACAATGGGAAGATAATTTTGAGAATGACCTCACACCTAACCAGAGGAGGTAGACAAGATTTATTCCTGGAAATTGTACAAGATTGAGGCGACATTTCTGTGACAAGATCAATGTGGACTGAAAAATCAAGATGATTGTCTAGTCCCACACCAAGGTATCTGAAACAAGGTACTGTCTCTAAATGAGTGCCATTGTGGGCATTAAATATTGAGATCCAGCTAAGCCTACTGAGTCATTGATGGAGTCCAAATAGTATGGTGACTGGATTTTGGCATTAAGGGACAGTTGATTGGCATGAAACCAGCACTGAACATTACTAAACGTCATGCTGTAGGTAATGTTCCAACAAATGGATAGAGATTGTGATAATAAATTGCACTGCATTACCCCATGAAAAATATCAGCAATATTTTTTTCAAGAGTACCTTTTAATCTTTTTCTATCATGAGTAACGGAGTCACAAGTGATGACAAAGGTCAATCAGCATGAGTGAAAAACATGGCTGATATCTCTCCTGGTGACATGGCATATTGCATTTATCCAAAGCTCGTTTTATTCAAAAGTTGAATGTCATTTTTTCTTTTATTCTTCCTTTATTTCTGGTGCTATTTTCTATTTTTCATTTATTGCTTAGGATGGCTGAGTGGTGCAAGATGCGTGCTACACTTTTACGTGCATCATTATGTCAGATTGTTGGGAAGGTTAAGTGCAACATATATGGAACAAGCCAACATAAAATTGGAACAGGTGGTACTTTTCAAATAGCTGCACAGAGGGGCCTGCACATTGGCATGAGGATCGGGGATGTCCCATATGAGACCGTGGAGCAGGTCAGAGCAGCAGTTGGTGGTGACTGGAGGTACATTGTGTCATTGACTGCAGCTCCTATGGTGGGACAAAACAACACAAAATGAATACTTGGAATATGTTGCTGATTTTATATTTATTTTTGGTAACTATTTTTTAAGCAGTTATACTAAAAAGAGTTAAGAGTAGCAGAGGTGAAAAAAATGAAAGCAGTGTTTAAACGTTTCTGCAGAAGTAAATCCAGTTGGTGGAAGACAGCACACGAGCATAGATTTCAGTTCTAAAGGTAGAACTGGGCTGCTCATGTTGAGAATATTTTTTTTTCTCATTGTGACCTAGAGTGAGAATATTTCAATATTCTCTCTCTAGATGAGAAGAATGGGAAATATATAGTATATGGTTAAGGTTTATTGTGCATAGAATTCAGAGGCTTTCAAAATCTTGTTCTAGGGCAGTTCAAAGGTCAAGAAAGCTGTTGTACTATTGTTCTGACATCTCATCGATAGTACAACTTTTTCTGACCTTTGAACTGCCCCATTTGTTGTTACAGTTCCAGAATTGGTTTCTAATGTGCACCACTTACCACCCTCCACCAGCTGTTACCCCTTAACCTTAGAACAGTAGGAAAACACTATCAAAATATATATTTTTTCTTATTAATAGTATGAACATGTCTCTACAGATTGGGCTGGCAGCAGTTTTAAGTCACAGTCGGGAGCTGGGCACTTTATTTAATGTAAGAAATATATATATTTTTTAAAATCTTCTCTACTTATTGCAGTCTGGGGACATGGGGCGAAGACAGGTGAACAAGCGAGCAAATGGTTGGGGGAAACAAGCAAGCAGGTAGTTAAATGAGTGAGCGGGTGGAGAGAGAGAACCTGGCAGCCCATTTTCTCTAGCGAGCAGGCAGGTACATGATCAAACTAGCAGGGAGAGACAAGCTGGAAGCCTTTGGTATCCTATAGTTTTTTGTACCATATACTATATAAAATAGTATATGGTAATCATACACAAAGGCTGTGTTTCAATGAGGGCATTTCAGGCTTTGCTGTCGAGGTCCCTGTGATCCCATCTCAGGCCCTCGATGGAAACACAGCCTTGTTATGTGTGGTTTCCCATATACAATTCTATATGTAATAGTGCCTACAAATATCTTCCCTGACTTTGGATGTCTGTCTGTCCGTCCATCTATCTATCTATCTATCTATCTATCTATCTATCTATCTATCTATCTATCTATCTATCTATCAATTCATCTGTTGGCTGAAACACATGCAGAAGAAAGGTGATATTTAAGGAAATTGAGAAGAGGACTGGGTCCAGAATAGAGCCTTGTGGCATATTAGAATTGATCGGGAGGAGAGAGAAGAAGGGTCCACCACCTGGACTGACTGGCTCTGACCAGAAAAGAAGAACCTTAATAACTCAAGAGTAGTGATCAAGAGTCCAGCAGCCTTTATTTTGTCAAGAAGTAAGGAATGGGAGACAGAGTCAAATGCCTGTCCAGGTAAATAAAGATGACAGCTGATACTTAACCCTGATCCATCCCCTTCGGGATGAATTCAGTGACTCGTGACAGGGAGGTAACTGTGGAAGGAAGCACCAAGGGAGGTTGACACTGAAAATGCTGACCTCCCACACAGTGATGGTACAATACCGATGTAGGTATTGTGCTGACCATTCCACAAGTGTTTTCTGTGGGGGGGCTACACCCCCCATGCCCCCCTCACCCCCAGACTTTAGGATTATAAATTTCAGATTGGAGTTGGTCCAAGGAAGGGGCAGAATACTGGGGGAAGTGAAACACAAAAAAAGGACCATTACAGCAATTGTCATTGTAACGGTCTTTTTTCATGTTTTGCTGTCAGGGTGTCGACCTGAAGGGGTGCACCACTATGGAATGTGCTTTACGGAAACCAGACTGGAAAGTAAGAGAGAAAGGAGAAAGACACAAGAAAGTTGAGAGAGCTTGGTGAAAACCAATATTTCCTCCAGTTTAGCCAGAGTAGGAAGAGGAAAATAGGTACTAGTTCCCAGGGATGCATGTGTCACCCCCTTTATGGAAGGGAAGGAGTTTATAAAGTTTTCATTATGCTGCAAGGTAAGAAAGCCAGAATGAGAGGTTGTAATGTAAGGAGAGAGGGCAGCAATGACAGAAGCATAAAGGTCTAAGAGTGTGGGTTCAGAGCCATCAGGACTGTGGCTCTTGAAGGGATTTAGAGTAGAAGGGCGGACAAAAGCAGTGACTGAATTAAAAGAAAATGTAGATGAGGATGGAGATGGAGCAGCAGTGTTGGAGGAGGTAGAAGCAAGAGAAACAGTGATGGTACAAACTTTGAAGTGCACGTTGAAAGCAGCAGCCAACTAGGCATACTCAGAAATGACCACAGGAGGTTGTTTCACTTAAGGATGGGAGTGGATGTTTGGGAGATGTGTTACAAATGGATTGAATAACCTTCCAGAAGTTATTTGGAGAATTAAGATTACTCTAAATATTCAAGGCAAAGGACATTGCTTTTTGTCTGGCTGAGAAACTTGGTGCTGGTATTCTGTAATTGATTAAATCTCAACCTGTCCTCCTGGTATCCTCAAGACTTTTGGAGTGACCAAGTGGCATCATCGGCCCTGGGGAGGAATTTTGTTTATGTGAGACAAAAGGCAGATGGACACCAAACAAATGAGACCTACTTTGGGGGCCTTTCCCAGGAAGACATAAAAATCAAAGTGATGCAGGAATAGCCAGCATTGATGACTGTACAATAAAAAAGAGGATTGCAAGGAATCTAGGAGGTTGTCCAAGTTCAGAGAGCTGGACATCTATGTCCAGATATGCCTTTGATACTTTGTTGGGGATTTAGGAAGATGAATTTTATGGACACAAGATATGTTCCATCTTTATTGCATACTGCATGTTCATGACCTCTGACACAAACTTTTTAGGAAGCCACTTAAACAGCAGGTGGTGTAATGAGCATGCTTAACATGCCCATTTCTGAATACTGTAAGTTACACTTAAACTGAATCTGTACTGTAAGTGGAATCTATCGATCTATCTATCTATCTATCTATCTATCTATCTATCTATCTATCGATCTATCGATCTATCTATCTATCGATCTATCGATCTATCGATCTATCTATCTATCTATCTATCTATCTATCTATCTATCTATCTATATCTATCTATCTATCTATCTATCTCAAATATATATCCTAACAAAAAAACCTCTATTAATGCAAATTTAGGGTTTAGGATAAAGTGAAAAAAAGTAGGGAAATGTAGTTTTAGGGTTTCCAATCATAAAACCCCACCCACCTCTAAAACTATAATACAAATCAGGAGTGCATTCTTCCTTGGGTTTGTTAATCCTGAAGCTCACATCATTCTATACATACCTAATGGGGTGAACTTTAGTGTTAACCACCCCAAGGAAGACTGTACCTTGATTTGTTTTAGGGGTAGGGTGAGGTTTTAGGGATAGAAACCCTAAAACTGCATTAACCTACTTTTTTCACCTTAGCCTTCACCTTGTTACATTAATGAATTTCTTTTGCAAAGAATTTCTTTACTTTTTGAGGTAGTATAATTATGTCCTTATTTGCCATGAGAGTACAGAGTCCTGTGCTCCCATTCCTCCATAGATACATTTGTATATGTTGCTGTGGAAGCACAGGGCCCGGAGGGCCTTTTCTATCCATGTGTAGGACATCAGCAACTAAATTGTCAGCATAGCCTTCTTATTACTCCACCTCATGAACCTGGTGCTGAAAATGTTCAGATCCCCACCAAAGCATAATTCAGTTCCAATGGAATGGAATTCCATTCTACATGTATGAAAAGACAGTCTGCACATGATTAGAAAAATGACAGCTGTCACATTCATAAGGTAGTGTAAAAAATGGCTATGCTAAAAATTTGGTGTCAAAATGTTTAAAATTATCAAATTTATTAGCAAGTGTAACAACATTTCAAGGGATAGAAACAGAATTATAGAAACATAGACATGGTTGGCAGGTATGGACCTCCAGATCCACCAAGTCTGCTCAAGAGTTCTATCTTCATGTTACCCAAGCAGCCCAGGCGATCCAGGTAATCCCCCCAACCCTCTCCTGAATTCTTTTGTAACTATCCCATGCAACTTTCAATTCTGGCACTGTATTCATCCTCCCCACTTCTTCTAGGAGTGCATTTCACCCATTCACTACCCTTTCTGTGAAGTAGTGCTTCCTAATGTCCCCTTGAATCTTCTCCCTTCTAGCTTCTTGTTTTGACCCCTTGTCCTTGAGAGCCTCTTATTATGGAAAATAATGCTATCTGGGACCTTGTTAATATACTTTTGGAACTTAAAGGTCTCAATCTTGTCCCCCCTTCCCCCCTTTTCTCTTTAGTGTCTCCTTAGTCATTCAGCCTCTCCTCATATGTCAAACGGCTAAGTCCTTGCACCATTTTTTTTGCCCTCCTCTGGACTCTCTCCATTCTATCCATGTCCCTTCTGAGGTATGGTCTCCAGCACTGGACACTGTATTCAAGATGTGGCATAATCAACTGTTTGTATAAGGGTATCACCACCTCCTTTCTGCTCATAATACCCCTGCCTATGCATCCAGACTTTCTACTGGCCCACACCACTACGTTCTCGTGTTGCTTAGCCACCTTGAGATTGTTATATATGATTATATCAAGGTCCCTCTCCAGCCTTATTGCTTCCACAACCTGACCACCAAAACTGTACTCTGATTTTAGAGTTCTACTCCCTAAGTGCATACCTTTGCACTTTTTGGCATTAAAGCTCAACTGACACACTTTTGACCACTCCTCTAGTTTGTGC